>JAKCOX010000001.1:27659164-28396664 GCA_022605575.1 Laterallus jamaicensis coturniculus | reverse complement strand
CGGTAGCTGCAAGGGTAATGCAAATAGCTTAGTTCAGTGAAGAAATGTGGGAGGTGATTGGTGTTTTCAGGTAGATAAGAAAACCCAAATAATGCCATGACAATTTCATAGAGGCTTCAACTTGGTTTTGCACTGAAGATCCAGCAGTTAGGAGATCAGTGAAGTGTACAATGCCGTTTCTAATGTAGCCAGAGTAACTTTTTCCAATAAATGCCTGGCTCCTCCCCCACAAGCTGCAAAGCAAAAATGACAAGTACTGTAATGTTGAAATTGGATCCAAAGGGATTTAGCAAACTGAGCATTTGCCATATTTAGTGTCATCAAAGTTCCTTCCTCTCATACTTCAATGATGCTTTGCTGATCTTCTGATTAGTCTGATAGGCTGTTTCTTGAAAATCACCTACACTAGTATTCCTGAACCCTCCCCCTGGATCTCTCCTTGGGTGAAATTCATGCATATGCTTTAATACTCCTAAATTGCCTATGAGGAAAAAATGATAAAGCTAAAAATGTGTGTTTGGTCTGTGTCAGGCTGTGCCATTGATTTGCTCAGGAATCTGTGTTTCTTTCCCTGCACATTGGAACTGACAGCTTGTAGCAAAGTCAAGTAAGATGTTTAACAAACCACATGTCCTATCGTTTTTAGCTTTGCCATTGTACCCTTGTGGCTGTGAGCCAGAGATGGATACAACGCCTCCTCTAGCGCCATGCGACTTTGCCTGTGTTTTGTGTGCACATGTGTGTGCATAGCCAGTTCCACGCTTCCTTTCTCACAGTAGGGTTAGCTGGAGAAACCTGTGCTGAGCTGCACAGAGCAATTTGACGCTGTGTTTTGAAAGGGGGGGAAAGAAACCCCACAATTTTTTTTTGAAAGGTGAAGGAGCATCTGCGCTCTGGGGCAGTTCTTCCAGGGAGGGAGAAGGTGGGCCGTCCTGGTGAATGAAAGCCACAAATGTGAGTGTGCCTGCACAAATGCTGAAGTTGGTCAGAGAGGACAGCTTGCTGTGCCACTTGATATCTGTCTCATCCACCGTGTTGCCATAGGCTTTTGAATGCCAGCTGCAATAATTAAAGTCAGGTATTGTTGCTGTGCATTAAAGAAACAAAAAAATAAAAATCCCACATAATTTCATAACCCTCTGACACAGATCATCAGAGCTCACAGTTGTGACAGTGGCAGGATGATTTCAGACAAGGGGGACAATGTGCCATGAGTTACAGCAACATTGCGGTTAAAACCCATAAATAAGGTATTTCTTTTTTCCTGTTTATGTATTTACAAGAAGCAAAAGAAATTGGCCTGAGGACAATACCTGAATTTTAGCCTTGCTTTGGCTCCCGCTCCTCCTCCATCATCCTTGTTCCCTGGCATTTTTTTTGCAGTTACCGTTGTTCTCCGTGTATTAACATCTCTCTCTGCACGATGCCCGTTCCTTTTTCTTGTGGGCATTTAACGACTCAGTCTCAGTTCTGAAGTCTCGGGGTCTCTCTGTGCTAGCGATTTCGCTCTGTGCCCTCCTGCCTACTCCTTACACTCGCCCTGCTCCTCCGGGTAGTGAGCAAATGAGCACCAAAGCAAGCCCCCGTACACGCCATCTTTCTGAGCTCAGCCTGCCTGCTGCTTCACGGGAACTCGCCTGATTTTGCAGACGTAGTTATTGAGATTGATCACAATAGAGACGTGTCTGCCAAGCTGCATTATTTGCACAAATACCCTGTACGCAGTTTGGGTACGGTGGGGTTTGATGTGATGACTGCCCCTTTTCATAGCGCTGGTTACGGCACGTGTCGTCGTTTCCAAGAGGGAGAAAATAATTTTTAAGAAGTTTGCTTTTGGCAGGGGAAAACCATGCTAGTGGGAAAAACCTAATTAGGACCAGTTGTACTCAAGTCTTAGCAGAATGTTTAACTTAAGGCACTTTGAGTTAGTCCCACAGAAATCAACGAGATTCTGTAATACAATTCAGATAACACCACCTATAAAGTCTAAGTAATAACCCGGTCACATAAGTGGCCTATGAACCCTTGAGAGGAACACTGGCTGCCAAAATTTTCAGAAGTGATGATGGTTTTAGGCCAATTCCATTTTGGGATGCTCAACTGGAGATCTGCTAATGAGAGCCACTTTGTCAGGAGGTCCTCAACAGTCCATTCCCTGAAAATGAAGTGTGCCCAGCACTGCATCCAAAAATTAAGACATCCTAAATTATCGAAAATTCTGGCCACTCATGTGCTTATTTTAGGAACCTGTATTCTTCTCCAGTTTCATCTGCAGGATTCATCTGGAACTGGTGTTCATCAAAAGGAGAATTAAAGTCTTCCAACCTGATTCTTATTTAAACTAAGGGCCACTTACAAGTGCTTTTGTGATACACAGGCTCTGTAAAGCCCAATTTATAACCACCCTAACACTCCTTTACACAACGGGAGCAGTGCAAAGTGGCCTCCAGAGAAAGTGAAAACCAAGCCGGTAACTCCCTACCTTCCATCTCAGAGGTTGTTCTTTCCATACAAACTACTCAGTCTTAGCAGTCTCTGCACTTCTGGTGGTACCAGCAGTGGGCACAGCCTGACGGGACAGTTGTTTATTTCAGTATCAAACTCCCCGCATTTTTCCCTCAGCTGTATACTTCCTCCTTCAAGGGCTTTATTGTTGTAGCGTTTCAACGTCGCTCTCAGTGTTCTTAAAGACAAAGTTGGAAGGCCTCTCTCTCTCTGGCGATCTGCAGCAGGGAGAATAAAGCTGCTTTGGCAATTTGAGAATAACAAACATTAACTGTCCTGATTCCTTTAACGAAAAAAATGAAACATGTCTAGATGGAACTTCTTTTTTTTGGTTAAAAATCGTGGTTTCAGGAAATGTAATCAATGCCCTCAGGTTTTTTTCCTTATGGATTTCTTTTTTGGTGGGTTTTTTTGTTTGTTTCTCTCTTTTTTTTTTTTCTTGTAAATTTTGAAGACAGTCCCTAGTGAAACAGCAGAGCTTTCCTTGAAACTGCATGGGAAATGAACCTGGTTTGTAAACCAAGTAACAAAATCCACAGCTTGCAGTAGAAGGTTCATGCATTGCATGTATCAATTAATGCTTATTAATCAGTTTTCGCAGTTAGTAGAACTGCACATTGTAGTTGGAAGCTATTAGGGAGAGAATCGTAAGAGGAATACTGTTGCAGGACTACACTCGGGTTTTCTGTTTGCGTCCTTTGGATTCAAGGTGTTTGTATAATGAAGTTGGCACGTTGATATATGATCTATTTTTTAATGTCATTACAATTTTAGTTCCCTCTGCCTTTTTGTCATTGGGTTACATTTAAGCACAGCAAGATCAACTTTAAACTTCCTTACTCAACAGCTTTATTAGTTATAACGTACCGTGACCTTTCTCAACATTCTTAAAGAAAAAGATACAGTGTAATGTCACTTTACTTTGCTTATTGTTCTTTGTTGTGGTGAACAAAGCATTTTCTACAGTGGCTATAGCACATAATTATACAGCTTTCAATAGCGGTGTCTTGGCACATATCAAAGTTCAGAAGAGCCTTTAGAAAAAAAAAGATGTTTTGTGGCAGCCTAGGGAGGGTCTCATCTTTCCTTCAGAAAATAGTTCAAGGCTCTTCTGTCAAGCTTCCCTACTTAGAGCTTTTTCTCCTCCTGCTTCATAAAGTTTAAAGGGGATTCAGTGGAGTTCTATGATCTATTTCCTTTGAAAGATTGTTCCTTTGCACAGAGAAGTCCTTTGACTTCAAGAGTTCACAGATTCATGTCTTTAGGTATCATATGTCTGACCTTATCAGTTACTCTATTTAATGTAGGAGAAAAAGTCTCAACTCTTTGTGTTTGTCTGTTTTGCCTCTGTGAAATGATTTGGTGAAAAGACCATCCTTTTTAACACACCACTGAGAGGCCGTTTCTGACTGTAACCTACCCTGTGGCTCTTCTAAAAAAAAAATAAAAAAAATTGTCCTTGTGTTTTGTGTATGGATGATTTCACAGTGAGAATAGAATTATACAAGGACAGACACACATAAAAAAATCTTTTGCTCTTTTTTCCTAAATGATCTATTGGCTATTTTGGTGGCTGCTACTCTGGTTCCCCAACAGGCACAACCATTTAACAAACACAGAGATAGCGGCTGGAGTGCTGGGCCAGCAGTAGGTTTTCCCTTGCTTCGACCTACCCCAAAGGCCTTCATAATTAATTGTCCTTCAGAGATGAGGAAAGTTCAGAGACAGTGTGTGTAGCGATGTCTATTGTCTGACATTCAGTTCTCCTTCCCTCAGCTCTTTTTCTTCATTCCACAAAGGGTTATCAATAGGAGCAGGGAGCAAGCTCTCTTCTAACAGCTGCTGGTGGTGGCTGTAGCTTTCTGTGGAAGGTATCATTGTGTTCAGCCTTCTATGGATTAAATGGCTGGAAAAGTTCTAACAACCCTTTCAAACGGGCGTGTTTATTTCATCTAGATTACACAGACCTATTTAGCTAATTAAAAACTTTCTCAGAACCCCTTCTCTCCTATTCAAGGGAAGAAAAAAAAAATTAAAATGCTGCTGTAATTATGAAGAATGGCTCCAGTGAAACTTCAGTAAATAAATAAAAAAATTGACCTGTCATCTTTAATCGGAGCGCACCCAAATAAGCACAGGCTCGTTTGTTGAGTTGTTCTGAGGTTTGGGTTTCTGGTCCTTCTTTTTTGTTTTGTTTTGGTTTTTTCCTTAGAGGGAAGAAGGTGCCCAGTAGAAAGAGTGTAAGAAAAAACATTGGTATAAGCTGTTATAGAAACAAACACTCACCAGATTTAAAACACTGACACGGTTCATACTGTCACTGCTCATAACATCAAAGTGCAAAGAAGCCGGAGTTTGCTAAACAGATTATTAATATCGTTGTGCCTTCTGTGATTAATTTAGAATCCTCTGTGGCGTAATTATTAAACTTCATATACAAGAGAACAGAATTATATACGTGCTTCCCTGTTTTCCCTGGTGATAGGCTAAACGAAGATGTGGTGCGGTGAGAGTAGATAGGCAAGAAGTACAGTCAAATTAGGGCTGTTTATTAACAATCGTTATGTTACTGCTCCAATTAATTGGGCGAAGCGGAAAGGACAAATACAATCATTCTTCCACTGAACAGTTTAACTAGCAAATTAGGGAGGTTTTAATAATTTTTTTTCATCTTAAAAAAAAACCCAACAAAAAACCCAGAACTCCACTCTGGACCTTCCACCTGCATTCCTCATAAGTACATCACTTTGCAATGAAAAGAATAATCACAGAAAACATTTTCTGGGCTCCATCTCACTTCTTTACTGTTAAGAAGGACCACACGACAATCAAGATCAATTATTGTACTGATTAAGTTATTATGCCTGGCATTTTGAAACAGGTTTTCTGTATTTAAGAAGAAATTGCATACAAAGTAGATACAGCTAATACAGTAATGCAAAAAAAGATCATAAAAAATTAAAGTTATTCTTATGAATCTTTCATTAGAAGCAATGAAAAGGGACACTGGTGAAGCCAAGTGCTTTGTTCTTCTGAGCTCCTCTTGTAGGGCCAGATCCTGCAAACAATTACGCACTTGAGCGTTCCTTCTGCTAGAGTCCTGTTGGCGCCTTCAGTGTATCTCCTGCTCTTTCACAGTTTGCCCACTTAGGCCTGTGGATTACCACCACTGTTGTTCTACTTTATCAAACAGATGTTCCCTTTAAAAATTGACAAAAGTCCTGTAAAAAAAAATATACCACAAAATCACACAGCTGTACGGAGGCGAACACTCGCTTTTATTCGGGAAGAGCTGTTGTGAAATGATTTAAGGCTACTCAGAGCTTTTCAGATTACTCCCCGCCGCAAATAACATGTTAAGTACTAAATAGCCCTAAGCGGTGTTTTATTACTGATCAATAAAATAGTAATCTTGTCTTTTAGCTTGGAAAAATATTTTAGTGGGATTTTTCTTGGTTTAGTTCATGCATAGTAGTAAACCAGAAAGCACAAACTCTCCTCCCCTCCCCAAAAAGAAAAAAAGAAAAAGAAAAACCCATCCTCGTTTGTTTCTAATTTTGCTTTGGGGGAATCCTAGGATTGTTCCAGCTGAATGATGCAGGGTTTCTGTGCCTGTGCGTGTAGTGGTGGTGTGCTGTGTGATTCGGTTTCCGGGGATTCAGTTTTTTTCTTTTACAGTTATTTCCCAGTCCTCATCCTCACTGCCCCATCCTCTTCACAAACAAAGCAACGCCCTTCAAAAGAAAAAAAAAAGAAAAAAAAAAAAGGAAAAGAAACAAACAAAACAAACCAAAACTTGGCAAACTCTTCCGACTCCTACTGCCATTTCATTTTGCATTCAACAAGGGGTAGTGGGAATTGAAACATCAACTGGAGATTGAGAAAAGCACCAATTTATAGTGCGTTAGCCTTGCACAATTCAAGATTTCTTTTGCTAGCTGCACATATTATACCCAACATCTCGCCACTCTCTTGTGGCAGTTGTGAGGAATGGCTATTCCTTCCCGTGTGTGTACTACAGGCCTCTAAAGACTCTTATTTATTCTCTCCCATGTCACCTTGTGTACAGTCTGGTCTGTGACACTGATGGTGATTATGTCATTATTTTGCTCTGGGGGCTTTGGCACATCTGCAGAGCTGATGCACATCTTCTTTGTTACGCTGGCATACGTCCCATATCGCAAATGCTTCATTAGCCTTACTGCCTGCCTCCTTGCCAGACAAGAATACCCAAATCCAAGCTTCTTTTTGCTCTGGTCTTTTGTGTCTGTGATGAGCCTTTATTCATCTTCCTAGTTCTTCCCTGTTTTCTATTTTTCTATGTAAAACTGATTTCCAGATGTCCATCATTCTCCAGAAATCCATCGTAGATGAGGAGTGAGAAGCAAGGTGAATTTTAACCCATGTTGTCCCTCACTCATATAAAGTCTTCACAAGCTGAAATGCTTTTTCATTTATCCTGCATATAGAAAGAGGTCATTAGGCTAGGCAGTGCAATTTCTAAACTGCAGTGTTTCAAGAAAAAAAAAAAAAAGGAAAAAAAAAGGAAAAGAAACCAATGATTTCTCTTATCATTTTACAAATCCTAGTTGTGGTAATGGGTAACATGCATGTTGCACATGTTTCTTCCAGACGTTCTTAATTCCTCTTAGACTATATAGCTAAATTTCTCATTCAGAACTTTTAGAGAAGCAGCACTGTCCAGTGAAGGATGGCAGTGTTCATGAGACCTGATCAGCTGGAGTTCCTTATATCCTGTATTAATGTGTCACATTAAAAGGGCATAGAACATTTTGTACTGTGAAAATTGAGGAAAATGTTTGCTTTTCTAAACTTTCTCTAAGCTGTTCTATATAAATGTTATACCAGATAGATGTGAAGTAGTGGGTTAGCTTACTGGCTTTGTAAGATTTTTTCCCTCTGCATCCCACCCATCCCATGCTTTTTTCTCCATGATGCAGGACTAAATTCCGGGATGGATTCTCAGTTTCTGGTGTAAATCTGCTCCAGTAATTGTTATAGCTAATTAAAGTGTGCCAGCTGAAGAGCTGTCTTTTGTTCTGTTACTATACAGTCAAATGTGTGAATATACGTTAAATGTTAATCTGGGAAAAAAGTTTCATTTGTTTATTTTAAAGCCTAAAATTAAATGCAGACCTGGATTTGGAGCCACAGAGCCATCATGTTTATGGATGTGGGGTGGAGGGGGTGTTGATTTTATTTTTGTATGGTGCACTTGCCAAAAGAGGAGGTACCAGCCGATACCGACTCACAGTGCGGGGTCAGGCCTGTGTGACTGACTTTAACAGAAGTCTTACAGATAGAATTGCGGGTCCTACAGCACTTTGAGTAGGTCACCTTCACACAGATCATTGTTTGCTTGACACCTTCAATGTGCTTTAAAATGGACGAGAGTCAGGCTCTCATAATGTGAATTAGCAAACTGTCATAACCTTTGGAAACCATGGGAGAGGGGGCAGCAGCATCACAACCCGTGCTGGTTTCTGGCCCAGCTTTCTGGGGTCTTGCCCTTTCTCAAAGCGGGTATCCCTGGGCTGAGAGAGCGGCGGCAGCACAGATTTGCTCACAGAGAGGCCTTCCAGCATTGGCATAGAGCACAACGGGGACGCTGTTTCCAAAGACATTTAAAACTTTAACAGCAAAATACTGAGACTGTGAGGAAGTAACAGGAGAATATTGTAGGGGTCCACGAGGACTGTGTGTCCTTCAACTGCATGACAGGGAGATAACCTGGGAGGTGAAGTAGCCACGGTTCAGTACCCTATTGAAGTGCCTTCCTGACGTATGAGTGTGGGTGGGCAAGAGAGAGGGACAGCCAGAAGGGCTGGCTGATGGTAATCAACGTATTGGAGATGATTTCTCCCTGTAGATCTGGAAGGGGCAAGGTTCATCTTTCTTATCTGCAGAGGGGGAAGGTATGCAGCTAGGCTCTGCCTCGTTTTGTGTGCCACTGGAGGGACTCTGTGGGGGCATGGCTTCAAGGTTCTGGTGGAAATGTGCCACCAGAAGAAACCCTGTCCAGATGGTGGTCCAGAGCACTCAAAGATGTGGCCTTGAACTTGTTTCTGAAGTTAATGGAGAGGTTTTGTAAGAGAGCAGCAGACCAGGGTGGCATGATCTCTGTTGCTAAGCAGAAAGGCTGCTTCATTGATTGGGACTTAGGGGAGAATGGTGGCGTGGAGACATAAATGCATTTAAAGCAGTAGTCTACAACTTCAGAAAGTTTTTAGATGAGAAAGGAAATCAACATTGCAAATAAAAGTCCTTTAAATGCCAAGTATCAATGGTCAGGGGGAAGGAGAAGTGGCTTATCTCATGCAATTGCAGAGAGGTCTGGCTCCATCAGACAAGGCCCAGCCTCGAGGTTATCTAATCTAGCACTGTCTGGAGTCACACCGTTTCCTTCTGCAAGGGATAAAGAGGAGTCAAATGAGGGAGATCTCAGTCCGTTAGGATGTAAAACTCTTATGGTCTGACCTCACAGGCTCATGAGGCTCCCCAGATCTCAGCAGGTCCTGCATTGAAGCTTGTAATGGCGTATTTGCAGCCCATTTTGGCAAGTCTTATGGCTCAGGGTGCAATAGATGGAGAGGTTTATCCTGTCATGATGGGTTCTGGTTGCCCAGAAAAGCAGATTAAACTGGGAGAATGTTCATCCGAGTTAACAGGGGTGGAACCCACGCTTGTGTAGCTAGCTTCATTCACAACACCTCTCCCCAACAACCATGCACAATTTCCTTCCCCTGCCACTGCCTTCATCAAGGGAGGTACCCTGCTGCCAGAGGGCATGTTTACCACCTTCATCCCAGCCCCAAAAGGAGCCCTGGTGACTACCTCTTTCTCTGTCAGACTGACTGAACACCACCTGTTTCCCATCCCTCTCCCCTAACTCTCTTCTTGCTCCCCTCACTCCGACACACACAAACCTAGAAAGGAGATGGCACAATTGGAGGAGCTTCTCAGGGCCAGATGCAGAAGACAAAGGAGACCACAGTGTAGAGAGGTGGGAAGAGTGAGCAAAGGCAAGCAATACCAATTACAGATGCTCACTGATGGGTACATTTTTGTTTGCATTATACTCTGGATGTATAAGACTTTTAACTGTCACTTCTATTACAGTAAAAATGCAGGGCCAAATTCTGCTAAACATAAAAAAATTCCTGCCCACTGCAACCTCTGTGAACCATGTTTCCGTGGTCTAACCAGCAGATTCTGCCTGTCCAACTCTTTTTGTGCATAGAAATACATTGTGAGAGCAGAGGAGTTACTGCTGGTGAGAGACACACCTGCTCATCACAGCCCAGGTTGTGCCCCCTGGTTCTTCTGAGTAACGTATCACATTCCCATCTGGCTGGCTAAGGAGAGGATGCAATAACCTCTCAGCTGTTCCCAGAATTGGGTGGTCATCCCTGTACTCACTTTTCTGGACAGGTTTTTTGTGGGCGCCTGTATGCAGTACCTGCCAGAATTTGGCAGCAGGGTATGTAATATGCCACTTGGCGTTATACGCAGCCTCTTGTAGCAGATTGCATTTCACCACAATGGGGCTGAGTTAGACTATTCTTGTGTGCGGAGTTTTATTTCTTCTTCAGTTTTTGAATGAGATGCCTTCTGGGGTGTGACAGTAACCCCTCCTGTGATTCTTTCTTACATTTCCCAGCACATACTAAACCCCAAACTATCATAAGCCGTAGGAGCCTTAGTGATTTTTCCATTCTGTGGCAGTGCTATTGGCAAAGCAGTAAGTTAAGGGCAATCAGAGTTTCCATTAGAAGCCTCTACATCTCATGCAGTTCTAATTCATCAGTAAGGCAGAAAAGGAAATTTGATAATAATTTTCCCAGTAAAATGCGATCAACAATCAATGATTTTTGAGATTGGGGAAAGGGGAGAATTGAATTTCAAGGTGCAAAAAGTCTAAATAAATAAAAAAATTTAAAATTTGCTTTAGCTCACTCCACCCTCAAGTCTTACCAAGTTTTGTGCTTATAACTAGGACATTAAGGCCATTGTGTCTGCACGAAAGAGTATCTGTTTCCATGATGGAAAGGCTCATCTTCTGAACGATGGGCACAGCAGTCCCGGGACAGAGATCCTCTGGGTGTGCTGCTGTGTGTGGGATGCCTCTTGCGTACTCTGTGATGGGAAGATGGGTCCAAACAGGGAGGACCCCGGGAGGCAGAAGGGGGGGTTTCAGCCTGAGCAAGCTGTGGAAGTGCTCTTGTGTACGTCCAGCTGGGACACGCAGCACCAACGGCGCTCGGTGCTCCAGCCCCGCAGGGAGCTTGCAGAGTACTTCCCAATCTTTATTTGTGGAAAAGCTTAATTGAAATGCAAGTGATTAAATCTAATGTATCACGCAGTATCCATTTTCACTGCACTACCACTTTCACTTCCCCGATATTATCAGACATCTCAGCAGCCCCACTGTCAGGTTTTTTTCCTTGTAAGAGCCATGCTCATTCTCTCTCCTCTTTGTGAGCTTGGCGGAGGAGATAACAGTAAGCCAGCACTAGATTACTAGTGCCCCAAACTCTACTCAAGGGATAAGGGATCTCAGCTTCATTTCAAACAAACACTTTTAAAATACGGTCTTAAATCATGTGAGGGGCATGTGTTTTCCAGCTTTTTAGAAAGGGTAAAAAAGCTACAGTGTAGTAGTAAATGCAATGAGAAACCTTTGTCATTTTCCTAATTTATCTCTTTTTGAGCCAGACTCGGGATAATGCTTTTCTCTTCCCATTCAGCAGGCTCAGTGCTTTGGTCTTAGTGCTGTCCCAGAAGAGTGGGCTTCCCACAGTGGGAGGGCAGACCATCCTGAACAGCCACTCAATTTCCTGTCCATTTTTTTTTTCTCTTTCTTCTTTCCAAAAACTCTGTTTCTTAACAGATTTGTACATCAGGACTCATGGAGGAAACTTGAAGGCAATAAATGCAGACTGTGGTGGCACCAGAGAGCTGCTGTTATAGCCAGGGGGACTGGGACATGTGCAGTGGTGGGCAAATCAACACCTTTCTTTCTAGAAAGGTGATGGTTGGGAGAAAAGTGGGTTCACTGGAGCATCCAATGGTTGAGGTATTTTTTGTTTGTGTTTTTAAAATAAAAGCATCCTTTCCAACTATTTCCCTTTCCTCATAAGTGATAATGGAAGAGGCATTAGCCTTTCCATCGCCTGAGCCAACCTGTTTTTTTTCTAAGAGGTGTCCAGGATGTTCAGCCAATTGAGTGATCTAATTAGCTGAAAATTGTTAATTTCCTTTACCTTATAAAGCACCTAACACAGAAACTGTTAAATAATGTTAAGTGTCAGACTTAAACTGAGAACATTGGGCCATATGCTGCCGTGGCTTTCGCGCCAAAAAGTGTAGCAACTTTCTCCAAAACCTGCCTCCAATTTCTGTGTAGAAGCCAAAGCCTCCTGCTTGATATGCTGCCACACCAACTCGCAGCCCTATGATGGTCCCACGCAGCAGCTCGCTGCTCTCAGGGAAAAGAGTCTGTGCGTGAGGGGAGGTGATGCTCTGGATAAATGTGGCAGGAGCCAGGACACCAGCAAGGTGTTGCAGGCACTGCCCTTGCGAGCACAGGAAAACTGACAGTAAGGCAGTGCTGCTCAGGGCAGTGGCATCTTCTAAAAGGGCAACAAATCTGTGCCTGCAGCTGGAAATTGCAGAAGTCCCTGATCTGCAGCGGTCCTGGTAGGTAGTTGGGTTGCCTTGTAGCTCTTTGTTAAAACAGGGGGTCCATGGAATGCACATGAGGAAGGCACTGGCCCCAGTTTCACCAGCCTCCCCACAAGTCCATGGAGAAGTGGCCTCAGAAGCATTGCTCGGAATATGCATCTTAGGGGTTAAGGGAACAGGAAGGTTTTGTCCTCAATAGGTTTCCTACATGACAAGCTGTGGATATGGGAATAGACATTTAGGTGCCAGCTTGCCCCAAAAGCCCACAGGCTTGAATCTTTCTCATGTGAGTAAAGGGCTCGGGGCTACCTGTGGCTGGGGAATTTCTCAAGCATCTCCTTTAAGGGGGTTGCATCATACCCCCAAAGCTCAATTTACTCTGACTTCAGGGGCCAGGGGAATGCTTGTGTACATCCACTTCATGATTTGTATGAGGTTTTCTCAGCAGATATATTTCCCCTGAATCTCTTCTGTAATTATTCTTCTGCAGAACACTGTGCATATATATTAAAGCTGTCTGGCCTGGAGCTACCTACAGTGAGATTGCTTCTCTGATGGTGGACTCACTCATCGGCATGGAGAGGTTCTCCATCACTTGCCTAAAAGATACTATTTGTGCCTTATCCTTGGGTTAAGAGGCTCCCTGTGGAGCCCCTCTCTATAGCCACTGTCTAGATCATCCCTCTAGAAGAGTCATCTGGCCTCCCCCCCTCACCCCCTCCAACCTGTTTACCTCCCATTACCATGACCTTGCGCTCTGCAACGTGAGCAGCCTTTACCAGCTGAAGACCTCTGATCCTAAGTCCACTAGAGATTTTGGCTTTCCTATTTGGCAAGGCGACTTGTTGCCCACTGGGTCAACATGAATAAAGATTTTTTAAATCCATAAAGTCCTGCAATTGAAAAAAAAAACCAAAACAAAAAAGCTTACCTCCAGACAATTTAACCTCTCCTGGCAGCCTGACATCTTGAGCTGTCTGTGTTGCACTAGTTTATATCTGCTCATAATTAGAATTAAAAAATAAATAAATAAAATCCAAACACACGCTCACCAAGAATTCTACTTTATATGAAATTTGAAAGTAAAATCAATCCTGGCCCAATCTTATCATTTTTAAAGTATGTTTATCCAGCTTTGTAGTAGGAACAAGCAGACTGTTTGAAGGCCACATAGTTTTAAAACCTTGGTTGCAACACGTTACCCCATTTTGAAACCGTCTTTATCTAGCCGAGAAAACTAAAATCTGTTTGACAAAGTAGCACTCCAGCCAGTTTATCTTGCAATATGGCTTTAGCTCACAGAGCCTATTGATTTCCTTAAATTAATGTTTACAGAATGCTACTGAATTTCACTCAACGGGACATTGTTCTTTTGAAGCTTTGTAAAATATGATACAGAGTGTTATTGCCATTTGTTCCTTTGCTAAGACTGATGAAACATTTATTTTTTTAAAGTGCAGCCTTGAACTATAGCTGTTTCCTACAAGTGTGTTTACTCTTGGAACATTAGTAATACAACACACTATCAGACTCCGGCACAATACCACAGGCAAAGTCTGTAGGTACACTCTGGCCAGCCTAATCATATAAATGGAGATGAAGTTTAACGCAGATTAGACATTGTATGAGAAAAGGTTTCGAGCTTAGCCCAGCTGTCCCTGTCTGAAGGATCTTCAGATTTGTGTGCTACAGCCAAGCAGTTGTCTGACGCTGTTACAATATTAGAACGCTTGCGTTGGTCTTGGTACTTCTAAACATGGGACCCCGTACTGAAAATTAACATCTGATCATCTCTCTCTCTGCCCCCTCCCTGTCAAGGTGAATAGCTTTATGGTTGCCTTGTGCATGGTTTGGAGGCTTTCAGTCCGATCTCTCAGGGGTGCTTTAAAGATCTGCTCTGAGAAGCACTCTCATTACTTCTAACGTCCACCCAAATCAGGGTCTGGTACTAAAATGAGGTTGCTGGTACCTATTGCTGAAATTTTACCAGAAAGCATAGCCACTAATTACTTTGACAGTTTTGCTCCTGCATTCTGCTGCTTTACTACCACTAGACACATCAGTCCAATAAGTCTTCACTGTTTGCTCATGAGAACTGGCATGCCAGCCAAAACTGGACACCCTTACTTATAGAGGGCAGTGTGTACCTTATCCCATATGCATCAGAGTGGACCACTCACTTGGATTATGAGTGGGAAAACCTTGCTCCTGACAAAAATGTGTGCCCCAGCACAAGCGGAGGTTGTCCACCTGCAGGGAATGTAAACTCTCCTTTGAAACCAATGGAGCAGTGAAAATTTACATCGCCGAGGAGCTGCCCCTTGGTAGCCTCCCACATGTGCTCAAGGAGAAGGACTTAAACTCTGCATTTATTGTATGAAATATTAATGCATCAGCTGGCAAGGGAGAAAAATATGAAGTCATGTGGGCACCTAAGTCACAGCCTTCTTGCTTTGTAAGAGTGTCTGGGAGCAGATGACTTTTTTGTTCTACCATGGAGGTTCCACGTAACCAAGTCCCAACCCCCCACAGAGGGGAAAGCAAAGCCAACTCTCTGACTTCTTGCCTTTTTATCTAGTAATCTCTGTGTGGCCTTCTGAAAGCATCTGAGTTTATCCATTTAAGTCCACTCTGTCTGCAGTACAAGTCCCCAGCTTGTGCTACTGCTGTCAGGAGATATGTCTCTCCTTGATCAATATTTACTTAACAAACAGCAGGGATAGGAGAGTTTGTTTAGAGGAATCATGTGTGCACAAGGGTGAATGAATGCTCGGTAAAGTACTTCACCTGTTTGTCTCCTTGCCTAGGGGATCTTTTCTGCTTTGGGCCTCAAGCTGGGCTTTGCTACCATTGCCCCTGTGAACATGCTCAAAGCTGCCCTGCTTTAGGACAGTTTAGCAATCGGCTGCAGAAAATGAACTTCTGAGTAAATATTTTATTCCCTGTTCTGGGAAAGTTGGAGGGAGAAGTTTAGGAACTTTGTAAAATTACATTTGTGGTTAAAAAAATACATGATGCTCAAGTAAAAATAAACTGAACTTTCCAGACTCCTGCACGTACGGAAGAAAAGATTTCAAAGATGTTTTGAGCATTTTGTTGCACAAAATATTTCAGAATTGCTGCTGTCAAAAGCCTGAAGTGTACTAAAGAAAAAAATTACACACAGGTAAAATTGCAAGGAAGGAAATACGTTCAGTATTTTTAAAGAATAACTTCAGAACTGTCTGCTATGCATTTATCCAACTAAAACAGTTGTTTCTGATGCCTGAAGTCATTGCATGCAATTAGCTTTGAGGCATCTGAGTCTAGTTTGGGGAGGGGGGTATTTTATTTTGTGAATCAGAGTTGTAAAAGCCATCTGAAATATTCATGCAGAATTGTCTGAGAAGCAGTTTCTGTTTTATTTACTGCACAGTAGAACAGCCACAGTGGATTAGCTCTACAATACCCGTAACAAAAGCACAACAGCTGATGCATGTGATGTTAGGAGGTGACAAAACAGTTAAAGTATGCTGCTGGCTACAGGCAAGCAGTCAGCAGATGCAGACAAAAGGGTTTGTGACAAGAATAACTCTCTCTCCAAGGCGAGCAGTCAAGAGTATCCAAAATACCAATACCCTTTTCTCCTTGACATTGTCTTCTTACAGTCAGCATTTTATTGCCCTTTTATAGTAAAAAAACAAAACAATTCTCTGGAATATTGGTTTTAACTTGACTTTCACAATTCTGTGCTCTTTACATCTGTACTGCTTTTTCCATCCTCTAGATTTACCAGTTGAGCAAGAATTTTTGAAAGTTTAAAAGATTAATTGTAAAAAAGCCCACCCTTAATAGGATTAACGACATGAAATACACATATAAATCTTTGAGCAGACCAGTGGCTTGTTTTGTCATTTGGTTTTGGTGGTTTTCCCCTTTTCTACTAAGAGAGAATTAAGCATCTTATTTTGCTAATGAAGAAATAAGGCTTGGGTAGAAATTAAAGGTTTGGTTGACAATGGGAGAGATTTAGGTGCTGGGAAGGGGCTGTGAATGAGCTGATGTTTATTTCAGAAGTGTGAAAAATCAGCTTATATATCTCCAGAAAAAAAAAAAAAAAAGAAAAAAAAAAAGAGAGAGAGAGGCTGTCTTCTTTCTAACCTTTGTAATTCCCCTTCTATTCTCTGTGACATTCATTCAGCTGCCAAGCATGTTTGGCAAGGCTTGAGCCAGTGAGCGCACTTCCAGTGACCGCTAACCTTGGTATGTCCTGACACTTATGATGAGTATCTGCAGGACACAGAAGGCAGGCAGGCTGCTATGTCAGGCTTTTATTATGTACTGCAGAGGCTGGGGACAGTCAGTTTAATAAAACAAATCATCCTTGAAGGTAAAGCAACTGGGAAGAGGAGGAGGGCTTGGGGAGGGGAGGAGATGAGAGGAACAGGAGGGAAGGGAGAAAAAGTCTTTGCTGCAAAACCCAAAAAAAAAATGAATTAACTAATAAAAGATACAAGATACAAGACAACCCAGTAATGAGAAAAACATTGAAAGGCCATTGATCAGCCACCAAGTTGAGACACATGCCTACTTCTAGCGTGCCCTCCTTCCCAACGGTGATTTCTAAAGTCCATGCATACCACCAGAAAGGGAAGCCTGATCATCTTTGTTGTCTTAAAAATCAGTGTTACTGCACTGATTTTCCTCGAGCAACACTGACTTAGACCTGCTGAGGATCTGTTCTCACCTTCCCAATCACTGATGCCTTTTTGGTAACAATTTTCTTAAAAAGAAATTCAACAAGTGTTTTTAAAGCAAATTCCTTTCTGCAGCTGCGTATGCTTCTGTATGAAAGAAGTGTGAGCTAGGTTTGACTTGGCTCCAACTTTTGAGCCATTGGAGTTATACTTTTACTCACAGAGAAATAGTTTGTGCTGAGTATTTTTAACAAAGCACTCCCCCACAGTGCTAATCCAAATGGTTCAGCATGATAGTTGCACATGCAAACCCAGGAGTGAAATAATTCAGGTTTGTTGTTCAAGCCAAGGAAAATGCCAGAAGTTAAAAAGGCATAAATAGACAAAAGCAGATGAGAGCTTTAATTTCCTTCCAGTTTTCATGGACAAAGGGGATGTGTTAACGTGGCTAAGGCTTGAGAAGGGGCACTGTGGTGGTTCTGAAGTGCATTAGGAGGCATGGGACTGATGCATACCAGGTGTAAATCAGCATTACTGCACCGAGGCTGGTAGAATGTCTCTGATTTACACTAGCCCAAAGTTTGGCCTTTGACTTTTTCCTTGGCAGTGGGGCTAAGTTGCATTGACAAAGCATGTAGCAAAGCATGATTTCTTTTTAAATCAGTGTGATGTGGAGTCTTCATCCTGAAACCCACCTAAACTCCCCCTGAGCAGACCCCATTGTCTTTCCTCCTGGTGAGTGTACAGTGTGATTCTTTGATTGACTGCTGCCACCTGATGCTAAGAAAATGTCCTGGGTTCATGCTAGGGATTGTTGGTTCTATTAAAAGCAACGTAGATGGAGTTTATTTGTCACTGAAGCATTTTCTGCAGATGTTCCTACTTCAGAGATGTTCAGTCAGTTAGGTGTAAAGATGCGCTGAATAGGTCGCCATCACTTAGGGTCAGGGAAATGCCAGCCCCAGACACATAATTAACATGGCTGACTGATTAATTGCCCACTGGAAAATATAACTACCCATCCATTTAAATATTTATTTTCAGGCTCTGGACTTCACTAGTATTTTCTTTATTAAAAACCCCCAAACAACGAACAATCAAAAGCCACTGTGGTTACTCTTTCTAGAAAGGAAAAATGTTGGCCGACGTACTATCCTGTGGGGATTAATCACTGTGCTATTCACATTACAACATGCAAAGTAACGTGTGTAATCCAGTCTGACATGAAAAATTGCTAATAACATCCCAAAAGGAAAGAGCTATGAACGGCTCTAATGCCTGAGGAGTAGGGGAACTCGGCATTACGAGGAGGTCTCTTCAAAGCCCCTGCAGGTCTTTGTTCACTATTATGTTTGTGGGCTGCTCTCTGCAGCCTGTTGTACCGGATTCAAAGGGGTCCAGCCCTGCACGTGGGACTCAGGTACAATGAAGTCAGACCTTAAAAGCTAACTCATAGCCCAAAAGAAAAATCTGTATTTCTTTCTGAGGAGGCCTGGAAGCTAGTGGCTCAGGGGTTTTACACTGCCTCCTCACTGGAAAAGGATCATCACATCCCCTGTCTGGAAAATCTTCATATGCACAGGTAGACACTGAATGAGAAAGGCTCAACTTAAAAGCCACAATGTCATTTCCATGCTTAACGTTGTCATGGGTGTAACCATGTAGGGAGAGTTAGAACACTTTGCATTTGTACTTTATGTTTCTCAAGTGTTTGCCTCCCTCCAATCTCCAGTGACTTGGAAGGGCATCTAATGTTGGTCCTCTGGAGTGGACACCAAAACTGAAAGGTGTGAACTCTTCTTCCCAAGCACAAAGGCAAAAATCAACCATTTTTGCCCTCTTGAGTTACTATCGGTGTGTACACCAAAAAGTTGGTTGCCTTCTACATTTTTTGCTTTCTAGTATCATGCAGTCAACATCTCCTTGCCCTTGGTTAGTGCCCAGCAATACCAAGGACAATGAACAGCACATGAGCAGTTAGTTGTTTGAACTGCCTGAACAGAAAAGTGTATGTTTTTTTATAGCAGTGCTAGAATGAGACACGCGTGGTATCCTTTGTAGATGTATTACCAAGCGCTCAAACAGCAGAGTGGTCATATGAAGTTTTAAGTTATTTATTTGAGCTGGAATTAATGAAACTTAATGGTTATATTCTTCCCTCGTAATTACTGCTGGAATAGAACATCTGTAAAAATGTTTCTGTATGGCCTGTTGAATGAAAAATTTCCACAGAAGGCAGCCTGTCTTTGGGAGCAGGGAAAAACCTATGGGGGATAGATTTCTCTCTCAGAGGTAGGCAGAGGACTTCTGCAGGTTGCAGGGCCTCTGGAAGCAGAGTTTGTCAGAGGGAGCTGATTTCATACTTCTCTAAGTGGCAAGACATGGCTATCAAACTGCTAGTGTTTCCCCAATTGTGATAGGTGAATGAGGCTCCAGATGCACATTTCCAGATAAGTTTTCTGAAAATGGCTTCTAATGGTAGCAGGAAAAAAAAGCCTGAAGTAGGGGATAAGCTGTTGGCCCTGGTCTGGCAACGTGACACGTATTCGGTAAATGAGTGAGATCTGCCTGGGTGTCTGTTGGCCACAGGAATGGTTGAAGTAGCCTCTACTGCAGGTTGAAGAACTCCTCTTGCTGGACTGGGCAAAGAATAGCACTGGGGAATACTTGCTATTATAAGCATGCTGGCTACTGGCCGGCCGTGTATTAGCAGATGTAGAGCTATGAAGCCACATTTCCATAATAAAAATTGAAAGTAATACCTTTGTGGAGATGACCTCAACCTTGCAACTGACCTATGGTTCATTATAGTGATTGCTTTGGAATCATATAAGGCAGAGAGCAAGAAGGTGGTGCTGTTGACCGAGACAACTATTTAGGATGAATTACCAAAGTTTGGAAGTAACTGTTTTTTACATCCAGACATTGTTCAGGGGCTTCTGAGAGTGGCGTGTCCCTGATAGCTGGCTGTTTGGGTCACCTGTGAAACGACAGTGACTTTTAGATCAGTTTTGTGCATCCCATCTCGGTAGCCACTGGGAGCACAGTGTGCCCACTGAAGAGGTTAGGGTTTTATTTCCAGGCTTCTGAAAAAGAAGGGAGGCTATAGTGACTCTTGAGAAAGCCATCTTCTGGGCACAGCAGACACAGAAAGAAGTCAGTAGCTGAAGGCTTCCTTGCCTGTTCGTTTTAAAACTAAGAGCATTCAGGGGTATCCGTCAGCACTGGTTGTGACCAAAGCACAGAGGTACAGAGGGTTTTCTATGCACGCATAACTTCCACATTAGCTCTCACACAGAGAGGAGATCATAGCCATAAATGCATGGGGTAAAATATCAAGCAGAGATTTCTCTCCTTAAAGACAATTGTGTTTGTTTCCCCTCCTGCTAATTATATCCTATAAATACCCCTCTCCAAACTCAGTAACATTTTGTTACCTACGTTCTGTCAGTAGACTTTGCAGAGATCTCTAACACATGTTTTAAAAGTTATTGCTATAGTACTATATATAACAGCTTTGCATAAGAGAATAGAAGGCTGCCACATTTAGAAAATGCAGGTGCTATGTAAGCCCCTTTCTGAAAGAAAGAACTTAGCTCAGTTTCCTTTGAAGAACCAGAGACTTGAAATTGAAAACTGTATTAATGCCATTGTCTCCTTGTATCAGCAGGTTCCAGAGAGATTCCTGGAAGTGGCTCAGATCACGTTACGGGAGTTTTTCAATGCCATTATCGCAGGCAAAGATGTTGATCCTTCCTGGAAGAAGGCCATATACAAGGTCATCTGTAAGCTGGACAGTGAGGTCCCCGAGATTTTCAAATCCCCAAACTGCCTACAAGAGCTTCTTCATGAGTAGAGAGTTCAGCAGCTATTTATGAATGTATGAAAGTAGCAGTCCCCTTCTGATGCCCAAGTCATGTGTGTCTCTATTTTAATTTCATATATATGTGTATCGCATACATATATATGTATATGAAATTAGACTGTGATCCCTCCTGGATTTAAGTTTTCATTCTGTTCCAAGGGGATGGTTGTTTTACTTCAGCCTTCGGTTTACTTTTGCCCGAGACCCTTAACATTTGGAGAATCAACGGGGTTAATTTTCAGGGAGAAGAGTTTGGAAGCGTGTAAAAGCCTGTCCTAGCAAGTTAGGGCATTATGTTTAAAAATGCTTTGTCAGATTTATTGCTTGCTGCAAAGTGGCATTTTGTCTTAGTGAGACTAATGTCATGGCACAATACTACAGACAATGAAGTTTATATTATGTTTATACTGCTAAAGGTCTGAACTCTGTGGAGTCACTTCATAAGCTTCGAGCATTTTTTTTCTTTTTGACTTTATATACTTTTTAACCAATAACTAAATTTTGTTTAATGCTTCAAAAAGCTACAACATCTATTTTAGGTATTCACTCCAAGAAGTGATACCCAAAAAAGCAAACCCTGTTCTTCATGCTTTCCTGACAGAAATGGTAAATACCCTGCACCAGAAATCAACGTGCCAGGTTGTTGATTCTCTAAATTGCAGCAGGGGACATTTGCACAAATCCAACACCGTTCTTGCAGGGTGAGGCCAGTAATTCATGCACAATATTGTATCAACCACACTCATTTTGGAATACGGTCAGCTTATTAAAGCGGAAGCATTTCACTCTCCATAGAGTAAAAATGAAACCTTCAGCATCCTATATTGCCATGTCTTGGTCTTACTTTAAGTGGCATTTGTCCCTAAATTAATTCTTTTCTTAGTCCATTCTGCCCACAAGTATCCCCTTTCAGTACACAAAGTTTTCTGTCTGTATTCGACATCTGTTCTGAAAAGCACCTTTTGAATAATTTTAGATATAGCATAAGAAAGCATCTTCACCTCACAGGGCTGAGGCAAAGGAAAAAACCAACACCTTGTTTGTAGCTGTAAAGTCCAATTAGTCTTTTCCTAATCAGAAGAATAAAAATTACATTTTCATAAAAATTTAATCAAACATACACAAAAATCTCAGTGTCCTCCTTGCTATGCAGGGTTCAGCTAGCCAAATTGGATTTGTAAAATTACAGTGAGTGCAGCTTTTTGGGGGGAAAAAAAAAATTCTATGTGAGCAATGTGCTGCACTTGTCTTCTGAAGCTGGAGCTAGTTTCGACCAAAATCTGAGCTACAGTGTAAAGTCCATGATGGATCTGGGTTCGCCTGAATGCTATACCATGGTGTGTCAGCAGACGGAAAGAAAGCTAGCTGCTAGTTCTCATGCTTTCTTCAGTGGCTCTCCTTCTCTCATGTTTTCAGAAAGGTATCGTCTCCAGAAGTTTGGGGAAGGTTGAATATGCTATGACACTCTGTATTTGTCATTTTCTCTGTCGTCTTTTGTACGGATGCAGTAAGAATTTATTGTTATCGTCAATAGTATTTTCCCCTCCATAATTGAATCTGAATCTAGAGGAAGTTCTTAATTAGCTGTGAATTCTATTTAGACCATCAAGGATATTGGTATCTTATTTCTTTATTTTAAAATTACATTTTGACTTTGGAGAGTGAAAGTTTACCCATGTGACTAAAGAGCTGACCTGATCGTGGCAATTTCACTTCATTTACAAATACTGCTGATAGACAGAAATGTATGAAAGCAATTATTGTTAGCAGAAAGCCTTAAAAACCTGCTGACTTCAAATTAAACACCACAATCCTACAATTCCCTGTCATTCTTTTCAACCACTGGCAGTATCTGTGGAGTAAAGGCAATGCAGACAATAGCATGGGATGAAGTGCCAACATTTTCACTATGCATTAAAAGGAAAACAAATCTTCTTGATCTTAGACTCCCTGAGAGTACCTAATACTGTATGTATCCTTAGAGTAGACAGGATGTGTCTTTTTCTTTCTTTAATTTTATTTTTCTTTTCTTTTTCTTTTTTTTTTCTTTTTTTTGGTGTTTCTTTGTGTGTGTGCATGATTTGGTAAACATTACACTTCATAAAGATGTAACTCCGATGACTTCTGAGTAAGAAAGGATGAAAATTGTGTTCATGCACTTTTTTGATTTATGGGAAGAAGTGGCATAAAATGCTCAAGTTTTAATACAGTAAATTCATCATTGGCATACCATCAGATACAAAATATAACACTGCATTGTCACCTTGGACATAAGAAAGGAAAGCCATACTTTAGTCATACTATGTGGACATACTACTAGCTACCATCTCAATCTGTGATTTTACTGTTACTTTTGTTATGTTTATTATTATTAATATTATTATTAATATTATTATTATTTGGCTGCAATGTGATTCACATAATCTAAATAAGTGAAATTGTGTACTCAACACTTGATGTCGTTGCATTTATTTATTTATTTATAAGTAGCATAATCTCAATGGTAAATGAGGCATAGGAATTAAGAGTAGAAATTTCACCTTAAAAGCAAAATAAATTTTAAAAAACCCTCCTTCGTCTGAAAAAAGGAATAAATGATAATTTGATCATTTTGGTGATGTGATTTTTCTGCATTTTATAGCCATATTGCCTTTGTGCCTCCCAGTACACCTAAAATTATAAATACATGGCATAGCACCTATAAATTTTAAGTACAAAGCAGTTTCTTTCAAATGATGTCAATATTATTTCACTAAAAACAGCTAAAAGGCAGGAGGCTACTTTTATTGTAATGAAAAGTTTACATAGGGAAAGAATTTCAAAATCCATGTCGAAACCCCATGTTGCCATTCATTTACTGCTAATTCAGATTTATTTCTGCATATAAACTTGAGGTTATAGTCTGTGCCTAGACCTTAAATGCACCAGCGGAAGGATAAAAAAAATCCTTCAAAATACCAGTTTTTCCCCCACAAGTACAATTGTTCTTGTGCCTTCTGTGGCTTACAATTTTCATCTTTTAACCTTCGGTTTTTTTCAATTACTACAGCTGCAATAAACACTAATTTTATTTTATTTTTTTCCGGCTGTTTGACATAATGTTGATAGCTATGCATATTTTGTGTCTTTTTAAAAATTAAAAAAAAAAAAAGAAAAAAAAAACAAAAGCAGGAGAATACGTTTTTGAAGAAGAGAATTTTTAGAACAGTTTGATAACGCAAATTATTTTTTCTCAATTGTTTGAGCAGCATTCGAGTTTTGAAAATTCTTGTAGAAGCCAATTTTTTGTAACTGTGGTGCAAATCTTGTGTTTTCTTAGCCTGATGAAAAGTAGTATAGAAGCAATATTTCATACGTGACACGTGCATATACATATACATACGTAGTCACACACACACAAGGAGCAAATGTGTGGGTGTATGTATGTATATATACACAGAAAGACACACACACACAAAATATGCGTATGAAGTGAAAAGCTTACCTTTTTCCTATCTAGATTAAGAACCTATTTTAGACATTTGTTATGTTTTGTGAAAAGAATGTTCTATTTGAAACTACAAAACATTTAATTCTTACTGTATCTCTGGTTGTTTAATGGGAACGTTTCACATTTAATGGTAAACACGTGGAAGATGTTAGAATGTAGTAATTATTTAAGGAAGTGTTCACCCATGTATTCCTGAGGTTTGCTTTGTGCCTCTGAGTATTATTTAATTAAAGTGTTTTAAGTTTGCAGAATCTTTGTTACTGTACCAGGTATGTGGGTGAACATTGAAAATCGAGGGGAACTTTTATAAAGCAATGTAAATATTCAACCTTATGGCTGTTCTTGCATAAAGACATAAGATTTTAATAACTACATTCTGAAAACATCTGTTGAATTTATAAGAAACACTACAGTAACTGTATAGATAGTTGAAAGCATTCTTGAAAATCCAGCTCTCTACTTTTAAAAGTGAGGTCTCTTTCATCAGATGTCAAGGGAATGGGTAATACAGTTTCTGTAAAATTGCAGAATTTTTTTCTATGTATATGAAGTCAGTTAATAGAAAAATGTTTTTTTCCACAGGTTAATATTAATTAAGAAATAAAGGTGAAGATTTTGTGGCTTTAAAGATAGGATTTTCACCAGCAGCATTGAAAGATTATACATATATATATATACAGAAAGATATATATATATATATATTAAAAATGGAAAGTGGTTTACAAAACCCCCAAAATGAGCACTGTACATGAGAAGTGAAAGCAAAAACTATATTTGCCATGTGTATTATATAGCAATCATTGGTGTTAATAGTGCAAATGTTTCCTTCTGGTACCAACTCTGTGTTTGAAAATTCCAATACGCATTGTTTTCAAAAAGCTCCCCTTAAGGAATGTAACTGGTTTATATGAGTAAGCAGTTACTGTATTGCACTTAAATGTTCTGTTGAAGGAAATGCAATTTTGTTTTCTGTAGAACTGTTGGTTGTAAACCATCTATAAACTGAAGCTAAAAAATGCTCATATTTAGAGCTGGGATGAAAACTGGTATTTAACCTTTGTATCTTCTTAGGAATATCCTTTTTAGTGTATGAAAGGTGGTGGCACTATGACTTTATTTAGTCTCTTCAGCTGAGCCACAGTCACCTCTCTCCCTGAGCAGCCACCTTCTGAATGCACAAGTGTGCTGGGATATGTAGAAACAAATCTAGAAGAAAAGCGAGCTTACATTTTTCTCTAAAATCCAGCCTTTCTGCATTAATTGTACCACTTGAGTGAGATATTAGATGAACACAGTAGCCATCTCATTCCCATATAACGCCTAAGAGTCAGAAACTAAAAAAGGAGGGGGAAAAAAAAAAAAGCCTCTTTAGGTTGGTTTTAATGCTGCCCAGAAGAGTCAAAGGTTAAGGTTTAAACTGATATTGTCCCAGCCATTACTCATATGTATATAGTTACAAAGTGACAAAACACTGCCTTTATATTATTTAGCAATATGTTGTAAATAGCATTATTAAGCTCTTTTTTTGTAATAAAGACCCTTTAATTTGAAGATAGTACAATAACTGAACTGATAAAGTCAATTTTTGATTTTTTTTATTTTATTTTTTAGCTAGAGGCAATTTCAACTGTGGATTTTTTTGTTGTTGTCTATTGTTCTGAAGACTTTGCATAATTTATTGGTTTAATTTATCCTAATTTATTTGATGAAGGTGTACAATTTTGTATTACCAAGGATGTACTGTAATATTAATTGATGACAAGATAAAACAATAAGACTCCCCTGTCCGTTTGGAAAAAAAGGTGCAGTAGACAATTGATTGAAAAAAGTTACAATTCTAGCTTGGCAGCTACTAAATTTAAGATAAACACAGGAAAAATGTTGGGGGGGGGGTGGATTTTATTTTGTGTGTTTAAAGCTTTTGTATACTCTCCAGACTTTTACCTTTTTGCTTTGTACCACTTAAAGGATACAGTAGTTCAATTGCCTTGTGTGCCTTCCATCTTCTCTAAACTGAATGTATGTGCAGTATATATGCAAGCTTGTGCAAAATAAAATATAAATTACAAGCTCATTGCCATTGTTTATATTTATTTCCAAAAGTTTATGGTGCCCTGTATGAAGAGGTGAACTGCTGAACCTCTCTGCTGCGGACAGGCTGTGTCTAACATGAGTTCTCTGAAGGTTTTCTTTTCCCCTTAGTTCGAATTATTTATTAATGAGGCTGCCAGACCTCTTGCAAAATGGATATAATTATTTATCTAATCCGGTGCCCTACCTCCAGCACTGGTTAAGATAATGACTCTTATTTTGCAACAGTCTATGAGACAAGGAATGACTCCCTGCAAGAGACGCGTTGTGTTTGAGGCACAGGTGGCCCTTTACATGAAGTGTAACCAACGTAAGCTAAAGGGTGTTTATGATGTTTAATCGTGTCCTGCATATACCTGTCACACTGGTGTCCTACAACAAGGAGTTCCACAAGTGGGGTGTGTTTAGAATAATCCTTGTTTTGATGTGGTTCACATTCATTCCTGTTATCGCTTTGCTCCTGTTAATGGTGGTGTCCAGATACCATTCTCTATTCTTTTTATTACAATCTATCATTCTTTCTTGGATCCCTTCCTTTTCAAGCTGTATAATCATTAGCATTATATACAACTAAACCTTTCTTGCACATTTCCTCAAAATGTGAATCTCATTTGTTCTTTTTCTAGCCCTTTGCTCTTTCTGCTGTTTCATATGTATCTTAAAATTTTGAGGTTGATTGAACCTTTGATTTACATTAGTGTATGCATTTCAGATATGAATGGTCTCTTTTTGGCTTAGAATTGGTGCAGATGGCAGTAAGATGGTAGGTTATTTGGATCACAAAATAATGCAAGAATTTTTTTATTTTGAAAAGGGAACACGTTAAAAATATGCTTGCATCTGAGGTCATTTATTTTCAGAATCTTCCCTGATTCAGCCTCAAGACCCTGTAGAGCTGAGCTGGAGCCTGAATCTAGCTTTAGCTACACTGTAACTACCAAACAAACACTTCATGTCTGCAACAGCAATTAAAACAGCTGTCTTTTTAGACAAATGGAGTTGAATTTGCTGGGCCATATCAACACCAGGTGTAAAAGAGGTTTGTGGAAAATCATGAAGTTGCATCAATATTATCTAATAGTTATTTAGGTGTAGTTAGGTTTTTACGTTAGTAAAAACTCTCTGATTTTACTGCAAACACATTGCCTCTCCTCATTCACATCTATTCACATTACTAAACTAACATACTACAAGCATATTCAGGTCAAAATACCTGACAGTCAGGTCATTTCTTAAGGAACTGGCTCTTCCACAGCACTTACTAATTGTGTATTTGTGAGGTTGCTAAGACCCATGGCATGGTGAGCAGGGCAGACTGCAGCATCTAAAAGCAGGAATGTATCGAGGTCCTTGGCTCAAGCCTCCAGCCTTGAGGAGGTCCTCTGCCAATCTTGCTTCAGAGCAAGCCCATCTCAGGAAGAAGCTGATGGGAAATCATGAAAATGCTTTCTTTGTCAGAGGCAAGCCAAAGAGAGGGAGAAGACACTAAGACCAGGCAGCAGGTTAAGCACATTCTAGCAAAGGCTTGCAAAGGCAGCTACAGATTACACAGGAGGGCTCATTTTTATGTTAGCTATCAAGATCTACCTCGATGAAGGAGAGGGAGATTATCCTCAGGTGCCCAGTACATGGGCCAAAGGATACAATCTGAATGGGTAATTGCTAGCTCGCTCTGTCCCCTGGCCAGTTTTTCTCTCAAATATACTAGTTCTGTGAAGTACAATCATTATTTGCCATTTTACCCTGCAGAGGTGTAGGAGACCAACTGGGAGAACAAACAATCCAAACAAATAGTTTGAATACCAAAGCTAACTTGTAACCCCCCTGGAACAAAGGACTAATTGCTCAGAAGAGCGTGGACAATGGCAGGAGAGAAACTTGATAAGGGAACAGGGGGTGGAGATCCTCTGAGCCTTTCTTAGGAATGTCTCAAACACTCAAGGAATGTCTCAAACACTCTAAAGATGATAAAAACCCCTGAAGCAAAACTCTCTGACCTTGGCTCTGAAACAAAGTAGTGAGTGGTGGACACAGAAGATGGGGGAGGCAAGTGCTTCAAGACAAGCACTCGCTCCTACAGACCAGAGACCCCCATTTGCTGGACCAGCACGGGAATCACGTCTGGTGATGTCTCACTTTCTCTCTCTCTTTCATTTTACTTTTCCTAGTAAGCAACACAAGGCCTAACCCCCACTCACGTGGCAGGTAATAAGCATTTCTGCTCCCCAATTATTTACCAATGAGCCTAGCTGTGGAATAAAAGCCTTTGTTTACCCACAGGCTACGGCGTGATGTACACCTTATTCTGACAGAGAGAATCAGCCAATCTGAGTCACCTCTTCCTCCTTCCTGGAGGAAGTTAGCCATGGTATTCGAAATATTTGTTTGGATTATCTGTTCTTCCAGTTGGTCTCCTACAAGTGGAAAGCACACAGATCTCTAAATAAGAAATCCTAGCTATTGGCATCTCAGAATACGGCAGGAGTTCAGAGCTAGACTGGAACTTGGCAAGTAGTCCCTGTCATTGCAGAGGGCCAAATCAACTTTCCCAGGCTTCAAGCACCCTGAAATGATCCAAATTCCACAGATCTGGCCATCTGTGCTTAGAAATCCTCAGTTCCCCTAATACCTGGAATTTTTACAATAAGGAAGATACTCTGTTCTAGCTTAAAATCATAAGGAAGACATGAATCATCCCTGACCAAGTCAAATAGACCAATTTTGTGTCGCTCAGTCCATCACTAAGAGCTGGAATCTTTTACACATCACGTTACTGAGAAGCCGGATGTAGAAGATTGCATGTTGTGATTTGAGAGCCTGAAAGAGTTAATTGCTCTCATTTTCTTGGTCTGTACCCTTATTTATGCCCATTCTAGGTTGTGCCAACACAATTTCTATGGAGATGATCCCTTCTGATCCAGTCTTCCCTCTTTGTTATGAGGGAAAGGGAACTGACTGATGAGCTGCAGCATACGACTGACTACGTTTAGGAAACAACAGCAAACAAGTCCGACACTCTTTGCAAGGGGTTACAGTGTTTCCCCAAACAGACTAATTCAGCTGTAAAATATGGCCCTGCATTTATTTTAAGAGCACAATACGGAAAATAAATTAAATCTTCGCTAAAGCTTATTGTTGAACGGGGATGGAGGGCTCCTGTGATGGTGGCAGAACTACTAGATAAAATAGGGGGTGGGGAGGTGGGGAAGTTGGGGGGGGTGAGGGGTGGGTAGGAGGGTTGTTTCCCTGCATGGTCCAAATCTGTGACCCTCTGGGAATGTTGCAAGGGCTGCCCATTCTCCCAGCTTTCAGGGGCAGGGACATTTGGAGAAGGTGACTATTAAAACCTGATCAATCAGTGGGTACAGAAAATCCATCCCTCACTGCAATGCTCATTTCTGTGTACAGCTTATTAGGATCACTACCATACATATGCCTCAAAGAGGTGAAAGAAGTAAAATTTATTCATATATTAATTTATTTTTTTTTTTAGACATCCAAACGAATTCTTGTTGACTTAGTTTAGCCTGAGTCCTTCCCCAGCTGCAGAGCAGGGTAAGATACTGTGGAGAGAAAGGACCCCCCAACCTCACTCTGCCCAGAGTCTGGGAAGCTGTGATTGCATTTTCATGAATAAATCCTAGGCAAGCAAATAGTGGTACTTTCCCATTTATTTGGGAATCAGTGTGAAAAAACAAACAAATAAACAAGCTATTTGCTTCACAACAAAACACATGAAAATGAACTGCTGTTTGCACTCAAAGGCAGTTTAATTGCATGCACAGTTTAATTTTATTCTTTAAAATTAGACTTAAGGTTGAATCTCTAGCTAGGCAAAGGAAAGTGGGGGTAAAAAAAGAGAGAAAGATGGCACAGATAGCTAAAGAAATACTACCAGCTCCAATGTAAATATGTTTGCAGTTTGCAAGAGACCTGCCAGTCAAGCAGCTGTGGGAGGTAACAGGGGAGAACGCATGAGAGGAAAAAGTCTTGTGGCAACAGTGGCCAGTTTCATTATGGCCACTGCCAGACTGTGAAACAACTCTGGGGGCTTGAAATCCTATTGCCTATTAAAACTGGGCATGACAGCTCTTTTTTATGCTTCACCAACCAGAGATGGAACTGTGTCCTAGGGGAAATAAGGAAAAATATTTATTACAAGTGTTTAACACCTTTTAGTACAAAACAACCCTAATATGCAGCACTCAAGGATAATTCATGCCAGCACATGTAAAACCAAGGGGAATCGCTTATCAGCTAAATAATTTGGTCCGAGCTTTTAAAGGAAGAGATGATGCTCCAGTGAAAACCCTGAGCCCAGATAAAGGAGGTACTTTAGATTTTTTTTTTAATATTATTTTAATATTATTGATGGGTAATCGACACAAGGCTCTGACAACACACCCATCCCAGGGACTGTGTGGCTGCCAGACTTGAGTTTAAGAGCAGCCTTTCAGACTGGAGACTTACTTGCCACCTCATGCCAGGCAATAGTTGTTAGCATACTTAAAAAAGCTGCAGAAGAGTGAGGGGTGGATCTCCTACAGCCCAGGAGGCTGAGGTTTAAACTGCTTTAAAGGCTTATTTGAAAAACCTGCACCCTGAGCTCTCCTTAGACTGCAGATACCCTGGATGTCTAAGGACGCTCAGGTCAAGGAGTGTGTTTTAAATCTCCCCAAACAAGACGCGTGTGTTTAGAAGTGTCAAAACAGAAAATTAAATTCATCGCTTTCTTACACGACCTTAAGCCTTATGACTTCCCAGCTTTTGGTGAAACCTAGAGCCCAAGGAGCAGGGAGCTTCACTGCACAGAGTGCCAGTGGGAAAAACCTCCAGCACTTTCAAAAGACTGAGCTCAAAAGCTTTTCACGCCGGTGGCTGTGTGTCCCGCAGCAAAATGGCAAATAGACAGCAAAACAGAGATACGGGACGGCAGTGCCTCCTCCCTGGGACCCCTCTGCCTGCCCGCTGCAGAGCCAGGTCCTCCAGCCCCCTGCTCGAGTGCCATGCCACTGCCAGCCCTCTGCGTTACTCATTAACGCTTGCCGTTATTCGTTAACAGCCCGAGCAAGGGCTTCCTGCACAGACCTCGCTAAACCCCCAGTTTATATTGTGCAATCAACACGCTGCTGCTGCTGCCGTTTTATTTCCTAGCTGAAACCATGCTGTCTGGCACCCTTCTGCATCCTTGTGAGCAACCAGGGCCGATATTTTAAGATGCATTTTGCCCAGCCTTTTGCTTCCACCAAACCTGGGAGGAACCACAGAGAAACTGGAGAAGCCTGTCCATGGCAAGGATTTTCCTTCACCCATGAGCCAGGTTGCTCCCTCCTTGGTAACAGTGCACACCACTGGGAAAGGCCTGCTGCTTAAATGGCATTTCTGTCCTTCCAGAAATTTCCAGAGTGTTCAGCGACCTTCACTGGGGTCACGGCTGGCTGCTGGCTGTGGCAGGGGAGGTGCAGGGCATCTATCACAGCTGCTGGCAGGGGCTACACTGGGTAAAGAAGGGGCCCAGGGTGCTGTGTCAGGGCGACAGGGGAGCCTGGCTCTGCCAAGGTGAAGGGCCAAGTGGCCAGGCACTGCCCTCGGCCCCAGGAGTGGCTCCTTACTCTGGGCAAAGGTAATGGGGTCCACAGCCCATTGGCGAAGTGGGGCCTGTGGGGTGCTGGGTGGATGGCAGTGACAGCAAGGGTCTGGTTTCCCCCACTACAGCCAGTACCTTTCCCAGCAGCAGGGTGAAGCTGGTGCCCAGCGGTATGCATTCATGCCCTTCGAGCGGCTCCCTCACGGGATTTCCACATTTCAGCACCATTCTCCTGTGTCTTCAGAGGAGGGAAAGGGAAGGGGGATGATGGTGGTTTTGACAAGGTAAACATGGCAGCAGCCCCAACAAATAGGCACATATGTCAACCCTAGCAAAAGACACGTACAATTGCCCTATGATTCTGGATATAGTGTTAGATCACTTGTAAAATTCAGGATTTTTCAAAAATGTGTTACTTTTCATTGTATTTTTTAATAGGTAAAAACCAGTCATAGAGAATAATAGTTATTTTGATTAGTAACCTTAAGGAACGTTGGTCTTCTGTAAATATAAATGAAGTGCGTTTATCCTTAATCTGATTTCAAATGACCTGAAAAGAAGATCAAAAAAGTGCAAGATAGCTATACCACAGGGGAGAAAATGGAGTAGGGGTGAGGGGGGGCAGGGAGGGTGTTGACTGCAAAAGAAATAAAATTATCCCAATTCTAGCACTGCTGGAAAAACGTGAAAGTTATTGCCGCACAAAGAACCTCTTGAACTGCTCTGCCTTCCAAAATTTCTGCTGCACTCTCTGCAGTTACTTGTGTATGGCAGAAGCAGCATCTTTGTATTATATGAACAGTCTGCTTCATAATCAAATACCATCTGTCGCTACATCTGAACTTGTTTTCAACATCTGTGCGTTCTGGTCTTAACAAAGCTTTAAAAACTAATTCAAAAACTTTCACAGATCACTGACTAAATATGTACATTTACCATCTTTCATATTGGTTTAAAATATTTCTTCTATAGCTGCATCCCCTTGGCTGGGAATAGTTAAGATGTATACACTGAGTTGCTTTATTAAGCTTATTTTCTAATGGCCTTGGGTAGCCAAGTGCAAAAGAGGGACACTTGCTCAGGCACCGAGAGGACCCATCATATTCTTTCTTGGTGCCAATACAGTCCCTTTCTGCCAATGAGAAACCTGAAAGTTGATCAGCTACCATACCCCAATTACTCAAAATGACACTACAGATAAAACTGCAACCAAGGGGAGAATCAACTGTATGGCTTATATGCTGCTAAAGTGTGTCTGAACAAATGGTGAAGTAAAATCATGAGAGCCCTCAGGAGGATAAGTACGTTGTTACTTTGCACATGCTTCAGAAATGTGAAGTACATCTTTACAGAACTTTTGGCCAACCCCCTGGCAGATGTTGACCAGTTTTGCTTATGTATACATCAGTTGCAGAACACTAAAACAGAGATTGGAAATTTTAATTTAGTCAAGGCAGTTGGGCTAAAATGATGGCTTTTGTTGAAACCATTAAATAGAGCTGCCTAATGAAGTACAGTACAGCACTGGCAAACCAAGCCCTGATGAGATGCAGCAGCTTCCAAACTGCAGCCCTGCAAAGGGGAAGAAGGAAGCTTGCAAGTCTTTAACTAAAGTGGAATGGCGACAGCCCTTGTAAAGCGGCGTTTGATTTTGTGTTTGAGGGCAGACGCACTTGTACATTATCGCCCTGACATTTTAACCATTAGTTGGAAATGTGCCGTTGCAGTTCCTGCCATATATTTCTCAATCCTATTTGTTAGAAAGTGAGCTAATAGACAGTGTGATGAAGTGATCATAAATTCACTTTCAAAGGGCATTTGGGTTCAGAGCCTAAAGATTGAATATGGCAAATTCTTAGGCACAGGGAAGAAGGTGGGGGCCAGGAGGGTCATTCTCACTGATGGGTTCAGTGATTGATTCCACTACAGAACTATATTTGCCCTTTATTTGGCTGTTTAACACAGAATAGCTATAATAGGTTCCCAATCCATTATTCCTCTTCCTCCTAGGGTCACTATGAAGTTGAAAGAAAATATAACCTTGGCTGTGATAAAATAAACTTTAACATTATCAGGTGTTTGGAAATCCGAAGGTACCTGATTGCTTTATACAGGACACACACAAACACACACACACACACACACAAAGGGTTATAATATAATCCTCTGTGCTGCCTCTGACAAATGGTTATTACCATTCAGTATTGGTTTTTCACTCATGCAATAATATGGTGTCATGCAAGTCCACACAGCCTTGAAATTCTTCTTATTATACATAGCCTTCCAAAAATCACATGCAGTGTGCTGCTTTTTTGACTGTGATTAGCTGCATTTTTTTAAAGATAGGTGGCTTAGAACAAAATTTGCTTTGTGAGAGAAAAAAATTATCTGAAATGCAAGATGAAAATGACTGGTTTAGCACAAGGCAGCCCCAAAATATTTTCAATAATTAGGAGAGACTTATGTTCCATTTCACTGTTTTATGCGTTATATAGTATAGAGCAAGTGCCACTGTAGTTAAGTGTTTGTCAGCATTTCCCTTGTAAATCCTGGTTTTCCAGAGGGTTGCTCTAACTTGCCAATTTTAAATCACACTGGGCTAACACTGACTATACACATTGTCAGCCCAGATGCAAATTTGTTTTGTTGTTATTACCAAAAATGAAATCAAGTGAAGCTGCTGGTTTTTAGTTCATGGCAAAAGATAACAGTTTGGAGGTGGAGGGGATGGCTGGTTTTTTCCTTTCTGTTGCTCCTGGTTGGGATTTTGTTCTTGCAGTGGTCTGATTCAAATGGGGTTGTTTTTAAAGGGGTGTGACAGGATGTTAGGGTATGGAGATTTTTATACACACTAAAATATAAATGACACATGGAAGGCTCAGGGAGAGAAGAGGCAGTGTTCTGATCTGGTACAACTTACTCATGGTCAGGTGTACGGTATTCAGGTGAACTTCTACTGACATTCACCCCAAGCTTTGATTCTGCATTGTAATGGCCTTAAGGTTCCAATAAAGGTCCATTCAGCAGCCATATTCTGCAAGAAAACACAAAATTGGTTACCTGACCTGGAGCAAGTCCTGCAAAGCACAGAGGCAAACCTTGGCTGTTTCCCTGCAATATTTTGGGCTAACCTTTAGGGTTTTTAAAGGATGCCCATAAACTCCACTGGCTAAATGATGAAGAAGAGGCCAAACCTCCCCCTTCAACACCACACCATCCCACCATGGGCGCAGGACTTTGGGGCTGCTGTCCCAAACATCCTCTGCTTGAGAGCAGGAGTGCCATCTCTTGCCAGTCTTGCTGGCTCCAGCAGGGCTCTGGCCCTGAGGGGATGCAGGAAGAGGAGAAAGGAAGAAAGAGAGGTCCAGCAGGCCCCATGGCACCATGGCCCAACTCTAAAAAACATCAGGCAGAGAGGTCAGCAGGCTGAGTATCAAGAGCTGCTCTCCTGTGGGTAGAGTTCAGGCCATGTGGGCAAGGAATGCTCACCAAATTAACAAGACTTTTCCTGTTTTATTCGGTTTGTGCTTCACTTTCAATTAACTAAAATTCCTTTTCAAAGTTGAAAAAAGCAATGCTGAAGCATTCATCTCCCTGTAGTGAGTCTTTTCCTATTTAACAACCGTGTGGTTTAGTTAACTGCAGAAGGCTGTGCTGAGATGCCCTCACCTGCTCTCCTCTGAGGATGTAGCCCTCCATCCCTGCGAGGCACTGGCATGTAAGTCCAGACAAAAAGCAGATTTACACCAGTGTATTATGACAGTATATTGCAGGAGTAACTGAAGGAATAGGCCTAAGGTCAAAGGGTTGCATTGAGGAGCACTGCACTTCTGGATGTGTACAAATCTAGAGGGTTTTCTGCAAGGAAAGAAATGGGGAGTCGCTGGGTGAACAGCACTGTTACTAGGTCTAAACTACAGAGGACGAAAAGGGGTGATACCGCACTGGAGAAAGACAAATTAGAGAAAATGTTCATATAATTTAGTAGCTATCAACAACTCAGACCCTTAGCTGATGTGTCCTGCAGTTGTGGGGTTCATCTTGCTACTGTTGGAGGTGTTGGGGTATGACTTGTGATGGTTTTGGTGCTCTGGACGGAGAGACTAAGATCAGCAGAAGAGACTGACATTAGTAGTGTTACATCAATTTATATCAAGTGGGGTTTCAGTCTGCTTACAGTAGCACCAGGGTAATTTTATAAATAATTTCTCATGTACCTGCCTCCACTTCAGCATAGAAAACAAGGTCCATATTAGTCACACACTGTTTTCCCCACCTGGAAAAATACTCAAGTAGATTCCACTTGAAAATAAAGGGCAATTCACTGTCTACTTAGAATTAAGCTAGAATTTAAGCTAGAATGACATCTTTTTTTCCTATATCCAAGCCCTAAATTTCCATATATTGATGCATTCCAACACAAAATTCAAGTTTTGAGACCAGAGGACCCCAGCTAAACATCAAGATCTTTCCACACAAAAGAGAAACTGTATTTGCTCTCTGTGTAAGACACACAGCAGATTAAACCAATAATAACCTTATCTCCTCCCATGACTTCCTGGCCAGGAGCAGCAGTAATATATATTAAGATATCAATTGACTCTTTATAGGATTAAGTAAAGAATAGCTGAAATTGGTCCTTGCTTTTATTTGAGCTTAATTCATCCAGTCATAGATCTGTGTGGTAACCACCTATAATAAAGTAATAACAAAAATAATAGAGCTTTTCACTTTTACAGCATCTTCCATTGAAAACTATCTCAGTGTGCTTCATAAACATTACTCGTGCACCCATTCCTTCAGTTCCTTCACTTTGTCCTCATCTTCATCTGTAGAATTCACAGTAATATAATATCATAGATAGCCTTATAAATAAACTAAGGCAAGATGTTATTTCGATGAACTACAGAAAGAACCAGTCAAAGTTATTTGAAAAATCTGAGAGAAATTCAGTAGGTTGGGGGTGGTATATGTTCATTTTGCTAACATATTATGTGCTCAGTTAAGGATAAAAGAAAATCCATACATTCTGCTAGGTTGGCTAATATTTCTTGTAGTAAAGGAACATAAATCAATGTGTACCGCTCAGCACGTCTTGTTCCGGAGACAAAAAAATGAAGAAAAATATCAGTGAGAAATGTTTGGAAAGATGTGGGGCTGGTTTCTTTATTATAGATAATATTTTCTAAAATCTTTCTCATGATCACACATTTCTCATGTATGTAAGTCACAGCATTTAAAGGTGACAGGAGATGAAGGTATGGGGTTGCAATGTGAGACTCTCTGGAACAGCAATCCTCTATCTGTGGTTATATGGCAGCTAGCTCACTAAACTCAGTTATGAGACAAATATGAAATGCTAACAAATACTGCCACAAGTATTGTCTTCAGCATCAAACCAACTTCAGGACAAGGAAAGAAGACACTGTATCCTCCAGGAAATGCATCCCTGGAAGCTTAGCTTGCTTCCAGTGGAAAACTTCCTAGGGTGAATTCTCTCCATGTGGATAGCCAACACAAAGCCCATATAACACTGAGCTTGTGGTAATGACTCCTTCTATCTCAGTGCTTTGATCTGAAGTGGAAGGGAAACAAAAGACAAGAAAAACACCTGAGAATGCACAAAATTAATGCAAGCAGGCAGATTTGGGAGAACAATGCACAGTAAAGAGGTGTTTTCTAAATGGAAAGTGCTGTTAAGCAGGAAAATCCCAATCTTCCACCGGTATCAGAGACCCTACTCCTCTTGCATTGAGTTAGGTTTGAATATTGCCTTCACAAAGAAGCCCATCTCTCTACAATTAAGTGGCCATTTCCTTTGCTAGGCACTGCAATACCACCGACAAACTCCAAGCTCGAATCAAGGATGACTGAAATGCTGGGAGAGGCATGGGTAGCAGAGGGAAAGGAGGGGAGGTTGAATGCTCCTGTGGAGGACCAGGAGGAATAAGAGACCAGTGCCTCAAGTTCTCCATCCATAAAGTACAAGCAGTACTAAGTATATTAGGGACAGGCTGGCTGTGTAAACATTAAAACTACCAGCTCTTACCCCTTCAATAATGTAATTCTGCCCTCCCCTTTTTCTCAGTATGACAGCGACTGCAGCACTCGCCCAGTAATTGGATATTCTCATGCCTCAAATTCCCTTGTATTTAATTTTTCTATCATTCTCAGAACCTATCACATATTTGTTTTGATTTATTCAATATTGATCCTTTCTCTGACTTTCGAGCAGCTATCACCTTCCCCGCCTGTTCCCAGGGAATCTGCCAAGCCAGCAGTTTGTGATTTTGTCATAATACATGTGTTTCCTTCTCCGAGTGGCTGTCACAAGCTTCTGGATCTCACAAATGTTACAGCCCCTCTTTTTATTCACACGTTCTGTATATTAAATGTTCCCAGAGACGGGCTTTTTTTGTGTGTGTGGAAAAGCAAGGCTTTTTGTATCAGCTTGCTGGAGTACAAAACCTAAACCCAGTTTAGTGGACAAAGGAACTGGATTTTAGCTGGATTTGAATAAATACTCTTGTACTGCTTTCTTTAATACAGTTTGCACACAAAGGGAGAGAAAGGAAAGCTGACTGAGGCAGCCCTGGGGCACCATTTTCTGAAGTGTCTTGGGCACGTTTCACTTTGTTAGCACACTCACATTTTGCTTTCTCGCGGTACAACTTATCCAAGCACCACCTTTGCTTCAGAAAATCAGACCGGGATACTCTAACCTGCCTCTCCAAATCTGTTCTTTGTCAGTTCTTTGTCTCATGGCTGGTGGTGTCCTTCAGCATGGCCATGACAAGAAGGCCACATTATCACAAGTCAAAGCATTGTCCAGTTAGGAGCTAGAGCTTTCCAAGGGAGAATAAAAGCCTGCACCAGGCTATGTTAAGAGAGGCGCAACCAGCAGACAAAGGGAAGTTTTCATTCCCCTCTATTCAGATCCATCTGGAGTACCACCCTGGGTTGGTGGTATGAAACCCTGCAAGTCAAAGAGGATGTTGAAAAACTGGAGAGGTCCCAGCAAAAGGTACCAGGATCATTAGGGTTAAAGCACAAGAGTACCAAGGAAAGACTGAACTATGCTAATTTAAGAAGGGGAAGAGGAGGCTGCAAAGGGGGTCCCTAGTCAGTGTTTGAAGGGCAGTCACAAAGACAGTGGAGCTGCTCTTGGTAGCAGCGGGCAGTAAACCAAGGAATAACTGTGAGCTGTGGCTCAGAAGATTCAGAATAACATTAGGGAAAACTTACTAGAGAAATAGCACAGGAATGGGTTACCCAAAAGCTGATATCTCTGTCTGTGAAGGATTTCAGGATTCATTGAGGGGAAAAAAAACCTAGATGACATTATCTGGCCAGTTAGCAATAGCTGTGCACTGAGCAGCAGGCTGAACTAGATGATCTCCAGAGGTCCCTTTCAATTCATACTTCTGAGGTCAAAAAGTGTTACGAAAGTTCAAAGGAACTTTTCCAAGAAGCCCTCAGAGCATACACATGTACACACTAACAGAGTGAGAAATCAAACAGGGTTACCAATACAAACAACTTCTCAGGATATTCTGCCATCAAAGTCAGGCTCCTGTGATCCCCACAGGCATTCGAGAGATGAAGTAGGGCAGAATATAGCAGTCAGGGAAAAGCAGCCCCAGTGCTGTCCACATTCAAGTTTTCAGTCTTATCTTCCTATAAAATTCTTGTACCGTTCAGGAACCCCTCAGTATTCTGCAGAAGCAGCTACCAGCTTTCTCCTACTTCTCCCCCAAAACTCTTTTCCCCCCACAACTGTTTTCTTTGCTGCGAACATTTTCTTTCAAATCCCAAATCCTGACATTATTTGGGGTTTTCCTGTTTTCCTCTCAGGACCACACCACCTTGTTTAAGCCCGAGATCTGGCTCTCCGTCTCAAGTCATTTCCACTCACAGCAGCCTCAGAAATAATTGGTTAATTAGAGGCATATGCCTGGGTGCTGTGTCCACTGCAAGAGGTTGTGCTCTAGCACTCAGGGGAAGCAGTGGTGGAAGAATCTACGCTTTTCCATGGAGAGATACCTTTTGTTTGTTTGTTGTACAACACTAGGCAGCTTACAAAGTAAAAGATGGGTTTGCATGGGGAAATTCAGAGACCGGGCAGACTTCTGCATGGATTCTTTTCAATAAACGTTTTGCTGCATTACCATTCTGCTATTGCGTCCAGTGTCACCAGGGAACGGTTCAGCATAAACACCTCCTGAGGAACTGTTCCAGAGCCTAATGCCAACCTGAGACAGCTGCTGATGCTGAACAACATCATCAAGGGCCCACTGTCCCTTCCTGCCACTCCTCCTCCTTCACTACCAGTGAAAGAACTATGAAAAGACCAAGAGCTGGTGTACAGCCAACAAGAACTAAAGATCTTGCAGCTGGTTGTACCACCTGTGCCTTGTGAAACTCCAGCCAAAACAACATCCCCTCCCCCCTCTCCCCCCACCTCCTCTAGATAACCCCTTTATTAAGGAGAGGGGCATAACATTTGATAACTTTATAAGCAGGAGTGACACGTGCACAGCGGCAGATATGGAAGGGAATTGCTCCCGCTATTGCTAGTGGCTGCGGACAACTGCCCAGCTTTTGTGGGTGTGCAGGGCCACTCTGGGTGAGCCAACTCGTACGTTCAAATCCACACGCAGTGTGTAAGCCACATTGTGCCAGATATATATAGCTGTTCAATGCCACCCTGCTGAGCCATTGCCAGGACAGATCACATGGTGCTTGCTTTATTTGGGCTGGTTTGAGGGAGATGTACAGAATCCATGAGTGAAAGTGCTGATACATGCTACTCTGACACAAAAGGAAGAATCCTTCCTTCACTTACGGCCATAGAGCATCAAGTTCTGGATTCCCCTGTTAATATCAAAGGGCATTATATGTGCATAATCAAAGCATATTGTCTCAGTCCAAGTTCCACAAGACAACTCTAAGAGGGGAGTTTTTCTTGAAGAATGCTATAAATGGGTCTGTGGCCATTAACAAATAACTTCCTTCAAGCAGCAAAATATTAGGCCTATTTGCTTTTATCTTTTACTAGTGATTAATAATTTTTAACTGGACTAGAAATGGGAGAGGAGTACAGTTAAGAAGGAAGTTATGCATCTTCATTCCATCTCATCCATGTATGTGTTTCAAATAAAAAGAAAAAGAAAGAAAAAGACCCTAAATGTGTCTGGATACAACTAGGGAATTAATGGTGTGATTACAGTGCACACCCTGGTGACACTGATGAGAGAGATGACCTTACTTTTTATGTATGTTTGGTCTAAAGTCTTCCGATGCCAGCAGTAGCCCTGCTGTTAACTGACCAACTTTTTTGACTCTATTCAGTGAAGGGCAATAGCATTCATATACAGTGGCTTATTAGAAAATATCAACATTGCAGCTTTTTAATCCAATTGAAAACATCTGGCATCAGAAAGATCCAGCTGGCAGCCCATGGATCCATACCAAAGTTGTGGAATGCCTGCACCCATCCCAGCATGGTTGCCTCAGCAGAGATCAAGAGCTAGAGTGATGCTGAAAGCTGAGCATCTCTGCTGCATCTCTGCCCAGCTGAAGGTTTCTAGACATCCCCTGAGGGCAGGATTGGTGCCTGGGGAAGCTGGGAGAGTGGGCATCTCCTCTTCTTGGGCCACATCAGGGGAAGGTGGGCTAGGGGTGGAAGTAACAGCTCTTCTACCCAAGAAGTTTGATTTTTCCCCATATGAAGTAGGTGGAAATCTGTTGTCTACTAGAAGCTGATGTCCTGTTGAGGGTCATCCAATGTTGTACTGGGAGCATTTTAAAATGATCCTTCAAGACAGGAACTACATTGCAGGAGGATTTAATTTTGCACACTCGGTTCTCTGCAGCAATTTCTGCCACAGAACACGTAGTCTTCCTTATTGACTCCACAGGGTGGTAGTGAGAAGAAATCACTCCATGACCTTCATCAGAATAAGAAGCACCATTAACGCAAGCCCTATTCTTTCTCTGCTTTCCTCACAGAGTTAAGCAAGGCACAGGAATCATCAAATTAAATGGCTGGGTCAGCTTAATGTAATAAATCTATTAGTTCATATCATCATATATTTGATTTATACTACCCTAGACAATTACTAGCATGTCATTTCTTTGTTTAGGGATTTTTAATTTGAAAGTGTTCTAATCCTTAGTGTCAGCTGTTCCTGGTGGGTGATGACATATCTACTGTGAGTGAAACATTCTGATGACATATAGAGTGTAGGAATCAAATGTCATAAGCATAAATATTTAAGCAATAAGACATGACAGGTAGAGCATTTCTTGGCGATTATCACACACCTCGGGTGGTGTTATGACGAGGCATTTGTCCAAAGGCCAACTGACTTTAACACACTAAAAGTAGCATGATCGCCTGGAAATGTGCTGCTTGAAGTGTCTTATTGACATTTTTCCTTCTCTTGATGATTTCTTCATTTTCCAATGGGAGCCCCAAGGAATTGCCATTTCCTTCCTCTGAGACAGAGAAAGCTTACACCTTGGAAAGATCTGAGCACCCGGAGCTACCTGGAAAGGGGATCTGAATGAAGATGGACCTAAGCCTTAACAAAAGATGTGTGCTGTCCACATTCACTGTCCAAGTGTGGTATTGAAATGGCAGGTCTGGCATTTCTCACGTTAATAAGTGCTTTCTGAATCATGCAGACACAGTCAGCATGGCAATGAGGAGACGAGCTATTTCTTTAGCAACATTCAAGCTACAGACAGAGTTTGAGGAGAAAATACCTTATCGTCTTCACTTAGAAGTTGCTTTTTATAGTTAATTTCTCTGGTTTAATAGCATTACCTTTCCCATGAATTGTATGAGGATATGCTGTGAAATATAGAGGGATTGTTCTTGACTGGACATGGCATATAAAATACATACTTAATTTCAGAAGTCATGGCTTTAGTTCCATCCATCCAATACTGCCAAAAGCCAAACTGAGATATATCAGCCTAGCTCTCCTGCAAGCAACAGAACTAGTCATACTTCTGGAGCTCTAGTCTCTTGGGCTGTGGGACTAAATACATTTCTGTCTGACCTGGATTATATTTAAAAACCCAACATTATGCACAAAACAAAATGTGGTGAACCTTCATTGCCCATAGTATTTTTTCTATTTGCTTGCTGTGTAAGAGAGTAAACATATGGAGGATTTTCCTAATTTGGCCAGCTCTACACCATCCATGATGACTTGCTGTGATCACAATACCTCAGTTTTTTGCATAAGTACTTGGCTGGGCTTAATACAAGTGGGTGGAAGAATATATATACACATCTAGTGCACCTCACTGAGGAAAATTATGGGCCACATTCATGGTATGGGATTAGAGTTGCAAAGCCAATTTTAGGCATAAGTGACTCCCTCAGCAACTCGGTTCCTTGGCAATGTGTGAGGAGAACCTGGTTTTAATTTCACAGAATTAAAAATCGTGCCTAAAGTTTGGGTTTGAATTGAAAGGAAAATCCCACGTCCTTTTACCCCCATCAGCCAGAGAAATCACTGAATAAAAAGGACTAGTAGCAGTAGCCATGGAAGCATTTGCCTGCTCCAACTGGGAGAGACACTCATCTTTCTACAGATGACTTTCAGGCTACTGCTTAGGTGAGCCCCATTTTTAGTGAAGAAAGAGCCATTCTCTCCGGTCTGGCTGCAGATCTCCCACTCTTCCTTCCTAGGTTGCAACTCCACAGCAGCTTCTGCACCAAACCCCAAGTCTGTCCCCCAGCGTGACAAAAACATCAGCAGTACTCCATAGCCCTTAACATGCAAATCACAGGAAGGCCAACAGGACCACCTCCTGCAACAAAGTATTAGAAAAATACAGAGGTGGAAAAGACACAAGCAAAGTTTTCTTTGTGATCATTGTTTAACACTGTAAGTAATTAAATATTAATGAAAGTATGCTACTTTCATTTTGTGAGCAATTTAATTCAATTAAAAATAAATGGATCTCCTTGGCTCAGTGGATATACTGATATTCAGCGCTGCCCTTAACTTAGTTTCAACAGCATTTAACTCCAGCACAGCACAAAGTACAGCGACTGAAACATAGCCCCCAGCTAACATCGTTAACTCTTTAGGTCCCAGCGGCATGATTCTGTCACCCTGCTGAACCAACACAGCCTCTCCCAGGGAGTATTGGCTGTGCTGTTTAACTTGCAGGAGCAGTAATTTATACCCAGTGTGTTAGCGAAGATATCTTGCACTGGGGCACTGTTTTCTTGAAAGGAAGTAATTTCAGAAAGACTTAGCAGGCCTGCATGGGTCTGAATCTACTAGCATGCCGTGATCTGGTTAAGTAATATATCTGGGAACTTCATGTCACATAATGTAGAACTATTCTTTTATTGCGCTGAAAGAGCTGTTTTAGATTCCCTCTGAGCCCATAGGCCATGTCTTTCTGATAATAAGAGTGTTATCAATGCTTTAATATTGAACTCAAATCTCTGCGTGAGAGAGCATCTAAGAGCTATTACTCAGCGCTGAAAGCAAAAACCCAACTGTTCTGAATGGGGAGGAAAATGCCAATCTGTTGACAAAAAGTTAAACAGAGGTGAAATCTAAACTCTGGCCAACATTTTACAGCCTTAACGCATTGTTAACTTTTCATCTTATCTGTCAGGAATAGGAAACTAATGTTTAAAAACAATGTATTGCTTTTACGGGCAAGGTCAGCATTTGTTAGATTTCAGGGTTATGCCAAGCACAGCCAGCCAGCACTGCACAGAAAGAATTGCTCCAGCACCCATGAGCTGAGATCTTCCAAAAGTTAAAATGTACAAACCAATTTCATTCCCATTTTTCCAGGCAGCCAGCAACAGGAGCTCTGTGCATGTGATAGTGCTTAGTGGTGGCTGGAGGTTAACATCCTTCAAAAAGTGCTGTTGAAACAAACCCCGGGTCAAAGCAGTGGTTGCTGCATTTTGCTTTTGGGGGAGCTCAGGTTGAGGGTCACTCTGCTCTCTTCCAGGGGCGAGGTCCAGATTTGTGTGCCTGCTCCCTGGACAATGCCGGGCTTTGTTTGAGCAGCAAAGCATCCTTGCTCAGCCATGCAGTTCCCAAGGAACCACGTAGGTAAGATAATACAGGGGAAGTGGAACAGAGAGTCATTCTCTGAGAGAGACAGAGATCTTGCTCAGTAAATGCAGCCCAAGGATGCTTTCCCTATATGCTTTTATATTAAATAATCCCACTTTATATAAACTCAGAAAACATTTGATCCATGGCACAACTGTATGGATTAGCAGATCACGGTGTCATTAGAAACAACCCGTGTGCAATGTCCACTGTGAAGCAAACAGACCAGCAAAAGGAAAAAAAAAAAAGGAGTTTCATGCAAAACAAGAGGTTCCAAAACATGTGCTGTGTGTGCTGCCATGTTCATGGATTTCCAGACAGACACAGCCCCTCTCTTTTCTTAGCAGTAAATGTTCAGGTAGACAAGACTTGCAAGCCTCTTTGTGCAAGCAGTAAAAAACTCCACAAATCCCAGTGCTGGTGAATTTTTGTGGAAATCCTGATAACAGAGTGGCACTTGTTATAGTTCACACTGAAACAAAATGCATTTGTCCTATCATTGAAACTGTTTGTGGGTTATAAACAGGTAGGTAAAATAGCATTCAGAGGGGAAAAGGCAACACAGTATGATCAATCATGCAGGAGAGCTTATAGATTGCAAATACTCAAAAATGACCAACTTCTGAACAAGCTGTAGACCCAACTTTGTTTACAAAAATTAATACTTAAAAACAATCATAAAAGCAAAAAAAAAAAAAAAAAGCCAACCCAAAACCAAACTGAACCAAAAAAGCCCAGAAGGCCTTTAACATTAGCTAAAGGATTGGGATGAAGTATTTGACCAGCTCTAGGTGAGGTGTGTTTTGTAGCTTCTGCCCCAGGCACCTGGAGACTTCCCAGCTCGTTTTAATCTCTCTAAGCAATCAAGAGCCCTCAAGACTCATCAGGGCTATTTACACACTTCTTAACTGGAAAAAAAATCAGATCTACAAAAACGAATAAATAAACTGAGGGAAGGTATGAATGGGAGGTCATGTTTAAAATTGCTACTGACATGTACCTTCCTTGGACTACTTCAAAGAAATAGCCATGGGGGGGGAAAGAAAGGAAAATTGGGGGAAAAATAAGGAAAAAATCATAGCGAAAAAGCAACAAGAGCTGAGAAAGGTTTCATCATAAATCAGAGATACCAGAGTTCATAACAAAACATGAACACAGCTCAGAGACGAAGGGAATCTGAAGACTAAAGGATGTGCAATTCAGTCTTCACTCTCCAAGGACAGCTATTTTCTCTGATTTTTTTTGCTCTTTTTTTATAAAATAAAGATAATGGCACCTTCTTTTTTTCTCCAAGTTACTGGTTCTGTTTCTCAGGTATGGGATATCTCTTATTCTGGATGTGCACTCCTGCGGCTATTAAGGGAGAGAGACAGGGACTCTTGTTACATGGGACTAGAGGAGCATTTACAATCATATTGATCTCCCAGACATGCAGGTGCAACTACTCATGGCCAGCCAGTTCCTGCCATCCATATACACATGTTCCTTTGAATGGCAGCTTGCACCTACCCACCCACCCCAAAATAACATCTATCTGATTAGCATAGCACCTGGACCATCCACATTTTCCAGTGCTAAACCACTTCTTGGAAAGCAGGCCCTGGCTTCTAGAAAGGAAAGGGGAAAAATGGATATTGCAATAGAGGCTATAAATTACCAAGTGGCCAATTCAACTGATGTATGTGAAAGGAAGAGTATCTTCCCATAACCTTTCTTTTCAGATGCTGTGAGATTTCGTCAGCAGAAGGAGTCATCATTCTTAGCCCAAGGCAGGTTTCAATCTCTCTTATTGCACATCTCCTAAACTCATTGCCCCTGCCCTCTGCAGATCTTAATCACTATCACAGTTCGACTCTCCAGGTGTTGCCTCAGCACTGGTGCTTTCCCAGATTCACCCGCACAGGCCTCAGACACCACCTAGCCCTCTAATAAAACAGTGTTGTATTTCCAGCAGCGCTTTGCCTCAGTGACAGGATTGCCCAGTTCTTCTGCTTAATTTAGCAAGGCTCACATGGCATATCCTTTGAGGAACTACCTATTTCTCATCTTCTTCATTGCCACAGGAGTAAGAACAAACAAGGAAGCTTTCCAAACACCCTTCATGCCACTATCAGCCCAGCAAAACCAAGTTGCTCCAAAAGCAGAAGTTTAAACCGATCCCTTTACACCTTGCAAGGCAGAACTGAAGACCGAGAAGAGAAGAGCACAATTTGTGGTCAACAGCACCACAGCTGAGGTTCTCAGCTACAGCAGACTCAGATGTACAGTCAGCTTCAGCTGAATCAAGAGGAATCAGGCATGCAAACTTAAATGAAAAGAGTGCACTCTGCCTTGCATCCAAGATGCATGGTTCTGAGCAAGATAAAAGTTACAGCAAACTTTCAAATTAGAATCGCATGAAGCAGAGGTGAATATTTGCTTGAGAGATTCAGTATTTCAAGTTTATACCCAAATATTCTCCAGAGCTGCAAGTGGAGGGTAAGCATCAGAAGCTCTTTCTTGATACTTCATCTCATCCTCAACAGGGTATTTAAAAAAAAAATAAATCACAAATTTCCACTAGCATGTGAATAATAGGATACAAATATCAGAACATTGTTCAGCATTAACTATTAAACATGGCCTGCAGCTGTACCACCTGGGGCTCTGATCTTGACAGCTCTCACAAGTTACAGAAGACTTGACTCCAGCCAGGGCTTGGACAAAAAGCCTCTGAGGAAAACATAAATGCTACAGAAGATATTTTTGCAATTTAGTAGGAGTAAACGACATAAGAAGTTTCTGGTGATTGCAGGGTGTTACTGATGGCTTCTGTAGGCTCATTCACTGCTTGGGGCAAGGGTGTTACCTGCCACATTCCTCAGTTATGAAATTACTTCCCACTTGTCTAAAATCCCCTCTGTGATTTCCACATGACACTGAATGTCCAACACTGAATTACCAGGTACTGTGGCTGTATGATCTCAAACAGTTGCTGCCTTTCACTCCAAAGGTAACTGCAATTCTGCAATGGGGAAATCACTTCCTATAGAAGTAAAATCTATGGTAAATTGCTTGGCATCCTTTGAGATGACATACGCAGAAAATACGACCGCTAATATGCTACTAGAGCTTGGTAATAATTATATGAAGCAAAGATGGAAAAAAAAGAAAAATCTCTGTGTCTTTGTCATCTTTTTTCCAGCCTGCTCACCCCTCCCCAGCAAAACCACAACTTGAACACACCTGCAGAGTTAGATATAGGGCTTCACCTTCATATGATCTGACAACTGGAAGTGGTTTTTCCCTCCAAGCAGCCCCTTCAAAAGCTTTTCAGTTTCAGGTTTGTTCCCTCTAAGAGTTTTCAGGGGGAGAGGTGACACTCAAACCTTTCCCTCATTGACGGCGATTACGTTCTTTCCTCCGCTGCTTTTCCCTTACTCGGGCTCATGGTGAAAACTCCCGGCCACCGCGCTGAGGAAAAGGTGTTCCCGTGCTGACACTTACCCGGTGACAACAAGGTCGGGTCAGGTGTTTGATACCCAGGTCTTTGCATGTAATTATCAGGTAGTATTACAGGTAGCTGAGGCTCAGCACATTTCAGGGGGTTATGAAGCAGCAGCTCTTTTACTTGCCTAAGCTTTTTCCCATTCTTTAAAGAGGCAGGTGGAATTTTATTTCTAACCCTGTGCTTCTCGTGGTCAAACTCAGGTGTGGGGTTTTGTTTTTTTTTTTGCAACTAAAAAATGTGAATAAGCAATGAGTGGGTTTGTGAGCCCAGGAAGGTGCTAGCTGCTAATATTCCTGAGTGGTAATATATTCTATGAGGTTTTGATATTTGCCACCAGATTTCTTCTCTGATGTTAGCAGATCAATCCCCGTTCTCCAAATCTTCTTAAAACCTCAAACGAGCGCTGCTTTCAACTCTTGAAAGTAAAAGCTATCCACTTTCTATTTTTTCTTCTATGTCCAGAAAACAGTCCAACAGAAGCTTCTTAAATCAACGAGAAGCTTCACTTGGGATTAGAGTATCAGCCTGTGGATCTGACCAGACCGGAGTTAAATTACATTTCAAAACAACATTTTAAATACTACAATCACCATTTCTGAGCCTGTTTGCAGGGATTTCGGTCTGTTTGGTTTTCTTTCAAGCTCAAAACCTTGCCGCCACCGCAAAGTTGCCGTCTTAAGTGTAAATCTAATCTAAATATTTTCCAACAGAAGGAAGAAGAAGGGGGGGAGGGGGGGGGGAACCACAAAAACCAACCCTAAAAACTTTCTAAATCACGCTGGAAGCTTTGAAAGCGATCCCGCGGGCAGGCTTTGCCGCCGTGCTTTGCATTTCCCGGCCGGGTGCCGGGCACGGAAACCAGAGACTCACTGACACCCAGCGGCTGCCGCGGAGAGCGCAGCGCCCGCCCCGGCCCCGCTCCAGCCCCGGCCCCGGCCCCGCTCCGGCCGCCCGGGGAAGGGGCACAGCGGCTCGCCCGCAGGCTGAAGTTTTATTCCGACCGACTCATGAGCTCATGAAAGGTTGAGGCGTACCCCGGCTCTGCAGGCAAGCGGGCCGCCGGCGGGGCAGGAGCCCGGGAGGAGGCGGATCCCTGCGGGCAGCGGTGCAGGGAAGAGGAGGGATGCCCTGCGATTTATGGAAAAGGGTTTTCTTAATCTCGGGTATCTCTGCTCCTCGCTCATTGCTCTCTACACTACTGCGGTGTGATCGGTTCTTGGAAGGCACCGAGCGTTCATCTCCCCCTCTCTCTGCACTTTTCAGAGCCCGTGTCTTTCTCTTGGAGTCCAACAGCAAACACTAACCCAGCAAACACTTCCTCACCCCACAAAAATAATAAACGTGCACACCCCAAAGCACATACCGATGTTTGCCTTCCTAAAACCTTTACTTAAAAGGGTTTCCTGCCCCAGAGGGGAGCAGCCTCTGGGACACACACAAACGATCCACGCAACAGAAGAACAAACTATATCTGAGAGATGTTGTGCTTCTTATCACCTGGGCACACGTCCCTGTGGTTATGAGGGCTAAGGTATTTCAGGGAAACAGGTACAGATCATCTGAGGAAAAAAAATTGGTAGAAGGAGTAAAAAAATACAGGAGGAAGAAGACAAGAGAAGAAAAATACTTAAAAATAACCCAAATATTCAATCTCTTTGATTACCGTAAAAATGAGGCAAAACAGTTGCACGTAGAAGACAGATGAAGTAGCCACAGATGCTGAATATCTAGTGCCTTAAAAGAAGCCCCTTTAAATTGGCCTTAGAACAAGATTGGCTTTAGCATCAAACACCTGAGCTGCCCAGCTGAACTTCCTTTAACTCCGAGGATGTTCTGATTAAAGGATTGTCTCTCTCTCAACACTAGTGAAAAAGAAAAAGGCAACAGACTCTCAGAGCTGCAGGACTAGATGCCCAACCAAGCACATGTTGGTACATCTCCAGCAAAGACAAAAGGCAGTTCCAGTGCGAAGATGGGTGTAACTGTGCCCGCGTCCAAGACGAACAGCCGGGTTTTACACAGTGCCTATAGCTCACAGCAGCAGCGAGAGCTTTGCTGCTTTTGAGATCGGCATTCTTGCCGTGCTCAGCACCACAGTTTCTGGATACTTTACAGACATTAAAGGAATAGTGAAAAGTGAGTCTCTTCGCAAAAACTCTTAGTTCTCTCCTCCAAATTTTGCAATCTGTATTTCCCCTCCCCCCCCCCCCTTCCCCCCAGAGCAGTGCAGGTAGGAATTTCCTATCTTGTTTGAGGCTTGGGAATGTTGTGTAGAAAAGATGTGGTTTTCGTGTTGCCTGCAGTTTGTATGCACGAGACAAACACCAGCAGTTTGAAAAACAGTTGTATGACCCTGACTCGCAACAAGTCTGTGGCCATTTACATCTCTCCAGTTGCTGGGTACTTCAGAGCATGCTGGAGTGTCCTTAGAGTGCATGGAGGTTCCCCATTAGCAGCTGGAGGTGCAAGGTGTCTGAGACATGGCTGGGCTGGTCCAGCGTAGCCCAAAAGATGCAGAAACATGCACGGCTCCCAGTGTGCATTTGATTTCCTTGCATGGGTTTCTGATTTCAGATGTTACTGTCAACTTTTGTAATTGTAAAGGGAGGAGGTGTGTTTCTCCCACAAGATCTGGAGTGACAGCCCCATGTGTGACCCTAACCTTTTGGCAGAAAATTGCTTCAGTCTCTCTTCAAGTGAGTGCCCCAGCAGCACAAGAGAATCTGGAGACAGTGCAACCCAGAACTTTTGACAGACAAGTTATCTAAAAAATGTGGGATGTGGCCCTAAGTTAAAAAGATTTTTTGGGGGGGAAGGAAGAGAGGAGAGGGGAGTGGAGAAAATAATTCCCTTGTTCTCTTCTTTAGCAATTTGCATTTGAATAGGTGTATCTGTTCTTTACATTACTTTTGAGAGCCTGCATTTCCCAAATTCCTATTACACCACTGGGCTTTCAAGGACAGGAGGGAAGCCAAAACATTTCCATCTAATGCAAACATGGATTACTGGAAGGATGTTCTCATTTTTTAAAAATGCACTGGGAGCAAGAGCCAGGTTTGCTAGCACCTTCTCTGCAGGCCATCGCTTCCTTGGCCTGCTGCATATAGAGAAAGAAAACCTCACCAAAAGGAAAGGGCAGAAGTTCCTGGAATGCCACAGCCTGCAAAGAGATCTGAAGAAAGAGCTACAGGGCAAACAAGCACACCCAGAGCAGCTGCAGGGAGGGTTAGCACACTGGCTCCCAGTGGAATCAACCACACTGGTGGCTGGAGGCCCTTTCCCATTAGTCTCCAGTTAACATCCTGTCTGTATCAGTGGAAGACCATCTCCAAGATAAAAGATCCAGTGTGAGAAGATATTAAATACCTCCCATGATAGCAGAGCTGAGATTTCAGCTGTGACTACCCCCAGCCAAATCCAAGTTTCCAAATGTTCCATGTGTGGTTCCAGGAGGCATCTTCAGTTCCAGGAGGCAGATCTCGTGTGTTAGCACAAGCAGTGTCCAAAGCACTGTTCAAAGCACTTCTTCCTTAGGATCTAGATGGAAACTTCATGTCAACCCGAACCATTCTTCCAGCCAACGGATACAGCAAAGTCTTGAAAAGTCCAGAATGTTGTCATCATGTGTGTGCATATAAGTATGCGTAACATATATGTATGAATAAAAATATATTGCCTCCACTTGTTCATCTGCTCCCAAAAGTTTGGGGAATCTGGGGAGCTAGTGAGAAATCTCAGAGCAAACTGCTGATGCTCCATCCCTGCAGAACTCATTACATGCCAGTTGCTGTACTTAGGGTGGATTGGGAGGGGGATCTATTAGAGAGAAAAAGTACAGAGTAGAGTTAAGAAGCATTTTTTTTTCCTTCTAACTGCTGTCCTTTTATCTGCTCTCCTTCTCATGTTTCTGGGCTTTTTTTTTTTTTTTTTTTCTTCCTTCTCCTTCATCCTATGGAAGTGGCACTGAATGCTGATGAGATAACAAATGGTCCAACCCCAGGCAATCATTTTCGGGTAATTAGTTCAGCTACTGAACTTCTAAGAGTCTTTTTTTTTTCTTTCACCTGCCCAGTGAGAAAACTTGGGTGGTTAGTTACCCCATCACTGCTGAGCAGTCTTTGGGGAAGGGACACTCAGAAGCACAACAAGTACTTGAGCTCCTATTTACACTATGCAATCTCTAATTAAGCCTAGCCCTAGCCTAGATATTTAGCATTTTATTTACAAAATTCTTTATTTATGCCAAAAGCCAAATGTTACATCCCAGTAGGATGAGAACCTGGGACTCGTTGTAAGCTTCTGAGCACAGTCACACCCAAGATCACAGATCAGTTTAAAACAATTGCAATAGCACTACTTTAGGGAACTTGGGGGAGGTGGGGGGGTGCCCTTTTTCTGTTTCAGAGTAAACATCACAAAATTTCCCTTGGAAGGGAAGTTTGGAGAAGGAAATCATGGCATTTTGTTTAATGAACCTGACAGGAGAGCTTCCAGATTTCCCCTTTCCCAATATGCTCAGCCTCCTCACCCCCCCTCAAAGCCCAGGGTGCCAGAGCATGTCCGGTTCCCAGCCACATGGCTGGGAGCTGGGTTTTCATGGGCACTGGGTTTTCACAGCTCTCAGCCCTGTGAGAAGGAGCCTCTAAGCCCTTAGGGCTGTTGATCCTGAAGTAGGCTGCCTTGGTGTTGTGGGCCCTGCAGGCTCCAACTCCAAAGCAGTCCAAGTGATGGAGAAGCCAAGGATCTGTGGACCCTGGAAGCCCACCAGGTGAAGCAAGCGAAAGCCTTCCTGGCAGGTGAGCTGGCTTCCAGGGGAACCTTTGCCTGTGTTTCACTGGCAGGTCCCCAAACCTCCCTAGTTCCAAGAAACACTCTGGTTCCATCAATTTGGCATTTTCCGACAAAGTTCCCTTCTATAAGAGAATTCCTGCCCGGCTCCAGTGTACCCTCAGAGCTTCAGGGGTGACCTCTGATAAATTGAGGGGAGATTCGGGCTTTTGGATGTATAATTGGCCTTGTGGCAGAACATGTGATCAGCATGTCTGCAGACAGGGAGAGGATGTTCTGCGTAGGCAAATTACCAGGGCTTTGAGTCCTCCCCTCTGACACTGGTCAGCATCAAACACAGAGCACAGGATTAAATAAACCAACTGTTTGCCTGCTTTGGTGTTGGATTCATATTTGATACCCATTAGATGCAAAAATACAGTCAAGCATCTTGCCCTATCAGGCACCTCTGTACTTCACGAAGCAGCGAAGGGAGGATGCAACCACAGCTCTGCCACACAGGTCATCTTCAGAAAGTTATGCTTTAAATTTTCATTTTACAGCCCCATTGTTTTAGTGGGATTTTTTTTCCCCCTTTTTCTCCTCTTAAGAGTCACCTTGGGTGACAGATGTCACCAGGCCTCAAAAGAACCACTTGGATGAATCTGTAAATAATATTCATGAAATAGTACGTGCTAGCACACCCCACTTTTCTTTTTTTCCATTCTAACAATACCAAATTCCTCGTCCCTGAGACTCACATAAAGCCCACGACAGAGGGTTCACATTCAAACTCCAATCAGCAATTCACAAACTAACACAGAATGATCTAGCTGATTTCACTAGGGACCTCCATATGGTGATGAAATTTATTCTGAGCCATGTTTAGGGTTTGTAGTTTTGGGCACCATACACAAACCCTGAGAGAAACAGAGATTTTTAAATCTGAACTGGGAATTTATTAATACAGCTCCTACTGAAAAAAAAAAAGAAGATATAATTTGCCTTCAAAATCTCAGTCATTTTAGAAGTCAGAGAGAGTCCTGTGTCCTGCATGTTTATTTCTCAACCAAAATACAGGTAATGTTCTTCTGCCTTTTAAGTCTACAATAATTTCACAAGGTGTACTTTTTTAGACAGTACTTCTGCTGTTATATCCTGGAGGTGGACATGTCTTCTCCAGTTGTAATATTTTTAACCTATAAATTGTTCAGTTGGATTCAATTTTCAAAAAGCTATAATAGGGAATTCATATTCCCTAACTCTTTGAAGTATGCAAAAGCCCCATACATTTTTATAGCACGGTATAGGTGTGAAGTTTGTGTGGCTTGTCTTCAAAAGAAAATAACACTCCAGACATATTCCATTTTTTTCTTCCTGCAGTTTGAAAAAAAGGATTGATTTTTTTTCTTTTCCTTTTTGCCTATTTAAGTACAGGACTGGAGTTGTTTTTTCTGTATTTTTCCCTTCAGACAGCATATTTTCCTGATGGAACTCCCCTCCCCCCAATACACAATGTGCTTTTCTGATTTACCAGCTCTAGCATTTTCTCAACAATCATGTGAGCAAGAGCAAGGACTGAATATTTTTAGACACCAGAACTAAGCAGATGGCGAAGATGTAGAAGATCAATAACTGTAGTTTTTGTAAAGTTTGCAGCTCTGCTTATTTCAGTGTATTTCAAAATACAACAAGAAGAATTTAAAACTTCATGGAATGAAACAGGAGAAAACTGCACCGGCCTGGGTGCCTTCTATGAGAACATTTTTCAAACCGTTCTTTGAAAGCAAGCCATGCACTTGCTCCAGCTTTAATTGTGAACGCTCCCTTTGTTAATTTAATTGTACTCGTGTTGCTGTTTGGTAAAAGGTCTTGGACAGATGTGTGCTCATCTGACATTCTTCCAAGCATGTCTGCATGGTCAAACTTGAAAGGTTTTTGGGAGCTGAAAGTCATCCCATCAGGAACCAGAAACAACACCATCTGCTTTAGGTGACGAAGCACACGTCAAGAATAGCCATCTCCCTCCTTCTGGGCTCAAGCCTCCACGCTCCCTTGGGCTTTTCCTGTGAAGCAGCTGCCCTTCAGAGGTGCAGAGGAAGGGGAAACTGTAAAAAAAAAGTTCTGGCTGCAAGACAGCTTTCACTACCATTTTAGGAGCCTGAGGGCTTAACTGAAAACAGGGTGGAATCAGGCAGTTGCTCAAAAAGCTGGAAATGAGTTCTGGCCCAAAGTAGGGGCACTTAACAGGAGAAACCAGTGTCTTGTTTTGTGACCTTGAGTAAGTCCTTCCATCCTTCTCTGCCTTCATTTCTCCATTGCAGGATGGGGCAACACAACCTTGTTTCTGTACTTCCTTTCCCTTACCTACAAACAGCGGGGCTTGAAGGCTGGGTACTTGGTTTATAACCTGCAACACGTTGGAAGGTGTGTTATTAGACCGCAAGCATTAAGCAGAATTAGGCAAGCCAGTCACCAGGCCAGCAGCATTCAGAGTTTTTAGGAGACAAGCTAATTTCCTCTGAAATCATTAAGAGGAAGTTCACACTAGTGAGTGTGTTCCCAGGCACTACCTGGTGGGGCTGTGGGGCCACAGAGCAGGCGCACCTCACCCTTCGGCAGTATCTGCGGCAAGCATGGTGCGAGCAGCCAAATGCCAGTCCCTAAAAGGCTGGTAGGCAAGCTGATCCTGCTGTAGCCTTTCATCCACGGCTGCTGACCTCCCCAGCCCCACAGCTCCTGTTTGTTAATGGGAATACCACTCTGCACCGACAAGGAGGAACTGATGGAGAGCCCTTCATGCACTTCCCTGAACTTGGAATGGAGCAGGTCCTACAACTGGGGAATAAGGATGGGGGGACTTGGAGGGGCTGGGACCAGCAGGGCTCATCACCTGCACAGGAGGCCATGAGGAGACACATGGGGCAGGGTGACCATGCCCTTCCAATACCCACTTTAAAGAGTTGCTGTGGGGTTTCCAAGTTCCATCCAGATCCTCACCACTCAAAAGGGGGCCCCGCTGAGTGTCTTGGTGCAGTCTCTAGCAGCTGTCCCTTGTACCGGAGCAGTGTCAGCTTTGGAGCTGGGCCAGTATCTACGTATGGAAGCTGTTCCCTCCTCCAATCTTCTGGACCTTAGGCAAAAGAGCTACTAAATGAGCCATACTGACACCAATACTGCAATCAATTTGTTAATAAGGATCAGAGGCAGACTCTGCTGCTGGGCGGAGGAGAACAGGGGAAAGGAGATCATTATTTTTAATTTAAATAAATCAATATGTTAATAGGGGAAAGGATGCACCCTGCACAAGGATGGTGGAAGGGGGAAGGCAAATAAGTATAGCTTGCTTTTTTTTTTTTCAAGGGGGGTGAAGTTTGTCATTAGCCTGGGTTTAAAAAAAAAAAGAAAATTATTTAATATAAAAAGAGTGGGAGTAGACAACTTTAAAAGTCCAGTAATAGCAAATAACTAATTATACCCATCTGAGACTCAGAAGCATGCCTGGCTCTTTTCTTTCTTTAAAACAAATTAAAGAAAAAGGAAAGCTTGATTCCCAGGAGGGCTTATCTAAGGCCTCTCATCTCTAATACACATCTAAAGGGACAGGGAAAATATCTTTTATCACTTAAATCTCCCTGAAATTTAAGACCAGCTGGGAATTTTTTTATGTGGATATGATTCATTAAATTCATATCATTCCAAAGAAACCTTCCTGCCGGTTTATCTTTGCCACTGCAGTCATCTCCCCAGAAAAGCACAGTTTCCTGAATGTTGTCAACCTGGACAGCTCAATTTTTGGCTGAAGGTTAGATTTCTTCTGGAAACTATGGAACTGGCCCCACATTTTTATTTTCAGGGAACTGGTATGTGCAAATCGTTGTCGAAGTCAACTTTTCCCCCTCTGCTGAGACAATAGGAAAATCCTGCACCACTGTACTGCTTCCAGCCATCGGGCTTCTCAGTCCTGAGAGGTGGGGTGGGTTTATTTTCGCAATGCGTTTCAATATTTATATGTTGCGCTCTGGGGCTTAGCATCTGTGATCAAATGTAGGTAGAAGACCTCTGAAGCAGGCTCGGCTCTGCGAGCTGGCTCGGAGAGCAGCCCCATCCTGCTTCTGCTGGGATCAAATGCAGTAAGTTTGTGTTTCAGTGATCTTCAGAGCCCCTCTACAGCAGGGTGATGTACAAGCAGACAAACAGAGGGGCTGTGGCGGAGTTACTACCCCAGCGTAACGTGCAGCCACTGAATAGCTCTGAGCAGCACTGCCTGGACTTTTAGCAGGGAGGAAAACGTATGTTTTACATAATGAGCTCCTTCACATATAGTGCCACAAAAGTTACTAAGGAGACGGTTCGTCCTAAGCGCACAGAAAAACAAAGGGAAGTTCACGTGGCAAGATTGCTCCTTGCTGGCTCGGTCTCGCCGCCCATGCGGAGGGTGGGGAGGCACTTCCAAGGGCGATCGTTTGAAAAACGGAGCTGAGCCAGGGCACCCGGGCGGCAGGGAGCCAGAGGCTTTGGGAAGAGGTCAGGCAGAGGGCAGGGTGGATCGAGTTCAGGGGCGGCTGTGGAAGAAAGGACGCGCAGCCCCGACAGATGCTAGTCGCGTTGTTCGGCGCGCTGTTGGAGGGCACGTGAGTGCCATGGTGATGGGTGCGCGCTGACATCCCGAATAAAGGAGCCCCGAGATGGGGGAGGTGGGGGGGGGCTCTGGCGAGGGGGAAAGGGGCCGTATCCCAGCCTACGGGAGTACTTCAAATCAGACTGCACCTAGCGCTCGTGAAATTAAAATAACTGCACACGACTGCATAGAAGTTATCGACCTGGAGCCCCCTGGATTTATCCCAGGCCAGAAGAGCAAATAGTTTTCATCCTGGGATTTTTTCTTTTCTCTCATTTATTCGGCAGGCTCAGCTCTGCCTTTTGAAGAGTTCTGCAGGACGTGGCTGAGACTGGGAAAGTGCCCCCGCAGTGCCCGTTTTCATCGCCTCTTTCCCCACGCAGGCACCTGGGCACATCCGGCTTTCAGGTTTCCCTGGGTGAAGGTTTCATTTTCCCCGTTTCCTGTTGGAGCCCACGACTTCCCTGCATTTTAGTTCTATGCATTGCTCAAAGATTTACCGTTCTGGTTTTCAGGTTCAGAAAATTCGAGTCACACAAATACTCTGTGTTAGTAAAGGCTCTGTTATCCAGTTTAGAGACAGATAGAACCCTTCTATTCAAATCAGGGCTTTTGCCACATTTCCAAAACCCTCCCAGACCTCCTCTACCTTGAACACAGTGAACGTGATTAAAAGTATCAGATCCTCTCACCAGATTCCTGTGGGAATATCACTTCTAAACAAGATTATTGGACTAAACCTCTGCTTTTCAATTCAAACCAAGTTAGCAGTCGGGATCCTCTCGTTGCAGTTTGAAGCTATCGTCAGCATTTAGGGACTGGACTCGTACAGGAACCACCAGCGAGAGCTCATGCCACAGATTTACTTTGGCTTTGCAGCTCCTGAACGCGATACAGCTCTCTGCCGATCTCCAAGCACAGCCAGTAACACAAGTCAGCAACTTTCACTCAATATTCATAAATTATTATTTTTAAAAAGCCTAGCAAAACAAGAAAAAAACCCTCCTGGTAGAATAGTTCTCAAATTTAAAAATCTCTTTACCTATTCAGTAATGGCTTTTGCTTGAGGATCTCTTGCTGTCATCACAAGAACAGTTTTACCAGTGGGCAATATTTTCCTGCTGCCTTTAGACCAGCAATTAGAACAACTAACAGATAGCCCAGACAATGGCCAATTTATCTGCAAGAAGGGAATTTTCATTTCTCTTTATATACCTTATGGTAAAGATATACAATATCATCCAACAATTATCACTATATAAACAAATTGTAATTCTAAGGTCTTCAGAGCAGTGACCTTACATATTTTATGTGCACCTGCTGTTTAAAGCTGTTTAAAACGTTTTAAGCCTCTTGTTCCTAGCTGTTGACTACTCCTATAATTAACACATGGTTATATATAATCTACGATGTATAATTAATAAACATAAAAATAACATATACACTAAGATATATTAAACTTGATATGGTTTTTATGATTTATACATTATACTATATATCTGAAATTATATGTCATATACTGTATACCTCATAATGTTTTTTAAAAAATATAGAGATGAATCCAGCATTTCCCATGTCTCCACACATGATCAGACATGTACATATAGGCACCCATGTGTATTGTGCATACCTACGTCAGCAGCATGCTACTGCTGAATAACAATACTTGGGGCTGCTGGTTTTCAGGCACATGGTTTAAACTAATTTCCATAAGACATATTCAGTAATTACATAAATAAAATAGATCATGAAAGTCTACATTGGTATCAAGTGCTTTCTGTTAAGAAAAGTACGATGGAAAAGTATTAGTAGCTGAACCTAATTATTGGTGATGAAAATCATTTCATTTCAAACATCCTATTAACTAAAGTCCATACATAGAAATTATTGGCTGCTTGCACCAATCCCCATTATAAAAATCGGTGAAATCCCTTTGCAAAAAAAAGGAAGACTACAGCTTAAACCTTAAGTACTTCAATAAAAATATAAGATCAGTTTCATCCCAAAGTACAAATCCCAATCTCCATCTAAAACTGCCTGACCCTAAAATATATTCAGAGCTTGTTCTAATCACAGGAGATGTATTCTGAATAGGACAGCCCTCTATCATCTGCTAAGTCTCTTTAAGTCATCGTTTTCACTGTATCTGAAAAATTAATTCCTTTTCAGAAATATTCTCATCTTCTACTAAAAGAAAAAAAAAGCTTTTTGATGTAGAGTGACAGGATTATGAAGTGACCCTTCAGGTCAGAAGGAGACTTTTCCTTTTCTCATCAAGGAAATCAATTTCTAAGTCCAAGTCTCTTAAAATAATGTATTCTTGTGGCACGCATACAGCTTTTTTTGATCTGCTATGAAAAGAATAAGAGGTAAAGAGGATCAGGGGTGGCGATGGAATATTATAATCTGCCACACTCACACATCAGCCTTTCACTAAGTAATTCCAGATAAATTGAGGATTTACATATTTAAGATTAAATGGGGAAAGAGTAGCGATGCATAAATAGAAGAATACAAAGATACAATTTAGGGAAGTTAACTCTTAAAAACTTAATGTTACCTGATGTTTGATACCCTTCTCCTGTCTCACCCCATCTTTTTTAAAGCACATAATGTTTATTAGGAAATAACCAGGATAATCTCTTTTAGATCAGCTGAGCACAGACACAGATGCCTTAGGGTTTCTCTCCTCCACCCCTCCCACCTTCACTACTGAAAAAATACCAATTACCATGACAAGAAACAGTTAAATGCCTCCAAAGACACATACACACAGCAGATGGAAAACAGGAGGAAACCAGCTGGAAGTGTGTTTCCCTTAGAACTGTTTTTAACAGCCTGTGCACAAATAATGTCTCACTAATACGCAGATAAAAATAAAACATAAATATTTAAAAGGTGACTGGTCAAAGCAACAAGATGGCATTCGATATGGGAACTTTCCCTTTTCTATTCCCTCCCGTGTCCATGCTCCAGATACTGGTTCAGAGACATCCTGAAAGGAGGTCTCTCATTTGGGAAAGGTAACTTTAATGTGAAAGCTCTGGTAATGGTCATAACCTTCTGGTACTGATATTTGCAGGGCACATGGGTTTGCCTTGGGTTTTATTACTCACCTGTTCAGCCTTTGCTTTTCTGCTGCTTCCTGTGTGGAGGCTTCCCAAGGCTGCCTCCCAGCACCACCTGCCCCAGCTGAGTTCCAGAAGCACTTGTTCACACCAGCATGAGACAAGGAGGCCAGCCTGTTACAGAATTCCTTCTGGGTTTGGGTGCTCAACCAGATACACTTCAAAGGAACGTTTTTTCCCCAGAAAATGCTAAACACTTTCTGATAATCAGGATATTTTAACTATGTCCAATATAGTAATCTGAGATCCCCAAAACCCATTCTTACCACCAAGCATCTTGGCCTGACTGCCTTCCCAGAGTTGCACAAAGCATCCATGCTCCCTTGTACCCCCATAGCTCTGCCATTAGGGAGGGGAAACTCAGTGGAGATGAGGAGAGTTGGAGATGCTCATGCCCCTTTCTACCTGAAGCAAGGCAAGAGAGAGCAGAAGAGAGCACAGGCACTGCTTGCAAGAAATAAAGAGGGACTTCCAGTACCGTAACCCAGGTAAAGGCAGCGGCAGGGGACAGTGGAGATGGGAAGCCTACAGTCATTCCCTAGGATTTCCCAAGCCAGAAGTGTTTGTGACATATCCTGCTTGTCCTGTCTTTGATCTTAACAACTGTATTATCAGCTAGAACAATTTTAAGCAGTGTAGATGGGTTGGCTGTCACTTATTTAGATCCCTTCCTTTACAGTCCCTACTCCACTGAGTCTCATTAGGCAGCCTTCTCCCACTCACCAGGAATTCGGCAAAGCAGATCCTTAGCTGGTATTAATTGGTCTAAGTCTGTTTAGTTCAAAGAAGCTGTTGTAACTTGCAGTGCCCAGAAATTTGACCCAGTTTCACTTCTACGCATAATGTGGTCTCTTGATGGAAGAACAGATGTATTCCTTCTGCTCTGGGTCTGAAGCTCTAAGTCACTGCACACATTTTTGAGAATCCAAGAAATCTGGATGTTTTTTGAGCAAATAAATCCTGAAGATGATGACTTAAGTCCAGTGAAAGAATGTGGAAGCTCAAGAACATAATGCAGAAAAGTAACAGTATATCATAGTTGTTCACCCAAAGCCAGAAAGATCTAGAAAATCCCCTCATGAGACATCGAGATGACAGGGGAAGGCAGGTGAACACATAAGTGCCTTGAGGAATCTTGGCCTGAATGACATGGGGCCATCAAACATGCTCCCTAGACAACTGGTTTAAGAAGTAATCAAGGGTGATTTGGCCCAAATCGGACTTGACTGATTTGGAGAAGTAAAGATGTTTGCATGTAATCTCATGATTCAAGATAATACATTAGGATGTTATTTTATTTAATTTGGGTTTCGTTAATTTTTTTTTTTTCAGCTTTTTTCACATGCCTTCAGAACCAAGAGATGTGAGTGAGCTCTGGCCAACACCACTCTCTGTTTAGGTACAGCTCCTGCCTGGTTGCAGAGGGCAGGTGTAGCACAGGCAGTAGCAGCAAAGGCAGTAGGAGGTAAGGAAGGAGGACAAGTAATGGCTGGTCTGTGAGGCAAAGATGGGGATAGTATGCTCTTACTCAGGTGGTATCATGAGGGTCAGCAGCTAAGGATGAGGCCTTCTCAGAAGCTTTTCCTGTAAAAATTCTGGCAGCACATCACTTGGTTTTACCAGAACACTAAACATAATTTTAAAGTTGTTGTTTTATAGTGCTTAATTTCCTTGTTAAAAGTCTACAGAAAAAGAAAGATCTGTTTCCTCTGATGTTTCTTTCCCTCCATGAATGAACTATAATTTTGTCTGTTTTTATTTTTGTACTTCCATATTTATACTTAACACCTTCAACAACATATTATTTTAGAGATCTGATACCATCTAGTGTTATTGCTGGCTTTCCACATCTTACACTTATCAAGTAACCACAGTCAGCAACATGTCAGAGTTCATCACTGCATCACGTCAGTAGTAAAATAAAACCTGCTTCCCACCCAATATCTATATTTACACACCCCACAGGTGGGTGGTGAAATTTACAGTTCATCTAGGAAATTTACTCTCCTTTAATCTCTGGAAATTACTTTATCTCTGTGTATACGTATCATTATCATCTAGTGCCTCACCACTGATTTATTTCAGCCTCTGTAGCAAATAGGCTGGGATTATTAATAACAAACACATGTCTTTATAAACAGCCTATATACAGTCTTGGGCATGCTAAGGTCAAGGGTGCATTTGCTTCGCAGCAACCAATGTTTCACTCTTTTTTTTCAGTGAATTAGATGAGATTTTAATTTGCAAATAGTAGTGATTGGTGCAAAGTCTTCCCTAATCTTCATGGTTACTAAAAGCTGGTGCTGTCCAGGAGGGAGATGCTTGTACAATTTCACACTAAAAGAGGACAAGATCAACAAGAAAAGCCAATCTCTGTTGGACAACATAATGTGTTCATCTGCTTGGGCACAATGAGCTTTAAAACACAAAGTGTTGCTGAACTGAAAATATGCGGAAATACAGTATGTTCATAAAGGTAAAAAAGAAAGAAAGGAACAGTGTGGTTAGTATTATAAAAGATGGTGGATTAGTATCCATGGAGACTCCTTTCTTTTCTTTATTCACCCAGTACGTACAGGACGATTGGTGATTTCTCTACAACACCCTAACAGTGCCCTAATTTGGGCAGGCAGCAAACACCTCTGTAGCTAAAAGGGTAATTTGGACTCCATGTCCCTTAGCTCAAGTCCCCCCTTTCTTGTGTAACTGGAATGGATTTCAGTTGTGATAGTAATTTCTGCAGCAGGGCCACTTGCCTACTTCAGAAGAAGATCGCTAGCCATCACTACTTTTAAGTCACTCAGCAACCTAGAAACAGTGATCTGCAGGAAGTTCACATTTATTGCTACCCCTTGCAAACAACTTACCACCTCCAAAGGAAATTATTCTTTAATGATGAAGTGCTTCATTGGAATCAGGGGGAGGGGAGTCTATTATTTTGTAGCTTTGTAGAACATAAAATAAGGATATTTTGCAATGCAGTGCTTAACTTGCTTACTTATGACTGCTGGCAGTGGGCACTAAATGCTTTTATATGCTAAAGGTGTAGTTTTCTGTGATGTTTACACATGCTAAATGCCTGAGGTTAGGAAAGAGATACTTGTCCGTTAGGAGCACTCTTCCAGCCAGCCCTTTTTATTATATAGTCCATGTGAATGATATCAGCTTAGAGGGAAATGTCTCTGTTAAGAACAAGATGTCCAAAGGAGGGAAAAGAGGGAAAACACTTATCTAGACAGGTTTACCTCCCAAAACAGAGGCGTTGGCATATGAATGTTAATAAATTTTGATAGTGGATAAAGAATTTAGCAAGTAGGCAGTGTTGCCTCATGCCTTTATTTCTTTAAAGATGTCAACCACTAAAAGTCAGCACATTTCGTATGTGACTGTACACACTTCACACAAAACTCTATTGAACATTGAGTTAGCTGAAGCACACCAGCTACTCTGCATCTCCCCAGGGTACACCTGGCCATATCTTCCAGATATCGCTGGACAGTCAATAAACAACTTAACCAAAATGGTAGAGTTGTCAAGGCTCACTACAACCCCCTCAGAAGTGGCAACAACAGTTGTGAGAGCAGCCATGATGGAGAATTTCAACTAAAACATGATACTAGTTTCAGGGACTTCAGCTCCTAGGAGGTCTAGAGGATGGATCCAGTAGACAGAATGTCCTAAGGAAAGGAGTGGGGGAAAACATTTTTGGATACACCTGTATCTATCAAATAGCTTGCACCCTACCTGGGACACCCCATCCAGATGCACACATGCAGCACTACTACTAACTTCAGGGATCTTTAAGGGTTTACTCAAGCCAATATACTACAGTAACACAGAGGTTACAAAGACATGAAAATGTCGATTACAGAGAGGGACAGTGACAGCCTCAGGGCCAACTGCTAATGAGAATTAGCAATGCATGTCCGTATGCCTATTATCTAAGAACCGAATAACTAGTATGTATGATCTGACCCCAAATGTGTTTAGTCTTCTCCTCAGCTTCATTCCCTGCCCTAGTTTCCCCTCTGTTATTCCAGTTACGCCTTTTTACTCTCTATGTTGTACACATCCCTATGGTTATTGTCATTCTATTTCTTCCAGTGCACATGCAACAGCTCTGTTGGAAAGTGTTCAAGTAGGCTGTCTGAAAATAATGTCTTTTTTTTTAAAAGTAACATTTTTCAAGGTCTAAGAACTGGCTTGGTAATCATATTTTTTATTTCTCATGACAACTCTTATTCTGAAACAGTTTCATCAAAGAAAAAAGGAAAAAGAAGCTGTTTCACACTCTTTGGAGCAAAACTGGCTAAAATATCTCTTTTTTTTTTTTGGTTCTACTTAAACATTCTCTTTTCCTTTATATGACAAGAGGACTTGGAGCAAGGCCTCTCTGACCTGACATCAGATATTTTTTAAGTGACATCTGTTCTGGCTGAAGTCTTGAGGAATTCCTACTCAGAAAATTCTCTCATGTGAACACAGGACTTAGATGTCACCAACTCATACAGCAACAAACATATGTATAACAGGTTTTTGATAACAGCAGTTCAGTCTACCTCAGCTGATATCCCAAAGTCAACAACATATGTACATTTTCTTCACTCTTGTAGCACATGTGGGCTTTTCAGCCACAACTACTTTCTATGTTTAAATTAAACATATGATACAGCTATATACTGAAATGCTTTCCTTGGAAAGGTCCTTGATGGACTGCAATAATTCTTTGTTTTTACATAGTTCCAGGAGGTGTGTAAAAGCTCCCCTCAACTGACACTGATACAACCTGGGTTCCTCTTATTTTTAACAAAGACAACTCTTAAAATATCCTTATATTTCTTGCTGCTACTGTATTAGCAGCTGAAACATGATTATCCCTTTGAGATCCATCATGTCACCTATAGTTATCTGAAATGCTGTTCTCAATTCATTATACACAGAAATAAAGATACAAATCCAGGCCTACATTCTCATTTTATATGACAGCTCTCAGTCATGTGGGAGAGGTGTACCACCAAACTGTATTTATTATAAATCTATATTAAAAGCCTGTTCTATATGAGCATGTGGATTAGAAAAGCATACAGTCCAATGCTTATTCTTTGCCCTAATACAGGTCTAATAAAAATGCTCACAAGATTCTTAGGGATTTGCTGCCTTTTAATTTCTCCCCCATCAAGTGCTTCCTTCCCAAGAGACTGGTTGTTTTATGAGTCTCGTTTTTCCTAGCAAATGTCCAGATAAGCACAAATTGAAATAAAAAGAAATTTATTTCAAAAAGAAATTCTTTTAAAAAGAAATTAACCAAAGCTATTTCTTGATATATTTGAAATTGGTTTTGTTCTTTTAAATTAAAAGGGGAATCTCGAAATCTCTGAAACCGCAATGGACCAAATTTCAGTTCTGTCTAGAAAAGACCATGGTTTAAGGCAAAGCTTATAGCTCTGGATTTGACCACATGGGCTCCCAGCTCACAGGGCATGTAATGGGCTTTCCAACCCGCTGCTCGTTTCCCTGTGCATAGGTGTGGCCACCCTAACGCTCTGGAACAGTCGGGTAATGTTAAGTCATACATTGTGTGGACAGGGGTCAAGGGAGGAGAAGCGAAAATGTGCCATTTTCCATCACTTCCCACCACTTCCAAATTTAGAAGTGAGGCAAGGTCTGTGGAAAAAAGGCATTACCTCCCACAACACACCTGGACTCTCTTCTATCATTAGTCCATCATAGCCCCAGCAATATGACTGTTACAGTCTTAGAAGCGACAAGAGTTTAATTACCCAGATATTCAGTGAGGAAATCTTCTGGGCTGTTGGAGTGCATTCAGAAAGACCTGCTTTAAATTAATTTGAGCTGTACGCAGCACTCCCCATGAGAGGCTCACTGCTTTGTTGAATCGATGCAGACCCCTTCTCTCTAAGGTAAGAAGCACATTTGCACGTGCTGACAGAACCCACGTGAAAGCCCAGAGTTGCTCAAGGCTTTCTTGATGTGTTTGCATAATTGTGGTTTTTCAGACCAAAAGCGGAAGGTAAACTTCATTCATGCCTGACCTGCTGGCCTTCACAGCTGGAACACGTTGGGAATCACTTCTGGCACCGAAAAGGTTAATTGTCTCCTGCTGGGAGGTAGGAGTCTAGAAAAGGATACCACATTTGGTGGGAATTATAGTAAATGAGGTTTTCTTTATAGCACTGCTCATTCTCAACATGTTGAAAGGGCATTAGTTCACAGTCACTTTCTCTGGAATTATCAAATCTGCTCAGGAAGCCTTCATTAGGATATTAAACAAGACTTAATAAGTGAAAGTGATTTGCATCGCTGATAATCGTGTGCATTAATCAAGCAAGCTTCTGTCTCTCCCTCTGCAATATGTTTCATGTTCCATTGTAAAGCCTCTTTAATTCTGTAGGGCTTCTTAAAAGGGAAACGTTACATTTAGAAAGCCATTTTTAAAATGATTTACTTAGGAAAGATCACTATAAATAATGTTCAACTCACTCTTCAGCTTTAACCATCAATATAATTAATACTGAGGGGTTTGTATCAGGGATATGGACCAGATGTGTTCCCATTTATCAGATATAGATTGCACTTACTCTAATAAATGTGTTTTCATTCTGAGTAACTTTTGAAACCAAATAACTGCTTGTGGCACTTTAATCTGAAGTCACAATTTTAGGCGAAGGCATTTATTTCTCATGCCATGGGGGACCGTGCGAGCTTCCAGTACATCATCCTACACGCCAGAATCACACCTGCAGTTCTTAATGAAATCGTGTGGCAAATATCTCCTGCTGTTTGGTAATTCCAAGGTAACTTTGCATGATCTACACTTAGGGGGTGATGCCACTTTGACAGAGCACAGACAACTAGCCTGGTGTAATTAATACCTTACATTTCTCCAGCACCTTCCTTCCTAGGATCCCACAACTTGTGTAGTAAATTGGTTTAATTTCCAGAACACCTTAAAAGACAAGGCTTTTGCACACAGGCAAACTGACACTCAGGGGATAAGTGGCTTCGTAGACACCAGCAAATCCTTGGGGAATTAGAATTAGACCCTTAAAAAGTCTTACTCTGTTGCTCTTGCTGGTAGCCTGCACTACACCAGCGTTGACTGCCCCCTCTAACATGACCCCACAAACACCAGGTGCCACAAGTGCCATCTGGATACTACACAGCCATGGGAATATTTTTAACAAGAACAATGATATTGATATTACTGCTTCTCACCAATGGTCTCGCCAAGGGTAGCCTAAAAATGAAAGCCTAAATATTGCTTATAATGCATCAGGATGTACTGTGGCTATGGTCTGTAAATGTAGAGAGGTGACCAACGTTGTAGTCTAAGTAGGCAATAATATTGGTGTCAGGATGAAGAAAAGAAGCACAGCACCGAAACAAGCTCACTCACAGGGCATGATCTCTTAGCTACCAAAATGAGCAAGGGCAAGGAGATGTTTATACATTAATTTAGGTAGCAACATCAGAGTCTGAGCAACTGGGAACATGTTAGATTACATGTGATAAACCTGTGCTTCTGTTTCTGACAAAGAAAGAGGCAGGAATTAACTGGTGGGAGTGCAAGGTCCACTTTTTCTGCAGGTCTGATGATTTAGTCCACCCCCTGGGAGGAGCAGCTATTGTTTCTTATTACTTGCTGCATAGAATTTTTGCAGTTGTCTTTACTGCATTTCATGCCATTTACATTCTCCTGAGACCTGAAAGCATCATTTAAGAAACCATCACTAAAATTAAGACCGTGAGAGTATTTATTGCTTTTAAGAAAATGCTGTTTGCTGGAGATCTTTTTTGCATTCACTCAGGCCAAGCACATAGCTCAAATGGAGCTAAAGAGATGATGTTTCTATAAAGTTGTGGAGACTCAATTCATTCTAATGGCCTGAAACATGAATTATGTGCCCTGCTTCCCTACCTTCATGGTTCAGTAACCTTCTATAACTCAGATGGAATCATTTATTTGGAGAGAGAAAGGTGTTATTCCCTGCTTACTGCTGATTTCCTTTTATTATGTCTATATATGTGTTTATGTGTGGTGTTTTCCAGATATCGTATGTTAAGCTTTGTAGGTCTATCTGAACAGGTTTTTTCTGTTTTCTGGAGTATATTTAAGAAGACCAATACCCAGTAACTCTCTTCTGTTTTCAGTATGAAGTTTTATGGCTGGACCATTCACGAGGGTGAAACTGTGCCTCTAAGCTTTGAAATCAGTTAGCAGATTCACTCTGACAATAACAAAATGGGAAAAATATTTCAGTGTCCACTAACAAGAGCACAAATGCAAACATGTTTTTTTCCTAACTGCTGTATAAAAGTTTTAAATTTTCAAACCAGGAGCATAAAGTTTAAGCTCTCAAATCAATGTTTGATGTTTAAATGTATTTGGCCATTTATTTTTGAATTAGGTTGAGAGTTGCACTGGAGGTCAGTGCAGCAGGCTTGGCTGAGCATGGTCCATTACCCTCTGCAGCAGCAGCAAACATGGAACAAAGGGACCCCTTCATTATCGCATGCAAGGAAAACTCTGGCAGAGGCTGAAAGAAGGTAATGAGTATATCTACAGTGAACAAATATAGTGCCGTACAAAGATACTCAAACTAGCTCTAATTGACAAAATGTGGTTTCTCTACATGGCATTGCACCGTGCCATGTAAACATAGCCTCAACCTGTGCTTATGGTGGTACATTCCCGGGAGTTCTGGGTAAAGTTAGCTTTACAGCCAAGACCCCCTCCATCCAGCCCTGACAACTGGAAGATTGGAGATAACACTAATGATATCCCTCTATCCTGAATTATTGTTGCCAACTGTATCAGTCTTAAAGCCCCTTCTCCTGGGATCGTATGATTTGCTGAGAATCTCTACTCTCATTTAATAATAAAAAGGTAATTTCCATCAATGATGCAGAGGAAAGCTTGGATGCATGACCAGAATATGTCCTAAAACCTCTCCTTTCCTGCCAAAAAATCCCTCAGAGGTAATAAAAGGAGCCTAAAAGGTATTATTTTTAATCTTCCAATATTTAAGCCAATGACATAATTCGCTGTGCTGCAGCATCTTATGATTTTTGAGCACTCAGAAGTATTAATAATGCAACCTAAACCAGATATTTGTGAAAAGGCAGCACTAAATAGGATAGGGAGGAGGCACACGAGGCCTTCAAAATAGCATAGCAAGGCTGAGAAGGGAAGGAGGGGGAATGGACACACACACTCTGTATCAGTATGACTAAATCAAACAGGGCCTAGATTCAGAGGCCAAGTGGAATAAAATGGCTCATGCCCATATATGTCAATTTGCTTTCCCCCAGAACAGGGTGGCTATGTTCAAATTGCCTACTGGGACTAGTCCCTGGCTAACACTGGGGAGCTGTGGCACTGCCCAGGAGAGTGCTGGTGCCTTCCTGCTAAAACTATGCTGAGAAGCCTGCTCAGCATCAAACAATATAGATGGTCACACACAAGTGCTCAAGCTTGTGCCCAGCCCCATTTTATTTACTGCTGTGAGCTCCTGGTGTAATAAGTAGGGAGAGATGCTGGGCTGCAGACTCAGGTAGCTGAGGAATAGGGTTTGTGGAGAAGCTCTGACCCAGGGATAGGCACGAGGGGGCTGCAGGATGATGGAAAGGGGTAGGAGAAGCCCAAACTGAGTGAGTGCCTGGCAGGCGGGGAAAGGGAAGCACGAGGAGCCAGAAGGTAGCAAAATGTGCAAATCTCTTTACACTAAACTGGAATGTCTTCCTGAACAGAGAAGCATAATTGCCTTTTTTTCTTCTTGCTATAAAACATTACTACATAGCTTCAGTTTCCCACCTCCGCTCTCTCTTAAGACTTGTAAAAGTTTCTTGATAATACAAGCCTTACTAAACTGGGCTGGCATATCACTCTGAAGGGATTCTGTCCCAAGTTTTAATTTAATCTTCATATTTCAGATTTGAAGTTCAGACAAGATGATACCAAACAACTGCTTTTAGTGGGGGAAGAAAAAAACCCCAACAAAAAACACTCCACCGAAACCCCAACAAAAAACACCCCACCAAAACCCCCCCAAAACACAAACACAAGAGAATCCATCTATAATGAGGTTGTTGATTTAGTCTTAATTGGAGCAAATGCTGTTAAAAAATGCATGTGTGTATAATTTCTCAGAATGCTAAAATGCAAGAGTACATTGGTGTCAGACACAGTTCTGTATGATTTTAAAGTGAAGGAATATTACCAGATTTATGGCCTGTTTCTCTCTCCATTGCCTCTGGTGTAGGTTTTCACTACCTGAGAAAAAGATTACACATTGCAAATGCTTATTTTAACTTGGAGGAAAGTTTGGATGTCAAAGTTTTGGGTAGGCTCATCTCATGACCTGACACCAAGTCTAGGAATACTTTTTTTTAACCATAGGGCATAGACACAGAAGGATCTAGTCATAAACATTTTTATTTAGCAGAAAACTACAGCTGAAATCTGTGGCCTTTGAGACACAGGAGAAAGCAAAGAAGTTGACTGAGCTAACATAATCAAAGCACCTAGACTTTGTCAGAAGCCTCGGACATCACCTTGTTTCAACTGTGCAGGCCAGGAGGTTGGATATAAACTGCAATAGTTGCTTTCAGAAATTATAAAAAGCCTTCAGCAGTACTTCTCATAGAACACGAGTCTGATTTTGGTGATCATGAGGTGGAAATAATAAGAGGAAATCTTTTCAAGGTTTTGTGCATGCATTGCTGTGGATTCTTCCAGTCATCAGCTTTCTTACTGTTATGTATTGACTGTTTAGTGGCCCAGTTGCAGTGGATCCTCTCTCACAAACTGACTTCTCTCAGAAACCTTACTCCTCTCACCAGAAGCACCTTCTGAAACCTACAGTAGACAATAGCTCACTAGTAATTTCTGTAATAATGTGCCAGTGGTACTAAGATACTTGTCTTCTTGCTGGAAGCACTTGGATAACCTGTCAGTGTCTGTTATATTACCATGTCATATCATATTTTATGTGACACTGCCTACAGGGCTGCATATATGGAGTTTCATGAGCCCCTTTCCAGTGGTCATGGGGGGTGTTTGGAGCAATAATATTTTTTACAACTTCTGGGGTAATTCAAAACACTTTTGGATTTGAAATAATAAAACTGACCTCAAACAGAGACTTTGCTGTTGGCCTGATGTGTGGTGTATCATGAAAAGGACAAGAAATGTGCCTGCTGTCCTTCACGGTAAACTATCACAAGGATCCAGCAGCCACATAAAATTGGATTCTGGCAGAGTGATCAACTCATTTGTACTCATCTTTCCTGTCATTTGCCTTGTGATCTGCTTAGCAATGTCCTCCTGGTGAACCTGATATTACATCCTAAATCTACAGGTCTATTTTTTTTTCTTTGCAGCAGTATTACCACTCTGATGCTGCAATCTCAGCATTGGTGGTGAAAAGTACTCAAGTAAGAGAAAAACACAGATTAACCAATCAGTATAAATTAGCACACAACTGAAGTAACTTGATTAATAACAGTGAGACTTCATGATGTGCGGAAGGATGATTTCTCTGGGTTACAGTACCCTTTGAGGCTACATAACCTCTTACGGGCCAAGAAATTTGTTGTTCGAGCTCCAAGTAACAGGTTCCAAGAAGGCACGTTGTAATGAAAAGTGGAGATCCCATATTCATTTTTCTGTGATAGCTTCCACCTCTGAAGAGAAATGCTCATTTCAAACATGATTTTATTACAAAAGCAAGAGAAAAGACTCTCTTCTTAAATGAAGTTGTAAAATGATTTTTACCACATCCTTCCGCATATCCTTTCTTGATGGATCAGAATGACAGGAACCAGATGCTAAACCAGAAAGGACATTGTTCCACCTGCAACATCTGGCTCTTTGGCAAGCCATACGGGAAGCTTCAAAGTTGCATCTCTGCCTCTCACATGGTAAGTCTGCTGGTCGATTGCTTTATCTTTCTGGATGTAATTTTCCTTTGATTCACCTATAATTCTGAGGAACCAATGCATTTGTATCCATTTTGAATAAGGTTCTGTACAAATGCCACATTTGATCTCTAGGCAGATCCTTTTATTTCCTTTTATATATTCTCTAATTCATGCACTAGCCTTACTGCTGCTCAGCTACATCGTGGCTGATACTTGCACACATGCCACAGCCTTTTTTCCCTACATGAAGTTAAATATCCAGGCTCTCAGCCATGCAAATACACAGAGAAATTAAAATCCTTTTCTTAGCATTTCTCCTTGCTGCGGTGAGGCGTTTTTAGAGGAGAGGCAGCCTCCTGTTACTTGCTAACATTCCTGAATCATTCCTTTCCTCAATTCCTCGGTCAGCTTCTACCAGATTTTTTCCAACTCTGTTTCTTGTGAGCATTAAATCAAGTAAGTTAAAGTAACTTTCAGATGAACCAGAATAAGTAAGATGACCGTAATTTAAGACTGGCTACAGCTCTTCTCAGAACCAGCTGGTCTAGTGGGGTAACAACCAATTTGAGCTGTTTCCGAGCACTTTGATGTCCAAGTACCAAAAAGCCCTCAGCCCCACAAAATAGGGAGATATTCAAGATGGTGGAGAGCTACACAAACCATGTATAGCACAACAGTGTTCTGGCTGGGCTCTCTAGAGGGTGCTGTGAAACACTCCGTTAATTAATAGGAAAGGAGTAATAATTCATTAGCATTCATTCATTTAGGATTTCAGTCCTGATTAGAAACGTATCCTGCCCTACAGCTATCAGTATCTTTTTTTCTCTATGCTGTATTTTGTAAAAGGGAACATGGCTCCAACCTTCACTCTGCTATTCCCTTTCTCTACCTGCATGAGCCATCAGACTAAGCTCTGTTTCCCTCATTACTGTATCCCTGCTCTGAGGTAGGCAACATGCAGCCCATCTTCATGTGGGATAAGGTAAGGCTTAAGAAAATTATTTTTTTCCTAAAGAGACATTTCCCCATTTCTCCCCCCCTGCCTCCCTTCCTAGTTCTCTACCTGGGGCCAACCAAAACCCAGCAGCTGCTTCAAAACAACATAACCTGTCACAGCAGGGAAAGTCATTAGTCCACAGAAAGCAATGAGTACTTTCCAGGATGTGGCCCAGAAGTACTTGCCTCATCTATTTGCTTTAAACATACTGGGTCAGGCTCTGTTTCATGGTGGATGGACACAGACCTACTTAGCAAGTAAATCCCACGGGAAAAGGAACTGCAGTTTTGCCAGTGTCTAAGTACCAAGCTTAAGGCTAAATGCTTTGCAACCTACAAAGTAATAAAAAGTAAAATCAGTGGAGGTGAAAAGACGGAGGATTATACCAGTATAATTGGCAGAAACATATGACCCATCATGTTCCAGCTTCACGAAAATCAGGAGTAAAGGAAGCCTACATTTTTCTGAATTTAAGTTTATTTGAAAATATGGACAGAAAAGTACCCAAAACTTGGTTCGTCTTTCTGAGTTTTAATGATAATTCCACTCTGAGTCAGAAAAGCTGCATTTTCTCCAACCTTTAGAAGTTGGTTGACATGAAAGTTTCTAGGCATGACTGTTGCAGTCAGTAACACAGGAAATTGCAAAAGGGGTTAAGTCCCAGTTCTCATTGGTACTGTACGAACTCAAGGTAAGAGCTGGACTCTCACGCAAAAGACTAGCAATAAAAATACAAAAAGACAGGCAGAAAATAGCAATGGAAAGAGAAGTATAGAGGTGAGGTGACTTAATAAGGTTACCGTTGAGGCTTTGCATGGCATGCTTCTGGGGTTCTGGGGTGGGGGGTGGGCTGGCATGGTGGCTTCTGCAAGAAGCAGCTAGAAGCTTTCTGCAGGCCAGACATGATATTTAAGAGAAAAAACCCTGCAGGCAGCTGCTTTTTGCCACCAGAGGAGGGAGTGAGAAGATGTAAGAAACTGTGCAGGCACCAAGGCCAGTGAAGAAGGGGGAGAGGAGGTGCTCCAGCTGCTGGAGAGAGAGATTCCCTTGCAGCCCATGGCGGAGACCATGCTGGAGCGGGTGGAGACATATGGAAAATGCTGTGACCTGCAAGGGAGCAAGCTCCTGGCAGGACCTGCAACCCGTGGAGAGAGAGGCCCACACCAGAGCAGGTTTGTTGGCGGGAATTGTGACTCTGTGGGGGGCCCAGATTGCTCCAGCCTGGGTGTGAGGGACTGCAACCCATAGGAGTGACCCACGCTGGGGCAGTTGGTGAAGAGCTGAACCCCCATGGGAAAGGACTCATGTTGGAGAAGTTCGTGGAGGACTGTCTCCTGTGGGTGGGATTCAGGCGAGGAGCGTGGAAGAGTGTGAGGAATGCCTCCCTTCCCCCCAAAAGAAAACACCTCTTGAGGAGCTGACCGGACCCCCTCCATTCCCTGTCTCCCCCACCCCCACCCCATGCCACCCTGGTGGGGGAGAAGGGAGAGAAATCATGATTAAAGTTAAGTCTGTGAAGAAAAGCTCTATAGGAATATATGTGGGGTTTGACTCATTTCTCCTGCAATCTGTACAGACTAGTTTTTGATCTGGGAGTGATAGCTTCCATGGAAGCCTACACATACACATCCTTTCCTCTTTTAACAGCAGAGAACCTTGAACTTTCTTAGACTGACAGTAAAGACAAACTTCATTCACTTCACACTACAGCATACAGTGAAAAGGAAGGTATGGATGACTGGTTGTCAAAATCTCATGGAAGAGCAAGAATCATGCTCATTGCAAACCTAGAAGCCAACAAATAAATGCTAACATATGTATTAACTTGTGCTTTTGAGAAGCAGAGGGGAAGCACTTGTAACTCCAGTGGATACCAGCAATCACAAATTCACTGGGTATATGTTGACTGGTAATGCCCAGTCTTCTCTGGTCCATCTGCAGCAACCCACCCTCCCACTTTTCTTTCTGTCCAAGGAGACCAAGCAACTGCTTTGCCTGCTCTGGAGGTACCAGTCACTCTCTTCCCTCAAATTGCCCAACTGACCAGCAAAGTCCAATTTAGAGAGACTGTTCCCAGCTTTTGCTTAGCTTGCTGACATGGCTGCTTCAGACCAAAAGGATGTCTTGTGAACCAAAAACCACACCTGATTTTCTAGCTTGACCTAAAAGCATATAACTCTTCTTCCAAACCTTACCTCTCTGCCACCGGGCTCTGCACATTCCTGTCTGCTGCAGAAACTTCACCTTGCAGAAGGGTATCACCAGGGAAATGGGGTGGCCATGGAATGGCCACAGAGGTGAATCACTGTACGCAGGAGATCCCTTTTGCTGCTGTGATCATTGTCTGAGAGATTCATTAACTCTTCCAGTTATACCAACTACCACACAGTAACCTCCAGTATCTTGTGGAAGGGTCACAAAGAACAAACTAGGAGCTGGGAATGTAACGGGCACCAGTAAGATTAGACAGAATAGAAGACATGGCCAACAGAGGTGAGAGGGTGAAAATCAGACATGCAAAAGAGATGGGTGTAGACTACCTCCAGTGGGAAACGTCTGATGTACCAGGGAAGCCTTTGCTTCCCAGTCCTTCCCTAGTGCTGGCAGACTACATAGAAATACAGATTTTTGGTCAGACCTACACTGCCTTGCCAGCTTTACAGATGCACTTTTCCTCTTTTGCATTTTTAAGCTGTGCAGCTACCAGGATAATTCTACAGTGTTGAGCTTTATCTTCTGAATAAATGATTTCATCTGTCCAAAAAGCCTCAGCATTTCTCTCCATATAGATGATTTTATGATTTGTCCTTCCTCATTTACAGTAACACTGTAGTTTCTTAATGGTCAGAAACCTACGGCCTGATTTTCAAGTGTCAAGGACCATGAAAAAAATAATTCCCTGTGAAGTGAACAAGATCTGTGTGTGTGCTCAGCACCTTTGAAAATCAGGGTCTCTTGTGCTTAGCTATCAAAATGATTGGCACCAGGCATATCCCTAGACAGTGTGATATATATAAAAGTATTCCTCCTTCAAAATCTTGTCACTAATTCCAAATCACATTCCTTCAAAACCCTGTCAAAAATATATTAAATTTCTACATAATCCAGTCCAGCTACTCTACAGAAGAGTTTAATTCACCCTGTTCAACCTGGTTAGGCTATTCATATTCTCTATTCAATTAGGCCAGCTCTATTTTTGATCACATCAGCACCAGAACAAACATCATTTCCAGATACGGTCTCAGGACATTCACCTTTTAATGTCTCCACTCAAACTCTGCCGTTTTGATGCTTTTTCTTCTGTTCCCCAGTCCTCTTCCTACATTTCATATCATTTTCAAAGGATTTCTTTCTATGGTGCCCTGCGAGACTTTTCTCCACGGTCTCATGGAGTGCCTCAAAAGTGAACGGCCATGTGCCTTCCCTTCGGTCATTATCCTTTATGTGTCCATTTGCGAAATCAACAGCATTCTCTTTATGAAGGCAGTGACTCTGTTCTTTCATAAACCACTATTAATAATTCTTTCATGTCTATGGTCTTTCCCAGGAAAAAATGGGATGACAGAAGACGCCTCCACACTGGTTAGGGAATTCTCCCTATTTTTGTTGAGTGTGCTTACATCAGGCAGCTTGCATGCATGTGCACACCCACCCACAAGCATATAGATTTTTAGAGCAAATTCAGCCCATCTAGTAGGTGGCAATCAAAAGGGCTACACTAGCCTGTGACACATCTACCAAATACCCAGGAGAAAAACTTGGCATTAACCTTCAAGAAATGAATGGATTATATTGCAAATAATCAGATGGCTAAATATAGGCACAGACTATGAATTAAACATTGCCTAACTTTGCATGATGCTAATTTATTTCGGCATATCTTGATGATTTTGCTGTGGCTGTGTCCTTCCAAATGCTTTTTAATTGTCCAGTCGTTGTCCTTTATAATCCAGCTGCTGGCTACAGTAAAACATAAAGTAATCTATCTCAATACTAGATACACAACTGCACACACACATGGCATACTGGACATGGCTTACGCTTTGTGTGGTGCAGGTAGACAGACAGGCATGCATGTACACAAGGCCTCATTAATTTCAACAAAAATAAAGCAAAATTCAGTCTGTTGAACTAACTGGAAATACTGTCAGTAGAATAACTGTTGTCTGTAGACTAAAGTTTTATTTGCATTTCCAAACAACAAAGCATTAGCATTCCCCATAGAGAGAAATGTTATCTTATTCTTAGGAGTAAATAACTGTATTTGGCCTACTGTAAAAACCAGACGTCTCTGCCAAGATAAAAACAACCTTTACTGGGTGCTGTACAACAGAAGAAGAATGAGCCAGTGTTCCAAAGGCAGCCTTACGTACAAAAGAGATGACAACAGGTAGAAGGCAAACATACAGAGAGAGGGGACTTGCCCAAAGTCCCAGGTGCATAGTGGGTATTCAGCTTCTGCAAGCTTCTGCTTGAAAACAAGGTGAGACCAACACCAGACGAGGCAGGACAGCCATTGGTAGGAGGCTGCTGTAGGAATAATTACCTGTGAGAGTGGCTGGAAGGAGAGAGAGAAATTGAAAAGGAGCAACTGAGGGCTGAAATGTGTTGCAGAAGGCCTCATGCCAAGACAGGAGGTTATGCTGAACATTCCCCTGACTGGGTGCTGTGAAAGGATGCTCACACCATGGCAGAGACATCCCTGTGTGCGTGCATAGGGTGCGCATTCATCCACATGATGCTTAGCATTATGAGCACCTTGGCATGTACACAGCACAGTCATCTGCAGCATGGCCAGTACTATAGGGCATATGACTTTGTCCTCACATGTTCGTTTCAAATACAGGTGCACTGTAAGCACTGTGCTCCTTTCAGCCAGAAAGGCTGTTTGATCCATCAACATGCTTTCTACTCTTTTGCTCCTCTTAGAAGCCCACCTGTGCCTCAGAACTAATTCTTGAGTAGGACTTTCAAATGCTCCAAGGGTGCTTGTTCCCCTCTCCACTCCCAGAGCTTTACCATATCTGTTCTTCTCCAAGTCAGAAAATGCACCTAAGGAAAATGTGCCAATACTTTCACAGAAAGGATCATGCATATCACTGACATGAGACTGACTGTTCTGCTCAGACACACAAATTACAGCCTCTACCACCTTCTCTGTGTCCTAAATGGACAGTCATCTGGAAGGAAGCCGCAAAATCTAGCAAATAAAATATATTTACCATTTGTCACTGTTAGAGAACATATAGCACCCAAGCCATTACAGCCTGTAAAAACTCCTGGACCAAACCAGGCACAGTGTGACCTTGTATACTGTCCTTCATTTATGCAAATCCTGCTCAAGTTTCTCAGATACCAGTATCGATGCCTTGATTCATGTAAATGAGGGCTGGAGAGGGCTTTGACCCTTTAAAATTTGTCTTTGGCACTGGAATTTTTACCATGTTTTCCTGTTACTTTCTTTCCAACTTAAAATATGGACTAGTTTGTCAGTTTAAATCTGCAGGTAAGAAGATCAGCCAGCTTTGGAGCACGGAAATGTGCTTCTAAGCAAGTGGCAAGCACCACCTCAAACATGTAGCCCCAAAAGACGTGCTCGGTAAACTAGTACAATTCCTTTCTCTTTTTTTATTTTTTTTTTTTTAATAAAGAGATGAGCTTCCCAATGCTCTCTCATGTAAAGATCATTATGGAAGCCAGTTTCACCAGTTCACCCCCATGTTTACCAAAACTGTATACTGAGAGTTCAGAGAAAGAAAAGAAAATGCAGAAGTATATAAAATAATAAATATCAGAAATTGTATGTTTAATTCATATAGCAAATTACCAGAGATTACTTGTACAAGTAGCCTGCAATGTCCTTAAAAATATTCTTTAACTGAGGAAAAGTTTTCTGACCTTTGGAGGAAATGCTTGCTTCTAGCTATGACTAAAAAGAGATTTCCTTCTTTCTCTGTTGTGTTAAGAATCTTTTCTTCTTATAAAGAAGGCACCACAGTGGTTTATAACTGTCATAAAAGCCTGCAATCCTTTTGAGGTTAAGCTACTCAGCTATTCAACTTTTACTACAGAAACTTTGAAATTCAAAAAGAAAAAATAATGTAAGTTTTTGAAGGACATGTGTTGCTGTAGGTGATCCTGTTAATTAAAAGTGATTGCCTGCTAGGAAATCATACTTTAAAAAGTTTCATGAATTTATTAGAACCCTGAAGGTATCTTTGTATGCACAGGGCTTTACATGCCATTTATGCAATTTTGTTTCAGATCTGTTTAAAGCTTCACTGACGCTCCCTGAGCAGGGAACAGCACTGCCAGCATTTGTATGTATTTTGGCTAATTGAATTATGTGAAAATACATACTAATGAAGCTTTACCAGTGTTGTTTGCTGAGGATAGTTTAAGTCTCATTTTCTTCTATATTAGCAGTATCTTTCTGTTACAGATTTACCTTTTTGAAAAGCACAGATTCCTATAGGTTTTTGTGCAGAAACTAAGTCCCATTTTTGGCAGTGTTACTCAGAAAGTAGCTATGTGAATGTATATGTGAATGCATGTCAAAGGGCACACAGCTTTTCACAGAGATGAAAAGAAGACAAACAGTAAACTCTGATTTGAGATTAAAAGATATTAGTTCGTTATTAGGAGTGAACAATTTAAAATGCAAAACTGCAAAACTAATGAACATCTACCGCAACAGTTTCTTTTTCCTGGTACTAGATTTACAGATTGTATTTTAATTGGTGGTTACTTAATTATCCATTTCTGCACAAATCCATCTGGCAGTATTCTTACAGACTTTTCCTTGACAATGGTGTCAGAGGAACAAATGATTGAGACGGAACAGTGGTTTATTGTGGGTGGTTTTTTAACCTGGACCATGGGAAATATCAAAGCCGAGGTGTACGGATCTTTTGCACTTGAGATGGGTGGGGATCCAAATCCCCGCGCTCGCCAACTGACTGCAGGTAGCTCAAGTTTGTCACTACTTCACAAAAGCAATCAGCTAATTGCCTAATAAAAATTACAATCGGGTATTTGCTGCTCACATTTTCTTTTTCAGGTCCCAGACATTAGAAAACTCTTCTTTTCTTTTCTGTCATGTCACTTTTGTACTTTATAGTGTATTGCATAAACTAACCCAATATGCAGGCTGCACCCTGCCTTGGTGTAATATCAAATACTGAAATGTTAAAAGGGAAAAAAATCCTCTGTGACTCTTACCAGCCAAGAAAAAAAGAGCTGAGGAAAAGTAACAGGAGATTTATGAAAGTTCACAGTGCACTTTGATGAATGGGTGGGCAGGTAGTTTTGCACAGGCTTTGGAATATGTTGTCTGGTACAGAGAAATTTATGCATCCCAGGATTGACTTGGAATGATCAGTGTCGGGGAGTTGTTGAGACTTGACTGGGCAGTCGGTAATGTTAGCGTTCATCTGGAGCTGCTGCGCTGTCTTTTGCTGAGCTTTTCCAGATTGAAGCCATTTTAAATAATATCCCAGTGTAGCTACAGACAATGTTCACCATTTCAGAAAAAAAGCATATTAATAGCAAGCTGTGGAAGTTCTCATTTGGTATAATTCAATCCCTTTTTTAAACTCCAGAGTTCTTTTAAATTGTTGTACTTTGCTTTAAAAAGACTGGAATTTAATTTTTTCAAGCTATTTATGAAGCTATTTTATTTTCCCAGACAGCCTATGAAATTTCATGGCAGCACCTTTAGAAGCTTAAATATTGGGAGGTATGCATGTGCATACACTTCAGAGTCAAAGTTATAGGCTTTGGGGTTTTGTCTATATTTTACCTTTTTAAAGTCAGAATCTGCATTTATCTGATATATCTACCAGCTGCAGCATGAACAGTTTGTTATGTAATGCACGAATAAGAGACGGATGCGTTTGTGAATAACAAAGCCAAGAGTTAGTACTTTAGAGGGGAATATGAAGTACAGTAAGAAAAGCAAATATGCAATTTTTATCAGTCTCCCATTAATATTGGTACTGTCGATCCAGACTATAATGTCTTTGAGGATTAAATAAATGTGTCAGTTCATCTGAATGACTGAGTGAATAATGTATTAATGTGCATTTGATGTGCACATTTACGAATATGTATCTGCCAAGCCTAGTAAAAAAATCTCTTCTACAGAGACTCTCCTTTTTTCAGAAATGATACCTCTTGAGGCATCAGAAACAAACAGGGCTTTTCCCTGAAGCTCTTTTAGTCCCTCTTCACCCTCCAAAGTAATCAGATAAACATTATTGACATGTCAGAGAATTCATCATTAAATAATCTCTAACTCCCATCACTACAATAGCAAGGTGTTTCAGAAAACTTAAATGAAAGAAGCCTGCAGATTAAGGGGAAGACTTTGTTCAGTCATGCAAGACGTACATAATGTGGAAGAAAGCATCTGAAAAGGCCCTAAGCCTTTTGAAAAATCTGTAACTTCTGACCAAGAGACAAGAAGCCTATTTTGCATTTGGTCTTATTTATCTGTCATGCCTCCCTGCTCAGTGCTAGTATCTTCTAACTGCTTCTGCAGCAGGAGTCACGGCCAGTTCTACTACAAGTTCTCTGCCACCAGTACACACTCAAATACTCACCATTGTTACCAAATGCCAAGACCCTAGTTGAGATGCAGACAATGTCTCCAGGCTCCCATTATGTTGCTTCAGCCCTGAGCTCTGAAGAGTATCGATAAGGGGCACAAAATAAAACAGGGAAATCAAGAGACGCTGAGTAATAGACCTTTGAATCTTTGTTATTGTTAGATTTACAAATAATGCAAACTGGTTTGGGTAGGGAAGGGAAATCAGTTTGCAGTTCAGCACTGGCCTTGATACAATATCATTTCTCATATGTGGAAAAAAAGCATATTCGAACACAGAGAGTCATCCTGGTACAATGAAAGTGAATCAATCATGTCTGCTGTATTAAAGGGTCAGCCTCTCCATAGCCATGTAAAAGGGTTAGCAGTGTTCATACTAACGCAAAGCTTATCCACCTGAATGCATAGTGTATTATATGTGCATTGAAAGAGAACAGTTTTGTGTCCTAAGTATTTGCCGTCTTACACGATCCTCTTTCCTTTGTATCAGGCATTTTTCATCTCTCTTTATATTTTGCCTGCAGACAGTAAAAATTCTGGATTTTGAATGAAAAGAAACTCCAGAAGCTGAAAGCTGATTTTTTTGTGGATGCCAGCTTGTGCATATTTACATGCAATTTTTCAGCCTTCTAGAAAGAATGTATAGTTGCTTGCTCTTAAAAACGTCACCAAGCCCAAAACATTTTAAGCAAAGCATACCATGTTTTCCTAAAAACCAAAAAGATTTTACCCTAAACGCTCATAATTGAAATCTTTTCCTGGAAGAGATGCCTGGCACTCATCCAGCCACAGGGCTTGCCAATCTTTATCCCTGGGTACTGTCTGTCTCTGAGGATGTCTGGGGCTCCTGAGCCTTTTCCTAAGTCTCCGCTACATCACTTCCCTTTACCCATTCCAGCAAAACTATGGTAGCACAGTAGTCCCACTTCTCTGTCCCACTGGTGCTAGCTGACACCAACACCAGAGCCCCAAAATGCAAAATAACTGGAATAATCACCAAGTCTGTATAGGGCAGTGGTTTCAGATGGCCTGTGGACTCAGGTGGACAAAATGGTATTGCTTAGTTAAGATCAGATTTTCAGCATCTCTGTACAAAAATGAAAGCTAAAAATAATGTATTCAAGGAAAAACTGTGCTTTTGCCATCTTTGCATGTCTCTAAATACATGGGCTTATTGTGCCACTACTGAACCTGGAACTCGGTCTTCCAAACACATCCTTGGCTTCAGGTAAGGTTGTTATCTGCCTGCTTTCCAATCACACTGCCCAGTTTGGCCCACATGTAGACTGATCTGTGCCTGCACAGCAGCCCTTTGTCTGAAGTGACTTGGGTTTTGTATTTCCAAGGTAGCAATCCTAGATGGAACAATAAATACTCTTTTCTCGCAACGTTTTTCTCCTTAAGATGGCAGCTTGCATCCCATTATTTTTAAGGTAGTCCACTGAAGCAGGCTATTGCTCTGAGGCAAAACCACAAGGAAGCCAGGTTGATATGTGGGTCCTGAGTAAAACACACCATGATTTCCCACCAGGCGGGTATTATAGTAGAGATTTAATCCTTTCCCAAAAGATCCATCTTTCTTGAGACTCAGTTCCAACCAGTAAAAGATGGGTCATCCAGAATTGGAAAAAAAAAAAAAAAAAAAGAAAACAGACATGGCTTTTTGCAGCTTGGAGTCCTGATATAACAGCCTCCCCAGCCTCTGGGGGATCAGGTAACAATGGGGTTTGATAATACTGCTGGAGTTTATTTGAGGGATGTTGACAAGCCTAATTGCTTGGCAGCTCGGAGCAGCTGTAGGGCCCCTGGCTGGTCTGAGGGGGGGGGCATTAACTCTTGGCTTGCCTGTGGGGTTCCTCATCACAGCTGAAACACTGCCTGAGAGAGGGTTACTGCGACACAGAGCTGTGAGAAACCCTCCTGGAAAGCATTTGAGTCCAAAATATGGGAAGTGACTATGCAAGATACTGAGAGGATGTAACAGTACTAGAAGAATGAATAATGGATTGTAAATGGGTAGCAGGCCTACAAGTGGGCTTTCTGCATGAGTTCTCTGCACATTTAATGTGCAGCACTGTCAGTTCTTGCCATAGAAGCTTTTTCCGGTGTTACCCACGTAGCTCGTTGCTTGAAAAGAAAGACCAACCAAGGCAAAAAAGCCATGACAAATGATTTCTCTAACAGAGACAATGAGTCAACTTCCCTCAGCAGTCTCTCCACCATTTATTTTTATTTTTCACTGAACTTTGACTTTTAAAGCCAATGGGAAGAATGTATTTCATATTCTACTGAGAAACAGAAGCGAATGGGGAAACATAACCCAACAGCAGCATTGCTGACTATGATATAAAGCACTGCAGATGTTAGAATCTGCATCATTTCCACTTTGTGTTCTATCCTAGTGGAAATGGGTCGTTTGCAAGTCTAGCAGCAGGTATATAGCTGTAACATGGCAGGGTAAAGTTGCTGTGGGAGTTTCAACTGTGTATTTCCGGCTTATTTCAGTGAAAGTGAAGTCTCCATTTTGCATCGCAGCAGCGGTTTTGCAAACAATGTAGTTATCTGATGTGGAAAATAAAACAGACAATTGTACAACTGTTTTGGAACACAATGAAACCACAATTCTCATTATGCAATGACCATTTAATACAGAAATCCCTGAATTATGTCTTAAAATTTTGGATTAGTACTTGGCATTTCACCATTTAATGGCTTGTGCTAGCAGAAGTCTGAATAGCCAGAATTTTAACAGAAACCAAGAAACCTGCAACTCTTCACCATCACTGCCAAAAGGTCTGCTTGGTGCTAGCCACAATGTCTTGCTTTTCTCAATTCTGTGGCAGCTGCAAAACAATCCTTAAAATTTGGCATGCAAAGGGAGCTTTAAGTCAGCCCACTTGGCACAACTATCCCAGGCCCAAAGGATTTCTACGTTCACTATCTTTCAGAGAGACCCCAGCTGTGGCACACAGTGTCACGACTTCTACCTGCTGTGTATGTATGCTGTCCACTTTTTTACCTGGCCCTATACATGCTTGTCAGCTCCCAATAAGTGTCAAAAGGAAAAAAATGTTCTTTCCCTTAAACATGAAACTCTTAATTTTTATTTAAGCATTTAGGATAGAGTTTCGAATCCATTCCTGCAGTATTTCTTCATGAAATGAAGAGTTTCAACTCTGTACCAGCTGTATTGTTCTGTACATAAGAAAAAATTTGGTTTAATTCATTTTTACTGATACTGGGCCTTTGGTGCAAGGGTTTCTAACAGAAGAGCTGTAAACCCTACTATGAGATCTGTGAGTTATTTCCATGCTTAAGAAAAGCAATGGTACTGCAAATAGTTGTATTTTCTTTGCAAGCATCTAAACATTCATTAGAAAAAATTTCAGGGGTTACAAATCAGCAAACGTTGGGAGCTACTGGTTTAGTGTATTCTTTCTGGGAACATAATTCAGATATTCTTGCTGAAAAGATGAGTCCCTGCTCTGAGAACACTGAAACCTTCCTTTGCACGACTCATGATTTCTTTGTGTTTGTCATTTGGCTTGGATCAGTGAATCCCACACAGTGCATCATTTTTAGAAAGGAATGGCCATAAGTACTTATATATCAATCCATGCCATCTCACCGTCTGCTATTCAGGGAGCATTTTGGACACCTCTTTCTTTGGTGCAGGCCTTTGGATTTTTTCCTTTTGTCATTTGCAATACGGACTTCTATTTTCTTGGCAAAGGTTAAACTCTGGATAAGACAGAGCTACTTTTAGCTACACACCAACACATGAAAAACAAAGAAATACTTTCCAGTACCCACATACACTGTAACATATAGGAGGAGACAAGATTTTAGATAGCTAGTAAACTCAAGTTGCTTTTATGGGCTCTTATGGCTGGCAAGCTAACTGCTTGTTTTGCACTGAGTAAAGTAAAAAATACCTTCCAATCTGGTTTAAATAGTATCTCCTTTCATCACTTCTATCAGAGAAGAATACTTTGTCTTTGTTTACTAGGTGTCTTGTCCTCTTAAAGTGCTGAGAGGATTGATAAAAGCTAATCAGTTCCAGCATTTAAGATACAGTAAATGACACAATTACCATCTGTGTATTAATGTACATCAAGGTGATTAATTTTGTTTTCTTCCAGCTCAGTGAAAAAGAGCAGAGTAAGGTAAAAGGGACACTGGATTCTCAATGAGTATTTTCTCCTGCATCAATATTTTTCAGATGGGACCGTTTTGCTTTTGATTATTCTTTTTTGTGAATGCAGCTTTTAATCCCAGGCAACCCTACAATGTGAGCCACCCAAAATGGCATTTATGCCAAGATAGCAGAGGGCCACAAAACTCAGTCTGCAGCAGTGCCCATGTGATTTCTAGTGTATAGTAAAAGCTTAGAGCGCGATGAAGTGCTCTGATGACTTGGACACACAATGCACGTTAAAAGTAATGTCTGCTTACTTCTATTCCCTTTGACCATAAACAGTTCTGTTCCTAAGAGGCGTGTTAAGGACAAATTACTGTTTGAAACATTTCCAGATAAATACTTTGAGGCAGCACTAATTTGAAACACCAGAGATCTGCTCAAAAATAACCTGAACACCTGTGTAGAAATCCTACACCTGGCCCTTTCTCCTTATGTGGCTCAGAGTCAGTTATTTGCAATTCTTCATGCCAGTTGACCCATCCAGAAGATGAGGACAGCTACTGTAACTCCTGCAACAGCCAGGGATTACTCTAACCTTCATTTGCTGGTGTTTATGAAGTACCTTAAAAGTGCACAACTGAAGAAGAAACAGAATTTTATTCTGTCATTAACTCGCCCTTTGGCCAAGAGTGTATTATTTACATTCCTTGTATCTTGAGTGAGGTGGTTGGAGGCAAGGGGCTTCTAAGGGATGCAGTGGTCACCATGTGAGAGAGGGGAAACATGCAAACATGGGGAAAAGGAGAGCACAAGTGGACACAGCAGTCAGGTGAACTCCACAATCTGCGTGCAATCCCCTTATCTCTGGGCTCTCCCAAGGCAGCATGAACAGCTCCTTACATGCTACAGAGCAAGGAGCTTGATCCGAATGATACGTTGCCGACCCATGCCTGGCTGACATTCCCTCTGCATTCCCACTCACTCTAACTAAATATACTGGGGCCTGCATGTACTGCTGAAAGAAGGTCCTTTCCAGAAAAAAAACCCCAAAACAAACCAAAACAGCAACTCACAAACAAAACAGGGAACATCACAAAAGAAGGGCACTGAGCCCTTGTGCTCCGCTGGACCACACCGCCATGCTGAGCCTGCAGCCAAGCCTGCAGCCTCCTCTTCCTTGTCAGGCCCGGTTCCTCTGGGCAGCTCCCACTGGCTCTGCCGGTGGAAAGCCTTTCCGGGCCGGGCAGCTCCTCGTCCTGTCCCTGCTTGGCGGCCTTCTGAAATAATTCGTGCCATAGCCAGCAGATGTCAGCAAGTGATAATAAAATGCAGACCGAGCCTCGCAGGAGAGCGTGAAGTTGGGGTTGCGTGCATCTGGCGTGAGCAGAGGTCTCGGGGTGCACCTGCACACAAGTACACCCAGGGAAAGGCACCCTGTGCCCCAAAATCCTCCCTGTGACACCCCGGCCCCATGGGAGGCCAGCGACCCGAGTGCTGCTTTGAGGGCCAAGGCTGCCCAGTCCTGAGGGGTGTCAGGGCTGCAAGGTGCTGTGTGGGACAGGCAGCCGCTGAGAGGAGCGAGCAGTGGGGTGCGCTCCCAGAGGTGGCATCACTGTGCTCACCTGCAGCTACTTTCCAGCTGCTTTCTGTCTGCTTGGTACCCTCTTAAAAATCACCAGCTGACCTTGGGATGAAGGTACCTGCTGTGATGACAACATGGAGACACCTGGGGAAGGAGAAGGCACTGCCCAACAGAATACAAATGCAGCAGGTGAGCCTGGTGTGGTGAGGACAACTTTGTTGCTATATCTCCACCTGGGAGCGTTTGCTGGCACCACTCGTTTTGCAGTACATGGATAGCCATTATACCTCTGGAACTGCTGACAAATCACTGTTAAAAGAACAAACTAAAAACACCCCAAACCATAAGGCTCAATCCCAAAACTCTTACTGCACAGATTTAAGAATAACCTCAAGTGGCAAGTAGCATTGTAGTAATCCCCATATAATGGTGCTATATCACCGTAGGATACGTTTGTACAAGTTTACATTTTATTATAGCCAGAGCCAGAAGTGGGAATGGGAATAACATACCGACCATCTGCAAAACATCAACTAGATCAGCTGGCGTTTTTCGGAACTGTAAGTTTCATGTCAGAAGTTTGTATCAGCTGCTGGGTGTAAGAGTAGTTTAGTTCTTGCTGTGATTTTAGTGCCCCAGGTAGTAAATGTGAGCAGGATCCCAGACCAACATACTGCATGTTATTTGCTGAATGCTAGCTCTACTCTGGCCTCACTGGCAGAAATAAGGGTGAGGTAGCAAATATTAATGCTTCTTGCATTTCTGGATGAACAACTCATCCCCTCATTGAGGGAACAGAAGCCATGGGAGTGCTGATAAGGCATGTGGAAAATTGCTGTACATTTACTAGGATTTTGAAGTAAAGCCTCACAACTAAGCTTGTAGTAATCTGTTTGCAGTGTGCTCTGTGGACCTTCAGAAAAGCAGAATAAAATCCAATGTCCTGCAGCTTGCAACTCAAGTTTTGAGTGAATCATTGAACCCTGGATGCAGACAGGTCAGCACACACCAAGAAACAGTGGGGGGTTTAAGTCTTCTTTGTGACGCTTTGTAAAAATAACTACTTTTCTCTCTTGGAGCCAGTGTTGTTACTCAGATTTCCAACCTTTACAGAAGGACTGGAAAGCATCTGCTCAAAGCAATCAGATTACAGAAGCATTTGATTAAAAAGCAATGAAAGTAATTTTTAAATGGAAATAAAAGGCATTCAAGCAGCATCATATGAGGGTCTGGCCTTACACCTTTAAAATTGCCTAACTTGTTTTCTTCACATTGGACTTTCTTTTCAAGTCTCAACTATCCACAAAGAAATCTTTCTCACATAGCTCAACCCTCTGATTTCACTGAGTCCGTGTGTGTGAGCTGGATAACTTGCACTTTTGGCCCAGGTTTGAAGCTCCTCCTTTCAGGTGGTTTGGAATTATCTGAGCCTGAAAATGGATTGGAACTTATGCAGAAAAATGGTATTTTTCATAGGAGTATGCCAAAAGCTTTGCCAGTTCCGCCTTAGCTGTCCAAATTGTCACCAAGCACAGAAAATACCAGCCCCAAATGAATTGCTCCTTGACATTTATGGGCTGCTAAAGTGAGGTAAGACCAAACCTTTCTGCCCTGGTCCTCTCAGGGAGTTGTCCAGATGGAGTATTTCATCTATGCTTAAAACAACAAAGAAGGTGAATGTGGATGAGTATAAGAATGTTGAAATTCATCACTGCAAATTCTAGATGTCAGGAAGTTATAGGAAATTCCCTTCTGTAAATCTATGTATGGAAGGAATACAGAGGAAATGGGCAATGTGGGCAAAGGAACTGGAGATTGTATAGCAATACCTCTTGCTCTGGATTTAAGTTCATTTGGACAGACAAGAAAGTCTAAAACACAGGCCAAGTTAAAGAAGCTCCAGGAAGATCTATAATTTCAGGAATAAAGGACAGTAAACATTGCTGAATAAAATTTATAAAATCGAAGTTGGAAATCAATCAAATTAGGTTTAAAGGCCAACCCATGGTATTTTACATCTTCTGATAAATTGGGGTAGCTAATTCTTGAGGCTCCCACATGCCCATGGTGTAGTAGTAAAATGTAACCCAAACTCAGAAAATCTCACTAACATTAACATTTACCTCACTAAAACAAGGCAGAGCAGGTTCCCACGGAGACTGTTACATAACTTGGTATTTTATTTTATGCTAAATTGCTATTGCTACAGTAACCCCAAGAAAACATGAAACCAAGGATGTTTGCCCAGGTGCAGCTGTGTTTGTTGTTGCAGTTTCTCCTGGGGGCTGCAGCGTGGAGGAATGGATACAGGTGCTGGGGACCAGCAGGGTCTGAGAACTGCAATACGGCTTCCTTTCATCCAACCCCCTCACACCCTGCCCCTTACCTTCCTCTGAAAATACCTTTGTGATGTTGGATAATTTAAAGCAAAACTTAGCAAGGGCGACTGTAACTTATGGGGCTTACTGGTGCCAGCATGAATTCTTCTGTAAGGTTTCCATAGGGTTCAGACCCAGTTCTTAGGTCCTTATTCACCCACTCAGTTTGTTCCCTGTAAACTTAAGCATATAATTGCAGAAGTAAAGCAGGTATTTTGATTGTGTGTCTGAACAGAGAAGCACTTAAATGCAAGCTTGAATGATTTGTGGAACTGAGGTCTGGAAACCCCCCAGTTTCTGCTCAGTGCGAAGGAAGAATCAACAAATGACACTAGAAGTTAGTCATGGAGCTCAGAGAATTACCTTCCCCTCCCTGAAAAGAAATTCAGAGAAGAGGAAAGTAAAAAAAAAAAAGGAAAAAGAAAAACAAACCCAAACCTCTCCTCTAGCACTTCATTTTTACAGAAAATTTCTCCAGTTTCCAGAAGAATTTAATCTCTTTTCCAGTATCCACCAGAATAACAAACTTTCTCAAAACACCAGCACAGATGCAATGTCAGATGCAATGTCCTGACAAAGCAGGAAACAACATTCACAGTCCAGCAGGAAGAAGGTCAGATCATCATGCCCTTTTCTCTGCTTGGAAAACCAAGCAGAACTCAGCTTGGATGTCAAAATTTTCCTTGTCCCATGACTTCTCTCAGCCTATGGAGATGGACCTACCTCAACCAGCAAAGCTCTGAGCCCAATGAATGGCCGGCACAATACTGCAGAGTGTCCATTATATTCTTTTATACATTTAATTCTTAGATGTCTCCTTGTCTTCTGGCTTAAATGTCATGTTTTTCCTCCTTTAATTACAGTTATAACCCCAAACTATGAGCTATGTCTCTAGTCCAGAATGTATCAGATATTTTAGTTTTTCTTTGTGGGATGTTTGACACCAGGAGGAAGAGCAGCACCATTCTCCAAAGGCATCGTTCAGCATTTTACAGTTCAGTTTACTATTCTCTAGTCACCCTTTTTAGGTCTTTCACTGTTCCTTCCTTTGTGTTGTCAGATTTCTCTTTTGATGACTAGGTTAACTCTAATGGAAAGTTCTTTCAGCTGTTTTCATCACTTCTGCTCTATTTTTTTTTCCAGACAAAACAAGGGTACATCTCAGCTGCCAATACACTGTTCTCAACAGCACATTATGCCCAGGAAAGCAGGTATTTTGGCAATGTCCCTTCACCCATGGAAATGGAGTCACCCATGTGTTTCTTCAATTTTTTCCAAGGAATCCCAGAAGTCTGTTATAAGTTTTATCCTTCTCACCTCCCTCTGACAGTATTAGAGTAATTCTGAGCTCATACCCCAGTATAGGAAGGGCAAACACAGATCCTTCAGGAATCCTGATTCAGTGTTTGAGTGCTGATGGCAGATAACTCAATGTGACATAGGGCATGAAATATTTTATGACTGAAACAAATTTTAGTGAGAATCCTCCCAAAGCATGAACAGCAAGGGGCTACCTTGGAAGCCACCTTTCCATTGGGCACTATATGTTGCTACCAAATAGATGGAGATAGTGGAATTGCTATTTTGGTCCTGATACTATGCACTCTTCTTAGATTTTTCTTGTGCTAAGCAGCAATACAAATATCTTTTTGACTATGCTTTAGGAGGTAGTGAGGATCAACAGATACTTCTGTGTCTAACAGTAAGAAAAATTATTCTTTGGGATACCTGGGATCCCACTGCAAGGAAATGCTTGAGGAATCCTGATATTTAACAGGAAGGTGAGGTTTCTAAAGAACAGGCAATGTATCCAAACTGAAGCAGGATGAAAGAGGAAAGACAACAACACTCTTTGAGATGCTGAGGTTTTATCATAAGCCTGAGATAAACTGGAATTTACCTAAAGGTCTGAAGAAAAACCAAGTAACTCCATAGAGCAAAAATGCCTGTAGTCTTTCTTCATTCCATTGTCAAGCCTAGTGAATTCTGTGATTCCTGCATAGCTATTTTCCCTGAATATATATAAAAAATCTTTATAGTGTTTATATAGCAAATCGCAATTTTGTATTTTGAAGAAAAGACCTTTCTATGGTCATATTATTTGTGCAATCTCAGAGAGCTTTAAAATTATCAAAGTTGTGGTGAAATATAAGTAGCTACATCAGGCCATTAGCATACAGCTGTCTAAAGATTATAAATAAAGGTAGAGAATATCCATAAGAATTAGAAAAGTATGGATTGCAGACTCATTCTTGTAGAGGCCACTCTCAGCTTCTACAAATTTCATTAAGGGCTAGATTGTGATACACTTACCCATATGAAGTGATGTCTTAATGCTTCATTCCAATGGGGTAACTCAAAGAATTAGGTATTATTCAACTTGAGAAAGTTATCACAATCTAACCTTAAAATCTGAGTGCTCTTAATGCACAATAGCACCAGGATCACTGTGGAGAAAATTAATCTTAAATTTGTGAGATGAATAATATTCACTGTTTTCCATAAATGATATTTTCTATCAAAAATCATCTGAGAAATTGCTTAATTTATATGCTTAATCCTCAGAGTGGAGGAGAGGAGAATAGCTTCAGTTTCACTGCCTAAGTGTCTGTTCCATTTAAAGGATATTAGCTAGCCAAATGAAAAATGCATGAATCAATCAGCAACAAGGACCTTGATCTCCGAATGAGACAATGCTGAGCTTTGAGATTTATGGTCTTGCTTCCAGAATTCCATTATTTGGAGGAACAACAACAATAACAATGGGAGATGACATCAGAATAGTGAGTGTTCTTCTTTTCCTTTCTTTTCCTGTTGATCACAAGATGCTGACTTCTGTGTCATTCACCCCTGTCAAATGAGTAAATGTCCAGTGCTTTAAAACATTACCACATGCATGCTCCATTCAATATAAAATATCTTGAATGGAAGGGAATTATTGCTGCTTGTATTCTGCACTCCTAATTAGTTTATCCTCAGAGCAATTACCTATTGCTTATTTTTCTGCTGTTATTTCTTCTGGTTTTTTTCTTTCACCAAGAAAGAGTATTGTTGGGATCATACTGCACTGACGTAGAGCAGAAAAGGTTTTCATTCTAACCACTCAAGATTCTTGTTTTCCAAGAACTGCAGAAAGCCCATTAACTTTCTGATATTAACTGTATGATAGCTAGAGTAGGTGAAGTTCCTTTAGATATTGCCTGCCTGATGAGACTTTCCTAATAGGCCCAGACTTTTCTATCATAGTGCCAAAAGTGAGAGAAGGTAGTGAGGGACCGATTTAGTGGAGGAGGCAGGAGGGACTCACGTTAACACTGGCTGGCCATGGGGACAGTCTCACATAATGTGATATGCTTGTGACCATACAGCTATAGGGTGACCTTCCACAGTCAGGTTGGAGTTGTGCATCTTACTACTGAGAAGTAAATCCCAAGTCAACCTGATCACACAAAGTGAGCAAAGATAGGGCCTTTTCTAGACTCCAGGTCTAGAGGAACCACTGGATTAAAAAAAACAAACCCAAAACTGTTATGCCACCGTGAACATCACCAAAACACCCTGGTTATACGTATATAGACACATGGGTAAAGATAGATAAAAACTGCATGGAAATACTAAGAGGATATCTTCAACATATAGATTATTAGTAGCCATCCATAACACCAGCTCCAATATTCCTTTTAGCATGCAGCCACATATATATACTTTGGGTAGGAAAAATAGGAGAAGTCACCTATTGTGAAAATATTCACACGTTTGAAAATGACAGCGAAGGCCAGGTGCAAATCCAGCCCTAAGCTCTCTCCAGGCTAAGGGATATTTGGATGTAGGCTTTGCTTGGTGCCTTATCTTGCATGAATGGCTCCTCTCTCAGGGTGCATGCCTTCTGCAAACATCATGGCATAACTCAGCCAGTGAAGCAGTAGGGAAGGGTAAAGGACAGATCAGAGACAGAGATGCCCTCGCTCCCTTACTTTCAGCAAGTACAGGTTATCCAAACCCTTGATACAATCTTAAAATGCGACAATATAACCAGCTAAACCTTGTTCCCTAATGACATGGTCCTCATTTGGGATAACAGTGAGTTTACTATCAGGTTAGTAAGGTAAAGCAAGAATTACATCACTTGAAACCTCCTCATTTCAGCAGTGACTTGGTAACTGGCCGTCTGTGATGAAAATGGCATCCAAAACAAAGCCATGGCTCTGTATACGAATGTATGTGTAAAAAAAAGATAAATTCCAGTGTTAATTAGAATATCTTCTCAGCAGCTTTATAAAAGCTTTTGCAAATAAATCTGCCTAGATTCTGTTCTAGAACTAGAACTAGAACTTACTTATTCTACTAGCACAGAGGAGACATCTCCAAAGAAATTGGTATATATGTTTGCATTTTCTACATTTGAGTGTCATATCCTGTAACAAGAGGAAAAAATTACAGGTTAGGTCCAAAATGAGTGTAGTAATAGACCTGCTGGTAAACCTGTTACTTCTGTGCTACTAGTTGACACTTTGTGGTGAAAAACATCACAGCAACTGCTAAACTGCAGTTTTGTTTGTAGCCATGAATGTATCATGTTCTTTGGAGAAGAATCCAGTGTGTCACAGACAGAATGTCATTCTGCTCTTGATAAGAATTCCGTATCTCCTAGCAGGAACATAATTTAAACCAAGACTGATTTCTCCCACAGAATGTTTAAACATATATTTTAATCCCTGCTCAGCCTGAATATGTATAAAATATTACATTTGTTTACCATGTCAGGATAAATTTTACAGAACTCATGATAAAAAATGTGAGGAGAAAGCAACATCTGACCTGATGCAAAAGCCACTGGAGTCAGTACAGGAATTCCTCACTGATTTTGGTGACTTCAGGTCTAATGAAAAATTAACTTGGGAAAAGTCTGAAAATATGGCAGCTATGGAACTATATTGCTTGGGAAAACATTAGATTTAATAATAAAAAGCCCCGGATGTTGTTCTTTTTGTATACTTTGAAAAAGCTATTATTATCTATTAGCATTACTGGGGATGCTTGCTGAACAAGAAATTCTTATGTTTTCAGAGTTCACTCACTCCTGCTGTTTATAGGACCTGTTTGCTGAGACCAGCAGTCCTCCAGCTTTTCAGGTCATTTATTTCAGACAAACCAACTTTTCCCTGTCTGGCTACTGCTGTTGTCCTGAGTGATGTGGCCATACAGAAGGCCCTTCAATGTAGGACATCATGGCATTGTCTGGTGGTGGTTAGTTGATGACTCAGTGCCATTTCTAAGAAGTGTCAGACAAACCCACCTGTGTATCTCATATATAGCCAGGTGAATCATGGTTTGGAGAAAGGGTTAGGGATAAGGAAATGGGCTGCAAATGAGCTCAAAATGTAGCTGCAACTGTAAAGAAAAAAATCCCCATGCTATACAGCCTTGAGGAATAACAAGTTTTGTTCAATTTTGGGAAGAAAAACACAACTCAGTGTGAGGGGAAACAATAAGGGCAAGCACAACCTATGATTTCCATTTTATGGGAAATTCTGCTTTTTGAAAGTGTTTTCCTTATTCTGAAACAACTTCTCCTTGAAGTAGAACTCTAACAAAAAAAAAATTAAGATTTACCCAAATGCTTTATCTTCAAAACTAAAACACATCTTGAAACATACATAAAAATGTGCCATCTTTATTTTGATCAGGTATTTTTTACATTTTCTTTTGGTAATCAGCTAGTGAGGAGTTAACATTTTCCACATCCAATATCTTGTTTATTTCTTAAAATTTCCAGACAGGCAGGAAAAATAACTGGGAATAGTTACCACAGAGCTTTTAAAATATACCCCAGTGCAGCAGGGATACAATCAAATACACATAGAATAAACCTTTGCCCATGCCATTCTAACCTGGTCTCAGCACAAAGTTTATTTACCTGCCTTTGTTTCTCCAAACATTCTTCCAGACAAGTAGTCTGAAGGAAGGATCCATATGGTCCTGTTGTTGATAGGGTTTCATTTATCAATAGATTTCTACTGAAAAAAAATAAAAGAAAATGTGATTTCAGTGGCCTGCTGCAGATGGAGAAACCTGGAGATCTAAAGTTACAATTCCCATTTTAGCAACTTGTTGTACTAAGTTACGATGGCTTTTCTTTCATCTAAGAGCATCACTGAATTTCCAGCATGGTTACAGCTGCAAGGAAAGACTGGCAGCTAACATAGTAATGAGTCAGTATCTATTGAGATTCACTCATTACTATTAATTTTCCTGTTGCTTCCAACTGATTCAGGAACTACTTATGGAAATTCTTCTGTCTTACTGAAATCCAGCACTGTTGCTGTCAAACCTGCCAACAGGCGCAGCAATGCTACTGTGATAAAATAAGTCCAATTCTATCCCAATCTTGCTTTCCTAGGGAAGAACAGAACTCATTAAATAATTATCAACTGTGACAAGAAAGTAGCTGGCCAAACACTTGCTGCTAATCTAGGCATGACAGCAGGACTATACCTTTCAAAGCAGTAATTAGCTAGATGAACAACAACATAAGAACTAGACAATGACATGGAAGGGACTGTCCCTAAAGGACAGATTCATTATACGTAGGGTTTAGTGTTTGTGTGACTTATGAATGTTATTTTGCAGTATACAATTACAGTTCTCTTCTGCTGCCTTTCTCTTTGTTTTCTGCACAGTTTATGGAAGGGGACAGAGAAAATCTGGAGCTGAAGCCACAAGAGAACAGGTGATGGAAACTCTGCAAGGCTTCCCTTACATTCATGAAATGAGGGTGGCCGTGTGGATCTCATGGTAGAACACCACCATCAGCCTGAAGCCTCATTTACAGGAATAAGAAATCCGGTACTTGCACCCTGCCCTCAATTTATGCTTGGGCTGATATGCTCCTAGAGTTTGTAGATAAGGTCTAGTAATCCTTATGACTTCTCTTTCTCAACAGGGCCGATGCTCAGTTGGTGTAAATTGGTGCAATGCTATTGCATCCAGTGGGACAATACAGATTTATCCATGGCATACACCAAAGCAGCAGTCACCACCATGGCTTGATGTGTTGTCCTACCAGCTAAAAGAAATCACAAGCCCAAAGTGCTTCCATTGAGTATAAAAGGCAGGACTATGATCACACCTAGAGCCGACGCTGGAATTACACACATCCAAACTTGTTTTCAACTGGACTGTTTGAGTGCTTAAAGTTAAGCATACTCATAAGTGTTTGCAGGATTAAAGCCTCTGGAATGACAGGGTAAATCCAAATGGAGATGGATTAGCTGGCAGGGGGCAGGTGAGGTGGTCAAAGGCACATGCAGTTTATCATATGGCTCTGTAATTTACTACATGATTATCACAACTACATATTTGGTGTGGGGATATAGATATACATGCACACATGTATACACAGAGCCAAACTTTCTTGGCACGGGGGCCACACAGTCATTTCAAATTGAGACTCTGGGCTGCACTTGTTCCAGGACTGCTTGTCTGTTGCCAACACACTGAAGCGCCTCAGGCTTCAGTCTGATTCTTTGTTTGCTTGCCCATTAAAGTTCTTATCCCACACTCCCTTTTGGCAGGAAATTTTGTTATTTCTGCTTTATGCTGGCCTAGGCCCTTCTCTTGCCTCTGTTCCTATTAACCTATAGCAGTGACAGCCAGGAGCAAACTGAAGCAGCTGGTTGGAGACACTACTATCAGACTGCGAAACAGCTGTTGTGCAGAGGGGCCACCCTGAAAAACTTCTATTACAGCACTGCTGGGCTGTATTTTGGCCATTGCAGACAGGGAATTGGGGAAAGAGAGCACTTTCATTTGCAGATATTTAATTGCTGAAAAATGTAGGGGTGTGTGCGGCATCTTTATTGGATGTCACACAGAAGTAATGCTTTCCAGGTATTTTTTTGGCACTTTGTGTCATTATCCTCTTACTGCCAGCACGCGGTGGCCCCATGTTGCAACTCAGTGGGAAACTGATTTCCAATTTTTCTGTTTAAATTAATATTTACCAGTTGGTTATTTTTGGCAGACTTCTATTGATAGCATTGATTCAAGACGAATAGCCAAATTCAGCTCTTGGTTTCAGCATTATGACACCTGGAGTTAACTCCACTTTCACCAATGTCACCAAGGGCAGACATGGACCTGTTTCCATCTTTTTATAGCGTGACATTTGTTCTGTCCTTGCCTGTAGATAAGAGCTGGGATGCAGTTTTTACTCTGGAAAAGCTAGGAGACAGCACTGAGTATAGCTCTGAAATTTATTGATTGGGTACTTCTGTAAGATACTTAATAGTACCTGCATCTTAACCTTTGGAACCAGTCACTTCAGAACACCATTCTGTGTGCGCAGAAATAGCTCTTACAAAAGCAGCGCAAATTAGACCCTCGCTATCAGCCAAAAAAAGGAAAAATTAATTAAGTACTTTTGTATCCATCATCAATCAGGTGGGTTAATCACTTCAGAGTTATTTTAGCTGTTTCCAAACTACAGATGTAACAGAATCATTGACCAGGGCATAGGACCAGCACTGTAATTTGAATCGACTCGTAAGCAAGTGAGGTGCTTGACACAGCCATGCAGAGTTTTCTGCGTGTCCCATTGTGTGGTGGGGGGCTATTGCCCTGCATCTCTGTAAGCATGTAACAGTCCACGTCACCTACAATGAAACCACTCTGCTGGATGATATTGATACAAGTAAATATCACAGCTATATCTATAGAAAGGCTATAAAATTGTATGACACTGCCTATGTAATTGGCATGTGAGCCTAAGCACTGTTGCGGTCAACACATACGAAGAGCGGTACTTTGAACCACATTCCTGTTTGTCATCTTAAGTGTGGGAAATCACTAAAAGAACAAAGTCAGCCACCAAGGCTGCCAAGGTAAGTTTTCTGTGACATTGATAAATATTCAAGCCAATGTCTTTCAAATGTTATTGTGAATCACCTTCCCCTCCTTCCTTCCCCTGCTTCAGTCATCTTGCTGGCTCAGAATATTCACCTTTGTCTCAGACCTCAGCTGCCTTTACTTTATTGCATATGATTGCTATTGTCTTTGTCTCTTTTATCCGCTTCGCTGTGTCTCATTTTCCTAAAGTACCTGGCACCCACTTTTCCATAACACTGTTCCTTTGTTTCAGGAAAACATAATTTCAGGAGGCAGCAGAAATACAGTTCCAAAGGCCACAGGGTGACATCCTCTCTCACCTGATCTTTATTCATATCGGGGTTTAATGGCAAGGGTTTTTTTCCATTTCTCAAGCACCCTGCAACTCCCTTCCTCCCTGACAGGAAGGCACATTTTATTTCTCATAAAAATGCTTTCCTACTGATCTTCTGTTCTTCAGAAGTTTCAGAGGCCCTCCTGTTAAATGTTGGTTTTCTCACGAGGATGGACCTGTTGACTTGGTTGTGGTTTATTACTGTTTTGACATTTTTCCTCATTCCTAAATTTGGAGAGAACTACACCCTTTTTGTCATTTCTCATCTCTGTTGTATTGGCTTTAGCAGCAATCTTCCCAAAGTCTGTTTTAATTTTGTGGTAGGAACAATTGAGAAGCATCAATATCTGGGCTGGGTGGTTTGCTAAAAGCAGTATTTTTAATGTACAGCTAATCTCGTGTTTGTGGTTCATATATAATCTACCTGCCTTAGTATCACTCACCAAAAAAAAGAGGAGCTTCTCTCATTTTTACCAAGTCAGGAAAGGATGCTGTTACACAGTCCTTTATGTACACTTTCTTAGCTCCCTGATGCACTAAAAAAGGGCCCTCAGTCCATTGAAATAACACAAAACCTCAGTTGCTGATGAAGTGGTATGTGATTTTCTGTGTACATTCTACACCAGAAGGCACAGTGCCTATTGTACATCCCCATTTAAAACTCAAACACAATGGCTCATGCAGCTGGACGGTGACCTGCCAATGAAGTTTAAGACAGCATAGACTTCCACATGAATCTGCAGATTAATGAGACAGCGAACTATCTTCCTTTTTTACCCATAAAAGGCTACTTGAGCATTCAGAATGTGCTGCAGACTAAAACCAAAGTTCAGCTCGCCACGGGAGTAGAGAAGAAACACGCACAGGATACACCTCAGAAACAGCCCAGCCCTTATGGAAAACTCCTGTGGAATTTAGCACAAAATGATAAGCTTTCTGTAGCTTCTGCAGCTGGTTTTTTTTTTTTTTTTTTTTTTGTACCATCCTATAGCTCAGATACCTCTGCTATTAAATTCTATACAATGGCTCAGAAAAGTTCATATAAAAGAGGCAACGCTCCATAGGTTTTAGAGTAATTTCTGCAGTGTTCTGTCACATTTCTATAGGACCCCCTTGTTTCCATTCCAATTACGTTATCTAGAACTTTTCATAAAAGACTAAACTTATAACAGACCCTTTCCCTGTCTATTTTCCTTTAAGTATAACAAAATGTATATAGAGATATATATTACAACGTGTACTTCTTACAACTCTGTGATTTTACGAGTACTGCCTACTGCATGTGGCAGGGGTACCAGTGGTCTTTTGGCTAGGAAGCCAAGTAAACTAGCAAGCAATCTTTCAAAACCAGGCAAATATAAATAGCAACTGCCCTTTCCTCTTGAGAAAGCCAATGAAATGATACTAGTGTGGGAAAGGGGGAAAAAGTAGCTTTCAACCTGTTTAAAATTATAATTTTGAAGCAATGCCCAAATCTGTTCAATTACAGGAACCTTAACTCCAGAATGTCCTCTCTAGACATTATGTTGCAGGGTGAAGTCAGTTGTGCAAGGGTTAATATAGGTCCTCTGATAAATAAAAAAAGTCTCCACAAAGACTTTGGCACATCATAGTCCTAGAATTCTGATGTAATTCTTACAGATCTGTACTTCTTGATTACAGCAACAGTTGTCTTAGCTGTTGATTCAAGTAATTCCATGAAAATGGGCTGCTTGGTGTTTGTCAAGGGACACAAAGACGGCAGGTATCTTGAATACTGAGTGCAGTTTTGGGCACTACAGTACAAGAGGGACAAAAAAATATTGAAGAGTGTCCAGAGAAGGGCAACAAAGATGGTGAAGGCTCTGGAGGGGAAGACTTAGGAGGAGAGGATGAAGTCCCTTGGTTTGTTCAGCCTGGAGAAAAGGAGGCTGAGGGGAGACCTCATCAGTGTCTGTGGCTTCCTGACGAGGGGGAGCAAAGGGGCAGGCACCGATCTCCTCTCTCTGGTGACCAGTGACAGAACCGGAGGGGACGGCATGAAGCTGTGACAGGGGAGGTTTAGGTTGGATATGAAGAAGAGGCTCTTTACTGAGAGGGTGGTCAGGCACTGGAACAGGCTCCCCAGGGAAGTGGTCACAGCACCCAGCTTGACTGAGTTCAAGAAACATCTGGACGATGCGCTCAGACACATGCTCTGACTTGGCTGGCCCTGTGTGGAGCCAGGGATTGGACTCGATGATCCTTAGAGGTCCCTTTGCAGCTCAGGATATTCTGTGATTCTACTTGAAAGCTGACTAATCAGCTTCTCAGGTTTTTTTGTTGTCTTTTCTTTTTTCCTCTCCCATCAGTCAAAATTTTCAGAATTTGCTTTTACCTACCTGTTACCTTCCTATGACTGCACCCAGTGAGCTCCATGCTAGTCACTGTTTCTGCTTTCCTACTGTGTTATCTCCTCAACAGACTCTGGATCCGCCAATGGAGGGTAGGAATTTGGACGCTGGAGATAGGAACAAGCTGCTTACACTCTGCCAAGACCCAGCAGCATCCCCAGGGTGATGGTCATCCTGTCAGGCAGGTGGCAGTGACAGCCACTCAGAGCAAGTTAGCTTAAAAAGGAACATTACATTTATCTCAACAGAGGCTCAGAGAGCAGCACAACCCTTCATCTGCCTCTTCCTCATCCTAGGGCTTGACAGGGAGAGCTAAACCAGAAGATTAATATGATCTGATACCTTTATAACCAGAAGGTGGTAATCCACCACGGAAAAAATAGTTCAGACGATTATTCGAGCTAATAATTAGAGGTTAAATTAATTTAAAATAGACTGGAGAAATGACAGTAATTTAAATAGAATTTTCAATTTTAAAGGTCGCCTAGTTAACTATTACAACATTGGATTCACTCATCCCTGTTAGTCCTGGTCATGGCTTCAAACATGAAATCACCTTTACATATGTTGCTCTGAAGGAATGGGGTTGCAAGAAATCCTGCATGACCTTATGATGAGCAATACAAATTACAGTGACTAGAGTAGATGCTGTCTAAGAAAAAGCTTTCATTTCTCAGTTTTGCATTTATGGAGGAAGTGATCAAAACAAGCAATTTGACATCTAGGTAAGGCAAATTCTGGGGTTAATAAGAAATATACAGAAGATTAAAAGTTAAAGTAATTGCTCTAGTGAAGGCCCCTTTTTCTAATATATTTTTCTCTGCTATGTATTACATACAGTAACCAGGTTATAATCTTACAGAGACAGGAGATGGATGCATAAAGCAAAGAGGAGGGCTTTAGCTTATCAATCTGAGACAAATATTTTTAGTCACTAATTCTTGTCATGAGGATTACCCTTGCCAGCTTTTGTGGCATGAGGAGAAGGGGCCCCAGAAAGATTTATTGAAGGCAGAATGTCTTCAAAAATGACTCAGAAAAAACACAAGTTACTGCAAGCCTTGAGATAACTAACTTGATTTGTTAAACAACAATTTTGTGTCAGTTTTGACTCATCAAGAGCATATTTAACTCATGAGGATGGCTTTGATGGTGTTAAAAGATCTCTGAATACATAAATCATAGTTCAATACCATCCCAAGCACCATCAGATGTCATATAAAGGGATAAGTTCAAACTCCCAAGGTGTTTATGCAGATAATGTATCCACTTAGTTTTATTATCAAATCTTTATTTCATTCCTGAGACTACAATATCTTGTCTTGCTGCTTTCATGATTGTTTCAATTCATCTATTTTCTGCATATCTTTGAGTATTTACTTTTAATTTTTTACACAACTCCCTTGAGAAGCAGCTCTGAATTGACTCATTTTCCTTCTTTGCTTTCCTTAAGAAAGTTTTGTCTCTGTGGATTTTCTCTGAAGATGTTTGGAATTGATGAGCTGTGATTTCAATGCTGTTTCCCAGACTGACTTGAGCAGCAGAGTGTCATTTGTGTCATGAGTGTGTTTGCTAAAGTTGGTACTCTGGGTCCAGGTGAGCACAATTTTCAACTGTTAATACTGCTGTCCTAAAGCATCTCCTGCTCCCTGTCTTTCTTCTGATCATTTAAAATATTTCTTGAAGTACAGACAAGCCATACTCTTCTTCAAGCACTGCAGGAACCGTATGCTGTAGTACCATACAAGTCTTTGGGGATGGTGATAGCTCCTGACCCTCTGTTAACACAGTCATAATCTGCAACAGAGTTTATAGTTGACAGATTTGTCCATGTACTCCTGGTTTTAATTTCATTTTTTCAATGAAATAGACTAAGATAAAGCAAACTGATACATTTTTATTTTCATTTCATATTTGCACCAAATTTTAACCCAGCTATATTACCCAGGTCTGTTGCTGAATAGCCTCATTTTCTCTCTCGTATATATTGAGATTTTCCAAATTGTTGTCTTAAAGAACATTTGCTTCTCCATCTGGCCACTCATGTCTGCTACAATGGTCCCTTTACACGCCTGGGCCCTACACTCCATTTACCCTGCGCATTTCAAGTGCCCCAGCACATGTATGGATTCTGACAACTCCTCGTCCCATGTAGCCTTCCTGTCTTACCACATCCACAGACATCCCAGTGACATAAACCTGCAGGACAGTCACACCTGAAGGTAAGTGTCCTCCTTGTTTTATTACTGTAATTATTATTGCCAGGCAACATGGACAGGAGCAAGACTTAGTCCCAGGGCCAAGGCTGCAGTCCAGGTCCTCTTCTAGTAGCAGTGTAGACTTGGCCAACAGCATAGCTCCAAAAAACATTTTCGCTCCCAAGCACACTGTCGAGATGCAACTCCTTTTTAAAAAACACTTCTGATAAGCATAAATGTAACATAGCAGTACCTAGTGTGACAGGTATCCTCCTATTAACCCAAAAGAGGCACAAACCTACTTTCATTCAAAGCAAAACTCCCAAGCCTTCACTACATATCGTTTCTCCCTTGCAAAGTAAAAAGGATCCCAAAAAGTAAAACTACCTACAAAAAAAATCTTGCAAGGAGTGAGAATTCCCCAAGTTATTGATTTTAATATAAACACTCTACATTTGGCTTCATCTTCAAATGCACTCTGTATCTGAAGCTCTCACTGATACCAACTGCAAAGCTGGAGAGCACAGCATTTCTGTATAAACACATCTGGAGGCCTTCTAGCTGCTGCTGGTGTGAAGCCTCTCAGCATGGGGTTGCTTACAAATATTTAGCACTTTGTTGGACCAGATTTAATCTTTCAAGAAGTGCCTATCATCTCATGATGGATGGTGGCTTTTCTCTCAGAAAAGTCCATGTACTCTCAGCTTCTATCGATGTAGATAAGCAGTCAGAGGAGGAAAATAAGAACAGGTGGTTGATGGAGGAACCTGGATGTGAATTAACCCACTGAAAGATGAACCCCTTGGTCAATAGGGAACACCAGAAAAGGTAGTAAGAGAAAGCTGGTATCACTCCTACTCCTTCTACCCGGAGCATATTTAAAGGCAGCTCTTTGGTTTCCAGAATCCATCCATTCAGTGTTCTTCAGAGCTCTGGGCACAGCCAAATGAAGTTAAACTGGGACAGTAAGGTAAGAATGTAAGAAAAGTAATAGTTGTAATTAAAGAATCCCTGAATGAACTCTTTCCTTCCTCTTCTCTCTCCTTCCAGCCATTACTTCATTTTTTAGGGGCAGAAATTAGGAGGAACAGTGGTTTGCAGCAAAAGGAAGAAAAAGGGAAATTATGACACACAGAAAATGGAAGCTGAAGATACCTGCATATCCAGCAAGGGGGAAAAAAAAAAGACTGGGTTAAAAAGAAAAAAGAAACAAATCCCAGCAATGGAATTAGCCAGTTACTAGACAAAGGCGGTAAAATCATTAATAATGAAGAAAGCCATATTCAATTAACATGTCTCTCCTCGATTTGGAAAAAGTAGGATGACAGCAGTATCATATCTGGCAGCCAAAGCCTTTTTCAGTCCATTAGTAACCAAATAGGATGTTAAACATCTACTTGTGATAAAAACCTGTAATTCATCAGGCCCAGATAACTTGCACCTGAGGAGTCTCAAATAGTTGGTGGAGGAGATTCTTCCTTCCACACGTTAATTTTTAATGGGTCTTGAAATAATATAGAAATTCCAGAAGACTGGAAGAAGACTGATGTTTTGCTGGTATTCAGCAAGGACGAACATGATGACCTTGGTAAATATAAGCCAGCTAACCTACCATCGAACTGGAGACGAGGTGAGAGCAAAATAATAGAATATGGGATTCAACTGATAAAGAATGAAAGGACAGGAAGTAATTAATGCCAGTCAGCATGGTTTTATGGAAAATAGGTCTTGTCAGACAAACCTGATTAGATTACAAATTAGGCTGAAAAGGTAACTGCTTCACTGCGATATACTGAGGCATTTGTGAGGCACTTGTAAGGCATTTGATTTAATTTTGCAAAACATTCTGATTATAAATACTATTGTGCAGTCTCAGAGAAATACCCACTAGCAAAACAGCGGTCTTGTTAAGCTGCTAATCTCAAACATGAGTTACCACTGCGAAGTCATCACTGAATAAAGATGTTTGCAGCAAGGCTGGAGAGGGTCATTCTTAGGCTTGGAACCTGAGTATTTTTGTTGCTGAATGAAATATAAATGACTGCTGAGTGTACTGTTAATGCAATCTTCACACATATAAATAGGAAAACCACCAATATGTATATAGGTGCGATGTTACACCTTTAGACAGCATTGGTATGGCTACTGAGGCACCACACAGCTTCAGTGATCACATGTTTAACAGAGCTGAAGAAAAGTCAGAGGTTTGGAAAACAGCTGCCTTACGGTGAGAACTTCAGAGAGTGTGGAGGGATTGCTCGACTACAGGGTCTAAACACCCCCATTGGCAGAAATGCAGCTTACCAACTTTTCTTTTCCAGCACCCCCAGTGAGCTGGGACAAAAGAGGTACGCAGTGGTAGGGCCCAGGTCACCCTGAAGGGTTCCTGTTTCAACATCAGTAGCAGGGCCTGGGCCGGTGGCAATGGGGTGTCCGTCATGTCAGGAGGGGAGCCTGACCTCCTACACATGGCAGCACTCATGTAGGTCGTCTGCATCTGTGAAGCTCCAAGACTCTTCTCTTGCTTGTAATCCCTCTCCAAGTAAAAGGGCAGATAAAATGACCCTGGATAACTCAGGAAATGTCCTGGCCAATTATCTTAGGGAGCCTCAAGGAGTTATCAGAGGATCAAAGACCCTCCTCTAGTCTTCAACACAGAAAAGTTGCAGCTAGGTGACAAAAGGAGAGGCAGGGGAAGAATGTGTCAACTTAATGATGTTATAGTAGCACCGGGTAAGATCCTCAGCTTGAGCGAGCAGGTGCCACTCCTTCAAAGTCAGTGGAGAGATGCTTGATTTACACCAGTGGAGAATCTGACACATCCTATTTTTTTATTTGCTTGAGTCCTGCCGTGGCTTCATAAGCAAAGGTTAATGCAGGTCTGCCAGGGGCAGGCTGGAGTTAACACAGAATGGCAGTTGTGAGGTTGCTGATTCTGATAAAAGCAAATTGTGAACTGCAAGCATCTGAGTGCTGAGTGTCACATTCACACCTAACAGCTGCCCTTGCCTGTTCCCCACAGTCATCCAGTTCTGTCATCATGATATGTTCCTGAAACCACATTTGTGCTGCTGTCACTTTTTGTCTTTGGAAATTTGTGTACAGGTTTTCTGTAATGACATACTAAAAATGCTTGTAAACTTCAAATGAGCGGATTAAAATATATTTAACCCAAACAAGTGGCTTCCATATACTCAGCAGAAAACTTGAAGCTTTGCTTCTTTCTCTAGGTCTGCACTCTCCCCTATAAAAACTTGCAGTAGGGATATTGGAGGAGGTATCTGATGAGTGAGGGCAGCAAAGAGTTTGTTCCTTTTATGAAAAAAATGAGGAATCTCTTTCAAAATCTCTGGGTCTTTTGCTATCACAAATGCCTGTAAAGAAAAGAGACAGACATCTCTATGGGGTTGTCCAGCTTCTCCATTACTGCCAGCCCTCTTTGGCTGGGAACAACCTGACTATCAACAGAGCCAGGACATCTCTAGAGCATTTTTGTCTGTGTTTCAGTACTGGGCAATGTCAATGCTGTCAATGTGTCAACAATCCATGGCATAGATGTGGAAGATAACACAAGGACAGAATTTGAATGTCAGGCCCAGGCCCCTGCAGGGCTGGGAGCACCCTAGCCTGAGAGACACCCCGGTGACATGCCATGCTTACAGCCCCTACTGACTTCTGAACTCATTGTCATCCCTGAACTCCCACCTTGCACGATATTTCCTAAAAGTGGCTAATGGCAGTTTTCCCCTTTGAAAGACTGCATTTCCAAGCTCCTGTTGAGTTTTTACCTTCATCCTTAATCTCTAGTTTGCAAAGAATAACATAGGTTGCACTCACCTGCTAAAAAGGTGCAAATCTCTGAACCCGAACTACCTGTAAACTGCCAAGATACCAGAAGCAGCTGCCTAGCTACAGCAGGCCAAGTTGAGGGTGAGATGGAAAATATACCCACAAAACAAATTAAACCAGCTTACTCTGCGATTTTTGTTAGTTGAACCGCAGCACGCGACCTGCTTCCAGATGCCCTAGCTATCCTGTTGTCTGTACCAGCGCTGGACAGATGAAAGAAGCTGATGGTACCAATAGGTTTTTTGGGAATAAAAAAAAAGAGACGACAAAAAGTCAAGGTTAGTAAACCAGGACTCCCTAGAAATAATTGCGTTAAATATAGAGAGGTTATATACAGTTTCCTTTGTCCTTTCTCTCCCCGTAGGCTGCTGGCCTATGATTGTTCCTTGTACATCCCCTGTAGCTGATTTTATTGTTTATTCCTAGCTCGCCCTCCAGTTTGCTCGGGGCCCTGTGTCTTTGCGAGTGACTCCCCGCTCCCTTTCCAAGTTCAGAACCTTTCTGGCTAAACTCTGCAGTGACACGTAACACAGAAAGACAGCTTTGGGCACAGGGCGTGCAGCCGTTCCTGGAGAACAGAGTCTGTGGTTCAGTGGTACCGTTTCTGGAAGATTAAGTGATTAAACCTAACTAAAAGTGACTAACAGGGATGGATCTTTCGCTGTCAAATGGGCACGGCTTTCTGTAGAGCGGCTCCAAGGTTGTGAGTGAAGGTGAACAGCTTTGCTTCTAAAGACTCCTTAATTTTGAGAAATTCAAAGAGCAGGCACGACACTTTGTTCTGTGACTTTCTTAAAACTATACCCTACTTCACATCCTTTCATGAGCCATTGTCTTTCATATTTAAAACAGACGTAACGGAAGTTAAAAAAAGACAGAGGAGATGAGAAGTACAAGTCTCCAGATGTGAGGTATTATCCAGCAAAGCATCATTTTATCACCCAATGCCGCCAGGCCCTCAGCACGTCCTGCGGGCTAAAGACTCCTCCGCTCTTCTTGTGAGCAGTGGGGAGCGAGAGCACTCCAGTCTTTTCTCTGGTTGCTTGAAAATCCCTAGTGCTGGCTATTTATTCAGCAGTTGCATGCATATTTATATGGCTAAAGCCTTGAGAATCTTCATAAATTGATTAACAAGCCTGTGTTTTGCAATAAACAGTATTTAGGCATTCAGACTGATTTGTAAAAAGCCATGTCCTGATTATCTGATGAACGTGGTATGAAAACACAGATCAAACAGGGAGAGCCAAAAGTCTATGTTTTATTTACAGGTTTTGTATAAATACAGAAAAAAGGGGACGGGATAAATACACTAACAAAGTAGTTACAAAACTGTTTTCATTAATAACTTATCAAAACAGTTTTATTTTTTGCAAACATCCAAAGTAAGCTAAAAGCTATGCAGGCAGCTGGTTGAATTTCTCCTGGAGGGTTTGAATGGTGCTGCAGGCCGGTGCTGAATATCACTCTTGTGAATAAATTCACGCATTATCTCTTGGAATACAATGTTTTTCAGGGTGGAATAAAGCCTATTTAGTAAATTATTATTTTTATTTTTAAAACTAAATGACTGTTTATTAAAAAAAGAGAGCTACTGAAATTCAAATTTTTCCTCATTACCTGAGGCGTAATCAAATTGTCAGCTGTTCAACAAGGGTGATAATGTGGAACAGGAGTGTGATAACGTTTGCCATCATCCCAGCTGGTTCCCCCAAAAAGAAACCTCTTCACAAGCTTCTCATCAGTGAACCTATGCCATAGGCTTCGCTAAGCCTATGACTCCACACAAGGTATAGCTTAGAAGTGATCTGATAATGTCTGTGAGTTGTTAGCCCTCTTTTTAGACATACTGTGATTTGACACAAAAAAGAAATCCTGACTTCATTAAAGAATGTAGTAATTTGTCATTGACTTCAGTGTGACCAGGTTTTCACTACTGGAGTCCATAATGTTATGTTTTCAGCTTTCACAAACAAATGCTGTATTGTTCAATTTTACCAATGTCTACAAGTACTGATGTAGAGAGAAAAAAACCTGAGAACTTTTCAAAATAGTTTACAATGCTATAACAAGATCCAGAGGCTGAAAAGACCATTGAGTAAGGGTAGAAATAAACAAGTGTTCGGTAGGGAATTTGGTAAAACCAGTTCTTTAGGACATCTTAAAATCAAGACTGGTTGCTTCCTCAAAGTTTTACTCTATTTTGAGCAGGAATTTAGTTCTAGAAATTCAATAGCCTGTGCAATGTGAGAAGTCAGAGTGAATGGTTTTAGGAGCTGTGACTCTATTTGCCTATCTATAATAGACCCATCAACTAAACTGGATTGAATGTAAGGGCAGTTTCCCAGTTAATGCCAATTCGTTTATAGAGCGAATACATTATCAATTACGATTTTTAAATATGCTTATTTGTAGAAATGCCTGTAATTAAGAGGCCAGACCTTTGAGCCAGACATCCATAATCTACACTGAACTGGGATACAGAGTAAATGGTAGTCATCATAACAAGATGGGATACTCGTTTAGTCAATTAGATGCTGCTTTTATTCTTCTAACTAGATATACTAATTCCATCCCTGCTGCCTGTAGATCTGCAGTGGATCACAATTAACATTTAGCTCAGTGGTAGAGGGTGCATGTGTTTTTTTTCAATGGCTAAGCCCGTTCTCATTGTTCTTCCCATGTCAAAAAGTGACATTTTAACCAATTCTAACAACACAAAATATTTTTGCAGTGACTCAGTTTCATGATGTCACAATGGATGAGAACGTCAGAGATGTTAAAGATAATGCAGCTGGGTATAAAATATGTTAGTTATATGGAATAGTTTATTGTTAGGGTGCTAGAGTACTTCCAAATTCTGATTCTCAGGGCAGCCCCGCACACAGTTGAGGTTACACAGCCGGGGAGATGCCGCACAGCTAAAAATGTGATGGGGTTAGGGCAGCTGCAGACACAGCTGTGCTGCAGCGCAGGCAGTCTGCTGACTTAGCTCTGACGTGGCTCATTTGGGACCAGGAGCACCAGCCTGACGGACGTTTGTGATGCTGGGGAAAGCGCCTTGCACCTCAGATTGTCACCCCATGCCTGCAGTGGGGCAGTACAGGATGCATTGCTCTTTTTGTAAACTGCATTTTGCTTGCTTATTTGCTTTACTGTTGTTTTAGTGTTTCTACTTAAGTTATCCAGAGAAACAGACTAGGTTGGAATGTTAATATTGAATGGTTACAAACTACCTCTGCTCTTTAAATTTTAGGGCTAAATTCTTGTCTCAGTGACACAAGAGTACCTTTAGTAAAAATGAATAGCTCTGTCACATACTACACTTAATAATATCAAAATCTAAACCTTTTGTCTTGATCCTTCTGGATCAGTTTTTATGTAGCAACATCCTCAAAGTACTCCGGCAAAGTTGTTTCTTATTTCAAGTTTGCTTCTTCAACATACTTTTCTTTCCACTTCAATTTACTTCCTTCTAGAAATGTAGAGCCTCAAGTTTCAACCAGCATGTTTAGTCAAAAAGGAGCTTACAAATGATTTACTGTACAAATAATTTAACACAAAACTAAATATGCAGACACTAACAACAGAGATTACAAGCTTTGGATTCTTACATCAACCTACACTGTTTATGAACTACAAGTGGCACCAAAAATATTTTCATTCACTTCAGTGCTTTACTTGTATTTATGAAAGGACTCTTAAGTGATCTATCAGGGTGTCATACAACTGATAATTATATGCAAAATACTTAGGCACAAAGCTGCAGAACTTTTATTAGTACTGAGAGCTTTATTGGTTTTCCTTGGGTGGCATTTAGATTTTAGTAATATATTTATTCTTAGTAACTCTAAAATAGGAATTCATACTTCCTATACATTCAGTATTTTCTTGCAGTTGGGAGTTTTTATTTACAACATGGCTGCCGCTGTCATATTCAGACCTTTTTGTTTTGTTGTTGACTGATTTACTATAAAGTCCATCCCTTATGACATTTTTCCCTAATTCCATGGGATACTTTGGCTCAGACTACAGGATACTATCCAAAAACACCAGGAGAGGATAGTTGGCTTTCCAACTTCTGACCTGTAACCTAAACCTGGCATCCACAAGCCACACATGACATCACTGGGCTGGCCAAGGCCCTGGCTGGACTCTTGAGCTGTCCCAGCTACAGCAAGGATGGGCTGGCCACCTGTGGAGGCCCCCTCCCCTCAGGTTTTGTCATCTCCTGCCCACCCTGCCATCTCCAGAGGCCTTGCTTCCTCCTACCAGTGCAAAAGTGGGTTGCACAGGAGTCCCCCTGTCATCACAGCCCTACAGTGAGTGTGTAAACCAGGATGGGTAGAGAGGAAACCTGAGTGGCACCAAACTTGCATGAGATGAGGCAGGTCCCACCCTGATTATCAAGCAGGCCATGGCACCTGAAGCTCTCCATGACCTGAGCAGTAGAACTGCTCATGATTGCAGTGCTTTGCCTTCAGAGGCCTTGTCGTGACTCCATGTAGTGGCTGTGAGGCTGGTGGAGAGACCCCTTTCACTGGGGTGCTTGCTGCTTGAATTTCAGGTCCATGCTGGGTCTTGGGCAGCCTTCCACCACGTCTGGGAGTGGAGGTATGGGCAGGCAGCCTCCACCCCCGATGCCAGCCTGCAGCGGGTGGGCCGAGAGGACCGTGGGCCGGCTGGCTCTCCTAACAAGCCTGCCGGACAAGGCTCCAGAGCCCAGCCTGCCGAAGCTGCTCCGGCCCCTTCCAGCCTGGCCCGGCGGGGCCATACCCGTCGTGGGAAGAGGACTTCCTGGGCGCGCCGCCGCCCTCCGTGGCCACCGCCGGCTAATCCCCCGCCGCCCGGAGGAGGCGCTCCCCGCGCCGCACGACGGGCAAGGGCAGACGGTAGCGGTCCTCCGGCGCCCCGCAGAGCGCTAGGACCCGGCGGGCCTCTCCGGGAGCCCGCTGCAAGAATACGCGGGCCGGGAAGGGAGCCCCGGCGCCCCTTCTCTTCCCCGCGGCGGGATGCGCTCGGAGGCGGCGCCGCAGCCGGGCGGCCTGGAGAGGTTCATCAGCGCCGGCAAGGGCAGAGGGCTGCGGGCGCGGCGGCGCTACGCCATCGGGGAGCTGCTCTTCAGCTGCCCGGCCTACACCGCCGTGCTCACCGTTAGCGAGCGCGGCAGCCACTGCGACGGCTGCTTCGCCAGGTAGGGCCGGGAGAGGCCTGGGGCGGGCTCCGCGGGCGGCGGGGCGGCTCTCGCGGTCCGGCCGGCGGCGACCCGCCCCGAGGCAGCGGCGTTCCGGCCCACCCGCGTTCTCCGGCCGTGAGCGTGTCAGTCAGCGGCGTGCAGGCCGCTGCTCTGCCAGCGGGCCTTCTCGGCGCCGCCGGCCCCCGTCCTGGCAGCGATGCCCCGCAGAGTGTTTGCCGGGGGCGGGGGAGGGAGGCGGCAGTGGGCTGCGGGGGCCTCTCTTGGCGAAACTTCCCTCCTCCCCGGGTCGTGGTTTTCCGGCGGCAGCGCCGTGACGAAACTGACAGCTCGAAACTGGTTTTCCTTGCTGAACAGTTGAGGAGAAGGAAGGAATAAGTGAGGCTTCGGTCTTTGCGAGCTCTGGCTGTCACGTTGACACCTTGCTCCCGTGGGAAGCTCCATCGGGTTATGTAGTAACGCAGTATTCCCGGGATTTAATGGGGGAAGGCGTCTGCCATTGCCTCGTTCATGCATTGCATTTCCGTGGTGCCGGTAGAGTAGGTATGGCTGGAATACATATATACCTGTAATGCAGTGTACAGAAATACCCGCAGCCTCCAGTTTCTCTGTCTGAAACCGTAGCCTTCTGGCAAGTGACTTTTGGTAGGGCAAAGCATGGGCAGTGTGAGAGGCTCGTTACAGAGCTGCTGTGAGCGTTGGAACCGGAGTGCTGCCCGAGCTGACGGCGGGCCCGCTGGCAGGCTGAGCTGAGTGCCCGAGTTTTCTGGGGGCTCAGCAGCTGCCCTTCTCGCCCTGCGTGGAGGGGCGGTTTGACCTGCTGCGGGTATTCCCATGGTTGCAGTAAACCTCTCAGTGTCAGCTGCTGCAACAAAAAACACCAAACAAAACCCCAAAACACAACCTAGGTTAGGGTTGTTGTTAAAAAAACAGGTGTGGGTGTGACACTGTGGCATGTCAGACCACATTTTTAAAAGGTATAGTACTTTGTGACCTCTGGCAGGTTAATGAAGAATCTCAGGGATATTTTGGAGCAAATGTTAGTGTTTGCCTCAGTAAAGGAAAACAACTGGTTTATTACGCTATTTTTATCAGTGCTTAAGTATTGTATGCTGAGGCAGACTGAAGAATATCATTGTTACATTCTAGTAGGTATTTTCATCTCTTGTCATCTTAACTCACTTATGCTTTTCATTTTTTTCTTCTCTTTTTTTCTTGACCGTGTCCTTTTTCTTTCCTCCTTGTATTATCTACCTTGTGACTTACTCACTTTATTCACCCCTCTCTTTGCATATGAACACCTAATACAGTTCCTAGTGAAGTCAGTGAAATGGGCCCCATTAACTTGAAGAACTGTAGACTTGAGGTGATTTTGCTCTCCCCCTTCACACCAGTGGCTTTTCTTAGCCCCTAAGTTTTATGTAGTTTTTTTTCCTCTTGTGCCTAACCACAAATCCCCCCAGTGCCAAAGAAACGGACTGGTTTTATCACATCTAGAAGACTTCTGTCTGTAAAAGGACCAAGGAATAGTTTCCATGCTCTGTTGATATGAAGTAGTATTGTGGACATAATAGTTAAATCACGAAATAGCTTTTAAAGATCATCTCCAGGAGAAGCCTCTTTAAATGCTGCTTGTTTGCCATGTAAATTTCTCTGGAAGAGCACAGTGATCAAGGAATACATCAAATGCTGTAACATAGCAGTTACAGTGGACTAACCTGAAATCTATTTTATACCAGCATGATAAAGTTCCACTAAGAGGAAAGACATCTCAGGGACTGAACCTGATCTGCCGGTGCTCAGACACCTGTTTTGTGTCTGGGCCCTGTTGAATTACCAGCACACACTAGAATCTGAACAGGGCTGCTTGAACTTGCAGGGTTAAGAGGAAGGTTATGGGCTCAGCACTAGTGAAGCTTTGCAAGGTGGCCACAAGATCTGTAGTAAAATGGGCAGAATGACACTGGTAGTATTTACTTTAAATACACAGCTGATAGTATTTACTTTAAATATGTAGCTAAATTGAGGTCAGCATGCAGGGTCATAAAGTTTGCCTGACAAGCTCATGTTGCACTTCCTAATTTGGAAGAACAAGTCAGAGGATGTCAAGACTTGCTATGCTTTATGGACTTAGAATGCCAATGACCTCTGAAGCATCGTGCCCTGTTGCATTGTATGAGGACACTTACCCTTGTTTTACTCTAATTAATTGTTTAAGACTATATTTTTTCCATTTATACTGGCGTATAAGTGTGTAGACATCTTAAAGCATTCAGTATTGCTGAAAGATCCCTATTGCTGTCACACCAAAATGGCATGTGTTGGGTAACACGTGCTCTATTTTTGACAGCACCTGCTACAACACATGCACCTTGGAGCAGAAGAGGAGCTTCCCTTTGGCAGTTCAAGTGTTGGAAGGATATATACAAATATAAAGGAAGGAGAGTGCGAGGCTTAGGTCACCTTAGGATACACAGTTATTGGAGCAATGTTAGTGGGACAGGAAGAGGCGATGTGGTGACTGGAGATCAAACTGTATTTAATAATGTAGCAAGTTTTCTTGGTGTTGGGAGGTGGTTACATGCAAAACAGCACTCTTGCTTTCTTTAAGCAGACAGGGAAGCAATGGAGCTGGCAGAGCAGATGTGAAGGGTTAATATTGGCGAGCAGGTATGCAAAGCAATTGGGGCATTTGGAAAACAAGAAGTTAGCTCTCAGTATGCAGCATGTAGTGGCAGAAAATGATGCTGTCTGTCAAACAGCATAGAATAATATGTTTCCAAGCCCAGCAATTTTTCAGGACAGCAGAGTGCTTTTGTGTAGTAACAGTTGTTAGGAAAAACTTGCTTTTGAAACTCTAAATAAATAAAAATAGTGTATGCTATCAGAAGATGGGATTCAAGCTGTAGTTCTGCTGTTTTGAAGAAAATACAGTTTTCATGGTATAATGTAAAATACTCTGCAGAAAGTGTCGCAGGCTGCACTTGTATTTAATTCAGATTTATAGAATAGAGTAACTTCTGTTTTCTTTTTAAGGAAAGAAGGATTGTCCAAGTGTGGAAGATGCAAACAGGCCTTTTACTGCAATGTGGAATGCCAGGTATGGTAATCCAGTTTGTGAGGATGCGGGAGGAAGGAGGGCAGGGGTTGCTGAGCTCTGCTTTTTTCATTTGTGTGGCACTGAGAGTCTCTAATTGAAGTTGTGGTTAATAGTAGTCCAGCCAGTTTCAGCATCCCACAGATGCTGACCGTGGAGTTGTGCATTGGACAATTACAGGATTTGGACATGGTCTGCGTGAGTCTTTCAAGATCAGTAGCTCCAGGGCTTGGTACCACCGAGACTTTGATTAGAGCTGCCTGTCAGCCCACTAATTATGTCTGTATTACTTTCTTTAAGCACAAAACAGATAGTTTAACAGCAGCTCACTAAACTGGTAAGAGAGTCTGTGTCTAATGTAAAAATCAAATCACTAAATGGCTATCTTAAGTGATTTTGTTGGGATTTTTTTAGGTTCTTTGGAAATATTTTGAGTGGCCACAGCTGATGGTAGTTATAACCATTTGAAACCTACCATGTTTTCTCTTTAACTCACTCATTCTTGCAACTATTTTTTGGTACACTTTGGTTTTTGAAAGCCCCTGAAAAGATCATATAAGCATACACTAAAGAAGAGCAATATGTATACATCCAAAACCATTTGCATGCAGTTTTCATTCCATTTTCACTTCAAACTAGAATAAGCACCTTTAAAAAGAAAAACAAACCACAAAACCTCACAACACTATTTTTTGCCAGAACTAGTCTCTAACCTTTGTGGGCTTTCAACTTGATATGGAAGAGTTATCCCATTTATAGGTGAAAATCTCAACTGGATTGCTAGCTAAATAATGCAAGCGATGTAAGATCTGTGGTGCTGGGCACAGAGTATGGAACAGTGTTCGTGAAGGATTTGTGTCGCCAAAGGTATGGCATGCAACTATGTGTCAGCTATAAATAATCCAAACCTTCTCCTACATGATAGCGTGCTGCTGAGTGCGTGAGTTGCATGCAAAGAATTCTTCATTGTTGTTATCTGGTCAGAGATGTTGTGGTTTGTGCTGTTGGTTTCTCAAGGACTTTGGAGAGGGCTACTGCTTTTATTTCAAGGGTGTATCTTGCTCTCCCATTGCGTGAGTTACAAATCAAGTCTGGCCTCCCGTTAGTTTTCCTTCTATTGCCTCCCCAGATTCCTGCTTTCCCACAGTGTCTTAGTGAATTGTGGGCGAATCAAAAGGCCTTTTGGTTTTGAAGCACCAGGAGCACTCGAAATGTTTAAAAGAAATAAGTTTTTTACAAAATTTGCAATAGTTCACAGAATATTGAAAGACTGGCAGCCAGCAGTTGCTGGGAAGAAAGAGAACGCGTACTGTATGAGCATCCTTAAGGCTCTTGAGAGAAGTCTGCATGAGTTTTAAAGACAGTGTGGAGAAAACCTGTGATTCACACATGAGAAATGCTTATCTGTAAGAAAAGTTCCCATGTGACATTCTTTCTTATGAAGCTTTTAACTAGATGAGGGAAGGAAATAGTTGAAAAAAGCAATTTATTGGCGGTTTAGTGTATTTTACCTGAGATTGTGAGTTCTTCTCTTACCATACAATATTTACAGTGGTTTATGAAGCAGGTAAGCAAGATTTACTGAAGGAGGAAAGCTCAATCACTTGTGCCAGAAAAAAACCCAAACTAGTCGATATCATGGTGGAAGCATTAGAACTTACTTCTGCTGATCCACAGTTTTTACCTCCAAGTCCCTTATAGAGGACAGGAATGGTTAGACTTGATGATCTTAAAGGTCTCTTCCAACCTAGTCATTCTGTGATTGTTCAGTCCCTTCCCTAGTGTCCAGAGGTCTAGCCTTGACAAAATTTATACTTTTATGTAAAAGAATAAGGACTTTTTTTCCTCTTTTCCCTATGTAGTCTCCTGTACATGCATTGCTTTATTAATTTGGTGGGGTTTTTTGGAGGGGAGTGGAGGGTTTGTGGTCAGAATACTTTTACTTTAGTGGGGCCCCTTCCAAGAATAAAACACTGAACTGCTTGAACTGAGTGTCCTTAAGACTACAGGAGATAATGTGCAGCAAAAGCTTGCCTGTCTCATAAATCAATGAAATTGAGTCTTTTCTGCTTAGAGGTGTGTAGTGTGATGCTTTAGATACAAAGATGTTTTTACATGTTTTGATGTCTAGACAAATGTATGACATACAGAGGCACTAGCACTTCACTCTCACTGGTGATACACATGGCATTTGACTCCCTAGCTGATACAAGATTATCTTCCATGTTTTGGGTGTTTCTGAGTCAGTCTGATGAAATTTCTGATTGTTGTTAAGGCTGAATTCTTTGACATTCTTTCAAAGTTACCTTCAAGCATAATATTCTCTAGAAGCCAGTCTCCACTGACTGTACGTGCTGCACAGACAATCTGCACTGCATCTTCATCCCTGTCTTGTTCAAAGGCACTTTTCAGCAGTTCAGCAATTCTTTGTCAAAGCCAAAAAGGACATCTGTGCCTTGATACTGAACTTGTAACACTGGTATGTACAGTAAATGTGTCCCTTTTGCCTTCCTGGATGTGAGACTTCTTCTTGCAACACTGATAAAAGGGCAAGGCTGTGCTTGAGAGTTGTGATGGCATTGCTCATTTGTTTTTTATTTTTTTAAAGTGAATTATAAAGGTTGTATTTGCTCAGTTCAGCTAAAATTGACATGTATCCAACAAGGACATGGTATGTTTTCATGTGTTTGTTACTACCTTGTAACTCAATATAATTCAGTTTGACAGCTGTTTATCACATGTATTATATTGAATGGGATAGAAAACCAATTTTTTTTAGCTTTTTCTTAAAGACCTGCTATGCTTCAGTTTGTAGGAATTCTTTTTAGTGGTGGGGAAGGAAGGATCAGAGGGAGACAAGAGAAAGGTGCCAGAGTGTGCAGCAGAAAATTACTTTTTTGATGTCTTTTTCAGATTTACAGATTTTAAAACTGCAGACATTGTCATCTCTCTACCATGTTGCTGTTGAATGAGAATATTTTTTCTCTTTCAGGGTATGTGTTTCCCACTCTCTTGAGCCATATAGTATCTGTGTTTTGAGGTTCTTAAAGTACTTCCCAAGCATTTAACAAATGAAGCTTCACAGCAGCCTTTGTGGTGTTCCTGGCTTTGCAAATGGGGTATAGGTACAGAAAGATACATTGACTTGCTGAAGATCCCCCAAATGACAGGAGAGTGTCCTGCTGTGTGCCAGGTGTTTTATGCATTCACCAAGTCCTGCTTTGCAGTTTGGTTCCTTTGGCCCTGTTGCTGGGAGAGGTGGTGCCACGCTGTAGTCCGAGAGACTGAGCTGAGGGAAGGATGAAGTTACCGTGTTACAGTGGCTGATTTGTTTAGGGCTCTCTATTCACACATATGCATGCACGCTGGCCCTGGCTCAGTTCCCTTAGTGCTAACATGGGTCTTTTGCCTGTGTTGATCTACTATTTAGCTGTGAAGATCGATAACCCTAAGTTTGATCTACATTAAGATGGGTTTTTGCATAGACATAGATTCAGTCCTAGATGCAAACTGCATGAAATGCAACAAGGCCAAGTGCAAGGTGCTGCATTTGGGTCTGTGCAATCCCAAGCACAACTACTGGCTGGGCAGAGAATGGATTGAGAGCAGCCCTGAGGAGAAGGACTTGAAGGTCCTGATTGATGACAAGCTCAACATGAGCCAGCAGTGTGCCATAGCAGCTCGGAAGGCCAACTGTGTCCTGGGCTGCATCAAGAACGGCGTGGCCAGCAGGTCGAGGGAGGTGATTCTGCCCCTCTACCCTGCTCTTGTGAGACCCCACCTGGAGTGCTGTGTCCAACTCTGGAGTCCCAAGCACAGGAAGGGCATGCAGCTGTTGGGAGTGAGTCCAGAGGAGGGCCACAAAGATGACTGGGGGCTGGACCACCTCTCCTATGAAGACAGACTATGAGAGTTGGGCTTATTCAGCCTGGAGCAGAGAAGACTCTGGGGAGAATCTAATTATGGCCTACCAATACTTAAGGGGATCCAACAGGAAAGTGAGACAGGGAGTATAGTGATAGGACAAGAGGCAAGGGCTTCAAGCTGAAAGAGGGTAGGTTTAGATTGGATATTAGGAAGAAATACTTTACTATGAGGGTGATGAGGCACTGTAACAGGTTGCCCAGAGAGGTTGTAGAAGTCCCCTCTGTGGCAGTGTTTAAGGCCAGGTTGGGGCTTTGGGTAACCTGGTCAAGTGAAGGTGCCCCTGCCTGTGGAAGGGGGTTCAAACTGGATGATCTTTGAGGTCCCTTCCAACCCAAAGCATTCTATGATTCTGTGCCGGGCATATGAGGGAGGAAGTAGTCTTCACTGCCTGTCCTTGCTGTCTTGAATGTTTTGTGAGTTGGTAGGATCTAGCCTGGTTTTACTGCATCTTGCTTTACCCACCCCTTAATCCAGTTCTTTTAGAAGGGTTTGTGATTTCCAGCTGATCCATACCATTCTGCTCTCCACTATTGCCTCCTCGAAGCACAGGCCTGTTATTATAGTAGTGGCTTTCAGACCCCATCTGCAGCTGTTCGGGTCTTGACTTCTTAAATTATAATAATTTTAGTCAAACAGCAGGAGACCTGCGCTCATTTTTGCTCCCCAGAAATTAGCTGCTGAAACACTCTGAGGAGAAATGTTTTAAGAGGGCTGTGTGGTTGCAATTGTGGGACTGGTGAACTTGAACCAGCTACTGGAGCTCCTCTTTCCGTTATTACACATAGCTATTATTTTTCCCAGACAGAGTGGAGATCAGCTAGGCAAAATGCAGAATGAGATGGTTTTGTCACGGCTTTACATATTTTTTTGAACAAAATATTTGCAGGTTTTTCTTAACATGTCATGTTAAAGAGTGCTGTAGTTATTTCTGGCTAAGGGAAATGTATTTTTAACCAGGTAGCAAGCCTCAAAATGTGGCTGTAGACCTGGAATTAGCATCAAGCAGATGTGTGTTAAATGAGACCTTGTAGAAATTGCCCATTTTGCCTTGGTGAGCTGTAGAAAAAAATACGGAATTCTTTCTGTAATGATTCTGCACAAGAGAAATGCAACACTGCCAGACCCTGCCTAAGATTGCTGTGATAAAGTGTCTGTCCCCCCTATGCAAAAGCTTTCTTCGTGTAATTTTCTTTGATAAATGCCTCCTGTGAGCCTTTTGAACTTTAACCCTTGGAAGCCAAATACCTTCTGTTGCCCAGCATTTGGTAAATGATGATAGGGAAGGATGTCTGTGAAGACATGGAAACTCTTGCCTTCACTGTTTGGTGAAGAACTGTGTCAGAGAACGTTGCTGGATACTATGGGACATCAGAGTTTGCCTCACAAATTCAATTGGAGTTGGATGCCCTTTGAGTGTAAGTGGCCCTTCAGTTTTTGAAGAAGTGGGCTGAACCCCTACACTGGCATGTCCAGCATTTCTGTCTGGTACTGGCATTTCTTTTTAATTGAGTGAAATACAACAGAAATTTTGCATCCTGTTGAAAAGGTCCATGTGAGGAAGGAGGTGTGAGGACATTTGTTTGGACTTGACTCTTATTCTTTTGAGTATTATGTTTGTTGTTTGGGTTGGGGTTTTTTATGCTGAGCTATATGACAGTGTTCTGGGAATTAATCCAGTAGTTCTGCATGGTGGAACTTTTTTTAAGAACTTGTTGGAGAAGATTGTTTCCATGCTTTGATGTGAAAAGCATAAGTTTTCAAGAACTTCCCTTCCAAAAATGCTGTCACTCACTCCTAAATGAAGGGAAAAATACTGCAGATGTAATGAAAATAGGAAGAAAATATCATTAATGTAGCATTAGGGATTCAACTAGAACAATGCTACCTGTTATAATTCAAACTATTTAGAGAAAAATGTGGAAAAGAATGAAAAATACAGTCGTGCTGTGATCGCAGGGAAAGCTGCTGTCACAGTGTTTCCATCCCAGGTATTACTCAGTCATTGGTCTCTCTCTTCTTGTGGTCTTTTAGGCTTTTATCTCATTTTGCACTGTTCAGCCATATCTTGTCCCTTTAACCTCCCTACTGTTCATATAACTCAGTATGATTCTGCCTGGGGAAAGATTTTAATTAACGATGTGTAAAGAATAAAAGGAACAAAGGGGTTTTTAAAGACACTGCTTTGAGACAGGCATGTGATTTTGCATTTTCATTTCTTTTTGTTTGTTTGTTTGTTTTACCAGATAATCTCACCTGTTTATTTAACTGCTGTATGTATGGATGTGGGTCCTACAAAACTTGAGGTTCTGTGCCTTCACTTCTTGCACACCCAGCAATCACACTGAGGTTGGTGGGCACTGTGGGTGTGCAAGAAGGGGTGAGAGTGGAGGTCTTCTCTGTCTCTCTTCTTAGCCATTAGCCTGTGGATTCTTAAGCAAAGGCTATTGGGAGCTTTCCAGAAAAAGGTCTTGGGGCATACATAGGAAACAGGCCCCTGAGGGGATGCATTTTGTAGTGTGACAGCTGTAGGAGAGTTGGGAGTCTAATTCCACATGACATGATTACAGTGTAATATACTATTTTGGATCTCCTGGTCTGTATTGCTGCATCCCCTTAGAACGTTTACACTGGAGCTTATTTCAAGCAGCCTGTACATGGGGTTTTTTGGAAGTACCGTACTGAGATATCAAGGACAATGAACTTGATGCTGTGAGGGGCTGAATACCCACTGCTTCAAATCTGATGTGAGGCTGGGGCAGGTGTTAACCTTTCTTTTCCTAATAAAATCAACTCCCAAGGCTGACCATACCCAGGCAATTTAAATAGCTGTTTCCAGTGGAAGAATTTTTGTTGTGCTACCTCTGAAATATGTGACCCCAGCTTTTGTATTTGTCTGCAAAACATTAAGCAAACAGTCCAGCCAAGGCAGGAGACACTGGAGGTCCTGATTCAGCTGGCTGTTTGAGGTTTCTTCTGTTGTCCTAAGTGGCCTCCAGCTGTACCTTCGACAAGTAGAGCATCTCCCAGTAGACCTGTATAGTAGCTACTGGTCTCATACAGATGTTTCAGATAGCCTAGGGTGTCTTGTATGGCTCTTGCCACCAGTGGCTTGGCAGCTGGGGGAAACTTTCTTCTGCTGCTCAATCAGTCTGATAGGCTGTATTGCTCGTTATTTGTTTTGTCTTGTTTTTTGGTGGGGTTTTTTTGTTTGTATTTTAGGGTTTTTTCAGTAGGCTAACACGGGATCTGAGATACTGAATAAATCACAGTAAGGTGAATTAAGAACTTTCAAGTTTCTGCTTTCAGTCACTTACAGATTTGTGAGATTTGTTGTGATTTCTTTCCTCTGCTACTGTTTTCCACCAGTTTAAAACTGGTCTGAAGACAAAACTTGATGCTCCCTACAGAGGCAGAGCGCTATAGTTGTGTTCCAGGACAGTGCTATAAATGTGTGTCTGGGATGAGATATATAAATTAATGACCATGCATTGCTTGGATGGAGAAATTTACATGGGGATTTTTTATTTATTCAAAGAAATTTGATGCAGTCTGAGGATCTCCCATGTCAGACTCTGTGTGCCAGAGCAAAGCATTAATCTGGGATTCTGTGCTCATCTTTGAAAGGTTCTGTTGCTTGGGAGGAAGGCTGTGGAGTGCCAAAAGCCAGTGGCTTGTGCCATCATTCTGAGTGTTATTGTATGTTGAGCTAGGAATATGCTACACATTTTTAACTAAAGTGTGTTTGCCTTTATTAGCATGTTTTCATTGCCAAGCCCAACTCTTATTGTACAACATTTCAGGAAAAAATCTGATAATTCTATCCGGTAGGTCTGGTTTTGACCTTACATATACCGATTCTTCCAGTGATTGTGAATCCGTTGACTTCAGACACATTACTCCTGATTACAGCAGGGTCGTCTCATAACGAGGGGCCAAGGTATTAAATGGAAATGAACCCAATAAAGCCATCAAGCTCAGACCTACTCTGTTCTCACGTGCTTGATCCGAACAATAAGAACTGGTGATTTATAAATCATTATTGTCTGCTTGCTTCTTCATCACTTAATTCTTTTTTTCCATTGAATAAATAAAGATGTTCTGACCTCAGTTCATCCCTTGTGAGTTTGTTTGAAAAAAGCAGGATAGCTGTACCCCTTAAATGTGACTCAAGCTTTTGTTCAGATTTAGTGAGCGTCATCTTACTTTTTTAAAGGAAACACATTTCACTTGACCTCTAGGATCTGACAGGACTTGCTGCATCCTCTTTTTCATCACTTTATCTTCATGGCTTTTTTAAAAAAATGTTTTTCTACATTTTCAGAAGGAAGACTGGCCAATGCACAAGCTCGAGTGTTCTGCCATGTGTGCTTTTGGGCAGAACTGGAATCCCTCGGAGACTGTGAGGCTAACGGCGAGGATCCTTGCCAAACAGGTGAGCAGAAGGCTAGACTTGGGAGGTACAGCCCTGCTCCGAGTGCCAGGGAAGGCAGGAAAATGAAAATTGACCGAGAGTAACTGTCCCTGCAAAGTGAATGCATACTAGCTTCCTGTGTACAGATGGGTGTAATATGGAGCATGAACAGCTGAACGAACTGCCCGTCAGGGCCACCATAGTCCAGTGGTAGCCTTTTGAGGGAAGATGGCAAAAGGCGAGTGATGTTTTAAGCTGTGTAGCTGTAACGTATTGTCAGGGTGCCATTGAACAGGGTCTGGAGAAGTTTACTGATGGTTTCACAACATACATGGTGTTTCAGCCTCCATTCTGGTAGATAGGAGCTCTTGGTTACATATGTGGGCTAGCACCAAGGCCACATGGTGAAGGAAAAGAAGAATGACACTTGGTATGTGTGGCCACTCTCTAAGGAGTGCTTCTAGTGCTGCCTGTCTGCAGGCACTGATGTCTGTATGAAGCAGTTTGCTGTTGTGCTATTTCTCAACTCTGTTTGCATAGCATTGTGTAGCGTGTGACTCTCAGTACGGTTGTGTGTCAAAACCACCACTGAGGTGTTCAGGTATAAATGTTTGTGACTACTGGAGTTAACTGGTGAAAAAGAGAATTTGAGAGAGAGATCTCAGGCCCTTGGATTTTAGAGAAACAGAATATTGTTAGTAAGGAGACAAGATTGCCATGTCAGTCTCCATTTCAGTGTTCCCTGAACATGGGCACTGAGGATAACAGAAGTGCTTACAGGGAGTCATGAATTTCAAGGTTATTATGCTGTGTGTCTTTGTAGAGCTCTAAACTCTCTCCACAAAAACAAATCCTCTTTGAAGCATATTTGTGTGATTGAGGTCTGCTTATGTGACAAGGGCAACCTGGATATTGTATGCAGTGAGGATTTTGGTGGCCTGCTGGGAAAGTAGCGGCACACTTTCAGTGTGTGTAGATATGTGTGTGTGAGTGTGTGTGTGTGTGACTTAATTAAAGCATGGTGTGGTAGTGATCCACAAACAAAATCTAATGTTTAATGACAAAAAGTCATTGGAATAAATTTGTGCTTTTATCGCTTACAGGGAGGGGGGAGAACACTGCATGTCATATGAAAGCTAAATATGCAAACCATAGTCCCTGAACCTCAGCTGCTGGGCCACCTGCAAAGCCATATTTAATGGCCAAGATTACAAAGAAGTGGCCTTAGGCCAACAATGGAGCATTGCTTTTGAACTCTGTCAACAGTCAGTTTATTCACTTTCCTCAAAGCGAAGCCTGTCTCCTGACTGCTTGCCGTTGTTAGCAGCTTTCTGGGTGTCTAGAACAAAGCAAATGACATATTTAAAGTACTGTATATAAATTTGATAGGCGTTAATCTTTGACTGCCTAATTTGGTGCAGAGAGAGTGTTTCTGTGGCTTTACAAAAAGCAGTCAGTTTAACTCGTTGCTGTTCATCAACTTCTGTAGATCCCATACAGCGTGAATGGGGGTTTGCTTTACAGGTAGGAGTTCCCAGCTTATGGATGAGTAGGCAAAACTGCCAAGTTAAAACACTAAAACATTTTCTTGTTGTTTCTCTTTCCCCTTATTGCTAGAAAATTCACCCTGAAAGAACGGAGTCAGAGAAGCTGCTTGCTGTAAAAGAGTTTGAATCACGTAAGTAAAAAAAGGCTTGCAGGTAAACAGAGGCAGTTATCTATATTCATGTTTTGCTTCCCTGTGGTCCCTCTCCATCAAAACCTTTCAGTGCATCCAACTCCTGTTGAAGGAAAGGACTAAACAAAGAGAATTGTGGTGGGTTTTTTTTTTTTGAAAGTGCAGTGCTGTTCTTTTTTTTTCTTTTTTTTTTTTTTCCCCTTGGTTGCTTGTGGGGACTCTGAAACAAGGGTGAAAACCTAGGCAGAATTAATTATGTAGCATACATCCATCTCATGGCTTTTCTGGTACTCTAGTGTCTTTTGAGAATTGTAATGTTGTAAAATTAAAATAGCTGGTATTTGTTACCAGGAGGCATAAAATCAGAGACAGCACAGTTGCTTGATGGTGACAGTGACTAAGGGGCTAATTGCAGAACCCTCTGGACTGTGCTTCAGTATCTGTCACTGCCAGTCAAATCTGACATGTTATATATGATTATGTTGAAATTCCATGTCCTAAATGCTCCAAAATAATCCAAGGAAGGAGATGAGGCAATGGCTTGCTTTTAACTGGAAGGCTGCTGTTTACGTCCGGTGAGGCAAAGTTAGAAATTGAGCAACTAGGGGACCAGTAACCATCCTGGCAGAGTTTTCAGTGGTCTGTTGTTTGTCTGTCTTGCTGCTGGGGGTAATGTACAAAGAAACAATAGGTTTGTATATGCACATTTCTCACTCTGATGGCTTCCAAACCCCGTTATAAAATGCTGAATACATGCAGTCATTGCTAGACTTGAGGTAGCAGAGTAACCAAGCACAGCAAGATTACAGTCATCTTTGCTTCCTGAACAAAAGCTGCTGTCACAGCTGTTGGGACAACTGGGGAAATAAAGGGGGAAATATGCCAACATTTGACTTTGCCTAAGGCAAGGATAATTTTTACAGGTAGGTTAGCAGGGCTGAGGTTGAGGAGGATGGGTAAGAGCTGAAGTAATTTCTCTGTATTCTTCTGCATTGCAGCTTGTCTTCAATAATTTATTAATTCAGGAGCTAAAAGGCTGAAATGTTTTTTTTTTTTCTCTTGCAATGTGCCCCTTGTCCTCTAGGAGCCCTTGTTTTCTTTCTGGTTTGGTTAGTAAGAACCCTTTCCTCCTGCCTCACTGACTCTCCTCATCTCTTAGCAGACCTTTGCTATGTTCAGCAGTTGCGTTACACTTTGCAACACCCTGCACAGGAGAGGCAAAGGCATCTGGGTGTCTGATGGAAGCCCAAAATGTCTTATTTGTGATTTGTCCTAGTTCTCATTGAATGGTCCCATTTAATTTTCCTCAATGTTTTTGTGACTCTCCTTCACATCTGCTCCTACAAATAATTCTTCCCTTCTTCCACTGTTGTGCAACCTTTTCTCTTCCTGCATGTTTTCATCTCCGCTGTTACTTCGAGTTGGAGAGGAATTGTTGGCTTTCTTGGGGCAGGAGTGAGCTGATGACACTGCCATTGTGAGAGGGAGGATTAGGAAAAGGCTTCCCAGTACAGCCCCTGAGAGAGAAGAGACCTACAACATATGGTTGGTCATCTAGCTTGCTCTGCATAGGCCAAGCAGGAAAAGGTTCAATAGCCACAGCTTTGGCTAGAATCTGTCATGGGCCTGAGGGTAAATCTCTGAACAAAGTCGAAAGGGAATACGCTTGGTAGGTGTGCCAGGACATTTCCACTGATGTTCCTGCTGTCTTCTGTTGTCCTTGGATACCTGCAGGTTAAACACACCTCTGTCAATGATCACTCCCCAGCCCATGAAGATACAGGCATCCTCAGCTGCTGTTAGCTACCTTGTGAAGCAGGTGCCTGCAGTAGATCAGGTGGACTGCACTCCTGGGCACCCTCATGCTTCCCTCGCTCTAAGGGGAGTGCCTGGTGACTAGCCCCAGTGTTACTGCCACAGTTGTAAGGTCCCTGTTGCACATGGCCACAAACAGTTAGGGCCTCTGTACTGGGAAAGACACTATCTTTTGAAAGCAGGAATAAGCAGCCTTCCTTAGCTTAGCAGGAGTCTGGGGTGGTTTGTACTGGTAAGGATTACGGCCATGTAAGGAAGTTTTTCTCTACATAAAGCATGTTTTAAGAAGTATGAGGTTGAGTGTGACTTCATACCACAGTAGATGGGACCAGGTAGCTCTTAATGCTATGTTAGACAGCTCCAGATAGCTACCTGCATTTGACAGGCTTCTAGAGGGCCAGGGCTGGCTGGTCTCTTTGCTGGGATTAACAAGTGCACTTTAAACACTGTAACCCTCCTCCCAAGAAAGGGAAGTTTGTGTCCAATTACCCGCTAATATGAAGAGGTTAGAAAATGCTTTTTAATCCTGCATGTTCTTCTAGTGCACGTGTGGCTTTGACAGAAGCAGCATTACCTTTGTGAAAGAACAGACACTTCTTGCAGTACTTCCAAGTAGCTGTTCCTTGAGGGGTTTCTGTTTAAGTCTGGGCCTGTTGTAACCTAAGTCTAGCAGTAGTTCATGGGGAAGTGTTCCTGTTACTGAAATGGAATGTATTCTTTGTCCACAGACCTTGACAAACTAGACAATGAAAAGAGAGAGCTGATTCAGAACGACATTGCTGCTCTTCATCACTTTTACTCAAAGCACTTGGAGTACCCTGACAATGCTGCCCTTGTAGTTCTCTTTGCACAAGTAAGTTGGCTAGAACACAGCCTGCTTAGGTGGATGGTGCTGTAGGAGTTTAGCCTTTGTGAAAAGGGAAAAATGTTAACGGCAATAGAAATGAGACTCTTATCTTAGGGAGAGCTGAGTGTGCTTGGTGGAGAGGATCCACTTCCTTGAGCAGAGGTGATTGCCCATGCCCCATTTCAGCAGTGAGGGGGGAGACTCTCATCTGCAGACTTTCTATGAGGTGCTTCTCAAACACTGAAGAAAAGGGGAAACAGCCTGTATTAGGCACTGTTAGGCTTCTTGTGGGCCAAGCACAGTGCAGTTGTTGTTGGACTTAGATGGAAAGCTGCTGGTCTGAGACCCTGCAGAGGCAAAATCCTTCATTCAGGCTTCAGACTCGTGGAAATCCTTGCTGGTCAGGTCATCATTATGTTTGACCTTTGCAGGGAGTAAACTTCAGAGAAGTAGAAACAGTGGTCTGAAACTTTTATCTGGTATGTGGCTTTTAAATGCAGTCAGGTCTTTTGGTCATCTGGAGAGATGAAGGAAGGGCAGGATGTCTCTTGTTAAAGAACTTCTGAAATGTGTCACCTCTCTTTTTCTCACCTGTTTTTCTAAATTGAATATATTGCAGTGGGTGGAATAACACACCAGTTAAATACTGAAAAATCCATTTTCTTCTTTTTCCCTCCTGTACTTAAAGATAAGCTAATTTTAAACATCTAAGTAAAAAAAAAATAAATTGAGATGGGGCAAATGGTGACTGCTATGATGAAAGCTGAGATGCCCATACCCTGATTGCTAGAGCTGGGCATCTACAAACAAGGAAGCACAGTTACTATTTCCTTAATAGAGCAGTACTGTTACTCTGTAGGGGGATGATTCTTTAGCATGTTCAACATCTGCTTGCCAGCCATTCATCTTCAATGAACAGCGTTTTCTGTTTTGAAGACTTTACAATTTGTATTTGTCAGAGGAATACTTTAAAAGACATCAGAACATCCATTTGTTTGGTGGTGTTTCTGATTATTTTTTGTTTGAATGTAGCCAAAATCCCCAAAGATTACCTTATTTTGGCTATCATGACAACATTCCTATCCTGGACCAGCCCCCACTTATCATTGTACTTTAATTGACTTCGTGAACTGTTGAATCTTAGATCTGGTGTTCAACTGGCCTTCTCTGTAGATGTCTAATGTCACCCTTGGGTGTCACCTTAAGCTTATCGTGATCACAAGACAAGTATCTTCCACTGTGGACACTGCAGGTTTTTTAACAAAAATCTCCAGAGGTCATCGGGATGGCCCTCAGAAGTGTTTTATAGCACAGAACCTTTGGAGATTTTAGCAGCAGCATATATATTTCTAGAAGGGGAGGCATGTCTGTACTCTGTATGTCCAGCATGTCCTAATAGTTAACTTGACCTAAATGCAGCAGTACTGATGGAGATCTGCTCCTTTCTTTTGCTGCTATGCTTTTCCCTGGCCCCATGTTCTCTACTTTGCTCCTCCATTTGGCATTCTTCCTCCCTGTGGCTCAGGGCAGTCATTTGGGACTGTGGTACCTCTGACTCCTCGCTCACTGCTTTTTGTGGGCTTTGTCTGATGTTGTTTCTTACTCAACACAGCTAAGGTGTAACTGCTGCTTTTGAGTGGAGCAAAGATTTTTGTGCAAACCCTCCTTGCCTTTAACTGCTGTCTTCCCCAGCTGTTGGTATCAGTCCACTGGCTTTTGTCCCTGTGGTGCCTTGCTCTTGAGACTGAGGAGGAAGAGCACCAGTCTCACCTTGTCGTACTCTTCAGTTTCTCTCTTGTCTCAAGTTCCAGCATCTCATCCTTCCCTTGAAGAAGCTTGTGTAATTTTGTGCCTCCCTTTGCATGTTCTTTTTCCCACCATTGAGAACAGTCTTGAGCTCTAGGGGTGGTTTTTTTGCGGTCGCCTCTTTACTCCTTCCACCTTGCCTTTTTTAGTCATGGATTCATCTGGTGAAAACAGTGCTATCTCATCCCTTTCATTCTTGCCTCTTGTGTCATTTCTGGTATGATGCATTGAAGAAGTGGGTTGTCTCTGGCTTAGCGGAGGGGAGCTGATGATAACTCACTACATATTTTTAAATATTTCCCTGTGATTCAGAACCACCAAGCTGTTCTTCGTGTCAGCCTTTGTAGCCTTATGTTCTCACTTGCTGTTGATATAATCTTTCCCTTCTATTGCTTTTGTATTCAGCAATTACATTTTGGGTTTGGTTCAGGTATGCTCATAGATTGGCTAGTGCAGTAGCATGCTCGTCTTAAGAGACAGGGAGCCTTTGGATGCTACCCTGCTAAAAGTAGCAGGATAAAGATCAAGCAGAGATACCTGGGAGTGAATCAGAGAAACAAGACACTTCCTTAGTCGTCAGCTCATCCTGAACAGTTCAGACCTGAGGATTGGCCTTGGGAAGTATTGGTGTATTTCTAAATTCCAACCTGAGCAGCATTACAGCTTGTGGAACGTATCATTTTTGCTTGCATTTGTTGTCAACTTCCAGAACAAACACACTGTACTCGATTGGCTGTTCCTGCACCCATTGTAGCTTCAGCTGGACTTGGCCATGTGACAGTAGTTGGTTTAGTGCTTTTCTGGTGTTTCTGTGAACATTTTGATGATGTAGGGAGATGTTCATGGATGTGGAAAGGGTTCTCTGTGTTTGCATGTGTGTGACATTCCCTGCAAGTGGAATAAAATACTTGATTGAGGTACATTCTGGTCACTTAGTCACACAAACCACGCGAAACCAAGCTGAAAATCCTGTGAGATTCTCTTGAGTTTAGTCAGAGAGAAGGTTTTAAAACCCTCTTGACTCTATAAGAAATATTTGTGAAGCAGCTTTTTTGATCCTGTGTCTGTTTAAATTGGGAATACACTTCCTTTCATACTCTGTCCTTTTCCTGTCCCCTCCTACTCTACACCTTTATTAGGTTCAAGTCTTTCTCGCTGCCTTTGTTGTTCTCTATAGATACTTTAGCTGTAGCTGATGTGTGCAGCCCTTGATGACAGATGTCGTTGTGGCAAGTCTCTGTAACATACGCTCCGTTAAAGCTCTGTACTGCCCCAGCCCGGCTGAGTTTGTTGCTCTTCATCCCTACATGGCTCCTTGCGTGTGTAGTTCTGCTTCTGCTCTTTACTGGTCATGGCCAAATGAAGTCTTTTTGCCCTGTCAGCATCAGTCTTTGTTTCGTGTTTGCAGTGGCCTTGCTTTTCTGGCACATTTTAGCACTCTTTTCAAGCCCTTTTTCTCTTGGTTGGCCTTTCAAGGAGTGCTCCTCTAGATGTTGCATCCTGAGCAGGTGTTGAGCATTGGACTGTCAGTTCTTTAGTGTCCTGCACATCCCTCTGGATAGGTCCTCACTTCACTTTCTGAGATGTTGTGTAGCTTTCTGAGTACTGGTGAGGTGGAAAGAGAATTGTAAGCAAATGACTGCAATTGACTTTGAATTATGAGAATGTGACACGTCAGTGTGGAGTACTTAGCTGACCAGAAGCTGATGTAGTCTCCTTCTCTTTTCCCTTAGGTTAATTGTAACGGTTTCACAATTGAAGATGAAGAACTCTCTCACCTGGGATCAGCCATATTTCCTGAGTAGGTTGATTTTCATATTTTTTTAAAATAAGATGAACTTATTTAAAACCAAAGGTTCTTAGGTATGGAAGTAGACCTCTACCAAAAGAAATTAAAATGAGATAAATTGTTTAATTAAATTATCTTGAATTAGCTAATAAAATGTAGTGAATTACTTGCTTTATTTTTGTTGGTTTTTGGGTTTTTTTAAATCTGGGTAATTTTGGTAAAATTGTACTTGTAATTTGTTTTGAAGCTTAGATAATGAACTGTATGTGGGTTGGTTGGAAACAATTACTTATTTGGCTAGCAGGTTATGGATGGGGACATCATGTAATGAGCAAAGCGAGATGAAAAGGATTGCAGGTGACTTGCTCTATTCACAACTCTGTTTTGGTGGGATATAATCCTTCACCTGGTGTTCTGTGAACAACATCCCTTCTACCTTTGTTCCTTGGCAAGCAGTAAATCCCCTTTCATACCTTCTTTCAGCCTCCTCAGATGTTTTAAAAAGCACGATGCTTTATGTTGCTATGACAGTGGAAAAAATACGTACAAGCTGCTTAGCTTTACAAATAAACTGCAGATGTTAAGTGTTAACTGCAGTTTGTGGACGGGGGAGCACAGCTCACTTGAAGGCTGAGGAACATTTCTTCTATTCAAGTCTGTCCTTCCCACTTAATGTTGTGCCCCTGTTCTTTAGAGACCCCATGCTGAACGTATTATCGCCGCCTGCTTGGGCTGACTTCCTTGTGAGGCACAGATTGCTGGTAGTTTATCTGTGTCACAGTAATCTGACACTCGCAGATGCCCGATTAAAGCAGGACCTGGTTTTGCTGAGTGCTGCATGCAGGCAGGAGTAGATAGCATTTGCTTCACAGATTCTCCTTCCTCGGGAAGGTGTGTCTGAAGTCCACAGCCCTGATCTACGGAGTGGAAATTAAGGCCTTGAAATGCTTAGGATCAGAGTCACGGTGGGGAGAGGAGGGTGTTAAACCAGGGTGTTTTGGAAATGTGTCTGACTCCGTCCTTTGTTTGCTCAGTGTGCAAGAGCCAGATCTCTCCTACTTAGCAGTTATGCCTGTGAGCTAAAAAACACTGAAGAGACAATTTATTTTTTTCATAGATTGGGAGAGAAAAAATTAAAATGACGCATTTAACCTCAAATAAGCAGTAAATTGCACTTTCTCCAAGCTTGCTGGTAAGGGGAAGTACTTCTCTGTAGTGGTCCAACTTGGGTATGTCATATGTTTGTATAGCAGACAGAGATCACTTCCCTCCCTCTTCAGACATGGAGGCTGTTTACGTTTGTGGAGAAGCCAGCTAAAATTTTAACACCCGTCTCAAGTTGTGATGCAGCAAATGACTTTTGTTTTCCTGTATTGGCTTGTTTCCTTCAGGTTAAATGACTTTTTCTTCCTCCTTTGAGGAAAATAGGCTGCCTGTCATAGGTACCTAAAAAGGATGTTGGTAGTTAAGCTGTGTGAACACCCCTGTCAGCTGTCCGGCAGCACTGTAAAGATGGGAAAATAATAACTCGCCTAGTCCTGCGATAATAGGATATAAAAATTGTAATGATTCATTAGCACAGCCATTCTCCCTATCATTAGAATAAATAACAGTACAACAGATTTTCCCAAGGTTACCTTCATGTTAAGCCTTGGAATAAGAGTAGCGTGCAGAGAGACACCGACTCAAGCTTTCAGACATTTTTCTTTTTGCAAAGTGGTGCTTAATGTTTTACCTGTTGCTTCTGCTGGGGGTGGGGAAAAATATTTACTTTCCCATCTTTACAGTGTTGCGTTGATGAACCATAGCTGTTGCCCAAATGTGATTGTAACTTACAAGGGAACCTTGGCCGAAGTCAGAGCTGTGAAAGACATTGAGCCTGGAGAAGAGGTAAGTGTTTGAGTGTACTCTGTGCACACGCATTCTAAAAGTAGAATCCATCCTGCTTTTCAGGCTTCATTCCAATTAGATGGCAATTTAATAATAGGGAGGAAGGATCTCTTGCTTCTTAGAGAAGTGCAAGATACTGCTCTGGAAAAGTTGGGGTGACTCTGGAGAACTGAAATATTTCTTGGAGACAGCATCCTATTTTGTGGTAGACCAAGGGAAAGGCACCTGCAGCAGTCACTGTGTATCTGCCAGCCTCTGTCTCAGTTTACCCAGCTGTAAAATGAGGCTGAGTTTGCTGATGTTTGGCTGGTGCTTTGAAATTACAAGATCAAAGCAAATTATTACTGCTATAATAGTTCCCAGTATAATAGTAACGTATTGAAATTGAAGCCAGAATAAACAAGGTAAATGGGTCAGACAAGGTAAATGTCTGACTTCTGTTTGGGCAGAGCATCCACAAAACGTGGGACTTGGTCATATCACCTCAGCAGCATTTGCTGGGAAGTCACAGAAGAGCAAGAATGTATTTATGGGTGGAGTGAAGCTGAACAGTGATGGAGAGAATTTTGTGAAATTAAGTAAGGCTTAGGGTTTATCTTGAAACTTTCTTAATCAAATAATGAACTTGGCAGGGAGTCTTCAGGGCAAAGCTGCTTTTTGCTTTAAAAAAAAGATAAACCAGTGTTAAACAGACTCGAGGAGGGTGCTGAAATATCTGCAGGGGATGAAGGTACAGAACATGCTCTCTGGGGATCACGTTTGTACAGAGTTTCAGTGGTTCATTTGTTTATGTCAATTTAGTGGATGAGTTTAATGCTGATAGAGATAAGTTCAAATTTGATTTTGGTAACTCCGGACGCCTCCTGATGTGATACCACTTGGGAAGAAAGGGACGAGGTTATTTTTGTGGATGTTAGCTAGTCACCATTGCAAGCAAAGCAAGTTTAGTTACTGGAGCCAGGAGTGAATGGTGCAGCTGAGCAACTTCTTTCCATTTACTGACGATGGTTTGTCTGTAAGGTTGGCAGTCACTGTGGATGGACAAGGACCAGTCTTGGTTTGGGAATTTTACTGTGGCATCCCAGACATTTTGAGCATTTTTGGGGAGGGCTTACTGTGAGAGGTAGAGGTGTGGAGTATTTCCCTTGCTTGGCATCTTCTTTTGATTGAGTTGTCTCTTCGAAGCTGCATCAGTTCTCCAGGACCCCAGGGCTTCGGTGCATTTTCTTTTCTGACACTTAAAAAATGTTATCAGTGTGAGCGGGTGGATTTACTTGAGCTCGGTGCGGTCTTTTGGCCTCTGTCTCCATCTTCAGGTTCCCTGGAGCCATTGCATCGCAGCGTTTTAAAAGTTTTTCCTGTAAATGGAGCTCCTGCACTTTGCACACTTTGAAAATAGGGAAGGAAGGAGTGGAGGGTGAGGGAGATCACACAGAGTGAGAAGAAGAATATGTACTGTATGAAGTAATTACACGTACACCTTAAAGAAAAAAGAAACCTTCAGCATAAAGACTGAGCAAAACATTTCAAATAACTATAAATGAGGAAATGGAACTAAAGCTGCTCCTTGGTCTGCAGAATGATCAACGCTGTGCATGTGACATGTTTCTTGGCGAGATCTCATTTTAAAAACAGAGCATTAAAGCTAGTCGCAGGGGTTCTTTTCTGAAGACCATTGAAGTAGAGGCAAACTTAAGAATAGTGTATGTGAAGAGCCTTTAAACTGTTCAAAAGCAGGTTTTCTTTGCTTTAAAATATTGCTGCTGAAGTAAATCTGATATTCATTCTCCTAGAACTGGAACACCGGGCCTCTCTTCCTTTCAGAGATCTAAAGATCTTGTCCTAAGTTTCTAAAGCAGCTAGTGACTGCTGTTGCCCCAATTTTTGTAGGTTTCAGAAAGAAAAATCTGAGATTCCAGCCTCCAAAAATCCAGGCCACTGTCATTTTTCCTAGGCTGGATACTTGAAATGATTATTTTACTTCTGAAAAGTAGGCAACTCTTTGTAGTCTGACAGGAGCCCGAGATATATGTGGGGATAGTTTCCTTAGCCACACCTGAATCTTGCTGTCCTGGGTCTAAGCCAGGGTAATGTTTGAGGGAAATTCCATGATGGATAGGAAAGAAAACACTTCTCTGTCAGACTGCATTCAGAAATGGCAGCTGCTGAGAGGATGGGCATGTGGGGGAACAGGCAGGTGCTGGGGCTGCAGGGATTCACACGTGTGTGATGTTCACTGCTTTTCACTGACTGATGTGTTTTTACCATGTAGGTTTTTACCAGTTACATTGACCTGTTGTATCCCACAGAAGACAGAAATGACCGGTTAAGAGACTCCTATTTCTTTAATTGTGATTGCAGGGAGTGCATTACCAAAGAAAAGGTAATAAAATTGGAGTGAAATATTTTTCTGATTGTCAAGGCACCTACCCAGGACCTCAGATGTAATATTCTATCTGCTTTAATTACATTTTGCAAAGTAGGATAATGAGGGGGGAAGGTGGTTTTGTTTTTCTGTCTGGAAGACTTTCTGATGCTCATTCTTCCACTGTAATCATGACACATCAGGAAATTTCCTGGTAGGGGCCTATTTAAAGTTAAGCTACAAAGCAAAGATGAAAAGTGTGTGAAAAGTAGGTAATTATACTGTGTCTGTGCTACCCGGTCAAAAGAATTTAGCTCAGCACTCTTCTTTTTTAAGTAACTGTGTGTTTTCTGCCAACTCCCAGCAAGTGACTCTTGCTTGGATCATTTCTGGGGTCCTGTTCTGGGATAGAGTCCTACTGCAGTTGGGACATCTTGGTCAATTCCAGGTTCCATTGTATGCCATTAATGATTTGGAGATGTCTGCAATGGTGTCGTATTGGTCTTCTCACAGATGGAGTGGCCCTGGGTTACAGTCTTGGTGATGTGCAGGCCAGATTTATGTTTGTTAGACATCACCTGGTGCCCTTCAGAGGACAAAGGCAGACCTCCAGACAGTGTTCAGCAAAACAAGGGGTTAATTATTTTGAAGGAAACCACTTCTGAGGAGGTGAAAAAAGGACACCAGACTCAACAGTTACAGAAGTGGCTGTACACGTGCAACTGTTCGGACCTCCTTCACTGGAGGTCCTAGGAGAACAGAGCTTTGTGTGGCTCATCTGTCATTCCAAGCAAGATCAGTCTGGCTGGTATATTCCGATCCTCCAGATCAATTTTACCCCCATTTTCACAAAGGTGTCCTTTCAAAAGCTGCTTCCAAAACCGACCAGATGACTATCAGCTCCTTCTAAATGGTGTCATTTTTTCTAATGTTGCCATTCTGTTGATACTGTAGTGTTTTTCCCCCACAGTTACCTTGATAATTTTGCTACTGAGTGTACTGCAGCCAGGATTTCATCTGTGATTTCCAGCAACATCCTACTCTTGGAATCAACTGTCAGGCAGCCTCCTTCAGCTCTGGGAAGGGTTCTTCATAGACCTCTCATCTGGCAGAGGAAGTAATAAAGGAAAAAGAAATCCAGCAGCAATGTGAGGCTTAAACAGCAAAAGATTGTCTCCAGATTGCAGCTGACACTTCATGAAGTAGTAAGATAGAAAGATGAGAGAAAGTGGAGCTGTCCAGCAGAAATAACAAAGTATGTGGAATTGTGGTATTGTCTGCAGATATGAAGGATCCTTTTCTGTGTTTAATTTTCCACTGAGGTATCACTTGGAATTTGGGGCTTTTTCTACCCCTAAAACTAAACTTGTTTTAATCTCTAATCTCTTGGAAGCAGTGAGATTTGCTGTGTAAAACTGCTTTCATCACAAAATTGAAAAGCTCTTGGGCCTTTTAAAAGAAAGGGACTTCCTGCAAGTAGAGAGTAGCAGATGAACTGCAAGGTGCAGAGGGTTCTAGGATATCCAGCCAAGGGTTTAGACAGGACTTGCAGGGGCATATTCTACCTTTGATTTGTACATCCTTTGAAGAGCTTAAGTTCCCATCTGTGCCTTAGAGTAATTTTGTGTAACAGGTGCACCTTTATTTGTAGGGCTTGGAACCCGTGTTTATAATGTCCATTGTGTTTCCTTCAGGACAAAGAGAAACTGGAAATCCGGAAGCTGAATGATCCTCCATCAGCAGAGACAGTACGGGACATGATCAAATATGCCAGGAACGTGATTGAGGAATTCAGGCGAGCCAAACACTACAAGTATATCCTTTGTCTCACCTTGGCTTCACTGGCTTGGTGCGTGACCTAACAATCTTACCTGCTGGATTGCCTCAGAAGTACCGGCAGGAGCAGTACTGTCACCATTAGAAGTTAAACTCTGCGGGAGGTGTGGGGCTCTGGGACCCTTCCTGTGTGGTTCTCTAACAGCGCAGCATACGGCTGCCTCCCCCGTGGCGTGGGTGTGTGCTTGTGTTAGGCTGCTGTAACAGAGAGAGGCTGTGTGCAAGGCTGCTGCTGTTGGTGGCGGGCACAAGCCTATGTGTTGTAACCGTGGTGCAGTGCAGGCAAAAGCCTGAGATTTGTCGGGACAGAAGCAGACCAGGGTGTCTCATGCCTGATTCAGTACTCATCATGTGGAGAATTTCACTCCCCCTTCTTAACACATAGTTGGTGCAGTGGTTCAGGAGGGCTGCTTCTGAAGGCTAGTCTCATAGCCCCTTATTCCCCCTTCTGGGTAGGAGCGGGAAGAACACCCAGATAGGACAGGGAATAAGCCTATGAGCCAAATACCTCCAAGTACAGAGTGCCTCTGAGTAGCTCTGGTGTTGTAGCATAGATGCTTTGATGCCGTTTGAGAGAAAAGAGGACTTCTCAGAACCATTCTGAAGAAGTTAAAGTCGACTCTCATTTGGTATTACCAAGTAGTTGTCTAACGAGAGGCCACCTGTTTGATTGGGTTCCTTGACTTCTTCATACCGCCCAGTGAATTACTGGAGATCTGTGAACTCAGCCTGGACAAGATGGGTGCGGTGTTTGAAGACAGTAATGTTTATATGTTACATATGATGTACCAAGCCATGGGTGTCTGTCTCTACGTGCAGGACTGGGAAGGTGCGCTACGTTACGGGCAAAAAATTATCAGACCCTACAGGTAAACACAAGAGTCTTCTTTTGTTGGGTGTTTTCTCTTTTTTTTTTTTTTGTGTGTGTGTGTGTGTGTGTGTGTGTGCTCTAATTCAGTAATCGGAATAATTAAGACAAGTTTGGGCAGAGATCACTTCTCTGAGTATGTGTTGTATAAACACGCTACCTACCCATGGCATCACTACTTGAAAAGGAATGTATGAATGCTGGCACAGGCTTTGTTACTGTCGAAATGTGGTCTGCAGTGTATAGCAGAAGGTGCCTCCAAAATCCTTGCTTTGAGTTCTCAAAATAAGTTTGTACTACATTGGCTGCTGTGCTCGTTCTGCTTAGCTGAACGCTGCTGTTACGATACCCTAAGCCTTACCTAAAGCCGAGCTTTGAATTGCGTCTGCAGCCAGCATTTTAAGGTAACGGAGGCCAAGACCCCGTTTGCAGCCACCCTCTGCCCTGTCACAATGCTTTCAGTCCACAGCGGCAGCTTGGAGGTGGTGTCTGGGAGCAGAGTCCTGGCCCGGGCTAGGGCTGAGCAGCAGAGGGAGCTGGAGCCGAGCTCAGCGCCTGCACTCAGGGCCTGTTGGTGCCCTCACGCCCCTGGTTCCCCCTGCCCCGGAGCTGGGGGTGGGGGACAAGGTGCGGGCTGAAGCACACGGCCTCTGCTGGAAGAAGCTGATGCTCTCTCTCCGATAAATGTTTCTGTGTTTTTACAGTAGTGGTCGCGTTCGTTAGAGCCCGCCAGTTACACACTGTTTCTGATCCTGCCATGAATTTCCCAAGCAGATTCTCAACTTGAGACGTGACTTTCTTGCCAGCTGGGGGGAGCGTAAGTAAAGCTCTCCCTTTGGAGCAGATGCCAGCCTAAAGTCACAGATCACTTGGCAGAGAGCAGCGATACAAAGAAGGAGCCAACATTCCCCCCCTGGGGGCTCAGTACTATTTATCTTCCCTGGGACTTGCCCAGCTCCTCTGGCTCCCGGCCTGGCATTCCAGGTCAGCTCTGCTGAACCGGACTCCGCTAGCTCAGTGCGTGCGAGTGCAGAATGGCGCGGGCGCTGTACACACTGCTGAGGGCCCCTCGCTTTCCATTAAAGACCAGCTATTGTGGAAAAGGCAGTTACTTCTGCGGGTGTAGGGTGGCTCCAAAAACTCTTAACAATGCAGGCTCTTTCTGTAGCTGGCGAGATTAAAACTAGTGGCAGAAAGTCATTGCCATCTGACAGCTGTTCAGAGGCATATGGTGGTTTCAGTTCAATTCCCAATTGACAGGCATCCCCATCCCAGACGCGATTGGCACTGACTCCTGGCACTCTTGGCAGAGGGGATGAGCGGTGACTGGGCAGGGGCAACAAGAGGCAGCGTCATATCCCCTGAGAAGGGGTTGGGGGCTGGGAAAATGCTATGAAACTGCCAGGTTTGATAAAGCAGAGTTTCTTTCTCTTTTGCAGTAAACATTATCCCTCCTACTCGCTGAACGTTGCCTCCATGTGGCTGAAATTAGGGAGACTGTATATGGCGCTGGAGAACAGGATGGCTGGAGTTAAAGCCCTGAAGAGGGTATTTATTTCCTGGTTTCTTCATTAATAATACCAGTTCAGGCATGGGATCATTGAAGCACTGCGTGCTGCTCTGTCAGCAGGCCTGGCGCGGTAGGAAATGCACCATGTGTTCAGGGATTTGGTTACTGGATTTTTGGCTGAGTTTGGATTTTTCCAAAGACACAGTATAGGTCTGTTCTCACATACAAGGGGTCATACCTTTCCACGCTCCTACTGCTGCAGCTGGAGTGAGTAGCATGCTTCAAAGCTTGCTGTACGTTCTTCACTGAGCTAGAGTTGTACTGGTGTAACTGAGGCAGAACCCTAGCTCCCCTCACTTCCTAGGTAAGGACAGAAAAAATGCTTGGCTCTTAGAAAAGGCACACAGGGTTCCATTGAAGTCTCCGATTTCTAGGTCCAAGTTAAACTAGGCATGCTTTTGGTGGTTATTTGTTCTGGAACCAATTGGGTTTTAAATAGCTGAAGGGAATTAAGTGCATCTGGTAATGCTGAAACGGGCAAGCACAGCGCTTGGGTTTGCAGTTTCCTTCACCCCTTTTTCTGAGGCTGTTCCTTATTCTTTAGATTTTTATTCTTTTACACTTTTGTTCCTCTGTACTGTGTTTCTTGATTTTTCTTCCCCTGTTGTTCTTGGACAGGAGTTTAATTTAGTTTCTTAAGTATCAGTGCCCACTGTAGCGTATAATGGCCTGGTGTGGAATGTCACGTGGGGCTTTCTCCTTTTTTGGTGCTGGCAAGTTTTTAGCCAGCAAGTGCAGAGCCACCCAGCCGCAGTGAAAGATACTACAAGAATATGTGCTCTGCAATCTAGCTGTTACCCAGTTTAAAATTAGCGTAGGTTTTCCTTTGTGGGGTGTTAAAGCTTTGACTAAAACTGGGATTTGTGCCAGTGGGACCAGGGGACGGGGGTTGGGAGCTGGAGGTAGGTTTGTTGGCATAGTTAGCTTCCTAACACAAACATTTTCTAATGACTCACTTCCAAAAGCTGCGTGCAGGAACTGCCCCAAGTTATCCAAGCCCCTGATGGTTGGAATTTAGTGGAAAAAACAAAGCCATTGTTCTCTGTCAGATTGCAAGCGGCTGGTCCCTGCCAGCCCTCCTTTCTGCTTTTGGGCAGGAGGGGGATGGAGTTGTTTCTTGCTGCCGCCGCCGAGGTGGAACCAAAGCCTCACATTGCACTGGCTCACCTTAACAAATAGAAGTGCATCATTTCATAAAGTTTCCTGAGGAGAGGACTGAAGGCTCTGAGCATTTAGATGCTGCAAGTCCTTCCTTGAGCTTAGCACTGTGGTCTTTAAATATTCTCAGACTTACTCCAAAATTGGTTCTTTCAGTCTTACTGCTGCCTTTTATTTGGGGCCACTGCTGTCCTTCCCCCACATAGGAAGCATTGCCTCTATGCCCACTCTACAACGCAGCATGGATAGGGGCAGGAAAGCACAAGTGGCTTTGGCTTCCCAAACTGCTCTTAGGAGCAGAGCAGGCCAGAGGTGAGAGGGGGTCGGCACAGTGGTGGTGGGATTGCCAGCATCTCGCTTTTACCTCTGTGGTTCCCCAAGCAGACTGCTTCCTTGGTAGAGCAGTGGGAGCCCCTGGAACCAGCGGAGGGTTTACAGAACCAAAGCTGAAACGCCTTAAGGTAACTTCTGCAGTGGGCCAGCTCCTCTGACAGCTGAAGGATAAATCGGTGGGAACAGAGCTCCCTCTGATACTGGTTAAGTCCTCTGCCAGAATATTACCCACCCCAGGTGCAGTTTTCTGTCCTGGAGCTGGTTGCATTCAAAGTAGTTTTGTCAGGAATATCATCTAAAAGGTGCTTTGGGATCCTTTAAGATGAAAGATGTATTCTCTGAATGTAAAACCTTTATTACTTAGTTTTGAATTTCATTTTATTTCCTACTGGGTTTATGACTACAAGGGGACAAAAAAGTAGCTAGAGGTGTCAGACTGTTTCAAACCTCTAAAGAGAGTATTTATAGCCTGGTGTTATGTGTGAATCAATTGTGTGAATATTTTTTTTCTTTTCATAGGCAATTGCTATCATGGAAGTAGCACACGGGAAAGATCATCCATACATTTCAGAGATCAAAAAGGAATTAGAGGACCACTGAGCCTTTGAATCTATGCAATCCTTCAAACCTTTATTTAAAAAGCCTTGTTATGGAAACCTTCAGGAGTGCTTTGATAAGCGGTAGAGTATGAACACAGTTCTGTCCTATAATTGGAATGACAAACACACTTAGGCCTCGCAAAATGTTCCTACCTTCCACACAGGTACAATTGCCTTTTTTCCTTTTTTTTTTTTTTTTTTAAGGAAGCATCCATGGGTTTTTAAAGGCAGCTTTTGGCAGCTCTCCTGCAAAAATGGCCTTTTTGTTTTTCTTCATGGATTTTAATGTTTGTCTTATTTGTGTCAAGTAAATAAAGTGGTCTTGACCCCTCTTGATTCTGCCTCTCCACTTGCATGAGTGCAGTAGTTTAATGGTGTCTACTTTTGCCTAAGTCGTTTCACTTGGTCTGCAAGTGAATCCACGAAGGCTGCAGATGTTTTGTTTGCTTTAGTATCCAGGTCCTCTTCTCACAGATCATTTCTGTTCACAGTGGCTTGCCTGAGGGAAAGGGGGTGATGCATTCTGTGAGGAAAGCTACCAGCATTCCCTCAGCCAGGTAACCTGTGGGGATTCATCTTGGTAAGCACCTAGAGTTCAGCCATACAGGGCATGCTGGCACCTCTGTGGGCGCTCGAAGGCTTGCCCAAGATGTGACCCGTGCAACTGCCAGCTTTGTGATCCTCTTTGCAAGTTAAAGTGAATTTATTGTGGGGGGAGCTCATATTTCTTTGTAGTCATACCTTTGCCTCCAGAGGATTAAAACTATTCCATTAATACATTAACAGTTAGTTCTGATAGAGGAATGAGAACTTCTGAGGAACACTCCAGGACTTTGCTTTTGCTGCCCATATGTGTAAGAATGGAGTCTTTTTTTCTCCATCTCGATCAATGGCAGAAGTTTGCTTTTAAGGATGGGGAATAGGTGCTGGAAGTACACAACCACAAGTTGAAATACATTCCACAACATATCTGCATGACCATTACTTACAGCTTTCACAGCTTGTAGAGTTTGAGGCGAGAAAGACCACATCACTCACCATTAAGAGCTTCATCATACTTTCTTTCTTGTAGGCATTGCTCTGAAAACAAAACTGCTAGAAAGTGAGGGCCTGGCAGCCTCTTTTGCAGTGTGCTCTGGCCGGAGAGTGGTGGAGTACGTAAAGCTGCACACCATCATCTGTGTCCAGAACACCAAGGGCACTTAGTTACAGCCAAGCTAAGGGCAAAGGCACCAGCTGATGACTAGCTTGGGGTAGAGTAGCTGGAGAGCTCCCTGGAGGTGTTAGTGGACAGCTGGCTGAACATCAGCCAGCAGTGTGCCCAGGTGGCCAAGGCGGCCAACAGCATCCTGGTCTGTATAAGGAATAGTGTGGCCAGCAGGAGTAGGGAAGTTATAGCTCTGTCGTATTCAGCTTTGGTGAGGCTGCATCTGAACACTGTCCAGTTTTGGGCCCCCACTACAAGGAGGATGTTGAGGAGGATGCTGGAGCGTGTTCAGAGAGGGGCAGTGAAGCTTGTGAAGGGTTTGGAGCACAGGTCCTATGAGCAACAGCTGAGGGAGACCTTACTGCTCTCCACAACTACCTGCAAGGAGGGTGTAGAGAGGTGGTGGCGGGGGGGGGGGGGGTGGGGTGTCAGTCTCTCAGGTAACAAGCAATAGGATGAAGAGAAATGGTTTCAAATTGTGCCAGGGGAGATATAGGTTAGATATCAAGAAGAATTTCTTTACTGAAAGGGTAGTAAAGTATTGTATCAGGCTGTCCAGGGAAATGTTGGAGTCGCCAACCCTGGAGATACTTAAAAGCCGTGTAGATGTTGTGCTTGGGGACATGGTCTAGAGGTGGACTAGACAGGGTTAGGGTGTGGTTGGACTCTGATCTTAAAGGTCTCTTCAAACCTAAGTGATTCTATGAGTCTATCATTATCTAAACATTATCTTATCAAGCAGCCCCTTGTCTAGGAAAGCAGCCCTTTGTGACAGGAGGGCTGGCCAGAGCCCAGACTAGACTTCAGCACCAGAGGATCTATTAGCCCGGTCTGCGCAACAGCAGGAGCTGTGGAAATGGGATTACTGTTTACAGAAGGTCCTTCAAAACTCACTGGCCTTGCCCTGCCATTTAACATAGGAAACCAACATAAACACAACAAAAACTTTAAACTGGTTCAGGAAACAACCCAAGAATAGCATTCCTTGAAAAAAATGGTTTATTGTATACTGTGAATATGAAGGACAGCCTTACCAAAAACCTTAGTGATGGGAGGCACGCTCAGATTTGCAAAAGCATATAAGAAACTATTTACACAAAGGCAGTGAAAGGGGTAAAAAAAATATTGCAGTCAATTAATGCTGAATAGAAATTTATAAAAAGGAAAGGAAAAGGAACAGTGCAAAAATACTGTCAAAAGTAATCAGTTCTATACACAAGATAAAACTGACAAGCATAAGCTTATGGACTGATAAGAATAATACATTAGAATATAAAATAGCATGCATAGATTATTTTTTTTTTAAAGGCTTTTAGTGGCATAGAACAGTTCTGCCATTCAGCCCTGGGAGGGGACAGGGGGACACACAAAACTGCTGTCTCATTTCTCTACAGACTGTGCACATACGCTGCGGTGGTGAGATCTGGATCACTGTTTTGTGCTAAATGGCCACGTATGGCGTTACAGAACAAATACAACGGGAGCATCAAAATACTGAAGTAAAACAGGACAGTAAAATCCAGTGACATAAAACTTACTTAAACATGTTATTTCACTTAACACGTCCCACACAACTCTAAGGGAATATTACAGTCATCTGCATGTGTAAACTTGTTTCCTTTGTAAAATAGCCCAAAAAAGGCACTTTACTAATGAGGAAAGCATGTTTTCCATATGGAGCAATCTCACCAGGATAAGCATTCTATTATCAGTGTTTCTGGCACTAAAGATTTGTTTTCTTTCAAAAACTGAGTAGCAGCAAGAAAATACTTTCATGTAACATACACGAAAAGGAAGACCTTATAGACATAATGTAGAATGAAGTTGTGGAACTCACCCACTCAGGACATGGTGAAGGCCAGAGGAATAAATGGGTTCTACAGAACAGGTACTATGATCCGTGGGAGATGGAGCCATCAGTAGTTATTAAACACAGCGACTGGGCTGCGACATCCCCCTGAGGAAGCCCCGGAAGGCCTGGTGCCAACTGCCCTGAGGCCCTAACCACTCACTTCCAGATGTGTTCCTGTTTGTTTCTGCAGTGTTAACTACTAGCCACTGTCCAAGATGGGACATGACCTCCAGCCTGCCATGGAAGTAGTTTGTGGGAAGCCTTCCTTGCTTACATCCTGCCTGCCTCATCAGGGAGCACCACCCCTGAAATAGCTGGAGAGCTGGGTGTCCAAAACACAAGAGTCCTTACCCAGGTGGTTCAGAAGAGTAAAAGCTTTCAGCACTGTATTCATTTCAGGGATGAGCTGAAGCATTCTGTTTTCCCTTCCTGTTACACAGCTGGGGCTCTCCAGTGTTGGGAGTCCTGGCATCCAGTTCCCTCTTCCCAGGCAAAGTCCTGCTGGTGTAGCACATGGGAAGCTCCCAGGGAGGGTGCACACACAGCCCTAGCAATGCAACTTTGAGGAAACACCAGCTGAAAACTGGCTGAGAGGAACTGAGGCAATTGTAGGCCAAGCTACTTGAAAAACACTGGCAACATTTATTTACCCTAAATATGTATATAAACACTAATATTTCTGACCTGTGTGCTGAATGCTTTATTTCACAATCTAACCCTAGTTTCTCTGGTTATTCACCCAGCAACCCACTGTTCCTCAGATAACAATCCCTGCAAACTAGGGCTGCAGGCAGCTGCGTGTCAAACATCCTCCTCTCTCAAAAACTCAGATGGCTCCCACAGCACCAGATTTCTATACAAGAACCTCTCCAGAAGGCTAAGAATGAGCTGGGGGACAGCTGCTTTTGGGCTTTGGGCTTGCAGCCTTTCTCCTGCTGCCATCAAAACACATCTCCAAACTCCCTGTGACCTGGACTATACAGCAGCATATTTACATTCATTTTTAGGGAGGGGTGGACAAATGATGTTTTCAGGCTGTGCTTTCCCCTCAAGCTCAGTTCTGGGTGTTTGCTCCTGCAGCATGCTGCATCCTTTGTTTCATGCCGAGGGTGCCCCTGGCTCTCTGGCTGCAAAGCACTCTCTTTTTTCACAAGGAGTGGCAAGATCTAACTCTGACCTCACAGTGATGCAGGAGAGCTGCTGCAGCAGGTGCCAGCTGTGGTGATGCTTCACTTTGAGTCCACAGTTCACCAACTGTTAAGAGACTGACAATGCTAATTCAGTTGCTATCGCCTCCTGGGAGACCCAGGGGAGCAGGCTGCTGAGCACGCAGCACGGACAGGAGCGGCTGAATTTCCCTGGTAGGTTCACGGCTGCAGGAGAGTACGAGATCACCCAGCAGCATTTATTTTGGAGTCACTTGTGGGCTACACAGACATAGCAGCTACTGCATCCAAAACTAATGTATTAGCTTGAAACAACCCTTTCTGTTGAGGCACCAAGACTCACTCATCCTTTCCCAAGCTATGCTTTGCCATTTGCATTTCTGCCTGTTTACAAGAAAGTAATTAAATAAAAAAATAGCTCTTTAAACCATGCAAATATTTAATAATATTTGTAGCTGAGGCAGCTGATGTAAATAAGCAGAACAGAAACATCCTTCAGTATACTTTGCATAAGGGACTACGTGAGCAATAGGTTGAGTGAGGTCTCACAGCTCTGATACCTGCCAGCTGAAATCAGTTTAGGGAAAAGATATTCCCAGCAAGGCAGGGTCCCATTTAGGGTCCTTGTGTACCTACACAGGAGAGAGTTTGGGGGATCAAGCTTCATCTTTCCTTGGGTAATGAAGGACTGGAGGTGCCAGGGCAGGCCTGGGGAGGAACTGCAGTGAGCAGGACCTGAGCAGCTGATGTCGACGTTCAGCCAGTGCAGCCCTGTGGAGGAGGGAAATGGGACACCCACAGCACTGAGCAGCATCACGACATGGCTGTCATCTTCCCCATCATCCCCGATGGTTGCCTTTGGTGCTGGCAACCTCAGTACTGTGGTTGGTAAGGCGTTGAAGAAAAAAAAGGGGGTTAAATTGCAAAATTAAACAGAAAGGAAACCACACACAATGGATTCCCAAGGCCCTGTTGCTTATCAAAGATCTCTCTTAGAAAGAGTCCAGGAGTGTAGGCTAAACATGCCAGGCTGCAACATGGGCACCTGGGGAGAAGCTGCCTATATCAAGCATTTTAAGGTGCAGCTCCACACATTGATGATGCATCTTTGCAAGATGCTCAGTCCAGGCTTCACATGGATGGAACTGGTCTCTTAGAACCTACCCACTGCCACGCTTTAATGTTAAGAAATCCCAAGCCCATGCAAGGCAGCAGACAGCAACTCCAGGGTCTCCTTTTCTACTTGGGAACTCTGCTCCTAAAGCCTGCGGGATGCATACTAGACACCACTGTTGCTTTAAGTCTCACGTGCTCATCCCTGCTATGATTAAGGAAGTTGGATGCAAAGTGCATTTTCCTGTCACTCCCTAAAGGTTAGGAAACACTGCCCGAGCCATTTAGGCCTGATAAAACGACAACAGGTTCAAAGTCAGAAGGTTCAGTTTCCCCCCCTAGAAACCCATCACGTTTCAATCATAAACCACTGCTGTGCCGAGGTTTGGTTGTGTGCTGGGGAGGAAGGGAACCTCTGAAAGCATGCACCAGCCCAGTTCACTTACAACACGAGCAGATCTAGTCAAGATAAGATCCAGCAGGAAAAAACAGATTGAAGTCAGATGAAAGGAAAAGTTTAAAATTGCTGTTCTTTGACAATGAGAGGGAAAAAGTGAGTCACATCGTCCTCTATCTGCCATACCGGCCACAGCAGGTGCTAATTGGAAATGACTGTTTACTATGTGGCCACTTATTTGGCTCATTAATAGGCACTGACTTAATTTGGAAAGGATTTTCAGTGTCATTTTGTAATTAATATTTTTCTCAGACACCTATGCTGCATCCTCGCACGAAACACATTTGCTTCCTTCTCTTCCTTTGAGACACAGCTCCCTGCATTCTCTCACACTCACTGTGGAAACAGCAGCACACGCGCTTCAGCCAAGAAGAGCTGAATAATAAGACAGGGGAACAGATTCTCTTCCCTCCTGATCTTCTACTTCTCACGTCCAAGTGGAGCAATGGGACTTGACAGCTCCAAGTTCAAACTTAATTCATCATTAGGAAATTATTCAAAAAGCTATAATGAGATAACTAATTTAATACACTTTGCTTCAAGGTTTATTCCTTGGCTCACTTCCCAGATATAAAGCATCTCTGTACAATTATCACGCAGATGCTGCCGAAAAGACTTTAAATGGTTGCTGCTAATTTAACAAGAGATACGTTGGCATCAGCAGAAGGAATTAGAGGAAAACTGAAGTTGACTGAAAACTCAACTGATCCCTAAAAGGAACATGGTCAAGATACTGCAGCCATGTAACTACTGGCTGGCTGTTGGTAGCTACAAGTCACCAGACCCTTTGCTGCCTGATGGCTGTATTGCACACTGCCAAGGAGCACAGCACAGCTGTATGTATGTGTAAGAAACACTCTGGGTCCAGAGCCTGTGCCTAAGCTCCCACTGATTTTAGGGAAAGGCAGCTAGCTGTGTAGGTGCTGAAGTTGAATGCGCCAGTAGCCTTAGGGCTTCAGAGGTGGGGATGCAACAGAAAAGCAGTGATGGGACTAAATGATGACATTTGTCTGGGAAAGGGATACCAGGACAGATAATGTCACAGTGACAGAATAACTGCATTGCATCACGTGCCCTGAGGGCTGCAAAATCTCCACCCTTGGGGATTTCTGAAGCTGGACATGACCCTGAGCAAGCCAACAGGTTACCCGTAAGCCAGCAACATGTCTTCATGGCCAAGAAAGACAGTGGCATCCCTGGGTGTATTAAATGTTGCCAGCAGGTTGAGGGAGGTTCACCTCCCCCCTACTCTGCCCTGGTGAGGCATCATCTGGAATATTGTGTGCAGTTCTACGGTCCCTGGTTCAAGAAGGGCAGGCAGATACTAGAGAGGGTACAAAAAAGCCTATGAAGATGATGAGAGGACTAGAACATCTCACTTGCGAAGAGAGGCTGAGGGACTCAGGACTTTTTAGCCTAGAGAAGACTGAGGGGGGAGCTTACCAGTGCTTATAAATACTTGAGGAGTGGGTGTCAGGAGGATGGGGTCAGTATTTTTTCAGTGGTGCTCAGTGACAGGACAAGAGGCAATGGGCACAAACCTGAACATAGGATGTTCCACCTGAACTTGAGGAGGAACATCTTTACTGTGAGGGTAGCAGAGCACTGGAACAGGCTGCCCAGAGAGGCTGTGAACTCTCCATCTGTGGAAACATTGAAAACCTGCTTGGATGCTGTCCTGTGCAGCCTGTTCTAGGTGATCCTGCTCTGGCAGGGGGAGGGAGGGGTAGATGTTCTCCAGAGGTCCCTTCCAATCCTGATCATTCTGTGACTTGAGTTAAGCCCTGGGGTGGGAGCAGAGGCCTTCAGGGCTCATCCCCAGCCTGATCCATTCTGTGATCCGACAGGATTGCTGAGTCAAAGCATGGCTGACCACCCGCAGGAGGGTGGCACTGTGCAGAGCTGGGAGAGGAGAGGAGTTGGTGTGAGCAGGGGACAGTGCAGGGACCAGAAATAACAGTGTGGGAGCCCCACCACAACCTACTTTTGGGGTTTTTTTCCCCTTTAGATTTTTTGAAGCCGCAATGTCTCTAAGTAACAAAGTAAATGCTGCCATGTGCACACAGAGTGTGAAGTTGCAGTGGGATTTACTGCAGTGAAATAAACCGTTTGCAGAAAGGAATAGGTGCTAAATTGTGCAGAACAGCTACCCAGTGCTGAGGGACTAAGGATGAGGGAGAGACAGGCTGACAGGTCTCACTGCAGAGAAGCTTCCAGGACATGTGAATTTTTTTTCTAAGCTCTGCCATAGTTTGTTGGCCTGGGACAAACCAGTTAAGAATCTGCACCCTAGTAGCACCGTGGAGGAGGTTTGTTTCCCTCTTATGTTCTGACTCTAAACTTCAGGCAAGGACTGTTTCTCCTTTATGTATTTATACAACACCCCTCTAGTCCTAACTGCAACCCCTGAACACTACCGGGACAAAATACCAATAATCAATAGGAGGAAGCAGCCAGGCAGAGGAGATGGATGACGTGTGCAATTTAATACAAAAGCAGCCTAACAAAGGAAGGTTTGCCAGCACCAAAAGAAAGAGTGCTCCACCTGCTCATAAACCACAAGACTGTGATGGGAGAAGAACCAAGGCAGCCTCTGAGCTAACACTTTCAAGTCACCTATTTGGAGAACTCAGATACAGAGGAAAGACCATATTGATATTTTGACAACCTTAAATGAGTAGAAAGTGCAATGACTACAGTCCCGAAGGCAATTGCTCACATGTGAAACTAAGGCAACTGGAGACACCCAATTAAATGAGATTCCTTTTCTATGGGAGGTGAGCCTCATGGCAATGAAACTTGCAATGTAACTCACGAGAAGGTGCTGGAGGTGAGGGGCTCTGTTCAGCTGCATTTATAGTTGCATTTCCTCTGCTGTTCAACCCACAGCCCAGCAGTTACCAGAAAGACTCCTTCATTTGCTGACTTCAGCCTGCTCTGGGGCACTGTGCTTCCCCTGAACTGCTTCACCCCTCATGGATCCCTTCCATAGATCCCAGGCAGTATCAAAGGCCTCCTTTAAAAGACTCAATATTGATTTACTCAAGGACTAGTTTAAACCCGTAATTCTTGTGGAATTTCAACAGTTTAGCACCCAAAACTCTCTGCCTTCACAATGGCCTGTGTGTGAGCTTTCCAGAACACACTCTGCTGCACCTGCAGAGGCTCAGGTCTCCCCACCCAGGACCATGTCCCCTCAGCTTCCACTTGTACAGAGCTCTAACTGACATCTAGTAGCTCTGTTTTTTTTAAAACATGGAAGCCACACATCTGGGTCCAAAATGCTCTTGCGTGAGAGAAAGCCCACTGCTGAGTAACTATTAATTTGGAAGCTGTATAGCAAAATAAAAGCCAGTATACTACCTTTACAGAGGATTGCTTTCCTTATGGACACGTTACAATGCAGACCAGTCATGTCAAATGTGGTTCAGTTTGAAGGTTGCTATAAGTTTTACACACTATTAAAGTAATTAACAAGTTATTCCAAGAAAAATAAATTATATCTTGTATAAAATAATCCACGGGAGACTCTAGTAAAGAACAATCATTCCTTACTTTCAAGACAACTTTAAAAAGTGCAATGTATGCACACAGTGTTGTCAAGGCAGTTCCCCTCGTTCAACAGCAAGGTTCAAGTCAGATCCACAAAGCTGGGTCTGGGATGGTCGAAGAGATTAAATAAGTCTGGAGTTTTGCAGGAACTGGATGAGCACTTGATAGACAAACTTATACTGGGCTATGGTCTGGATCATAAACATTCTCTGCTCCCGCAGGTGCCTCAGCATCACAGGAACATCCATTTTCTGCAAAGCAAAGAAAGAAAAGCACAAGGATGTCAGTTCCTGAAATCAAACAATCACTGTCTCAACTATCAGTTAACTGACAAAGGGGGTTTTCCCCCACTTTTTTTTTCATTTCAAGGAGTATTACAGCAGCACGTACATGTTCCTGCGCATCCAGTGCTTTCCCCACTGAAGCTTACAGGAGGCTTACATTTCTGCACTGATGTACGGGGGCAGACAACCAAAAATGTGTCTTCCAGTTGAGTACCACCGATTACCCCTCAGCAGATTGTCAAGTGAACATGGAATAAAGGGCTGCTTCTCTTTGGAGTTTTCTTCTGCTTCAACATACCTGTTTTCAACTCAGTAGGACAAACCCAAAACGTACTTTCTCAGGTTAAGGCTAGATGTATATTCTGGAATGTGTAGTACAAACCTTAAACCAGCCAAGACTCTATAGCTCAGCTCTGACTCTACCACTGAGTACATCAACAGGCCCCATGGCCGCTCGCACACTGCGCTCTGATCTGTGCTCAGACGTAGTCATAGAGGGAGGATCTGAGAGATTTTTCAAATGGCAAACAGGCATCAGGATCTTAAGAACAAAGGTTCCTTGGACAAAAATAAAAGCACAGGCAAACACAGTGACCCTGCCACTAAAAAAGAAGGGAACTCACTGCCACCCAATGATCCAGAAAATCTGACACCTGACCTCCAACAGCCAAGTCTATGCTAGCAAGCAATGCTCCAGAAGAAATACATCTGTGAAGTGAAATGAAGACCCAAATACGTGTTGCGCAGACTCCAGGCCTTGGTCTGCCTCCATCTACTGAACCTCCACAAGCAGCTGGGACATGAGGTGCTCTCCAAGAGACCATCTTCCAGCTTAGTTTCATGCAAAAGAAATTCACTTGCATGCCCTGAAAACACTCTGCACAGTAAGGGGGAATGGATCTGGAGCTGCCCTGTGAAAGAATACCCCAAACCCCACTCAGCACACTGGGGCCCATACACCCTGCAATGATCCGACTCAAAAAACAAATCAGCTGTGTGAAACAGAGGCCAGGGAGATAAAGTGCTAGAAATCACTGCGAATTTCATGAGATGTTACCATCGCATCATCAGCATTTGGGAAGCAATCAACCTATGGTGTTCTTATGTTTTACCTGTTAGAACAGGTACACAAGGAGCTATTCAGAAGTCATTGAGCCACAAAGCTCAGCCTGCCCGCTCAAATTCAGAGGGCATGTAATAGGACCCAAGATGAGGGATACAAACTTCTTAGGGCAGCAGTAAATATAAGCACTAAGATACAGGGAAGCTCTTGAGCAGTTCAGGGTGCACAGCCTCTATCAGGCCACACGAATTGTACCTCCAATGCCAGTTTGCCACCCCAGCACACAAAGGACAAAGAAACTCAGTCTTTTGACTGAGATGAGAAACATTACAAGCGCAATGACAAAGGACAGAGAAACAAGATTGCTGCTAACACTTGGAGGCGTGACTGAGGCTGGAGTCTGCTCCCACACACGCTGGAAGTTTTCTGGAACATTTAAAATAAAACCCACACTGCGTATCAATTTCTGTCATTACATATAACAGGCAGAGTCTCCAGCCTGTGCAAACAAGCCCTGACTCAGGCTATCACTTTCTGGGCTATATATTCTGCCACGTACCCCTGCAAGCTGTACTAAAAGGACATCTCTACAGGGTCATCAACCGTATAGAGCTGTGATGAGTAATGTCATGCTACCTTCAAATGGGTGCAAAGGAAAGCGTGAGCTGCTTCCCATGAACTCGGCTAACTTGGAGAAAGCCTCCCCGTGAACTCGGGTGCTTACGAAAGCCATACAGTCCTTGCTGGGCAGAGTCACGCAGAACCTGATCTCACCTCAACAGCCACAACAAAAATGCAGGCCATCTTCAACCTGCACACCATGTTCCCTCTCAGCAGTTCAGTGCTTGACAGCTGGTTGATTTTTACTGGGTGAACAGCAATTCGCGCACCTCCTCGAAATGGACTAAGCTTTGACAACCTCTGAAATGAAAGAAAAACTCATCCTGCCTATTTGACCTCCTATTTGTAGTTAAATTAGTGCTTTACTCCAGGTATCTTCAAACCCACCTTCAAGACAAGGCACATGTCAAGAAGAGGTATGATGTTTGCTAAGGTGGCATTTGCAAAAAGAACAAACAAAAATGGTACTCGTTTCTGACTCCCAACCTAGAAAACTCACTACACCTGCAGTTTCCCCTATGAAAATTCACTGTAGCTGCAGTCATGAGTTGTTAATGTCCCAGTGCCAAGGCCGAACTACAACTTGGTAGAGCAGGATCTTCGATTACTTTCTTGTTCTATGTGTCTACAACAGTAAAAGTTTAATGATGCGACATGTTACTTACTATACAGTAGGTTACTGAAACTCTATCCCTATAACGAGATAATCTGCTTCAGACTCACCCAGCAATAGCCTAGAAGCCACGGTGACCACAGCTGTACAGGGTTTCATTAAACACGGCTTTTTACCTAAACCTGAAACCTCAAAATCAAGAGTTCTGGTTTTAGTTCCAGCCCTGACGCAGACTTTCCAAGAGGGTCTGTATCAGTGTTGTCAACCTCCCTCCCCTTTTTTTTACCTTTTACCACCAAAAGATTACCACTAATAAATCTACTTACTAGGATGCTTCTGAAGAAATCAGCCAGTTCATCATACTAAAGCATTTGAAGTATTAAGTCATTTCATTTCAGGGAAAAAAGGCAATTATCCCGATTCAAAACAAACCAGTAAGACTGCTGCATGAAAAGGAACCCTCCCTTGTGCGGAACGCCGCATCTGTCACGAAGTGAAAACATACTGCTTTGCTAATAACAAAATGTTATGATTCTTAATCTTTTTTTTTTTTTTTAATTAGGTTCTAACAAACCAAAAATATTAACTTAGCACGATCTAGAGCAACAAAGCCCTTAAGGAAAATTCTCTTTAATATTAATGATGATTTCCACCATTAACCGAGACAAAAGAATGCTTTAATTAAGGGACATCAGAGAAATCCCTTATTATTGAGCACTGCCATCAGCTCCTAGAGAAGCTGATGAGAATTCTTTTGAGTGTCAAGGCTTGCCCCCATGCTCAGATGTTGCGGTACCGCCTTTGCCTTCGTTTGCTACTCAGCTACTCTTGGCCAAATAGGTGGCTTCTGTAAACTGCAGACAAACTGAGGTGGCCAAAATGTTGCACAAGTGTTAGTGTTTCTTCCTGGCACACCGTTTGCCTACAGAGGTTACTGCAAAGCAGACACAGCGACACGGTAGCATTCGGGTATGGCTCTTGCAACCAGATGGATTTCCTCTGGCGGGCAGAGATTTTGTGGCTGCTGTGCAAATGTCAGAAGCAGTGGCTTCCAGATGCCAGCACGTTCAAAAAGAAGTCAAGCTGGCTCAAGACTCTGAGCTCTTGCCCCCACAGAGGAGCAGCCAGCCCAGGAAGGTGGCAGGATTCCCAAACCACATACCTGTGGGTACTCTCTCTCCGGGCCAGTTCCTCCTTCCCCTTCTTCCCCACTTATCCCAGCCTCTCTCACATAAAAAGAAAAGTGAAAATTGTGGCAGGAATCTAAAGGACAGCTTCACCTCTAGCAAGGCCCAGCCTGAGTCGGAGGAGGCCCATCGCAGCTGAATTCAGCCCAGGTTCTCTGCATGACCCTGTAACTACAGAATGACAAGCTCCTGGAGGGGGATGACACAGAACCAAAACAGGACTTCTTGCATGACCTCTTTAAAAAATAGTGATGAAGAGGAAATTACACTGGTATTTGCCTGCTTTAGGACTTGTGGTTTTGAACGAGCCAGAAAGTTGCACTTTGCATAGTGCCTGGCGCAGAAAGGCTCCAGCTGATAACTCCTCTATGGCCACACAGTAATGCAGGTGAGCATTTCTGGTACATATGTCCAGTCCCACATTTCAAGCAACCCACCCAACAGATAATTACTGGGAGGGTGGGTGACACGTCTGTCTCTTTTGTGGCATTCTTATCTCTACAAGGTGTTTTGGTCCTATAGCAGTTTCTCTGGCAACAGAAACACCGAGTTTCAACATCTGTCTTGTCAAAACTGTGTGGCACATTGGTAGTCAAGGTGTGATGTACTTTCTGGACAGTTCCCCAGTGACACAAAACATGAGTTGCTACATGTAATTACTCTGCTGATGCTCTTAGTCTTAACTCCAGGCTATACTACTTTTGTTTTGTAATAATGGCTGCAGTTCCTAAAATCCTACTGCCCAACACACACACGCCTTTTTCTTCAGACACAGTTAAGTTTCACTCCAGAGACCAGAGATGATGCAAGAGAGAGGAGGGAGTCGAAGGACTGAATATAGACAGCAGAAAACTGTAGTTAAAAGAGCAAGGAAGCTGGAATTATTCTCCAGCCTTTCAATAATTGGATGAGAGAATGGGCAGAACAAACTGAACATAGCTGGGTAGTGGAATAATTGTAAAGAGTTTCTAATATACATACATATAAAAAACAAGCCTCTCACATAGTCCTTGTAAACACTCCACCTCTAAACTGTTAAATGCAGGTCTGAATTCTTAAGAGAGAAAAATGCCATAATTTTGAATGTATTAAAATAATACTACTAAAGCACAGACACTGCCAGCTGAACAGACAGCTACAAGAAGTAACCAGCCATGGGAAATCTGCTGCATTTGAGGCCCTTGTCTCACAGAGGTAATAGAAACGTAGCTAGTTAGTCAAGGACTAAGTTAGTCAAGCTCAGGATTTATCCTGAGATAGCTGACTTACTTCGTTATGCTCCAAGCACCCGATCATCAGTTCCGTTAGGATAACCACTCCGGTCCTCCCTACCCCTGCGCTGCAGTGAACCACGATTGGAGGGTTGCAGTTGTTGCTGCTGTCCAACACGCTGTTGGTGTGGCGACGCACTGACTGTATCTCCTCCAAGTAAGCTGCAAGAGAAAACGCAGATGAGGTTGGAAACATCTACATGTCTAAATGTAAAAAAGTGGGTGAATAAAAGAATATAGAGAAGTCATTCTTTGTCAAAGTGGCAGTAATTTATGGTTTTTACAATGTACTAATTATTTGGCTGGGGTGCACCGAACAGCACTGAATCCAGCAAGTACCAGCTGGGTGTCAATTATTACTTGGGAGTCTGCTCCTTTAAATTAAATAGTTCTTTTAAAAAATTAAATTCTGTCTTCCTCACTTCAAATCTCCAGGTCCCCTAAGCAGATGATTCTAGACATTACTTACAGCAATTCCTGCTATTAACAGGCTGGGATAGAAACAACAGCTAAGTCCCACTGAAAGTACTGCCTGTCAAAGCCAATATCAGATGGGAAGCGAGCATCCATCTGCCCTGTTTCTCCCTTCTAGAATGAGGTGGAACATCACCCACTGCTCAGGGTTTGTTTCTCAACAGCTACAAGCTCTCCTGAGAGCTTGCTGTCTTTGTTTTCCCTGAAGCTGTTTCTAGAAAGCGCACGAATCAAGAACAGTTGTCTTGTGTGACTGTCTCAGTGCTGCTCAATGCATTCTACTGTCAGACAGCACTGACATCCTTACCTAATGGAAGCCCACACAGTTAGATAAGTGCACCATAAACTACAACTCCGACTCTGACCTCTAAGAATTACTCCAGCACAGTTTGGATGCGTGACAAAGATGACGGACATCACCCAGAAAGATACAATCAGATTCATAACTTGCAGCCACTTAGCTACACACGAGTCAGACTGGGAGGTGAGATCCAAGCCAAACTCTCCTGCCCAGGCTCTTGGTGACATCTCACTGGAGCCTGAGCAGACCTTTCCACAGAGGCAGACTGTGGCTGAAGGCCTACAAACATCAGAAAAGCTGTTTTAATGCACATGGTGCAACAGAACTGCTCGTGGTGGCAACCAATGGGACAGAGGAACTGAGGACAATCAGGTTCCAATTACTGCCATGTCCAACCACAGCTATGTGGGTTGGCAGGGGAAACAAAGTAGGAAACAAACTGAGAGACAACACTGCCTTAAAGACAGATCCTGTGGCACTCCTCCACCAAATCTGGAATGGCATTTTTATCTTCTGCCCCAACGACACAACTGGGGAAGGAAGAAAGTGTTACTTACACCAAGCTCATACCACGCAAAGGAGAGTATCACTAAGGGACTGTAGCTGTGTCAATCAAGACTGAAGTGGAGCTAAGTGCCCTTGCTGAGAGAGGACTTCACTGCCAAGCTTTTAGAAATTAAGAGGACAGACATTTCCAGTGCATCAGTACACCACGTACCAAGTCCTTTGGTGGTAACAAAAATCTCTGCATCATGCTCCACCATAGCACCAGGGATGTGGCATAGTTAAGTAACGGTCAAACTCCTATTATGGCAGTGTTTATTACTTGGTAAGGAGGAAGTGCTATTAACTCATTACAGACAACTACAAGGGCTGTATTTTCAGCAATGCCTGAACCAGGACCACATTTCATTGACATTTCCTTACCATTGTTGAGGTGTGTATAGTCAGGCAAGTGGCAGTGAGTTCAGACTTGCTGCCTATGGAGCCTCCACTCTTTTGGGACAAACCCAGTGCCTCCACACTCCTAAAGGCTGGCTGTCAGCAATAAGGACCTCCTGGGAATCCGGAGTTGTGCAAGGTTTCACTAACATCTGATTCTCTCTAATCACATCTGTGTGCAGCCCAGGTTGTCCTACACTCGTTAAGTAGCTGGGAAGGGCAATAACTTACACTGACAGATCAGCCAGCAGAGGTATCCTGTTACCTGAAATTTCCCAAGTCTTTAGCATTGCTGATGACCCTGATTTTTCCCCCTGTTATATGTCAGGTCTTACAGGACCAAAATCCTCAATCAACTTAGCTCCTACTTCTTCAATACCACTTCTTTTTTTTCTCCAAGTCACAGCAAAGCATAACCTAGTTGATGCCTTTGTATGCCACAGCAATAACCATTTAATATCAATCCCAACTTTAACTAGGTGCAGTTAACTGAATCCCGTGTAACCAACCTTTCCCTTGATGTATTTTATCAAGCAAGTTACAAAAAACTTACATAAAAAACCTTGGACTTCTTCTGGGCACCCATGGTCAGGCCAGTCAGTATACTGCAAATGCCACACTGTCCTCTCTTGTCCAGAGAGAAGATGCTTGACCTTCAGACCAGTAGTTGCATAACAGCCGGAGTCTGTGCGGAACTTAGTTGTCACCTTGAACTTCCCATAAGTGGCTGAACTGTGCTTGGAGCCCAGTTTAGGCCAGTAACGATGACTCTTACTTCTTCCTCCCTCCTTAATAAGCAAAAACCAAACAATAGCCATTAGTTCCTGCAATTATGATTCTCTGCAGAGGGCATATAACTGCAGACAAGCCAACTAGTCTTATTTCTAACTACTGAAAGAACAAGGAGCATCTCACAAAGTTAAAAAAACCCCAAAAATCATTTAAAACTCTCAGTCATGTAATACTAAGCATTAAAATGCTTTAAGAATGAATGTCTCCTGGCAAAAGCCTAAGCTGCCTAAGACACCTCAGTAAATATTCTCCTCCCAGGGAAGCCTCTCCTTTAAATGGAAGGAGATCCTTTTCAGCAGCTTCTATCTGTTGTCGCTCAGCCCAGGGAACAGGACAGTGACTTGATGCACCAGGGCCCTCCCTGCGTTTGCATGAAGCAGAACACCACGCTAGGTAGCAGCGTGTGCCAGCTTTTATAACGCTGCACATCGCTCTTGGGTGACAGGAGAAATAACTGTTTTGCTTGGCATAAGAATAAAAAGATTTATTTCTTTATACAGACACTTCTAGGGAAACAAGATGCTTCTGGTCTCTCTTCAGCTGATAAGAGTGGCGGCATGTAGAACTGGCCTCGGATGGGGTGGAAATCTCTGTCAGTTTAACCAGCAGCAGTTCAGCTCTCACATTCCAATGGAAACACCTTTGTTTGGTTTGGCCTATCTGAAGCCAAGCTTGGGGCGGGGGGAAGAGGGTTCTGCTTGTTTCCCTTTAGTACTTGCCAAAGGGAATATCAGAAAGTTGCAGAGTATTGTAGCAACAGGACCCTGTGTTCAAACAGGGTAAGAGGAAAAGGGATGTTGATAGAAAAACCAGGCTACAGTAGCAGTAAGGGGAGATGTGCTGACATGAGAAAGAACTGTATTATTCTGTGACTTACATACCTCTTCAGCTGTGACCATGGCTATAACGTTCACCCCCTGTTCCCACACCATCTGCCAGAAGTCATGGCACGTGTGTGGCAGAGGCCCTTGGGTAGCAATGTAGTGCCACTCCTCCCCACCTACAGTCACCTGGGAGGAAGGGAAATAAGTAAAAATACGGTCAGTGCCCAAATTCTTGGCAGAGTCCATGCCAGAACTGCCCTTTAAACAAAAGGGACTATAATGAAACCTTTACTTCTTTGTTCTTCCACTTTTGTTCAAAATTTTGAACAAGAACCGTCCTTTTGATAAGAGCAAAGCCAACAACACACAATACTTGGTGCTTCCAAGTCCTTTCTTGATGCCCATAAACATAAAGCCTTGAGCAAAATGTCATCTATTTTTCTTGCCATCGCATCTGGGTGATACAGACAAAAAAAGTAGGGGCTTTTTTCTGAGGCCCTGTTTTTGATATGGCTCAAGTACAAATAAGCAACTGATGGACTTCCCTGGGCTTGGTGACAGACCCAAAATGAAAGAAAAGCAGAGCACCAGAGGAAGTGTTTATGCATTAAAAAAGCATCTCAGTGCTGCAAATTAGCACACAGCGGTGTAGGAAGCCTGAGTGCAAGTGAGATTTTGCATGAGGAAAGCTAACACCTCGGCTGCTTAGGACCTCCCTCTATTTTCCACTAAGGCAAGAAAATAATTTCTTAAACTGATTCTTACTACACTGGCCACTGCTGAAGATGTGGCCAAGCTGTCCCCAGAGGATGCAGTCATGCCCCTACACTGTACAGAATGCAGAGCACAGATACTGTTGACAGCCAGTGACGAGATCAAGGCAGACATCACTTCAACTTATTTTTCCTCACTCTCATCTTCATTTTTTTCAGTTCAGAAGCTGAAAACTACTATAAAGTAAAACCAGCACATTAAATAGCCTTCATACACCAGATGAAATTTAAAACTATCTGAAGCTGTAGCCATGTATTTCCCAATACAGAACAGATTGCCAACCACATGTTATAAAAAAAATTTGTGTATTTGCATGATGACACACAACAAAATTCTTTTTAAAGCACTAAGGCACAGATTTACACACTAGAAATTGCACAGTGCCCCAAACAGACCTGGAAGTGCCTTTGAGTTAGCCAGTATAAAACACTGCATCATTTACCTGAGGCAGACCTTCATGCTTAGGCAGCTTAAAAAAAAATAATAAAATAAAAAAATCACTTGTATGTAAAAAAATACTTTATGACAGATTATTTGCTAATCATCAGAAAAGGTTTATACAAAAAAAACTTCAAACATTTTTCAACATTTTAGGTAAAAAGCCAAACCACTTCTAGAGCTACTAGATATTACTGAAAAATGTGCTTACCAGCAAAAAGCAAACCCAGATGAACTAATTATTTTGGAAAGTTAAAATATTTTTCCTTCTCAGACTAAGACCTCTTAATTCCACATGCTAGCCCAGAGCCAATTCTCACAACAAAGTTATAAATCCCAGGGAAGATGATTTACAACAGAAATGCTGACACATCCATAAATACCAAGGTGCTGGCGGACAACGTTACAAGGAGCAATCAATAACTCTGACAGGTTTAAGCATATACTACATTTCAGTTACAGGTCTTTGAATACATTTTCATAAGCAGAGTGGATTTATTCGTTACTCAAACAGCTGTTCATTAAGCTGAGCTACTTGGGGTTTTACACCTGTAACTACCAGAGCGTTTGCACAGTAACAACGTTTTTCACTGCACTGAAAATGGGTTTGCAGCCCTATACAGCAGCTCAGTTGCTTGTTTCCTACTACGCAGTGTACTCCTGCATGAACGATAGTTAAAAACCTGTAAGCTCCTCAGGTGCTTGTCCTGGGTGGGAATGAACAAACCACACAGCACTAACCAGCAACTCCCAACGTGGACTGGCCTTGTGCTGGCAAGGCTCAGCCGCAGCCACGAGTGCTGGTGCAGTGTTGCTGAGATTTTTCAGTGAATACTGACCTGGCCCAAGCAGTCAGGTGAAGTGGTCTTAAGAACTTTTTTTTGCTTAATCCATAAATGTAATTACACTTTGTCTCTCTGGCATAAGTGCTGACCGTAGTATTTTAACAGCAAAGGTCGATGGTAAGTAAGCAGAGAAATGCTGTAAAACTCTGGGGCTCACAGACTGGGCTGGAATCCTTCAGGCATGGATCTTATCATGATGATATAGGAGTTTTCTTTGTCTACTGACTTCTGGTCCAAATATCCAGCCTCCTGGCACATGATAGGAATGGACCATAAATAGTCTAGAGGGAATGGGATGCCTGGAATGTTTACTGCATTCTAATGTCCTGACTACAGGATATTAAAAATTGGATACTGGGCAGCAAACACACACACATACACACACACTGTGCTGCTGAGGTAAATTTCGCAGATGCAATTTCACCTCCTAAGCAAAAGCACATCTGCTTGGCTTCCGCATGCGGCTCCACAAGCGCAAGGGGCAAACACTGGCAGGGACCACTGTCACGCATGAAAACATTTGTCCCTGTTCCTAGGTGCTCTACGGATGTGAGATGTGTTCCTGTCCAACTCTGACACAAAAGGTAAAATATGGACTCAACAATGGCCAGGGAAAATAATTTTTTCCCTTTTTTTTTTTGCTTTGAGGGCATTATTTATGTTAGGAATCTGGTTTTGTTTTTTTTTTCACTTCCTAACAAAATAGATGAAAAATTTTGGGCTGACAAATCCATCATCAAAGCAATGTCTGATTATGCAAAAAACTCAGTATCTGCTACCTACCAGGCTATGTAGAAAAGTAATAACCTGCCAGGATCCTGGTTCAGAAATTATTCTGAATCAACAGGATTTAACACTGTAAATCACAACCAAGGAGGCCAGCAAGTCTCTTTAAACTTTTAAAGGGCTTTTACTCCAGGAAAATATTCATTTAACAGGACATGTTATTTATTATTTGTAATTATTTCTTTTTAATTTTGATTTTGACACTGAGAAAAAACAGTCAGCCCTTTCTGGCAAAAAACAATCTGTGATCTGAGGGATGGGACTGCTGCTACTCTACACTGAAGGAAGTAAAAGCCAACAAAGATCTTTGCTGCTGAAAGCTTAAAGAAAAACAAGCAACTGCAGCCACTGCAGGACAGTTCACTTAAAACTGGCAATGTTTGTAAGTAACAGAGTCAACCCATATCTTAAATACTTTCTACACTGAATCAACAAGAAGAAATCTGACTTATCTTAATGAAAACTTATTTAGAAGCACAGAAGCAGTATCCAAGCAGAGACACTGGGACCTCAGCAGTGAGGTTTTCTCTTTATCAACACAGACTTAAAAAGTTTTCTTTTAAAAGTCACTCAACTCTCATGATAAAAGGAATAAATGTGTTATTTTTATATATAGCTGCAGTATCTGTGTGAACATTTATTCCTTATAGCTGCTTATTTTTATTTTGGGTATGAAACTGCATACCTGGAGCCACAATTTTGATTTAAAAAAATCCTATCCTATATGCTAGTAAATGGGAAAAACCATTTCAGTAGAACCTTGTGCAGTATTTCTTTCAGGCTGCACCATTTGGTTGCAGGACTCATTCTGCGTGGGCTGATGTAGTGTCCCCGTGGCCTGCACGCCTACTGGGACCCATAAATCAGAACACACACTGAGTGAGCAGAGGGGGGTTGTCCATTTCAACTTGCAAACTTCCACTGGTGGAAACTCTGACTAAATTGCTCTCTAGGAGTGACATCTCCTTGCCCCATACTTAGTTCCTCTCTCATTCAGGTACAGGGTCACGACAACTGTATTGCATTTGAGGTACCAGGACTGATCTAACATGTGTTTAAGAAACACAGAATCTCTTCCCACATTAACCAACATTCTGCAACCAGCTGGCAGAGCTGGGCATAAAAAAGTAAAGATGCCTCTCAAATGCCTTCCCAGTCTCTAGCATATAAACCAACTCATGCATGTTAGTTGATGGGGGTTTTAGTGATGCCTGTGATTACCAAAGGTACAACAATGCATTCTGACCGAGCTGCTTTCAGCATTTCTGGAGTTACAGAAGATGCTGCTGAGCATCCAGAAACACAAACAAAGCTTTAACATACCTTCATTTGCAAAGCACAGTTCAAGAAAGTTTTTACCTTTACATGCGAAGCATTGATGTAGCCTGTGTTATTTTCTTTGGTTGGCACCAGCTCTACTCGGTTCTCCTCATAAGGAACAACTTCCCTGATGCGGTTACGCTCAGTGTTTTCAGGTAAGGCAGCAGTGGTGAAGATCCCATCTGCCTTTTTCTTTGGAATCTGCTCATATTCTGTAAACACCATCCCCTCTTCCAACTTCCTCTTCAAGATTTTGCACTAACATTTAAGAAAGAGGAACACCAATCCATAAATGCTTTCAGGAAGAACCATTTACCAGTAGACATCCATCCATTCTTTGAATTTCAATGTATGGTCATAAGACTCTCTCACTCACTGCTTTTTTCCAGTTGCAGTTATCTGAGGGCACAGGCCACAATCTCTTTTCTACCGAATGTAGCCACAAACAAATGTTATGTTTTTACATTCCACCTCCATAAATTTTTAAGACTGATACCATAAGAAGCAAAACCACGTTAAATGCAAACCCAGTGTGGGTTTGTATGTGATTTCACCACAACAGACACTTGTAAAAATATTTTTAATTTGTCTTTTTAGGAAAAAGATCACCCTGTGACTTTTTCACAGTGAGGGTGACAGAGCCCTGGGACAGGCTGCCCAGGGAGGTTGTGGAGTCTCCATCTCTGGAGATATTCAAGACCCATCTGGACACCTCCCTGTGCGATATGCCCTAGGGAACCTGCTTTGGCAGGGGGGTTGGACCCAATGATATCTTGAGGTCCCTTCCAACCCCTATGATTCTATAATTCTGTGAAAAGTGTGATGTGGTCCACATTTTCACAGTACTCCCTAACTCGCACGCATGCGATTCCTGTGGGCAAATCAAACCCCCCACACAAACGGGCGAAGGTTAAGTTTCATCATCTGCATACCAGGCAACACAAGGCTGCAAATTTCTACACAGAAAGCCAGGAAGATTCTTTGCAGATATGCTTCTCAAGCCTTAATGGCAGCAACTGTTTTTAATTTATGGAATTCCATATGCTCGCACACCCCCGCATGCGCAAACATCAGCACACAAACTATTTCATTTTTTTAAAATTTAATCCCATTAGAGATGTTAACTGAACTCTTTAGTTGTATCAGAACATGAAAGGAGTTATCTATGGATGATCACTGTAGAAAGACTGCCTGATCAAGTGAAAAATGTGCAAAATGTTACATTTACAGCTTGGTGTTTTAAGACATTGTACGGTCACATGAAATGGTGAAATGCCTCAATTTTCACTAGCTTCAGTAAACATTCAAGACATTTTACACTTCATCAGCGTCCAAAGATGCACCAGTGTTAAACACAGACCTTTCCTATTAATAGCCCTGGAAAATTGTAAGAGAAAATTTTTCACATTTTAAATAAAATTTTAATATTTTAGAAACATCATGCTGCTGGGAACAAAGGGAACGAGCAACATTTCACGAGCCTCCATCTTACCCTCTCATCCATCGGCACCTTGGCGACTTCATCCTGGCTGTCCTCCGGCACTGGAACCCTAGCAACCGAGAGTCCATTCAGTGCTGCCAACATCAAGGGCCTCTTCTGGGCCTCCAGGCCTGCCATCTTCTGCTTTTCTAGATTCTTTTGGCAAGAAAAGGCACGTTTTCATCTCTGTGTGATTATTTATAATGCCAGTAAAATGCTGGAATGTTTTTTTAATCTCCAAAATCTGCAACTCTCTGGCCAAGGAATGCAGATGATCACCATTAGCATCGTAAATTCAAATACAACCTCTATTCTTCCTGTTATTCCTCAAAGGCCTGCTCCTACATGAGCCCAGAATTTTAATTTCAAAGAAGCAATCCCAGCATACAATACAGTTTACATGCCATCAAAAGACACACAAATAAAATCTCGAGCATTTTTCTGCAAACATTACTCTGAAAGTAGGATGCACAAAGCATCCCTCTCTTACGTTAAAGCAGTGCTACTGAGACCAAGATACCTGGGGCATCTTTTAAAAAACAACAATTTCAACCTATTACAGCAATCAGCAAAACACGGGACAGTCGTTTCTCTTCGGTGATGGTAATGCTAAAAATCAGAAGTCTTCTGATGCGCTCAGCTATTGTGGTAATTCAGATAGCACCCATGATATATTTTACCCTAAAAATTGAGCTCATGAATTCCAGAAACCAAATATTCCAAATTCCAGCCAGGAAGAGATACCGTTTATCATACACATGTATCATAGTATGCTGAGACACACAACCCAAGTATGACTTTTAAATCCATCCTACTGATCGCCTTATACCACTGGAAGCTGAAAGGTTAAGCAAGACGACAGACCTCCTTCAGGAGGAGATGAGTTACAGATCTTTTATGCCATTTAGTTATCAGTTCTTTCTGCTGGATTTGGAAAGAGATACGAGAACAAGGGAAGTCTGGTTCTCAGCAGGCATATGGAAGCTGTGGTTACCACACAGGCCAAGCTCAGCTCCTGGAAACACTGCTGAATCTGAACACTCTCAGGCATTTGTAAATGGCTTGATTTTTCAAAAAGCCTGTGTGCTTTTTCCTCACCACTGGGTTCCACCACAGTATAAAGTTAAAAAAACAAACAAGCAAACAAAAAAAATTAAAAAAAAAAAAAAAAGAGAGAAAAAAAGAGAAAAATTCCGAACCCACTCTGCTTTCTAAATTCCAGAAGGCAGGAAAATGCAAGGTTTTTTTCCCTTTGGGTATTTTACTATTATTACTACTTGCAAGACAAAATAAAAAAGCTTGTTTTTAAAAGGTCAAAGTCATCAAATTACTGTTAACATCACATGTGATTCCAGCAACAAAAGGAAGGTCTGCATGTGTTAAGACTGCTCATCTAGGCTGAAACCACCTTAAAAGTTTAATGCTAAGACCACCCCTTTACTTTCCAAACAGCAGCAGCACCTTTTGACCAAAGGCTGATCTGAATGATTATTTGGGGGAAGAGTACTCACAACATCTCTAAGTTCTCTTACCTTCATTTTCATCCTAAAATCCTCTGGATACTTGCTTTTCAATGTTTTCTTCACTCAGAAGGTCTAAAGAGCATACCTATGCTTGTTGTTGCACCAGTGCTTACAGTATTCACTCACAAAATATTAGCTTTCATAGATGAGTATCTATTTTAAATTTGAGATCTTGCAAGGAGTAAATTCAGTCTCCATGATAGAAGTTGGCAGCCCAAGTTTGATTCCTAACCATTACATCAGCATAAGGATCACCAACAAACAGGAAGCTCTATGTGTATGTTTGAAATTTGTTTTGGACAATGTGGTAGTAGTTAAATAACCTAATTACTGACCTAGTACATAACCAACTCTTCTGCTCTGGACCATTTCGATGTTTTGTGATTTTGTTTCAGATCTCAATTGTGAAAATAAACCCACACCATGGCACATGCTTTGGTTTCTGGACCTGCAGTTGCACTTCCCAGAGCATTGTGTCTAGCCCATCGCTAAGGCAGGGATGGTAAGCACCCTTCGGATTTCTGCCATTGCCTACAGTGGCACTGAAGCCTTTGAATGCTTTTTATTTCGAATTCATTGCAAGTTTAAACGGATGCTATTTCTCATACTTAAGAACATTTTAAAAGAAAAATTAAACAACCCAGATCCTCACCCATCTAACCTGTACATCTGGCACTTCTATAATTAGGTGTGTGGTCACTCATTTAGTTGCTGGCAAAACTGGCACTCCGTATTCTGCAGCTACTAGTGTTTTATTCAGGTAACTCTCTCATATAAAGTGGCAGGAAAGGCACTCAGAGAGCATGTGAAAGAGCAAACAGTTTCCCTTATGTTGTATGTGATACTTATCTCGACATCCCTGCAAACGAGAAATAAACCACTTGCACCAAAACAGTCTCCCACCCATGAATTTCAGACCCATCCTGCCCTCAAATCTGTGGGGGCTAGAGCACCACGCAGGCAGAAGGGAAGCAGGCAGTGGGGAGGCTTTGCTGTGAGCATCCCCATCACCCCACCACAGGCTGGCACTGCCACCAGGGCAGCAGCATCGCCATCTGGATCAGAGAGGGATCTGGCCAGCAGCTGAGGGGCCATAGCAGAGGAAGCAGACAAGCCTGATGGCAGTGCATGGGATCAGCCCCTTCGATGGCTATATGGAATCACAAGGTTGGAAAAAACCTTTGAGATCATTGAGTCTAACCCTACCTGTCCTCTACTACACTATATCCCTAAGCACTTCATCTACCCATCTTTTCACACACACACACACACACAAAACCAATTGTCTGTAGCACTTGATACCACATTTTCTAACTTCGGGCAAAACAGTCTCTTCCCACCCATATGTTCCCTATGGCTTACTGATCCAACAGATTTCTGCAATGGAGACTGACCTGTGTGATTACTAATTTCCAAGAAACCACTGCAATAGAGGAAAGCACTTACCCTCATCATGATTTCTCTTTCTATAATGCTGTCCTCAATAGAAAACATTTCAGACACAGGCCTTTCCTTGACAGGTTCTTTCTTGACTCTCTCCTTCACACTTGTGAGGTCAGGCTCTGAGATAGAGGGCCCAAGCGAAGACCCATTTATTGCCATTTGATCAGTTCGAGACACACTCATGGCTTTGGAAGGCCCCGGCCTCATGGCCTTGGCCCTGGCTACAGCCACAGAAATGCTAACGTGATCCTGCCTCAGGGCTCCATTGCTGACACTTTTACGAGGCCCAGGGTACTCCGGAGGAGGTTTATTTGGTATTCTAGCCAAGGCAGCTTGCAGCTGTGCACTGTACTCCATGTTCTCATGGAGGGCTGTTATTTGTGACACAGATTCGGGCGTTTCTTCTTCCTCTTCACTTTCGCTGCTGTGTATCAGCATCGTGGCATCAGAGAATGTCTTTTTATGATGATAATGAGGAACCTGCTGAACTTCATGCCCCATTTGAACTGACTCTTCTGGCTGCACCTGCTCCCGCAAAGTGTTCCTGCGCGGCAGAGGGGCATTTAACGTTTTTAATGCCATGGCTTCTATACCACGTACCATATTGCTGATGACCTCCAAACTGTGGCGCTTGTTCACAGCTGCATGATGCTTCACAGCCATGAGGGGCTCGCTGACCTCCTGCAGCGACTGACGGACAACTGGCGAGCTGTCCTCTTGGAAGGTCTTTACTGAGAGCTGGACTTTGCGAGTGACCAAGTCAGGACTGCTCCCACTGACATATTTGTGCCGGTGGCTCGCCAGGTCCGGCGTGCTAGTGGCAGGACGTGGGCGAGGGTACGGAGGCGGGGGTCTAAAGAGATAGTTCTTTAGCATGTGAGCGGTGTTGTAACTCTGGCTGCTCTGCAGCTGCATGTTGGCCAGCTCTGGTGTGCTGACGGTGTGAGATATGGCGCTGGCTGCTGTCTTACTCTGCGCAGCATTATTTGGGTTCATTTGGTCAGCTGGGGCAACGGGCTTGTTATAGCCACCACCCTGGGGCCCGTATGTAATTGTGTAAGGATGTCTCTCTCTAATCTCAGGCTGACTGTAAACTAGGTCTTCTGGCTGGTTGTAAGCATGTGTGTTTCCAATATTGAGATTCCTCAAAGACTGACTTTGGCTATCCATCTGGATCACCCCTCTCTTCATCTGCCTCATGACAGTTTCGTAGTCTGGAGTTGGCCGGTAAGATGGTACTATGATTGCACTATGTCTGTGGCTAGGGATATAGTCTGCTCTCATGATGTCACTTCCAGGGATGCTCAGATTTGAGGACATTGGAGATGCCTGGATGAAGTTCTGTGAGCGATTGAGGGAGTTCATGCTGTGGGCACTGCATACACTTCCATTGGGTCCATTTCCATTCAAGTAGCTGAAGTCCATTGGACACCTGTCCAAACTGGTCTGAGACCTACAGTAGAAAGTTTCTTCATTTCCATGGAAAATGCTATCTGTGTAGAGCAGAGATAAAGACATTGACAACTTTAACATACAAGGACAAGGACACATTCGATGTTTACAAAATTTCAAGTGCAGTCTGCACCAATGATTACAGAGACAGCTTAGTGTACAACAATCGCAGGGGACGCTTGGTCTTGGGAGCATCCTTGGATCACTGCAATAGAACTAAAATAAAGCTACTCCTGTAAACACTCCCAACAGTTAGCAAAATATGGTAGTTCAGATCCTTGTGGGAGACATGAAATTGGAAAGAGGAAGTGTTTTTGCCTGGAGTGTCAAGGAAGAACAAAGGGGCATCTCCTTCCTCAGCATCCTCGGAAAGATTCATTGCTGCTGTCACCACCTGAAACACCCAGTGCTGATGGAGTATGGCAATCCTAAAAATTCTCCTGCCTTTTTATGATGATGCACTACTGTCTGTGATTCAAAAGACTACGGAACTGGAAAATCTACACCATACCAATCAACACTTTTGAGGATTTGAACTACACCACAGCAAGGTGATTGAGACTCATTGTTCTAATTGAGAATAACCCCCTTCACAGCCTCAGCTTCACAGTAAAACTGCAGTAGCCATTAAGCCAAATCTTCCACTATATGCAAGGAGCTATACTGAACGTCTCCTTTCTAACTCCTATCAAGTTCTACTTTAAATTTAGTCAGACCCTCACAACTCTAAATGGCTATCAGGTATGAGTAGGAGCTCCTCTGCCAGCAAGACCCCTTCAACCATACCTCTCATGCACTGGAAGGAACGTAGCCTAAAAGACCCAGCTAATGTGATTCCAAAAGGTGATGCGGTTATAGGTACAAGGCTGAAGGTGTTTAGGGGCTGGGCTCCATTCCCAGCCTTGATCAAAGTAAACTGGTACAACCTCTTAGAGAATTTCATTTTCAAACATGGGGGTAAAAATAGTTAACCTTATTTAAGCCAGAAGGCTAACAATGCAGGCCAGTGTTGATGAAAAATCAGCAGGGGGGAAAAAAAATAATCTAAATATATCATGTCCAGGACACTGATTTTTCCTATAGTAAGAAATATTTGCTGCCTTGTTTTCCCTTCAATCCATGTCTTTCCCTGGCCCCAGCTGGCACTGCCTTTGAGTACAGCCATCATACTTCCCTTAGAAATTATTTTTTCAGCTCACTGAACTGGAATACCAAGTTTAAGGTCCATATAATCAGGCACAGACATTTTAGAGAAATTTGAAAACTGAAATTGGACTTTAAACAGAAGACTTACTGCAACATTAACTATAAAGCTGCTAGCTCTCCTCCAGCAGCAGCTCCCATTTGACCACAATGGCATTAGAAATCTAGACATAAGGGGTGTAGGAGCTACTTTGCATACACATAAAACTGAAGCCTGTTAAAGGAAAAATATACGCTTTAAGTACCTTGTGAATTATGTGTTTCAGTGTAGTGCTCTCCACACTGGACATGCATAGGAGGCAGTATAAATGGATGTTGTCTTGGCTGAAAGTAAAAGGGGGAAAAGGGAAAAAAAAAAAGGCATTAGGAACTAATTTGCTACAATTTTTGCAGCTGAAACAGAAAAAAATAGTTCTATGCCCTTTCCACTGAATAATGCTTTCTTACCCAGCCAAAGACACGTGGCTTGGCATTTCTTTATAGAACAGAGGAACATTTTGTAGATTGTTTGTTAAATTTTGTTATGGAGCCCAAAGTTGAGCAGTTAAAACTCCTTTAAGCTCAGCCACTACAGAAACCAATACCCAAGGCTCCCAGCTCACTTCGAACTTGTCAAAAGTTTATTAAAAGCCCTTGCCCTTGAAAAATTAAAACAAACCAAACCTTATGCCTAACCAGGACAGAAGCAGGAGATGGAACAAATTCAGGGACCTAGAACACTGTTATACAAGCAATAGGAGCACATATGGACTTCAAATATCACCACAAATTGGATTCCCTAGGTAATGAATTGGAGCCTTCCCCCAACAATCCACACTGTAACAAGCTTTTTAACACAACAAGTATCACAGGGGGAAATTCAGCATTAAATCAGCAGGATCATTTACAGCAAAGTCAGTCACAGCTGACCTGTCCACCAGCTTTGCCTCTGTCCATCAGTAAACTGATGTGTTTTGCAATCACACTTTAACACTCGCCTGGTGCTGCTGAGCAAAGTTTAGGAAGACATACTTTGACACATGAAGCAAGCAGAAAGAGATGGAAGACACCCATGGACATCTCATGGACGGGTCTTCCATTCACAGTGGAATAGGGGCTTTTCATCTACGCTGATTCAAGTAGCCCAAACTATTAAAGTGGGTGCCCAAGGCAAAAAAGAAACACCAAAGAACTTTCATTTGCATGCACAGAATGAGCCCCACGCATGTTAGCTAGTGAAGAGGGGGTAGAGAAGGGGTTAAATTTACATTTTCTAAGTGGGGAGAAGGAATGAGGATCAAAGAAACCAAGCACACATCAATTTTTGCATACAAATCTGCTGTGTTAAGCCAGAGCTGGAAGACGACAGGCAATATTTCCGCTGCAACAACTACTTCCAAGGGTACAAAGCCCTACTCTCACAAAACAGCTTGCTGCTGGCAACCTGAGTACTGCAGCTTAGCCTGGAACAAACCAAGATGTTGGAAAGCTTAACAAATGTGGTGCTGTGGAAGAACACATAGAAAAAGTGACTTCTGCTGGAAACATATAAATCTAGAGCAGACAGTTTGCTTTGTGATAGATGTTATTGAAGGTATCTGCAAGAAATTAGGGATTATTCTGTTGAAGGTTATTTTGTTTTGCTTTTGGGTTATCTTGAAGGCCTATATGACTCTTCTGGCAAAATAGGAGAAGTTTGAGGTCTGCAGAACGTCAATATACAACTTGAGGATCACTTGGATTTATATTTTTTAAAAATCAGCTTATTAAACATATCATCATATTAAGATGTTCTGCACTAAGGAGGTTTTTCTGGAAAATCAGCATCATTGGGTGGTCTGACAGGAAAGAGAAAGAGCTTAAAATGGCTTTAAAGTAGTAGTAGCTAATGAAATACAGGTTCACTGCGATGCCAAAACTGTATAAAGGGTCTTAATCTGAAAGTAACGAACATGATCCTCAGTGGAGAGCCTCACCCCAAAGATCCCACTTCCCATTTATGCCTACTGATTTATTGCCATAGGAGACAAATGAGTAGGTAGGTGTATAAAGGTATGTACAGTGCAGACAACAGTCAGGAGGGCTTTTTTTTTTTTTTATCCCCAAAGAGAACTGTTCCAACAAGTTAACAAAACAATTATGGAAAAAGCAGCTGAAAGTTCAACATGAAGCAGCCCAGTTCGCTTTTTAATTGATGAGCACACATTCCTCCTCCTGATCTTCCTGAGGCTTTTTTTATTTAAAAAAAACACCTTATTGTATGTTCAAAACAAAGAAGCAGCAGGATTTGTTTTTCTTTTGAAAAAGGAGATTTACAGTTTTCATATCTAATACAGCAGTCTGGTTTCTTTTTCCCCCATGTGATATATATCTGAGGCAAGAGCATAAGAACACAAAACACATTTCATGTCTTCACCTTCAGTTTTTCATAGTCATCTCCAGGGACCAAGGTAACAGATATTAATATTATAAATATACTTCAGAGAACATAACACACAGCCTGAGTATTGCATCGTGACACTTTAGAAACACGCTAAGAATGGAAGGACAAAGAAATCCGGAGTCAGTTACAACAGCTCTCCTGCCAGTGGCTGGGAAACACAGAGGGCAACTTTTAGATCTAATGGACCACATATACGCAGAAAAACAGCCCATGCTGAACCCTGCAAAGATAAAGCCATCCTCTTATCAGTACCCGCTTAAGCTTGCTTTGGGAACATTTTCCCAAGTTGTAGCCACACTGTGGGGATATGTCAAGGAAACATTCCTGCCCACGTTAGCTTTCCACCTCGGAAGAAAAGGCCAATGGAGTTATCACTCTGGGAAGGTCAACAAAGCAGGCATAACATACTTCACGAGTGAAAACTGGCAACCTGCACACAGACAGTATTGCCCCCTGTCTAAGGGAGCAGCACTTAGGGGGTTCTGAGGGACTGTAGGAAATACTGACATACTAGATGTTAAAATTGGATGCAAAAATGTGTCCTTAGAGCTGACCAGGCTAAAAAGTTTCCCACAGATGTTTTTGATAAAGATTTCAGGGAACAGTTATCCAGTTTTGTCAGATTTACAGTATTTATGGAGAAGAGTTAAATGGAAAAAAATACAGTTTAAGAAAAACTGAACCACAATCCTGTACTGATTAGAACGGTTTTACTTAAAAACATAGTAACTTCAGACACAAAAAAGGCTCTCAAGCCAAGAAGTTGATAAATTCTAAGCAGACTTGATAAAAAAACATGAGGAATAGAAGAAATGCGAAAGGAGAAGCTGTAAAATTACGTAATGACTAGGTTTTGATATATACAGCACGAGAGGCTTGAGTTCTAGAAGATAATTTTCCTCACATACATGGAATATAACCTCAACCCAGTAGAAAGGTGCTCAGTTTCTGCTGGGGAAATAAAAATATAATGCCTTGAAGACTGTAGTTTTAAAAACTCAGTGGTGATATTATCCAGTTAAATTAATCTACCTGGGCAGCCACACCCTTGAAGCTCATTCCAATCACATTGCCTACAACAGATGAGTTAATGTGCTTATTTGAAATTTCAAAAGTATTCCATCTTACACAATGCCCTGTCCCATTAAGAACATCTATACCATTTCTAAAGACCCCACCATGGCACGTACCAAGGATGACCTACTCCAAGTGGGCCGTCGTCGGATAGGAGGAGGAGAATTTGATTGTCTGTGGAAGAAAGAGAGAAATTCTAGAAGCTACAATACTTCAGTTCTGATTCAAGAATGAATGGGAAAAACAAGAGATGAGGAATCTAAGTATTGCTCATTAATAAAATCTAAAAAATATGAATAAATGAAAATAATTCAGGTCTTTCTCCAAATAGGGAAAGTATTCCAGAGCCAAAATATACATGCCTTCAGTTCATTATCCTGTTTGGCTTACTTGGAAACACAAGAAAGAAAATCTCTAGTTTAAAAATGAATCAAACACATCTCTTAAGCAATAAAATCTGAACATGGCACACAGGCACGGTCTCAGGTGACTTAAGGTGAACATTAAAACAATGACAATTTTATGAAACTCATAGCAATCACTTCAAAGCAATGCACAGAGGTCACGGGGCAGGGGGCGAAGCAACTGGGTTAGATAATACTAGCGAAGCCACATACAATGTTAGAGAATCCAGGTGCAGTAGGAGGAAGGTGGGAGTGAAAAAAAAAAAGATGAAGGTAAAGAAACAAGTTGAAGGAGGCAGAAATATAGAGCTTACGTGAAGAGAGGAAAGGTGGAATTTGTCCTCTTACAGTTTCTGATCTGGTGAATGATGTTATGTGTGATTAGAGGAAATGCACACAGGAAAACAAACAACTATCATTTTAACAGAGGGCAGGAAAATTATTTGGCTAGAAAACACACATCGGCATACGATGTTATCAATATCTGTGGCTCTAACACAGAAGCTGATTCCACATGAGACAAGTAAGGAGAGCTGTTCTCATGGCAAAAGTACATCATTTAAAGTCCAGCTATCTCACTCTGCGACTTCATGATGCTCCCTATCTTTATTAGTCCAAATATTTCTAAGTTGTACATGAAGCCACTACATACACCCAGTTCATGGTACCCACACACTTATGCCTCAGTGTTTAGAAATAACCATGATCAAAAGCTATTGTTTCTGAGGGCTGGATTATGAATGATAACAGAACAGTCCTCTGTTGACCCCAATACACAGCTTCAATGGAGAAATAGTCCAAAATGAACAGACTCTGGCATTTTGGTTTCTTTCTTGACTGTCATAGGGGTGACAGCCAGGAGCTTCCTTTGAACTCAATTCCTCTGAAACCATTAAAACTACATTTAGTATAAGACTACTGAAATGCGCTATATGCTGCTAAGAAATATCTTTTCTGGTCTTCCACTCACCTCCTAAGAACTATAAATGCCATCTGAAATCTAATCAAATTCTCTTCTGTAAGTGAAAACATCACTCTATGCAGTTCACCTCACTGGTCTTCCCAACACTCTAACTCACTGGACTTTAATAGACATAGAATCATAGAATGCTTTGGGTTGGAAGTGGGCTCAAAGAACATCTAGTTCTAACCCCCTTGCCACAGGCAGGGACCCATGTAATGTTAGAAAGCTAGACCTTCCAATCTTCCCTTCATCATTTTGACTTTATTTTCCAACAGATGGCATTACCCAGCTAAACAGATGGGATGTCCAGCTCTAACTAGAGCAGCTGATTGAGATGAACTTCTTCATATCTTTCCAGCTAAGCTGGTAAGTTTTGCGTGTTCTTATTGCTATACAAATGCTGAACATCACAAAAATTTCCTTAAAAGTCTAAACTTCTCAAAGTAAAACTTATCTCAAACTAAAATTGCTGTGTGCTGATATAAATGAAGCATAGCTAATAAACCGACTTTTGACTTGTAACTGAAACCTTCTTAATTCCTCCTTCAGTTCGGATGAATCCACCTCTGCAAGAGGACTAACTCAAGGCCAGTTCCTTCCTAAGTGCTTGAAGTAGAGCCTAAACGAGCTTTGGGTTCAGATTTACAGTCTCTGCTGTGTTGTGCTACTATGGCTATGCAAATTAACTTTCCCAGGTGTCCTCCTGTTTGATGCATATAAGGAGATAAATTATACTGTACCAAATTAGAAGATGATGTGTGTTTTCCACTGATCTTAACCACAAAATGGGTAGTGCATCTTCAAAATGTTACTGCAATGGACATTTTGGCATGTTAACATATGTCACATTTCACTGTGTGTTGGTTTATACTAACACACTGGGTTATGAATGGCAGAGACCAAGGGCTTCAATTTAAGACTGTCAGATTTGACTGGGGAACATCAGCCCCGAGAAGGATCAGAATGAAATTTCATTTCTCAACTGTATATTCTTGCTGGTGGTTAAAACAAGAAAAAAAGGGAAAGGGGAAAAGAATAACTGACACAAGTGACTAAACAAACAAAACCAGACACACCAGAACTCAGAGCAAGGTGTCAGAAAACAATGTTGAAGAAAGTACTCACTCTGTGCAGATTTTGTTGTGTTTGTAAAACTTGTGTCTTGCTGCAAACAGCCTTGAAATATATTTGGCATTTTCAAGATCATCCTTTAAACACAAGAAAAAACAGGGGAAAAAAAAAAATATGGCAATTTGTTTTGTTACTCTTACCAAGAAGTAGCAAAGAGTATTTTAAATATCCAATTGCAGTAGCACTTGGTAAGGTCTGTCACGAACAGAATCCTATTGCCAAGAACATGTCTAGTGCCCTCAAGAGCATTCAAGGCATTGAGTTACTGAAATACAGTGGCATGCCTTTGCATGCTGCCACTTCACTCCTAAGTCACAGTGGGAGGGGAGGAGGGACACCACCAAAGAGTAAAAAAACCAAACAACAACAACAAAAAGGGTCGAGCTTGCTTGTCCAGTTTCTGTACTGGCCACAGTTCAGGGAGATGTGGCATGATTTTAAATAACACAGAACAGCACTGATTTTAAATAACACAGAACACTCAGAGTTCCAGCATGTGCATGCACGGCACCTTATGCCCAGTTTCTACAACTGCTTATGCTGCTATATTTATGCTAGCATGAAAGACTGTGGTACTGTGGATGCTTCATCCAATAAGGGCTTCAGTTCTTTGCAGACTTCCCAGCATAGTGTATTTTGGGATGCTTGGAAGACAATACAAATATTGGTAGCTAAATGAAGTTAACTTCACTCTCTGCATAAAGTAAAATGTGAACTTTGCTGGGGAGAGAGCTTATAGTGAGTATGTCCTTTTGGGAAAATGGAAATTTAACGGTTGGTGGTGGTTGGGGTTTTTTTGTTTTGTTTTGGGTTTGATTTTTTTTTTTTTTAAATAAAAACAGCTTTCTTGATGACACTGATTAGGTCTTTTTCTTACTGTGTGAAAGAGCACATTCTCTTCTTTGTTGATCAGCTCTAGAACAATTGAAGACTTGTTATGTGCTATATTCCCAATGTCATTCCACCTGCAGAGTAAAAAAAATGCAGTAGTTTGCCAACACATACATTCAAACATTTCACAAACACATTAAGAATCCCTTAGTCAACATTAGCCTTGGTTTATGGGAAGGGTTTTCAGTAGCTGTTTGGTGAAGAAACACAGTCAGGAATATAAAGAAGTCATGCTCTGGTTAAAGGAGAAACAGATATTCAGTTCTTAACCCGAAGTAGGAGAGTTAAAAGCTCTTTTTAAAAACACAAATGTGAAGACTCACAAGACGACACATGGAAAATACATTAATAATAAACATTATACTGAATTTTTATAACTGATTGATTTTAACCACATGTAATAAACTTTTTCCTTGTCTTTTTTGTTGGGTGGCTGTTTTTCTTTTTAAAGTGCCATTCCTCTCCAAATGCCGATTTCCAACTTTTCTCCAGGTCCAACTCTTCCTAAGGAAGGTTAAGTTGACAACACGGTTATGTAGGCTATGCATACCATGTTTTATGTTTGCAATCTTTTCCCCCCCAAGTAATTGTCAGGTTACCCAAGATCAGAGTTATAATCTTCTTACAAATAGCTGACAGACATTTGCGTACATTGCATGCAATCCACAGGGGGATGGAAAGGACTTGTTTGTTCTGTTTGCAGCATGCATTCCTCTTCATGTCATGGCAGGATGCTTGAAGTGCATATTTGCAAAGAGTAGGGATCCCAGCACCACCTATCACTTCTACATGTAAAGAAACTCCTTGCTTTTGTCACCTGGCACAGTTAGAAGGTTATCTGCTTTATTCTCAAAATTAAATATGCAAAACATCAGCTATGTGGAAAAGGGACCCTTAACATTTCTGAAGATGACCACTAAAAGACCTTTTAAGGCAGAAACCCCCAACATGTCTGATACAAGCCTTAGTCATTGACTAAAAATCAGTGCTCCCCATAAAACACAAACTTTATCTTCTAATAGCAGGGCCAAGTAAAAATCCACTTCTAGTTAACACTGACTGTAAAGGAAATAGCCACCAAACTATCAGCAAAAAGGAACGAGTTGAAACCATAGCTTCCCTGGAATCATAATGATTTCTAGTAACATTTTCATACAGAACTAACTTTTATAAGTAGTAATAAAACACAGAGAAGAAAGTTAATGGAAAGGCTTACATGATTCCTAATAACCAAAGTAAACAACAGAACAAGTAAACAAATAACACAGCCAGGATTTTCAAAATTACTGAATGTGAAAGTTCAGGGGATTTTTCAGTGAGGCAACTAAATATGGCAACCAGATTTTCAGAAGTGTTCGGTGCCTAGGCTGCCAACCGTGAGGTTTAACAGATTTGCATTCAGAAGCATCAAAGAAGCAGACATAAAGGCGAGAAAAGAAAAGGGATCAAAGCCTTGTAAGTAGAACAAGATACATGACAGACAACTACATCTTTCTTGCTGTCAAGCCCATTCACAGACATCAGAAATTATTCTTTATCACATCTCGTACGGCCAAGAGGCCAATTCTGAAAGCAGCGAGGTGACTACTCCTTAGCTAGAGGATTGGCACTATTGAAGTCACGTATGTAAGTAAGGAAAAAGCCCCACACGTAGAGCTCTGAAAATAAACTGACTTTAAATATAGAAGACCCTATTTTTTACCTATAAATCACAGTTGTCCTTCCAATTCTGTTTTTTATGAATATTCCCATGAAGAAAATACCAAGGTGTATGTCATTCCCATGGTTATCCTGCAGAGAATGAATATATAATCAGTTTAATAAAGACTGGCCAATACATGCATACAAATGCAGGCTGAACTACCAAACAGAAGCCCTTCTTCAGAATGAATGCAGGACTAACTCTTTACTAATGTCTATTTTGCTGCTTGATCGGACTCAGATTATTCATTATTTCAAAGCAGTTAGCACTTAACTAGATTCATTTGGTTGATTAGTGAGAACAGATGAAGACTAAAAGAGCCCAAGGTTCTCCTATATTGAACAGCATGCACACCACAAACTGGCATTCATTGTATAATAGCACACATTCCCTATCGCTGTGATTTAAGCCATCTAGAGCCCATATGACTCCCAAAAGCAACAGTCCTCTTTCACATTCAAAGCATTTCTCTAGTCACCTGTTATAACATGTAGAGATTTCAGAAAACCACACCTGGAGATGGAATCCCTCTCAAAAGCTATACCCTTCACGGTTCCTCCTTCAAGTAGTCCGTGTAGAAGTTCACAGCATGTCAGTCTAGAAAGTACATGTCTCTCTCCACCGGTATATCCTCCATTGTTTTTCAATTACTGGGTTAAATATTCAGTATGAAGCACAAAGTCCTCTGATCTTGCATTGTTTTTCAGAGTCTCTATGGGTTTTGTGCCTAGCCATGTGTCCTTGTAGGATCCTGATTGAAAACTGTGTGCCCCCATTCCATTTTGCAATCATTTTTTTCCTTAAAAACACTTTCTTTTTTGCTAAAAGTTTAATGTTGTTGACAAAGGGGGTTTTCCAGATTTCTCAAGAACCCTCCCCCCCCCGCCCCCGGCCCCAGTTGCATATATAATAATTGATTCACACTTTAAAGTGGCAAATACAAATCATGCTAACACAAAGAGTGTGGTTAAGAAGAACTGCTTGAAGAAAGGGTTATGAGAAGTTAATACACCGTGCATGAGAAAATTCTAGAAACCATCAGGTGTGCCTGCATTTTAATAGATTAGATTACAGCTGCTCTTCTGGCCTTCCCATACTTGATCCTCAGAAGGCAGCAAGGGAGCACATACACCTGTTTCTAACTACTCAGCATCAGGCCTTCTGCAAACAAGTGATGGATGGCAGTTTTCAAGCCCCAGCCTATGCACTGGTTCACAGCGCTGCATGCACAAAGTCAGCAGAGGTCCTATGGCTCACAGTCTTCAGTTTAAGCCCAATTAGAGTACAGACTACATGTTCTAATGGGAACAAAAGAGATACCTTTCATTTTTTCCTCTTTGAACGCAATTCTGTTTGCCTACAAGTCCAGCACACTGCTCTAAGGGTAACACCTTCCTGCAATTTTGCAGAGCACCTTGTCCACTGTTCATACTTATTGTACTGACATTCAATAACATCCAGTGACAGTTCCAACACAGATATCCTCTGCAGCAGCGTGAAGCATTAATCCAAAATAATTTGAGGAAAATATTGGTTTCATTCACTGGCAATAAACATTCCCTACTTTTTAATGTTGGGAAGGGTTGGGTTTTTTTTGCCATTCAGCTGCTCCCCTTCAGGTCAATTTGTGAATTGGCCAGAGGATCAATTCTGACTGCAGAAGGAGAAAGCTTTTTTTTTTGTGTGTGTGTGTCTTTCTTTGGTTAAGTTCCAAGTCAACCTTTACTTGCAGAAAAACCACTAGCAGTCCATCACTTAGAGTAGCTGGATTGGCTAGCAAAGAGAAACATGTCATGTTGGTAACAGCTGTTTTCAGTTTCTTGGCATAACTTTATTATGGTGGCATGCGCCCCATAAGGCCAGGCAGACTGCCCATGCCAGAAAGAGGCTTCCAGCAAAGGGCAAGTGACTACAAATGTAAAATAAACCTTAAAACTTCCCCTCAATTTTTAAATGTGTGGAGGACCTGTGTGCACATGTAAGAAACTAAGGAAAGGTTAAGTAGCAATATAAAGACATAAAAACCTCTTATCCTCATATCCTGTTTAAAGACCAGAGCAGAGGTTCACTTGCCCCAGCCCCTTTGCTTGCCAAGTGAGCAGGCGCTTGCAGCCCCTTTTACAAAAAGGATTTTGCTGGAAGAGAAGTAACACTACAAGGCCTAAGATACCCTTGTGCTGCAATGTCCATTCAAACTACCAGCAGTCATTTTGCCCTTCAGAACAGAGAAACAAGTCCGATCTCTTTTGGAAACACACACGCTTTGCACGTGTTCCAAAGGTCACTGCAGACTCCTGCATCATTTGATTCAGAGGTTCTTTTATAATATGCACTAACATACCTTCACAGGGAAAATTTCCTGCCCAAACCCATCAAGGCGTTCCACTTCACTGATGTACATTAGCTCAGCTTCTGCTGCTGTAGTGCCACTGCAATTAGAATAACAAAAGACAGCAAATGGTTTAGTGTTATAGGTACCCACAAATAGTAGTGAAAAAATGGGATGCTCACAAACCCCTCTAGAAGACACTGAGAGATGTTGCCTAGAAATGCACTCCAAGATAACTGTCAAAACTAGGATCATCACCAGCAAGGGGAGGAATTTTACTAAATGTTGCTAAGGTAAGGTACAAAGCACAGTTCGAACTGTAGCAGGAACAAACAGAAATCATTGTGATGCTCATTCTCTTCTGCACACATCAAATATTTTCCAGGCTTTATTAAAACATCAAGCCATGACATCAGGTTGTGTCTGGTTCTGGATGGCCAATATGAGCCATAGGGGTCCTAATTTGCATAAACAGGATACAAATACACAGGAGTTGCTTAAAATGACTTAAAAGGGACGACCTACATTTTCGTGTTGGCTGTTCAAAAACAGAGGCACTAAATCAAACATTGAGAAGATTTCTTTCATAACTGAGACAAGCCACCTGAAAACTTTCACACACGTGTCCACACATGCTGCTGTCACAGTTCAGGAATTCAGACAGATTTCAGCTCTCAAAAGCAGGTCAGAATAGATTGCATGTTGCTCCAAAAGACGTCCAGTATTAATTTTGCTCCTCTTTGCTCTTCCTTACAACAGCTTACAAATACAAATATGAGAAACAGGCAAATACTTGGAAGAAAGACATAGGGGGTAGAATGAGATCTACCTGCTGAAGGAAGAAGTATTTGTTCTTTGTGCTTCAGAAATAGCTCTAAAAGGCACAGCAGGGGAGGGAAATCTTTCCTTTCAAGTCTGTGAGTTAACCAAGATCACACAAGCAGCCCATGGCAGAGAAAGAACAGAACCAGGCCTGCTCATGGCCAGCTTGGAAGCTAACCCTTTGGTGGCATCAAAGGCCCAAGCTTCCATTGAAACTCAGAGAATGACCTTAAGGTTTAGAGATTGGTATTTGCCCCCCCCCCCCTTACAACCATTTTCTGTCATGTAATGGGGAGTGCTGCACCCATCACCTAATATTCCTATTGCACTTTATGCAGTAAAGCTTTAAATGCAAACTCATAACGTAAAACAAGAGATTATTTCCAGTGACGTATCAGCACTGCCACTTTCCAAAGAGCAGCACTTTAGAGGTTTGAATACTTGCACCACCAACACACCTAGATGAGAGGAAAGAAGTCTGCTTACAAAGAAGGTATTTGCACTGAATATACATACACTCCTAGCTCATTAACTAGTAACAGCAGATTGTATCTTTTCCACAACTAGACTTAAAGCCCAACTCCTGTTATTCTAATTTCCATTACATTGAGAGCGTTTGTATCCCCTTCTCTTGAATGAGAGAAATCCCTCGGACAGACCCTTGGACCACCCCTGATCAAGTCACAGGGTCTTTCATCATCAGGACTTAAATGAAACCAAGAAGAGAAAGGACTCTACTACAGAGCACTAGTAGTGCTACACATGCTCATTAAACCTTATGGTGCAAATGCTCATTTATTTGGGATTAAGTTCCCCAGCAATTTTGTGTTCACAAGAGGCAGCTACTCTTTTGTAACAGACTAATTAAAAATCCAGAGACACGTAGCATAATAGTAACACAAAGATAGGCTGGTTTACCCCTGCCAGAAAAGCCTAGGGAGGAAGAAGTCCTAGGAGGAGTAGGACAATAGAAAAAAAAATTTTTTAAAAAAATCAAAATTTTAACATGTTGAGCTCACCTATGAGTTCGGTGCTCCTGAGCAACCTTTTGAGTTAGCTCTTCTAAGACAGCTTCATCCTGGGTCCAGTCCTGTAAAGAATATGAAGTGGCACTAAAAACTAGTCATCTGAAGAGAGATATGACAAAATGCAGAATGGGAATTATGACAGCAGATGTTTCAGGATAGTTTCCTGTTCATGCTCTTTACAGAGAGAGAACCTATAGCCAGCTGCACTGAAAATTCATGGGACGCTGAAGAGAACGTGAGGGTCTGCTTTTTAATATATTTTTTGGAGAGGGGAGTAAAAAGAAACTGAGTAGGGGTAAGGTGCTTGTTTTTCCAAAATAGAGAACGGAGTACAGAGCACAGATAAGGGATCTTTTCCCAAGTAAGGGCCAAACAGTCTTTAAAAACACTTAGAAGTACACAATTTAATATATACCTTTTGAAACGACACAAAACAATGCATAGACCACGGAAAACAAAGTCATGGTTCTTTTCTGTCCTGCAACCTACAGGTAGTCCTTTCATTATGTTGAAAGAGATTTAAAGTTTAGCATTCTCTTCAAATAAAATATATTTTATACTTGCAACACATTTCTGAGTAGAAATTTTTATGTTCTGCAAATTTAATAATGTGGTAGAAACAATTCTGAGATAATTGGAAGCAAGTTAATAAAGGAAGTCTGCTCATAAATTTAAAGCCAAAAAAAAGGAAGCTTAAAACCTTTCTTGCAAAACCTCAAAGTCCTTACTTTTATTTAAAAAAGCCTTAAGGCTGCATGTAATGTACTTAAATACACTGTCTGTTTCTTGCTCAATGGGGCCCTCCCCCTTCGATATTTGCTTCTGCCACAGAAAAATGTGAAAGTGGCAGCGTGCTAATGAAAAATGGCATGGTACATGCCTATGCACAGCCACACACCTGTGGGGTGTACCGTGTACATAACTTTGTTCTTTTCCCTGCTGAAAAAATGCCATTTGACACACATTGTAGCCTCACAAGATCAAACAGTACTAATGCAGCTGCCCCTCCCTCATCCACCAGCTCGCTTCACTAATGAATTTATAGCAACGTTCTCGTTGGAGGCTCTTTCTATGCCCAAAATTCACTCAAATCCTCCCACTTGCTTCAGGACTAGTTTATATCTGCAGCACTTTGCAACCGTCACTGAACTTGCAGTGAAATATTTACTATTACATTATCCTCTCCTCCTCAGAAGAGTGAAGACAGGTAGTTAAAGAACTGTCTAGAGAAACAGTTGATTTAAGAGTAGGCTTCTGAAGACTGTGGGAAGCAGAAGCTTCACTGATTTTGTTAAGTTTAGCAATAGTAGCATGGATGAAAGGCAAGACACTACAGAGCGAGCACAAGCAAAACAGAAGAGAGCTGAGCACACCACCATGTAGGGAGCTGACTCAAAAATGAAGGTCCTAGGAGATGAGCCCAAACAGTGAACTACTGAAGGGCATAAAAATTAACCACCTGAAAGCTCATCCAGATGCCTAAATCCTTCCCTATTTTTTTCTGAATTGAAAAGTAGTATCCATACATTGAAAGAATTTACAAAGACAGCTTGGGACACATTTCTCTATGTTTGCAGCCATCTTCTTTCCCACTTAGGCGATCAACTTCATAAGCTATCAACTATACACAAGATCATCAATTACTAATCTATAGATAAAGGAGACCCAGCAAAGAAATCCTGTCAGGCTAACAGAAGTTTTTAGTGAAAGGTCAATACTGAAGCCACATTCCAGCTATATTCAGATCTCTATACATTCATGAATTCCCCTTTTTCCTGCTGATGCTCTTTTTCAGATGGAATTGAACTCTGTCTACTACTCAAAATTGCACATTCACTTCAAGACACTGTGTAGCTGTTGGCTTTTTGGACTTGAGAACAGACTATTCGCTGTAGCTCCTGTAGAAAAAGCACCGGTAAATGGGATGAAATGCTTGTGGAACTGCCTTTCTCAAGCCTTCAAATTACAGCGAGATGAATCATTCCCTTTACCGCTCCACTAATTGTGGAGGGAAACCAGATGCCTTAACTTCTAGGCAGCTACACTCAGAGCATGGGAACTCCACCCCACTTCCAAAAACTTTTTTCAGTTGGAAAGAATTCCAAGATCTTTCACATTTTATGAAGCTTACACTTAAGACTTGTGCTGATGGACTTGCTTTATCTAAGATAAAGACAGCCTTAACCTCAGCAGGGTTTTTACCCCCCCCATTTAATCCATCCTCCCAGAGAAGCTCAATGTCATGGATTGCTAGTGCTTGGCATTTGTCACCATATGTTCTAACATCATTAGCGACCTAAAACACTTCTCTCAGCATTCAAATTATTTGCCATTTTCCAATGTAAATTTAAAATAAATTTACAGCTCAGTCCCTGGAGAACATTTTGAGAAGACCTGGTTTGTGCTTCACTTCAGTCAAATAGTTGATGTAAATTCACATTCTCTTTAGGAAAGATTGCACGATTTGTCCTGTGACACATCATTTACTATAGCAATAGTCCTCATAGCCCCTCGTTATGGCATTTTACTAACACTGCAGTACTGCTAATACACATCTTATATAGCTGCAAATTCTTTTTTTGATTCAAAGCAGTAAATTTATTCTGTTGACACCTATTCCCAGTGAATGCTTAACAGGAACTGAGAAAAAGGCTAAATTGACACAGCTTCTGTTCATTCAGATACAATCAAGTATGTTGCAGGTTTGGGGGAGCTAAGTTTATTTCCACTATTAATAGTTCCACATTGGTGCTGCTTATTTGTTATCAACAAAGCCATCTCTGAGGCATGGAGGAATTATTCTTAAGGGACCACAAAAGAGGGGGTAAGGAACTCACCATAGGGAACAAGACATATTCTCGGAGGAAGTCATGAGATTCAAACTGATTATAATCTCCAAAATCCGCTGGAAAAAACAACACAATTACTCATTTTAGCACTTTCAACACAAGTTAAGACCACACTCAACCTTTGTGCAGATGCTTAATTTCAAGTGGGGGAGTCCTCTGAAGCCACAGCCCAACACAAAGATTTCTGCTTGTACTTTAGCTTTTAACATGGAGGTCTGAAAATAATAGTGTTATTACTAGAGATCAAATAACATCCAACAAGTAATTTCTTTCCTTTGATCCCTAATATTATGACCATTTTCAATGCTTAACCATCAAGAGTGCAAGTTTCTTTTCCATAGCCTTCATGAACTAATACCACCATCTAATAAGGCTGGGATGGCTCAGCCTCTAAAAATGGAGCACAGTTTTGCTTCTTCAACATTTCCAAACCTGACCAGGAAAAAAATATAATTAAAAAAAATTAACCTACCTCCACTAGAGTTCTACACAATTGTACCAAAGATGCTTAATTTTACAGCCTAGAAGGTTAAAATGCACTCGTCAATTCTACAAAAAATTGTCAACAACCAACATGTTTTGGAGTGAAGGGGAGGGGAGGTCTTATCCTTTTGCAGCCACTATAACAATACAGGCACTGAGACAGTTTAACCATGGTACACACCTTTCTACTTGCTTTTCTACTTCTCCTACATCTCCTTAGGACTACTCATCCCCATACTCACACTCACATGTCAGGCTGATGATTCTTGTCTACGTATCCTTAAAATTGTGGAGTTTGAAAATGCTTCCTAAAGGCTAAACTACTTCCAAAACCCAAAACAAAGCCTATATTTATCTATCTGTTAAATACACAACAGCTTATATCAAAAGAATATCTTGCCAGGAGGTTTTTATTTTATATTAATTGAACTGGATCAAACGCCATCTACAAGATCCTCATATTATAGAAGTTGGAAATTCCCACCATAAATCTTATTAGCTAAACATTCTTTCAAAGCTTCTAGACAATTTTACGTATTGCAGGATGCCAAAAATGCAGTTTCATTTTGTTTTCACCTCAGAGTTATGTTTTAACATAAACAGAAAGAAATCAAAATGGACATGAAACAGAGTCTGTAAGTTTAAAAAAAAGTATTTCAAATATCCTCGGTTGCATCACGTGCAAAGGACACAGGGAGTAATGCAAGGTCAGAAATAAAGCAAACAAGATTAGTTGCAGAATTCTGATGCAACCATTTTTGAACTGTAATATATTATATAGGAAATTCGGAACAAAAGTGATTACTTCAAACTGATTACAAAGACTGACTCAAAGTTAACAAAAAGGTCCAAAAACACAGGATCACATCAAGCCCTAGCTCACCTACTAGACAAACTTCATTGACCTGAATTGCAGGATTTGGTGTGTTATCTTTTATATAATCTATATATTTTTCCTTAATTAACAAAGCATTTCAAGATTTGACAGGTAGCATTTATTTCTTCAATTTTTAAGCAAGAAATAAGATACTAAAATGGAATTTCTGCTGCCCTAAGGAAGATCATATTAGCATTATTGTCCACTGACCCTTTAATTATCAAGAATTGAATCTTCATGTTTGCTTCCCTCTCATCAGAGGACATGCCCGGAGGATGATTGCCGAAACTCTACCTTAGTCAGTCGTGGATGGACTGAAACATACTTTATCCAAATTCAGGGCTTCCTCCTCTGCCCACATACATTATGTGATCCCACTTTTATCAGTGTCCTTAGGAGACTCAGAATAAAAATCACATTGTAAGAAGTAGTTTATTATTAATTTCTAACTCACATAACAATTATGGTCATGTGTTCTTTCATACTTCAGATAGCACTATACAGCAAAACGAGTTTTTAATTAAAGGTGAAATTAAAGCTGCAGCTATGCTCTTTGATGTAATTGCATTTCAAACCAGAGAACGTGAAGCAAATTCATTACTGCAAAGTGCTCAGTGGTTGGGGTTGGAAGAACTGGAGTTCTGTACAGATTCACAAACATGGATTTCAGAAATAGGAAAGTTGGACCACATCACACAGTTCATCATTCCTGCCCTGAGGGTGCAAGTGTCTCATCAATGGCAGTCCACCTATGCACGACATCAACAGAAAACCCAGCTGTTTGGAGTAGGAGTCACACAAGACCCTAGTTAGTGCCCAGTCAACATATAGAACAAACTGAAATTCAGAGTCAGCGGTGGGAAAGGGCTATCTGGTCACGTCACCTTACCTTGCACTGCCAAACCAGCTAGTCGAATTCCCTGCTCCAATGAAGAAAGTAATCGACCATCAAGAACATCCTTTTTCACTTGTAGGTAATACTGATATCTACAGACACAAAAAAGAGCCCAAATTAGAACACCTATATGTTTATACATTTTCTACAGAACAAAAGACTGCTGAAAGCAAGAAAAACTCACCACAAACAGGTCAGGCTATTAAACAGCAGTCTGTGCCTGGCTTCAGAAGTTTCACATTACCAAAACAACAAAATGATCCCTATACATATAAGGCTTCCAGGTGAATGGAAAGGAAAATGAACTATTTTTGTTCCTAGACCACATAGAAGAGGGACATCTGCTAGGATTACTGACAACTATGCAATCACCAATGCAGAATGAGAATGTTTCATATTTCTTCGATTTTTGCACCAGTGTCACCATTTCGATAGAAGTAACAGAATTTTAACAATATGCTTTGGCCTACTGACATAACTTTAACTATGGTCCATATAGCTTTTTTTAATTGCCCCCCCCCCATCTGTAAGGATGACTTATGACACACAAATCAAGCAAACGCAGCTTCTAATATTGTGCACTTGCTGATCCACAGTAACTAATTACAAGACAAACGATGTTAGTTTATAACACAGCAAAAGAGCATACATGTTTCACCTTACATTTGCAATAGGGTAGATGAGGACAAACAAGAAGCTTTCCACAAAAAGGTTAACAAGTTGCTGTCCTCATCCACACATTCCTCCCATCACTAAATTTGACAAGAGTCACAGCAGACATGGCCCAAAAAGGAGGGATAGGTACTAGTCCCTCCATCACACCAAGTTAAAGTCCAGTAGAAACATCTTTCTCAACAGGGCCATAACTTTTTATTCTGCAGGGAGTGATGCATGATCCCTCGAGCTACCTGCTTGGCATTGGCAGTAAAACCAGGCAGAGGAAAGACAGACTCCTGAAGAAATTATAACCACAACTGCAAGGACACCACATCAGCTACTGACATGCCAATAATCAAATACAGATGAGTTGCAGTGATATAACTATCTCAGGTCCACCAGCTTAAACTTTCATGTAGACGTACAGAATTTGTCCCAACTGTGATGAAACACAATTCCTTCTCCGCCAACATGCGACAGTTCACCGGGCCTGAGCCCAAAGGTAGAACCACCCCAGCGCAGCAGCCACAGCCCACATGTGCACTCAGCCTCACACACCCAACGCCCAGAACCTGCTGACAGTAACTGATGCATCCGGGTGGCCCAAGTTAGGAAACCCCAAAAACCAACACAGGGGTTTCTCAGGCTGTGGCCAGACATACCGCTCTGGCTGTGGCTGAACCAGACTGGGAGGTCACTGCTCCCTTCAGCTGCATGCCTGCTCACCTCCCAACACAAAAGGCATCCCCTCAAAATGGCGTGGATTTAAAATATAATTGCTTGAGGTTAACCGGATTAGAAAGTAATGGTACACAGACATGTAGCCAGCCTGAGACTGCAGCCCCTGCAAGCCAGACACCAAAGAGCCATCAGTAAAGCTGAGGACCCTAGATTCCTAACGGGGCTTGGCTACAACCAGCACATCACCTCTAACCTTACTTTTGTACTTTTGGAAATAGCAAAGAAACTGTTCTGGTCTTGTTGTAACAATTTCAGACATATGCGTGTGCACACAAGTAAGTCACCTTCCCAGTACCAACACAATTAGCTTTTCCTTCTTGGTAAGGAGAACCACTGTAAACAACGTTACAAGGACCAGGCTGCCTTAACTGTACCAATGAAATATTAGCATTAAATTCGGTGTGGAGGCAGCAGAAAATACCTCCGTGCTTAAAACCAGCATAAGCCAACCTCTGCTTTGAGGGCTTTTAATCAAATGCAGCATTTTACATTTTTCTTCAGTTAACTCTTCTATCAGCAATGTGAGATACAGTAACTTGCCACTAGACAGCACCAATGCTCTGGCCAGACGGGTACTCTCAAGGCAGCAGGGTGTTTAGAGGCACTGCAGGGCAGAGAAATCCTCTCAGGGAAGGCCACTGCACATATTCTTCATGTCCAAGAAGTTCCCTTCTGAGTTCACAATTTTTGCATGAGCTTAAGAGGTGGTTGTAGGGTTACTGGTTTAGGCTTCCTCTTTCCCCTTTCTCTCCCATACAAAAGGCAGAACATTTTAAACAGGAAAAATATAGTCTCATTTAAAATGCTTAGATTTGGCTTTTGTGCAGCCTAATGAAGATTAAAACTTGAGGGGATTTTGAAATTTTATTAAGAGAGGCAGTGTAAAAAGCATACGGCTTCTCAGCTGGAGCCCCGTGCTTCAACCCCACTTGCTCTTGGACCGAATCTTGCTTGTCTCTACTTCTTTGCAATGACTATATCCCAATTCTGAAAATACGCACACTTTCAATACAAGCTTGATGTAAGCTGCTTTATCAAGTGCGCAGGTGAGCAAGTGTTTGCTGGGGCCAGTCTTTGAGATTTGTAACCCTGAAAGCAGGCTAATTATATACACACAGAAGTTAGATATTCTAGTGCAATAGAACAAAGTAAACTCCACATCTGCCATGAAGTTAGAGCTGCTGTTAAAACGCAAAGCAGATACATGAAGGTTAAAACAATGTAGTATTTTATAGTGACATCCTAGATATACAGAATTCATGAACGTAGTCAGTTTTAGTGGAAGCATGATTGCAATTACAGTGCCCACAAAACCATAGAAAGGATTATTTAGGTAAGCATCAATCAAAAATACTACAGTAACTGCACTGACATGGTATCAAATATTTCAATAAAGACTTTAAAAAGAAACAGCGATGTGGGAGATTTACTTCCAATTTTAGTTGCTGATACTTCAGGAAAATTGTTTGAAGACATCAGTCAGCACCCACTTTGCAAGAAAGATGCCCATTACTTATGTTTCGCCCTGCTTGTCAGGAATAGGTCACTTTTAAAGATCTTAATAGGACCAAGTCTACAACACTGTGGTACAGCACTGCATTTACTAACACTGTAACAGAACAACAGTTTAGGATTTATTATTTATTGTAGAGATTGACATGCAGTAAGAGTCCAAAGGAATTATGTATTAGCTCTCTGACATTAACTAGTGTATCCATGAGGAAAAATCTCACGGAGAAGTCAGCCACCTTTCACAGGCAATGGCACAAAGACGCAATCACCTGCTCAGGCTCTGACATTGTTCAATGGAAGTGCCAGGATAAGCTGAAGAAAGTTGAGGCAGAAACCTACGATCTGTACCAGCTTCAGCTTTATCCCCCAGCAGTGCCAAGGGTCACCCACCAAAGGTGTCCCTGACATCATCTTTCCATGTGGCCCCATAAGGCACAAACTGGGGCATCTCCTTTCCCAAGGCATGCTGGAGCAGCCAATTCCACTGTCAAGGAAGAGGAGTGTACCCTGGAGGAAACTCTGCTAGAAGGCTCTATTAGCTCTACCAGCCACAGATTCATGGCTCAGCCATGCTGCAAAACTGTGGTCAGGCTCTCTGCCCAGCCATCGGAGAGGAGAAATTGGCCCACATTCTGTCAAGGAGGCTCCTCCATCTGAAATAACGTTAAATGCTGTTATTATGCCACTATGTTAGCTGAGACTGCTCTTTGTTCACTTGGATTTCAAAAGTAAGTCTATAATTTGAGGGAAATCAAACATTTTAAAAATTGTTCATCTATAGATACACTGTTCCAAAACAGCAGATAAAAACATGCATTTCATAACCCCCCTATTAGGTGGTTTAGTTGGAAAAGCATATGGAAACCGAACAAAGAGGAGCTTGCAGTCTGCTCCCCCAAATAATAAAAGGCAAGAAATGCAAATTTAAGACTTACAAAGCTTTAACTGCAGTCATTATAGCAAGCTAGGGGAGAGCAGGGCAGAGGAGACAGTGAGTGAGATAGCCAAAGTGGGCTGAGAGCTGAAATCTCTCAACTTTGCTGCTGATTTTGGGTTAAACATTTTTAGCAGAGCCATTCTGTATTCTATATAATAAAGGCTACTACAGTTAGCCAGCCTGTAGCTAATTCCAAGGGCAATGGGAGTGGACAACAAGTCTGAACAAAGCCATAATTATAAGGATATCATTTCCCACAACTCTATTTAGCCAACGCAGAAAACATTAAACATGTATTTGCATCTGTTGCACAAAAAAAAGCACACTTTTTATAAAGTAAATAAGCTGCATCTTATGAGACAGCATTCTAACTCCAGAATCTATACCTGCAGTCTGACAATCCATACTGCATCAGAGAAGAAAAAGCTCTAAATACTATTAGTAAGCAGGAGATACGTTAAACATTTAGTAGCAATATTATAGGCGAGATGCAGACTCGGCTATAGCTGCTTAAATGTAAAGGAACTCCATTTGCCTGTACAATTCTGCACAGACCAGCCAAGATCAGGATTTGTGTTTGTTCATCTGCATTGTCAAAAAAAAAGTGGGTGTTTGTATACTGTCACTGAATTCATTTTACCCTTCCATCACCACCGTTTATCTGACGTATAACCTCTGTCGCTGTGTTATACATGTAGAAAATAACTCAGTTTTACTGAGTAATCACACTGGTAGACTGCATCTTCACCATTTTCCTACTAGTGACTGCCACAAAGAACCACAATGCAAATAATATTGAATAAATATTAATGAAGTATCAGAGATGGTAGCCTTAGCAATCAATCAGCAGCCAACTCTGCTCGGAAACATACAAGAACAGAACAAAACGTGCTTATTGACCCAGGGATTTACAATCTAAACATACATATTTCATGCACATACATAGATCTATACATTCATACAAAAAGGTGACAGGATCAAGGTGGTAAGGATTAATAGTGTTTAACAGCCTGGATTTTTGTTATTTTTCCCTGGTTTTACTTACTTTCTCTGCACATGAGGGACAGGAAGGGTTTGGAATATAGACATTATCCATAGTGAAAAGGAAACACTTCCAAATTTTTTTAATCAGTCAGTGTGTTTCTCTGGAAATTTCAAGCTGGTATGGATAAACACATTACAGTTTCAAGACTAATAAATATTTACGTTGAGTGTATCTGAAAATAGACAAAGCACTACAAAACATGTAGTAGTTACCCAAGAGGTACAATTCCTTTAAAATCATTTCTAATGATGCAATTAGTGGCATGACTAACTTTTTTATAACTCATTAGGTACCTTTTTGGCGTCGAGCCTATCTATTGGATAACTGCATAGCTATGCAGTTGAACTTCTTTGGAGGAAACAAGAACTGCTTTACCATTTCATCTCTCCAAAATAAGAAGCCTTTAAGACTCGAAGGAGAGACAGATTGGCCCACAACTGGTTTAGCTCAAAACTTTCAGCTGTCTTCCAACTTACAAAAAAAAAAAAATCTTCTAAAACAAGGAACACAATAAAAACCTCATTGAATCACAACAGTTCTACTAAGCTCATTTGGGTTTATCTTACTATGGTAATATGCTTCTGAGCAAAGAGGCTGCAATACACACACTTATGCAACAACCTGCCCACAGGGAAGCAGTTTCTTCAGAACAGAGTCTTTTATCAGTTATTATTTTAAGCATTAGCTTTGATATTGATGTGTCTATTGTTCATCTCACACCTTAAAATCTGCCATCATCTTGGCTTTCATAGTATTTAGCAACAGAACTCAGAGACACCTATAAGGCTTGTTTTTAAAATACAAAATTGGTTTCTCTTTAACAAGGGGTCTTTCATATTTTCTTAGCCTTTGAGTCAGATGAGCCGATGGCTCCACCATTCAATGAGCAGTGAAAGGAACTAGCTGATAACAACCAAAATATTATTTTTCTTTATTACATATTCGAGACAATCATAATAATACTTAACTTTTACTGGTTGCTCTTCTGAGAAAAAAATCCTTTAAATAGTATTAGTGACCATTAGCCTAACTTTATGAATATTTGTGGCACATGGCTGGTGAAGTTAGTCACGTAAGCTTGGGAAGGAAACTAAGTCAGGTTTGGGAGATCTAGGCTTGGTTCCCAAATCTTTATCCAGAACACTACTTACTGGATGCTGCTTATTTCACATGGGTCATTCGGCGCAACAAAACTGATCACAAACTTAAGACTGGATTTTACAAAGCAAGAAAGGCAAGCAAGCAGACAAGACTGGTCTTTTCAGATACAACATTCAGTATATTGGCAAAGATGGTGTTATGATTTCTGGGCCTGAGCATGCTGAAACACATTTTACATGCAAGGATTCAATCAGCACATCTTAATCTAATAGCACTTAAAAAAAAAGGGTATATACATTGATGATGTCATCGTCGTAATGCAGTGAGTGCTAAGGCCTTGTCTTTGCCACTGTAAAACACTTAGATGGTGTTGATAAACAGAACATCTCCAGCTCGCTCCTCCCTCTGGAATTTCATCAACTTCTCTCCCAGCAAAAGTCTGATGTTTCGCAGTACTAGACAATAGCCATTTATCTGGAATTTGTGGTAGAATATAAAAAGCAATGGCTGTGCTTCCACTAAAGGGTAATATTTTTGGAAGGTTATTATTGAGAACAAGTCTACCACACCCTGTCAGAGACCTTCCAAAAAAATCAGCAGAGTTATCAGAGGGTATAAAAAAAAAAAACCAGAAAAAAAAGTGAAGGAGACGAAAGAGCCTTTGTCACACAAGCAGGAGGAAATTCCTTCAGAAGCTCAAGCCATCCATGCCAATAGTAAAAAAATAGTTGTAAGTTTCTAGGGTAGGAACTCCTTTATCATAACAACCTTATAAGGTAGGTCAAGGTTAGCTTCAGGTAGTTGAGAAACGAGGTTGTTCAAAAGCAGCATCCAACTGCCTACATCCTGGTTTCCTCCAGCAGCTGGATGGAAAACATGACTGAAACTAAAAATAAAATAAACGGAATACATGGAAAGATCCATGTCATTCCTCTTCCCCTTCCCTAATGAGATGCAACAATGCTGGGTTAACATCTTTTTCACTGAAAAAAAGGTGACAGATCAAAACACAGTTCATAGCACGTACTTCCACTTTGCTCAATCTCTATCTTTAAAAGCATCAATTTATAGCTAGAGGGGAGAAAAGAGGATTTGCCTAAACCAGGCTAATTTCACAATGATGGTCACTTTCCATCTGTTTCAATGTGCAGCTTCTGAACATATAGGCAACTAACACAGCCTGGATGGCTGGCTTGCTCTGTGAGCTGCAACGAGGTACACAGTGAAAGACTTTTTTTAACCACATCTGACCAGTGAAGGTCCGACCAAAGGCCTTCTTACAAAATGTAAGGTGTAGCCACACAGTCCACTACTGGCTAAGTATACTGGAACACAAAAACCTTTGTGCACCTGAAACCAGTCTGATCACAATTTTGCACTACTTAGTTGTTGCTTACCACCTCTATTTCATCACTTTACTACTGAAAGGGTGTTCTTTCAGTGCATGAATGCATACATTCCCCAAAGCAGCACTTGTAACAAGATTTCAGATCTTCACCTCCTCTGATTCTTTAAAGGTGACAAAGGTTTAAATGCAAATACAAAGTACAAGAACTTTAGGAGCAATAAACTATTTCTTTTCCTGGCTTGAATCAAGTCAAATTTCTGCAGTCAAATGGAGCATTCAAAACAAATGAACAACAACAAAAAAACAGCCCATATCTATTGCAAAAAGACATGCGACTGTTTAGGAGGGTTGCACGAACTTTATAGCCTCTCATGCATAAGCAGCTGCTTCCAGCACAGCCTGGTGTCAAAGTGCTGTGGCTCTTTGGTGCCCAGCGTTAAGCGGATGGCTAGCGAAACCCTCAGCAGGTAGACCGAGGTAACAGCATCACAGTCAGTGTTCTCTTCGCAGCAAAAGACTGAACTTGGATTGTAAAGAAGTGCTTTGCGTGTGTTTTTCTTTTCCTGCTGTTTCTGATGGGGCACAAGCACAGACATGCACTCAGGCCTTGTTGCAGCTCGCAGACATGACACAAACCTTCCAAAACACGCGCTCCTCCTGCAAGAGGCTTAGCCAGCAGACGCAGCTTTACAGCATCCACCAGTTTCTCTATATTTAAAAAGGAACCCCCCAACCACAACAGGTCCATCCTCTGTACTTTTTGTTAAGAGTGTACTTTTTGTTAAAAGTGTATTATACTTTTTGGATACTCCAAGTTCAAATAAACCCACAAACATAAAGTTAAACCTTAAATAAAAAGGCCAGTAACGGCATGCTTTAGCAAGAAAGGAAGACATGCCACAACCTGATGCTGATTTTCTGCCCTTGAACTCTTGAATTAATTATAACAAATTACAGGGAGCCCCACTACAATTTATAAGCACAATAAACTCCCTTACAACCACCTATAATTTTATCAGAGTTAATCCAAATGCCTAAAGAATTATACAGCACAAAACTCCAACATGCCTTTTAGAGTTTTTTTGGGGTTTTGGTTTTTTTAAAAAAAAAAAGGTGGGGGGAGAGGCGAAGCCTATTTTCTTGTCTTACAAGCCCTCTCTCTCAGCAAAGACTATGTTTGGTCTCTACAAGTTGGAGCCCAAAGCCAGGCCTTGGTGTCACCCCCATAGCATTCATCCTTACAAAGGCTGCAGTGGGATTGCAAAAGTAAAGCAAAGCAATCAAAATGATATAATGCAAAAAGATCAGTATTTTAGCACTTTCAGCTGAAGAACGACTTTCAATGCAAGCAAATATTACAGAGAATTAGTAAAATAAAGCATTTGGGATTGAAGAGTTTGCTAGCCACATGGCTACCCACCCATCTGGTTTGGGTTTTAAGCACATGGTAAAAGCGTATTGTTCGCACGCCAGTCCTATTGACTTCAGGCTACTCCCATAGTTAAGCTTAAATACATACTCAGCTACACACTCCTGACTCTTGAACTGAAAAGGTGCTTGCATTTGACTACAGAGACTCGATGGTTACAATATAGGAGACTATTATTTCTTATTAGCTTCAGTTTCTTTTTTTGACCATTTAAAAAAACGTAGAACTGAGCCAGATAGGTGAACTGCTACTGTGCCACATACTGCTCTTCATACACAGATCTTGGAATGCTGTAAAGGAAGACCACTACTGTCATTCTCCCACACTATTGCCCCCCCCACCCGCTCCCAAAAAGAAAAATCAATCAGTGAGCAAACAGAGGCCTGAGGAAGGATGTAATGGTGGTATTGAACTAAACCTAGATCACCTCTTCGTCAGCAGGGTCCACAGGTCAAATGGATAGCAAAGCCTATGGCAAAAATCCCTCTTGCTAAACTTCCTTCAGTATTTTTTGTGCAGATTCAAAGAAGAAAGCATCAGTATTCATCAGGGTATGTTTTTTGGGGGTTTTGTGACACCATAAGGCGTCATGCAACTGCTGCCTCCACCTTCACACTAATGCAGTCCCCCATTCCCATAGAGCTCAGGGAAAGAAAGAGTCCCAGGGCTCTTTCTCCTCACCTGGGGCTGTGCACACTAGAAGCAGCTGTTGTCCCATTGAGGGGACTCAGCAAGATGTCAGGGCTCTTGCATGCAAAACCACCATCCAGCTTGACAGCAAAATCAGAGGGACAACACTGCAGAGCTGTGTCCCTGCAGAGGGACAACTCTCTATCGCTTTGCAGTGTGGTTCTACTAGCCATCACCCCTTCTTTGCTGCATGACATAGTTGGGTTCCAACTATAAAAGGGAGCTCTAAACACATATAGGCTCCACCTACATATAGGTGCTCAGTAAGATGACATGGCATGCAGCCTACATGCTGTTTCCCACTCAATTAGTCACATTTTCAAAGCATCAGGCCCCCTACACACAGAGAAAATAGCAACTCCAAATCCTTAGACAGCGTAAAAGCAATGGCAGCTGTAAAGATGAAAAGATGAGACATGATTATGTATGCTGAAGACTACTAAACCTCATGGGGATGAGGAACAAAAAAACCTCGGTTGCTCTTTCCTGACTTGGAAAGATTTCAGCAAAAAAATGAGACTAGACCCCAAAAAGTTAATAATAGCTGAGATTTAATTCCTTTACTCATGTGTCTTGACTCAGTTCAAAATATGCTGTTCCCTGCCCTGAAAAGAAAATGCAGCTAACCTTCAAGCTGTCTCCACTGTGGGAAAAGGTGGTTTAAGTTACATATGGAAGCAATATGAGTCAACAGTTTGAAAATTCTCCTGGTAGCCAGCCAGGTTAATGGCCAAGCAGGTTAGAATATCATGCTAAAAAAATGCAGTGAGTTAACTAGAACATATGTATACTCCAGCTTATACTCTGCAACACTGAAAAACAATGAGAGAACTCTTTTTAAAAAGTACAGGCATAATGCAAAAGTATTCCTTGGACACAAAATATACATGAAGAGTTCTGATTGCCCCATGCTCCCCCTCCCCTCCAATTATCCCAGTTCAAGTAATAAAACATATTGTATACACTCCACAAACCCCATCTCATGTTTCAACATATACTCTAAATATTCCCCTCCAGTATGGCTCTAAACTCCACAATGACATAAGTCCACCAGCCTTTTTGGGTTAAAAAGTGCACCACTGTGTACTGATGCAGAAGTTGAACAGAGGGAACGTGTATACCAGCAAACAACTGGTATGCATAGGTAAGCATCCAGAAGCACATCACAGAATGATTGGTTTGTGGGTATAGAGCAACATGCAAGTGGATTCAGGTATTATTTTACTCAAAGAGGCAGTGAACATGTTCAAACTTACAGAATGCATGCTTAACCTGAACTTTAAAAAACCATAATGCTCTGGTAGCCTACAGTGAAGCCTTGTTCATATATTTATGGAACTCGTCAGAAAATCCCTATCAGTGAAACTTCAGGTAGCATCCCAACCTCACACAGTAAATGTCCAAGAAAGCTCTGTTGATTTTATGGAATTTTACCTTGTAGTGAGATAAAATCCAGCCCATTCTCTAAGGCTTTTTACAGTAATCTGCCTTGGTAATAAAAAAACACTGCTTGAAGCTGTTACAATGAAGTTGCCACCTATCTACAGTGGTTCACATTGCTGTGAAAAGATTGTTGAAGCACCTACGTTAGTAATCACTGTCAGCAGAAAACAGGAAAACTCAGGTTGTTTCCTACTCCCAAAGAGCTTGGTGACCTAGTGTTTTCACAGAAATCATTGAAAACAGTCACCTCATGCACCAGTAAATCACACAATAAAGCCACAGCCCAGGAAGTTCTAACATCCCAGTGGACACAACCCTGCAAAAGTGAACACAGCTCTGATAATGACGGGATGTTGCAGAGAAATATGTGAATCAATGCCCCATTGGGTGGGTGGGTAAAGTAGATCAATTTCATGAAATGAAGAATTATTCTTTGTAAAAGCTTCAAAAACAGCTGAAGATATCAAGTGCAAAACCAGCTGCCAAAGATAAAACAGTGAACCAGTAAACATCTCACTGAACAGGAATCTGCCATCTTCCGACGCTGAGATTTCTGCCAAATTCTTGTTGAGATTTTCAGCTGCAAAAGGGCCTCCACACAAACGCTTCTTTTAAACACATTCAGAGACTTCAGGATCATGCCGACATCCAATTGCAGCTCCTTTAGCTTTATACCCTGCCAGCAAGGCAAAAGATATTAAAGGTATTCAGCTCCCTGAAAAAGGGTATGTTTAGAACTATTTTTTGTGGTTTGCCTCTCAGCTACAGAAGAAGGGAGAAGGTTTGCTCCAGCCTGCAGTACAGCCATCAAAACTCAATAAATTTAATTGAAAATTGGCAGTGGTACTGTAACCAAGATTTCCATTTCTTATTGAATTCTCAGAATTTAAAAAGCAGTTAGAAACGCCTATCAGAAAGCACAGGTCGGTCTGCTCACAGCTCACTGCTGATGAACCCACTTTCTGGTGCTGTAGCCAAATTTCAGACATCAATCTGGACCTTCTAAATAGAAACCCAGGGAGCCACAGTTCCCTTTTTCATAGACACATAGAAGAAAAGAGAGAATACGGAGAGTTCCGCACAACAGAGGAATCCTGAATCATGCTGTGGAAATGCCCATTTCTTCTCACTGATTACACAGGGAGTCTACAGCAACCTTCATTCTTGAGGGTCCCTCAGGAGAAACTACATGACTGAGGAAGGGTTGGTCTGTGTCATGTTGACTTGAAGTAGTATATTCTGTAGCAGCCTGCAATTTCCAGAGGTAGTCACTGCTAATGCATCACGTGGGAGGATAATCAGAATACTAGCCCCAACCTTGGTAGCATATTCATCTGCTAAAAACAGTGCCTTAAACTACACCGGGAGATAAGTCAGAAGCAGCATAACAACCCATGAGGTGCACCATAACATTCACTGTGCGCACAGCTCTCCTTAATGAACAGGCAATCTCATTCTGCAGTGATATACTCTGCTACTGTGCCTTAAGGGGGAAAATAAAGCACTGAAATGTTTTGCAATGGCCTAAATGACAAAAGCAGTGAGCGAGGAATGATCCTTTTTATCTTCATTTGAGAACATGCATAAAGGGTGATGGGCACTTGTGTGACTCAAGCACTTAGCAATGACAAGTGTTTCTTATTTTTCCACTTTTCTTATCCTTTTTCCTGTTCTCTTAATTTTTCTTTATTTACCTTTTTTTTTCCTAGGGAAAGCAAAATCACTCCATGACAGTAACTATCTCTATAGCTATTACACTAAAACTTCTTAGAAGAGGATGAGAACAGATGTTACATGTTCAGGAATACCGGAGTATCTCTCAAACTCCCCACTGTTAGCCACAAGTAAGAAATAACAAATAGGTATCTACTAACTCCAACCTTCCTTCTGCCTAAAAATTTGACAACTAAACTCAAACATGCACAATACCTTCTCCCCCAAAAAAGCTATGCTTAACACCACCTTAATGTCAGGGGTCAGAACCCAGCTCTGAAAAGGTGGGCATGGCTTTGGTAGGGCAATTGCAAGTGAAGTGGATGACAAGATGCTACTCTTTCCTAAGTAAGCAAGTGTCATTTGGTCTTTGAAAGAGTCTCATTTCATGCAAATGCTCTTTCTAGTTTATGGGCAACATGAATTTATTTTCTTTTTCTACTTCTCCTAAATTAAGGAAGTAAAAAGGAACAGTTCTAGTACCAGCACAACACTTGTTTCATACTAAAGCTCTATAAACTTGTTTATTTTCATAAAAATGAAATATGGGCTATTTTTAGGCTAGAAAATTACTTTTTACATCTCCTCCATGCTGCTGCAAACCAAGTCTTCTGCTCTGTGCATCCCATCAGTTCAGAGGGATGCCCATACAGACATTTATACTGATGTTATGTAACAACACGCCCACAAAACTCAACTGCATCCACTATCACACTTCTCAAATGCTTCCAGACCCTCTATTTTCTTACCTGTGGCCAATCCCAACAGCAGACCCAATTAACACCTACCACCTAGCAGCTTAGAATCAACCCCTTTGATGTGGTTTTAGACCACTGGACACACTGAAAAGACAACATAATAGATGCCCTGAAACCTTACCAGCACGTAGTTTTCCAGCACGTAGTAGCATTCCCTTTAGAAAACAATCCTATCCTAACAATTTTTTTAAAAACCTGTAACTAAAGCACAGCAAAGCCAAGGAACTAAATTCTTCTTGCTTCAGATGCCGTTTCATTTTTTTAAAGGTACAGGAAAAACTCCTCAACTACTGTAATCTAAATGTTCTTCATGATGTCATTAGCAAATGAAACAGAGATTTTTAAAAATGTATCTTAGCTTTAAAGAAGCATATGTGCATCAAGAAACAAAGAACTATTTCACCCCAGAATTAGTGACAGTTAATTTAGCTCAAATTATCTTTTCTTTTCATGCAGTGAAATCTAAATGAAAGGAGCAATTCTGCCTTACAGGACAATCCCTCTACTTGCTTCTAGCTGTTTCTGTCTGGTTTAAGAAGATGACAATACACTAACATCCTTCAGGGAACAATACCCATCAAAATTGATCCTATTGAGTCTTTCCAGCAGCCGCCACAGCAGAAGCTTCTTTACTAAGTTTACAGAAACCTCCCAACCGAAGCTTAGGCTTTGTTTCAGAGAGAAGGTAAAGAATACTATGTTCAGTTTTAAGTCTCTCACTACAAGAAAGACATTGAGGTCCTGAAGTGTGTCCAGAAAAGGCAGCTAGGCTGGTGAAGAGGCTGGAGGGCAAATCTTACAAGGAGTGGCTGAGGGAACTGGGCTGCTTAGTCTGGAGAAGAGGAGGCCGAGTGGGAACCTCATCACCGCCTACAATTACCTGAAAGGAGGTTGTAGAGAGATGGGTATTGGTCTCTTTGCCCAGGTGATAGGATGAGGGGCAATGGACTCAAGCTGCAGCAGGGCAGGTTCAGATTAGACATTAGGAAAAAGTTCTTCACTGAAAGTGTTACCGGGTATTGAACAGGCTGCCCAGGGAGGCAGTTGAGTCACCAACCCTAGACCTATTGAAAAGATGGGTAGATGAGGTGCTTAGAAATACGGTTTAGTAGAGAACTGGTCTTTCCCAACCTAGTGATTCTGTGAAGGAGGCACAGAGTCCCTTTTGTCCATCATGGCAATGTCAGGATGTTCCCATCCATTAGTATATTTTAGACTTGAATTTCAAGTCTACAGAATATTATTTCTGTTTAGAAATGAAGCTTTAATTTTAAAAGTCCATTTTTTGTTTGCCACTTTGTATCTTCACATCCTATCTTATGCCTGACAGTCACTGAGAGTAAATACCTAGCTGAAGGTTTCTTGTAGAGTCTTCAAGTGTGAGTAGATATAGCTTGGACATGTTGATAAACACGACTTCTTATGACAAATCCTCCAGCTGTGTAAGTAGAAGCTTATTATTCATACCCTCACCCTTTTACCTTAAGGCAGCCTGCAGTTCAAAGGAAGCAGGATGCAACTTTCAATCCAATTTCGAAAAGCTTCAGTTTTCATGAAGTTTAACATCACCTTTCAGCACTATTTAAGATAACCTGCTACAAACACGAAACAGGTGGACACATTCAGATAATACAAGCAGACTTTCCACTGTTTTTCCATAAACACACATACACACACATAATGGGTACTGTTAACAGTACAGCCAATAATATGCAACTGCATGTGTGTGTGGCACTGGAAAATCTCACAGAGGAAAGCCAAGGGCCAGGAAGGACAGGATTTAAATAGAAGAGAGCCGATGCTCCAGGTTATCCCAGTGATCCATGTAACACAAGTGTTTATCGCCAGCAGCAGCCAGGACAGCTTCCTCACAGGCTGAGAAACAAAAAGCAGTAGGCGTGACTCATCCAAACACACAGCTTCCTACACAAAGCAAGCTCCTCACTGATAAAAAGAGGTCACATTTCTAGCATCAGCATCATTTGAACTGTCCGATATCACAGAATAAACACATAGGACACTGAAAATGTTTTAATTTCCTTACAGAAAGGCAGAAGACTCCCACTCCTGCATCAGAAGTTGGTTACAGCTCTAAAGGAAGTTTCAAAATGCTTCATTTATTTCCTTCTCTTTAAGGACCATAAAATGTCCTATGTACCAGGTTCAAACAGTCTCATGGACCTTCAGCTCTTCTTTCTGGAATTAAGGTTCAATTCTGACTGTCTTACGCATTTCAAGACACTTTAACATGATGGTTTGCAGATGTATCCTAACCGTAAACAGTTGCTTCCTGTGGTGACCAGCAATAGGACACTAGGAAATGGAATAAAGCTATGTCATGGGAAGTTCAGGTTGAACATTAGGAAAAGGGTCTTCAAGAGGGTGGTCATCACTGGAACAGGTTCCCCAGGGAACTAGCCATGGCTCTAAGCCTGTCAAGAGTTCAAGGAGCATCTGGATGATGGTCTTAGTCATATAGTTTAGTTTTAGGTAGTCCTGCATGGAGTAGGGCTCAATGGTTATGAGTCTCTTCCAACCTGAGACCTTCTCCTCTGTCCTGCTGCACATACCTACATTTTCTATCCACCTGGATACCTCTGCACTTCTGAAATATTTGCATAACTAACGTACTCCATTCTCTGATGTTTCATGGGCCATAAATCAATTTCCCTCAAAGCCATGCCATTACTGTAGAACTATACTACTTTGTTTGTTAAGATTAGTGCACTTTTTCCTTCTGTTTTTTGAAAGCTACACAGTGCTTGGAGTGATACCACTCATGCCTTTATTTCATTGCTCTGTTACCAATCTAGTTTGAGTTTTGCTGTGAACACCTGAAAAAAAGAAATATACCAGACTGAAATTCATATCATTACCTCATTTCAAGAGCTGAAATGTTTAAGGAAAATCCTAACATAATAAAAGTCTCACTCACGGACAGTAAAATTGTTGCCTCATTCTACCCAGGTGCAGAATTATAAAAAACCCCTTAACCTGAATAATTTCTGGTTCCCAACTGTGATACAAGCCATCCACATTCCTCACCCCCCACAGAGGGAGTCAGCAAGGGCTACTATATGTTCAATGCAAGCCCAGTCCACCAACCAATGTACAGGCTCAAACAAGTGTCCCTAAGAGTACACATGCCCAGGTGGGTTGTAAAGGAAAATACGAAGTGCCTTTTCCCAAATGTGGATGTCTCCACCAGCACGATTGTCATGGAAGGATTCAAGCTGGTCCGCCTAAGACTAGTGAGAAGCTCTGGCACTGTATGTAAATGGTGTAGCTATATCATACGAGAAGAGTAGAAACTCCAAATGTAACCTTTGGGGCCATTTAAAAAGGCCCAATAAAAAGACTAGAGTAGTCCAAAAGTCTCTTTTCTACTAACAGTGGACATAAAAATAGTTCCCATCAGGAGACTGATATGTAAGAACACGTGACTAAGCCCCAGAACATAAAATAAGTATTATTTCTTCATGATCAGATGTAAATGTGATACTGCCTAATGCCAAGACATTCCTGTTACAACATTTCTAACCCTCACAGCCACTGCCTTCAAAACACCCTAAAGCAAGAATACAGGCTGAAGTAGCCAACATTGTATTTATAGTTACGCAATGCTATTTTTTAGAATTGCTACATATGTACTGCCCAACCACACACATGAAAACACATTCACTTTCTGCTCTAAAAGCACAGTATAATGTAATAGATTAGATCTAAGCATCAACAGTTTCTTAAAATATCTGGCACAAAGAGCTCGGCTTTCAATAACCAACACACAGAGAACAAGCTCCCCATTCACTGAAGAAAGTCAGCTGGGAGAAGGGTTTGCCCTCCTCAGCAAATTATTTTATAAACAGGGAATTAATGTTGAATCTTAGGCCTGTCTTCTTATTTTTAAGTTAAAGTTTAAACATCCACTAAAATACATGTCCAAAAAGAACCAAGTCAAGAATATTACTGAAAAACAAAACAATGCATATGCTGCAATAATATGAACACAAGAAGACCCAAGCAAATACTCCACATTATTTGTTGTTGCCGTCTAAAAACAACATTAAAGCTAATTAAGTATCAGCTTGTTTACAACAAGGCAGGCTACAAGCCTACTGTGTGTTTTTTTAAATGCTGCAGTAGCCACTAATATTAAAGGTCTAATAATTAAAACAAAACAATAAAACCATCAAAGGAGCACCAAAATGCAAATGCCCCAGACTGTCTAAGCCTGGGTGGCCACCCAGGGCTCTTAAGACTCATCCAGTTCACAAGCATTTCCAGAGCTGCTCCCCTGCCTGACTGCAGCTGGGGAGGCTATGTGCCTTGCTGTTTAGTCCCAAATCCCTGCAGCTGGAAGGAAAAATAACCCCACAAAACCAAAGGGCCAATACCACCACTAAGCTGCTTCACAACTCATCCAGAGTCTTGCCTGACAGAAGAGCACTGTGATCCCTGGGGAGTCAGGACTCCCTGGGGAATCACGACTACCCCCCCCCCCACCTAGCAATGTGTCCCAGACCTTGCCTTTCTCCCAGCCTTGGGAGATGCAGCGCAGTTCCAGTCACAAGAGAATCAGCCCCAGAACTGTGGTCAGGACCAGAACCTGTAGCATCAGGCAAGGTAGCAACTGCAGTCTAAACCAAAATAGGATTCTCTTCCAGCAGAAATTTCTTTGCCTCCTGTTGATTTATAAAATTTCAGAGTTCCTGCTTCATCTGGGAGACCCCACCACAGCATTTCATGAATAAGACTTTTACATTGGTACTTGTACTAGCTCTTCTTTGACAGCGTTTCATGACACAGCACTGACCCACAGCACTATATAGTAACTTCATCAGTTGAAAAAGAAATACTTAATACTACCACATATAGGTCAGTTGGCACTCTGTGCCACTTTATAGTTGTTCCCCACCATTCCCCTGTAAAAGTTCCAGTAATTTGACTCTCCAAATCATTTAGTTAAAAAGAAAAAGGTTTGGCAGGATTCATGGGGTGAAATTATCTTCCATTTTGAAGTTCTGCCATTCCAACAGAACATCCTGTCCTTTTCTGTTCGCCTGATACGACTTCCACGTGTAATAGTGATTACCTTAATTTATGGGAATCATTTAAAATTACAGCCCATTGACCTATAGCTCTCTGTAAAACAGAAATACGATATATATGAAACACATATAAAGTTGAAAATATTCTATTAGATGAATGGAGCCATGCTGGTTTACACTATGCAAGGATCCAGTCCAATCTAAGAAACAGACAAAGCAAACCAACAGAGACTTTTTAACTACAAACAGTTAAAAACGTGGGACCATTCTGGTGATTGATACTTGTGTTGAAGAGAATAGTCTTGCTTCTTAGCGAAGAGGTGCATCGTCTTTCCAGCTGGGCAAGCCACATAGCTCTTCCTAATGCTGAGAGGGCCATGTGTCATGGCCTTTCCTGCGTGGGGTGAGCTGAGCTGCCCTGTAAGCACAGCACAGCTGATCAGCACATGCTCTGACAGCAGTCAGGACACTTCCCAGAAGAGAGGGCAATGAGAAACTGGTTGCATTCCTTTCTCTGGAAGCTGTATAGCCTGCTCCAGGATACCATCTTTCTGAGAGAGTAGGTATGCTCTTAAAACATGTGCTGGGAAGTACACAGTAAACATTAAATGACTGAGGTTCTTTGGAAAAGACGCATTTAGACAAGGCAGTAAGGCCTGAAAACGAAACTTTTTTCCCGTCTCAGTTAGACTGGCAATACTGAATTGTTAAATCCTGACAAATCTCACAGTGAGAGAGCCCAAACTCTGGCGTTTTTGTTTTCTTAAATAGTCCACCTTCCTACTTGTGCTATGTCACTCCATTCTCAGTCATTTGCTGGCCCATCTAACTTAGCTACACATCTCTCTTCTCCTTCCATACTGTATGAGACTTCTCTGTGCTTTTGCAGGAGAAAGAATTAAGTGCTGCTGAACTTTCAAGAACCATTGGCATTAAAAAAATCGTATTTGTCTACTGGAGGTGAAGTAACAGCCAAGAGTTCCACATCACCGAGCTTGCCACAAAACCAGGCTGGCACAGGAAGATATGTGATATCCAGCCTTAACACAGAAATTAAAAGCACCACGTAAAAACAGCAAAACTCCAGCTGATTGTACTTGTATTAAAAGCTAGCAACACAGGAGGATGTGAAACTTTAGCTTGTTCAAAAAAAGGAAAGCAAAGCAGACTAAAAGCAAAGATAAGCTCAAGTAGGCGAGACATTTAAGAAGGTCGTTTTTGAGGGGAAGGCAAAAAAAGTTCAGAGTTTATTTAAGAAAAAAGTAGATTTTCCAGAGCATTTTTTCCCTGCAAATGTGAAGCAAATACTAATTTCTGTCCCCCTCTATTTTACCTTCACGTGATTTAAGAATTCATACAGTAATGTCTGTAGCCCTGTAGGTTTTAGGACATTTACATTTTTTTCACCTAACTTGAAGAAAAATAAAGGGAAAAGTGGGGGGTTTCCTTAAAAGACAAACAAAGATACAGCTACAAGAAATGGTGAAGGATAAGGCAGCAAAACATCAGGGGAAGTAAGCCTTCACTTGGTTAGAGTAAGTTGGAGGCAAATTTTTGACAGGCCCTTCAGAAAACAGTCCTGGCAGCCACAGGCTCTAATTTTCCACCTGCAAACACATTCATTCCCACACTCTGCAGGTGCAGCCACCCCATTCCAAACACTCTGTGTTTTCTTTCTCAGGAAAGCTGTACAGCACGTTCTTCAGGGAAAAAGCAGAGCTGACAGCTGAACTTGGGGCAAAAGCCCAATGCAGCAGAGTGCAGATGCTGGAACACATCCCTCCCTACGCAGTCATGCATACCAGACCTACCATGCACAGCACCATGGGGACCCAGCCCCACTGGTAGCACTCAAACTAGGCACTGCTCTCGCTTCATGGGATTATGCCCCAGTCTGCAACAGCACAAACATCATCAGTTATTTCGGGATACAGATAGCACAGTAAGATACAGAAAGCTTCTTCCAAGGAAGGAAAAAAAAAAAAAAAAAAAAAAAGAGAAAAAAAAAAGATCAAAGCACACCTTCATTCCTCACACAAGGCACAGCTATACCACGTGTAAAGATAGAGATACTGAGGGGAACAACATGTAAATTCAGTTTTCCCTTAGAACTGTGAGGGAGGGGAAAAAACGGACCATGAATTGTCTGATACTTTGCAGAAAGCAGCATCGCACCCACATTTTCAGAAAGCACCGAGAGCGTGTGGGCTTTCTGTTTTTGGAACAAGAGCACAGTGAAAGCAAGCTTGTTTACTTTAGACACTGTACAAAGACTTTTTAAAAAAAAATGGTTGAAAGGATGCCTCCCCTCTGAGGAGTTAGCAGAAAATAAAAGGCAGATTTATATTTCTAATCTATGCAAATATCTACTCTACAGGGTATCACAAAGACTGCTTTATATCAGACAGTACGCAGATCCCAGGTGCTTTAAATATGCCAAAAGCATGCACAGCATCACCACCTGCGATGGCTGCTCACTCTGAGAACAGCTGGATAACTAAAAAGAGGTTGTCTAAGTATCCTTCCATGAAAAATGCCTTTTGCTCATGTGCCAACCCCCATACTCCCACCTAAGTGGTTCCTGCTGTAGCTTCCATCAAGCCTGGAGAGAGGGTTTTTTTTGGGTGGGTTGATTGTTGGGGTTTTTTTTTACGTGGTTTATACTAAATTCTTCTAGAACTTTCAAATTATAGCAATCACAACATGGCGAAACTCCTACTGACACCTGGCAAAATTATCATGGCCCTTTAATTCATAAATCCCCAAGAACATGCTTGTGGGACTGAGCGCAGGTAGAATGCAGGACTAGACAAGGAGGAGATGATGGAGTCACTGAGGTCTTGGAGGAGACAGGATTAAGATGAGGGGATACATACAGATGAGACCCTCAATCCAAAACAAAAGAAACAGAGTAGAAAAGTACAGAAACAAGAGGAGTAGAGGATAGGAAACAACTCTCCTAGGAGAGTGCCAGGAAAAGGCCCAACGCCAAGAGTACAATGCTATTATGCTTGAAGGAAGGCGTAACAGTAACACTGTCATTACCAGGAGACAGGTATTCTACAAGTGATGGCTGCTTTTGGTACATTTCCCTAGGACATCTGCAGGAAGCTTTTGTCAGAGGTCAAAGAACACAGCTGTCCTGGTTAGCCCCACCATTCATGTTCAAAATCACTCACTGAACAAGACTGATGATGTCCTGCTGGCATCAGGCATCATCCACCCTGTCCCAACGCTCCACGTAACTTTGAGGAGGAAAACAACTCCACACCACCAATGTTTATATCTTTAAGCAAATGTCAATTTTGTGAAGAAGCAGCAAAGAACTGCAGGCCAGAGTCAATCTGACCTATTGAAACAATTAATGTGTGCCCCTGAGTACTCTCTGCCTCATCTTTTCTTTCAGGCCTCAGAAGTTGACTTCAAAGAGCTGTTAGCTGAATGAGCTGCTCTGGCAGTTTTATCTTCTTACTTTCTTTCCAAAGGATTCCCCAGGCCCTTCTTTCTCCTATTATCAGAAACACCTTTAGCAAATTAACTACAGACACCCCACATTAAGTTACAGCTGTGCTTGTGTTTGTTTATATGACAGGCACCTGCACCTCTACAGGTCCTCAATAATCAGTTATCATGGCCAACCCAGGCAACCCATTCACCCACTAAGTCACTCAACATCCACCCATATCTTTGGAATGATGAGGTCATTTGGACATAAACTGAAATACAAGACCTCCCTTCTAAACATAAACCTCTCTTTTTTATTTGCAAGGGTGGCTGCACACTAAAACAGATTTCCTAGGGACTCCAGTGTGGAGTCTCCCCATCCATAGAGATAATCAAAACCCAATGGAACACAGTCCTGGAGCAATCTCCTCTAGTTGCCCCTGCTATGAGCAGCCAATCTCCAGTGGTACCTTTCAACCTCAATAATTCTGCAACTTTATGATTATCACTGCTACTTGTGTTTAGCTTGAACATGTCAGCTGACACTCGCCCACTGCACCCCTGAAGGACAGCACTGACTTCTTACTAGATTACTGTTGTACTCCTCTCCCAGCATGTCACATATAGATGGGATTCCATACGTTCTGTTCACCTCTGAGGGACACAGTGGTTGGAAGAGCATTACTCACCCCTATCTCTGCATCCACATTTGGCTTGTGCAATACAGGAAGCTACCAGCAAAACTGTGAAGAGCTCCTGACCACTACCAACACCTCCAGGCAGGCAAAATGCAGGAGCCTGCAGGCATAATTAGCCTCTTAGACTTTCAACAGTAACGATAAAATGTAAAGTAGTTATGATTTTATAAATAAATTATTATGGCTTCACCTAAATATGAACTGACTTATTTGTACAAGGATTTCTCTGGTTGGTCCTAACTGCCAAACAGCAAATGATTAAGGAACATTGCCTCAAAGCCCACTGAGCAACCCCACAAGTAATGTTCCTCTCAACCAGCAAAACCTTTTATCATTTTTCCTCTTTGCAATGACAGCACATGAGGTGTGTAGGGGCAACATTAATTGGAATCAGGAAGGAATATTCAATCTGGGACATATCTTTCAAAACCAGCTATCAAGCCAAAGTCTGTAATGACACAGATCAGAGGCAAAGTAAACCATCTCAGTAGAACAGTTCCTTGGCTTTTGAATACTTGTGGATTATCTAAGTGTTTTGTGTAGTATTCTCAGATGACTTTTCATCATCTTCAGTGAATATTAATCAACCCTGGAAATTCTGAAGTCTACAATTAACTAAAAGCCTGGACTGAGAGATGGGTTTCACCTCAAGCTCCAAACGTGGCCAGACAAGCTCAGTAGTGGGCAGGTTTTCACCAAGAGAAGGTTACAAGTTCACTGCTAGCAGTCCTGTCACTACCTTTTCAGCTTCAGCCTTTAGTGATGGTTTTGTTGTGGGGTTGGGCTGGTTTATTTGTGGTGGTTCTGCAGCTTCCCAGAAGATGAAGTGTCTGATCAGGAGTCTTCCATTTAAGAGAGATTTATCATTTGTATGCAATTACAAGTCAAATACATAGGCACTGAGTATGTGAGTCTAGTGCCTACCTCACCATGGTAGGCACCATAATCAAGCTTAATTCTAAAAGCAGCCAGTCGCAATTTCAAAACAAATGTTTTATCAGTCTACCAACAGCAAACAAAGGCAAAAAAAAAGCCTACCAAAAAAACCTCCCATCTGTCCATTTAGTCATACTTTAGACTAAGCCTTTCTCTATCATTTGTCAGAAGACTCCTCCACATCCCCACCACTCATTGCTTGAAACATGAGATTTGCCACATCTGCCTACAATTGCCCATTGAAGGTTTGCAGCCATCAGATCATCTACACTCCAGGAAACAACAACAACAAATTCTTAACAGGCTATTCCCTATCTGAGATCCATTAGTAAGTTGCTGGTTTTGCTACAGACATTTAAAGAAATGTAAGAGGCACTTCTAAGACTCTACAGCTTATGTTATCAATCACTTCAGAAAGAAAAAAACAATTCAGCAGCCACACCAATTGAGAGTGCTGGGAAGTTCACTTGTCACTGTAATGTTTTGTTATTGCCAACCTGGGCAGAATGAGCAAATACAGCTCTGCAGGTGAGCTATGAATGAGTAATCAGCACTGCAGGCTGCAGCTTGAAGAGGTAATAGCATCCAAGTAGCTACAATGCTTCCTTGCACACAGCTAGGCCGGGACTGGGCCGACAAAAGTGAACAACGGAAGGTTTCAGACATTCTGACTGCATAGTAATAGTTCTGAAGGAAAAGATATGAGGCTTCCCTCTCCCAACATGTACAAAGCAGGAACACACAGATGCAGACAAACATTGATGTTCAGTCTGTTCCCAGGAAAATGTAAGTTTTGTGATGCTTTCAGCCCACTGCTTGGCAAGAATTCTGCATACACTGTAGTCAAGGGACTGCTTGACAGCTGACATTTTAAGAATCAAATCTCTTGCATCCTACCAAAGTCAATTCTCCACTTCAGTGTTAAGAAAAAAAAAATCCTTTAAAATACACATCTGCAATACAAAAGAAAAAAAGCTTCACACCTTGCACACCCCCCAGAATTGAAGCCTTTCCTTCTCCACTGTTTATACATGGTTTTTAAACATTGTGACTACATGATGCATTTCAGGTCTGCAGCAACAGAACATTTTTTTACAGCTGGGAGGCTTCTGCCACCCTCTAGACCTCACCCTTATTCCAAGCTTTACCTCTTGTTGTGCAGATGCAACTTTGCTCTAGAATAGATGAATTGAATAACTTTGGTTAAGAAAACAATCCCACTCCTTTTTGGGTGAGGTGGGCTTTTTTTAAATAATCTTTTTAAAATTTGAATACAGCACAGATGTGCAAAAACCACACAGTGATGTGGTTTACAAGAATAGCCTCTCAAAACAGTTGCATTGTTACAACTGCAGCACAGAACTCTGAATAAAAGAGTAATTCCCACTGAAGTTGTTTGCAAAGGTGCACCCTGCTCATAATTAAAGGACTAATATAATACCCTCTAACAATTTTAATCCCTTTGTAAAGCTTAAGGGGAAGAATCAGGAGTGGGATGGGCAAAACCCAGAAAAGATGCCAAAGTTCACTTTCAGCAAAGTACAAGTAGCCATAAGAATAACAAACCAAAACTGTATATAAATGACCTTTGCCTGTGACTTCCTTTTAGTCAGTAGGTTACAGAAAAAAAAGAGTATGGTCACTATGGTCCCTTTTAAAATTTAAGTCACGTTTTTAAACGTGTATCTATTATTTCCTTTTTGCTTCTACAGTTGGTCACGTACAATCATTCACCAATACTGCCCTCCCCTGTGCCCCCAACAGATATAATCAAGTTGTGACTTATCTCTCTTATTCCTGTTCAGGAAACTGTTAGGAAAGGAAAAGAACCAGATGATAACCCAAGCAAATATTGAATGCCAGAAACAGAGCAACTGTCCGTTCCCTCCTACCTATATCACAGTAATGAGAACAGAAGGAAACCACGTACCTTGTTACCTCCTGCTGCAGTCGGGAAACACTGGGCACATAGAACATTACCCCAAAGAAAAGCAAAGGCTCATTGGCAAATTTGTCCAGCTGCTTCTTCAGGGGCTTTTCCAGTTCAACCCAGCGGGCTTGCTGGCTCTTGCTGAGAAACCAAAGGCCGAAGTAGTGTGTCTAGATAAAGAAACGAAATAGTGTCGGTTTACCTTTTTCAGCCAGATCACACACACAATCAACGACACGAATGCAAATGACAACAGATGGTATTGTGTAAATTTTCCATATGCAAAGTCAGAGCAACTTCTTTTCTACAATCCGAAAGACAAATTAACATTGCAATATAATATGCTTCACAGAGTACTATCTGCCCCTCACCATCTCTCCCAAATACATATTAAAGAGCTCTAGCTGACATTATGGCACAGGTGACATAAATGATTTACTGAAAGTGTCTGAGTCTTTGTTTTCTTTTACACCTGTGCCTTGTGAACAGGCAGCAAAACAAAGTCTGAATCAAAGCACAAAGGCTTCACAAGACTTTGGATCAGGCTCACTGCAGGTAAAGGACAAGGATTCTTCCAACTATATAAAAAGAGCAGACCTACAGGCATGTCAGAATGCATCTACCAATACTGAGACCATTTACAGCATGCTTGCATTTTTAAGGCACTCACAAGATTTTATGATGGAAAAGTTATTACACTTAAAATGTGCACCACACGCACAGGTTGTTTGCTCCAGGCTCTTACAGAAATACCAGGTTGAAAACCTCAGCTATTTCCTATCTCTGTAAATCTCAATGGCTGTAGTACCTCCTGTATAAGCCACATGGGACTGTTGCTGGTGGAGCTTCAAATTCTACAGACTGGTAATAAGCAACTGAAAGAATAGCTTCACCAACTGGATTTCCCAGATGTTCATGGTTTTTAAAAAAAGTAGCAGAAAAATTGTAACCACTACACTTTGCAAAAAGCTTGTTTTGCTTTGGTGAGGACACTTCTCTAAAAACCATTGCATATACCATGACTTAGCACACAGCACGAGGGCAACTAATGCGATACTGAAAAATCAAAATGCTGAGAAATAACAAGTCAGCAGGGATAACACTGCTCCAACTATTTTATAGCAGAGGACATGAAAGAGAGAATCATATGCAAAACCTCTGATTTGGAGTGCAGGTGTATTTACTTTAGGGTCTCATTACATACATATTTTTCAACTTTGGAGAATGTCCAGACTAGCATTTAACTAAGGTAATAACTAATTCAACTTGACTCCTCAATTAAGTCTGACAAACCTGCAGTATAGCTCCAACACTCTCAGTCCTTTCTCTTTAAGCTCAGTTTGTTACAGTGAAGCAAGCTAGGTTTTGTGTTTTGTTTGTTGTTTTATGGGGTTTTTTAAGAGAATCAGTGCAGTAGATCCTTCTAGAATTGAACGGCATCCTCAATAAATCAATCAATCCAGGGCACAAATAAATCAAGAAGCCAGAATCTCCCATAGGATAAGCTTAAACCTAACCAATTCATTGATACATGTCTACTCTCCCTCTGGAATCATCACTGGATAAGAAGTTGTTTCTGACGAGCTCACCATGATAGAAATTAGATTAAAATGAAGGAAGGTGGGGCAGGGAGGACAGCAAAGGAAAGGAATGCACATGAAGGCATGAAAAGCACAGTGATTTTGCAACCTCATAAGGGAAATCCTTTAACACAAACTCTTGAAAATCACTGCAGGGCAGCTCGTCCTCAGCCAGCAGCAGCGCAGAGCTGTGAAAGCTGTACTCCTGTGTTACTTTAAAAAGCATTCACATCACCTAGGATCCAAACTTGCAGTGTCAAGCAAAGCATCTAGCAACTATGATGATTTGGAGTGTGAAGTCTAGAAGAGTTATTCAAAGCATTAAGGGCATTGCAATTAAGCAGAGCTCAAATGAGCACAGTCCCTCCCCTTTGAGTGGGGGCAGATGGGCAACCAAAATTTAGATTTTTTTACAGTAGAAAGGCTCTTCAAGTAACAAATCCAGAATCCTGAGTCACTTCCAAAGAATAAAAAGTGAAGGGAATGCAGTGTTTAAGCTTCTAGACTAGAGCAGATACATCAGACCGACCATGGCAGCATGCATTTCACATGACAAAAAGGCAACTCTTTTCCTGGAAAGCAGCCTGGAGAGGATCAAGCAATTGCAGATGAAGCAAAGGGACTGCAGAGCAGAGTCACAAGCACATGCACTTTGGAGAGACAGCCAACCCAGCTGTTCCAACGTCAGCCGCCTACCACCAGGATCTTTCCTTCGTGAAAATGTTAGCATTTTGTAACAACCCACAGTGGGGAAGGACTTCTGTGGCCACCGCTGTGAATGCCTGAAGAGACTCTCTCCTTGGGGAACATAATTGATTCCCAAATAGGAACAGAGGAATGTGGAAATGGAAATAGCTGTGCCACGAAGTTCAGTATGCTATAACCAGGCAAATGACTGCCCAGAAGGCCTTACAGAAGTCATGTGTTGCCATACACTCCAGCCCACAAAATATTTTTGCAGTATATAACCCCACAAGTTAGATGGCTAGATATAAAAATGGGATCTTTTCTCCCCCCCATAAGCATCTGATGGAAAACTCTGTTCATTCCAAAAGCTGGACTGTTTGTCTGCACAGTGAACCAGTGACTTCATTCCAGTTTTCACAGAATAAATATTTACACCTGCACCTGGCAGGCTCTGAAGTAACATGCACTGCTCTAGCAGGCACACCAGCAAAGTGGCAAAGAAAGTGAACAATCCTTTCATTTCTAAAGAATAAAAAAATCCAGACTTTTTCTTCCAGCCACAGCAGACAGACTGAAGGAAAGCTTGTCATAATTCTAAACATATCCGCAAACATCCATTCTGCAAAAAGCTTCAGTTGCTGGTGCTTTTGGTCTGTCTAATCTGCAAATACATGAAGAGCTCTGGTAGAAAAGAGTTTACATTAATTTTCTCTCAAAATTTTAAACTTTGTCTTATCTATTCCACATGACTTCATACATGGTACAAGGAAACTGGTTTATACTCCTCCAGCAACTGCAGTCCTCTGCTACAGCAGTGAACAAGAACCAGGGCACCTGCACACCCCAACAGTACCATATGAAAAGGCAATCCTCAAAATATGGAGAGCCAGAAAACTGGATACACAAAACCTGTGCTGAGAAGTCTTAAGAGACGTGACATTATAGCTGCCAGTTCAGGAGGCAATATATTAGTTTTGGACTTGGACTTAGCCACACTCCCAAGTCCAGAACGACCCCTGCCTTACGTCAGGCAAAAAGAGAACTATCAACACAACGACATGACAGACACTTACTAAACCAGCAAATCTAATTCAAAGGGATCCAACCAGACAGACTCGATGTTTATTAAAGCATCTGGCTAAGCGGCCAACTAAATATTTATCCTTGAGAAAGAGGCAGAGTTCCAGTTCCTCTGGGCAAAAGGCATTAAACCCTGCTATGCCGGGGCACTCACACAGAGGGGGAGGCACCACTTACGGCAGTTAATTGTTCCTAGAAGGTCTCTTGGACAAGTGCTTCCTGAACCCCATTCCCAGCTTCGCTGGCAAGAAGAGTCAAACCAAGCCAAGCTTCAAGGCAACCTGGCTGCCAAACACAGGTTTTCAGCCATGCCCTCTGAGGGGGGACATACCTTCTAGGGCACACAAAGATGTCTGAGTGGCAGCAAATGGCCACCCCTGCGCAGCAGTCAGCATCTGCCTGCGGCGCTTGGCTCACCACCCGCCTGCTTTGGTTTGGGGTTTGCAGCACCACAGTGTTGGAGGTGCCATTGTGAAATTCGGCTCAACAGAATAATTCTTGTTGGAAAGGACTCGCCACCATACAATAAGCCAGAATTTCAAGATTTAAACTTAATTAAGGAAACAAAAAGGAGAGACGAAGTCTCACAACAAATTTGTACAGATTATTCTGCTATTTCAAGCAGGCTCACTTAGTCTCACTTGAAGAGAAAAATGCCGTAATATTGGAGAAAAAAAATCCTTTTTAAAACTTGTGCACATACAGACAAGATTATAAAATTCTATTTCTGACCTTGTCTTTTCCCTCTTTCCCTCCTCTCCTCTTCTTGTCTTTACTTTTTATGTAACGCTGGCATAAGAACTCATTTTATTAGAACCAGCAACTGTTCAGCTAGAAGACCTGATGCTTTGTCAAGAGCTTTGCTGAAAAGGCTAAAACCAGATTTTACAGTAGTTACATGGCTACACTTTCTACTGACCTATTCTTGAACCCTGACTCAGTCAGGGAGGGAGTTGCATTCCCCAGAGATCAAATAGAAATATGCATAATCCATTAGACACTGTTTTTCAGTCATGTGTGGTATAATGATCGACAGCCCTTCACAACAATGCATACAGTAATCTCAAACAGGTTTGCTTTTTAGCAGGAGAAGTTTGGACAATTTTTTGTTTATTTCTAAGAAATCGCCTCAAGCATGACAATGATGCATCCTAACATGGAAGTAGAAGTTGGGGTACACCTGGAATTTATATAAATGCAAGACTAAACTGAAGTATCAAGTAAAAATTGATCTTTGCTTTTAAGAGAATACATGTTCTTACCTGAGACTGAATGAAGGAGACAAACAGGATTTCAGTACTGTTTTGTGAACATGGGATTTAACAAAGCTTAGTTTCTTTCTTACTTGCACATCATAGTTTGCTATCAAGACATCTAAGAGAAAGCATTTCACAGAACTGTAGGGGTTGGAAGGGCCCTCCATTGATCATCAAGTCCAACCCCCCTGTCAAAGCAGCTCCCTAGCTCATATTGCACAGATAGGCGTCCAGACAGGTCTTGAATATCTCCAGAGAAGGAGACTGTGCCAGGGCTCTGTCACCCTCACTGTGAAGAAGTTCTTCTGCATATTGGTGCAGAACTTCCTGTGCTTCAACTTGTGGCCATTGCCCCTTGTCCTGTCCCCACAGACAACTGAGTAGAGGTTGGCCAAGTGTCTCCCACACTTCAGATATTTATAAACACCAATCAGATCCCCTCTCAGTCTTCTAAAGCATATTCCAGTGGAAATTTTTGCTGCATTTGGGGAATTGAACATGTCTCTTTCCAATATGGACACTTGCAAGAATTTTCCCCTGGGTACACCTAATGGGTTTCCCTCATCTACTCATCTATCTAGCTGCACAAATCTTGCAGAAATTTGAGTCTGTGAAAGTATTTTTGACCCTGTTGTAGAGTTTCATTGGTCAGTGGGTTCAAAAATGCTGATAAGCCTAGAAAGGGAAGGGAACAGTCACCAAATGACTGCAATCAGCCTTGTTTCCCTACAAAACATGGCGGGAAGACAACAGGGGCAGAAGAGTTGAATTTTGAATCTGAGAGAAAGGTCAGCACCCAACACCAGGCACCTCCAAGCACAGTAACTGCAATTATTCCTCCTGAAAGGAGCAGAAGAGGATACAAAGAGACCCTCCCTCTCAGAGTTGAAAGAGGTCAGTAATTCTCTCCTAAACATTTAAAGCAGCAAAGGATGCTACCAGAATCAATCGGGGAAAAAAGAAATTAAAAAAGAAAACCAAACCCTTCAATCAAAAAACTGCTGCACTATTGAAATCTGAACTTTACAAAATTTGTTCAGCATTGCCAAAACTTTGTTTAGAAAAAAGAGTGGGGAGGGCGATGAAAGAAGGGGAAAGTACTCCAACAACATCAAAGCGTTCTCTTCTGTGTTGTTAAAATATTTTTTATCTTGAAACACAAACTTTTTATGCTGACATATTTCTTTTTGCATGACACAAATAATTTTGAAAAGGCAAAAACCAAAGCAACAGAAACCCCACATGAAATTTAACACTAACCAACTTCCTTTCCTACTTTACTACCCTACCCAGTCTCTCCTCTCTGGAAAATTTTGAAACTTCAGACTTTGTTCCAAAGCGGAACAAAACACGTTCTGAAATCACAAAATGCTTTGTGGAAAAGAATGCTAATCTGCTGATGGGACTATTGTTCTCAAATGCAGGTGGACCTCCAGAGAGAATCATTACATCCAGACTTCTGCTGTACCAACTAGATAAGTCCACAAGGAATACACACTTCACTCATTTCACTCCTTTCTGCACTGAAAGGAAAGGGAAGGTCCCTAACATCTCTGTAAGGAAACGCTAAAGCATCACCAACAGAAAGAAAAAAGAAAGAAGATAACTACCAGGAATTTATCATCTCTACAACAGGAGGAGGAAAGTGATTCTACTGAAACCCACGTTAAAAAAAAGTATGAAAAATCACCATGCAATATTCTGACTCTCTGCCCTGTTCCTGCCTATTCTGCGCACACACCCACAGAGTGAGATTCTTCTCCCATTCTTTATCATTTTAGATGCAAAAAAAGGAGTTTTCATTTAGTTTTCATCTGCATTAGTTATTTGTATGCTACCTTCCAGGTGCCGCCATTACGAAGGGACAGGGCCCAACAAATTTAAGACACTGCAAGATTATGACATCTCCCATTTCCCAGCTATGCTTACAGAAAACATTGGCCAGGACAGTCAGATGATAATGCAGCATTTCTCAGGCAGTGGTTTTCCACTTGTGATTTGCAAAAGCCTAGCAGCACGAAGGATACCTTCTGTGCAAGGAGAAGACAGTTCATTTGTGCCATGCATATTGGAGACAGATTTCTAAAAAGGCCTCAACTCTTAAAATGAATGCTGAACTCTACAGCAAGAGGTAAATAAGTAGAGGATTTCAGTAAAACTGGGTTTCTTCAGTCTTTTCAGAAACACTGAGAATGTACAAGAAGCCTTTCAGAGTCTCAGATGTAAAATATTTTGGGTAACAAAATGACGAAAAAACCATGCCATCCTCAAACTTTACTAGCTGCTCCTTCTAGCAATACAACTGTCACCTCTTTCAGTATATTAGTAACAAGAATATATTTATATGAAGGGGGTTATTTAAAAGCCTGTGGTCTCCTTCCCACTGTTGGTGAAGCCATGGTTAGCTTCAGATAAAAATTTCTGTAACTTGCCCTTTGGCATGCCAGTTGAGCAAGTAACACCCATTGCTTTCTAAGAAAAGAAGAAAGCTCATCTTTGTATTACAAAGAGCTATCAAAGCTATGATGAATGAGCAACAGCCCAAAATCCCGAGCGCCATTCTGCCTTCAGTTTTCATGCAACCAGAACATGTTTGTCCAAGCTCCAGCTGCTGATCATATCTGGCCAGCTCTGAGAATAACATGACTCAAACGAGCAGACTGCCGGAGCTAAAAACGTGTCAAATTATACAGTGACAGATGGCCTTTCCCGGGTTACTCTTACCTCACGTAACTCCAGCCTCTGTGCAACAGCTTCCAAGCACTCCTGCCCTGTGCTCTCCACGGAGAGGGTGCACTCGATCACATTGCTGTCCAGCAGGCGAATCCTTGTCACAAAGCAGTTCTTGCTCAAGACATTGTAGCGTCTGGTCCGTCGCAGTTTCAGCCCGAAAGGCATGGCTGTTGGCCTGGAAGGTCACCCCTTCTCTGTGCTCTTCCAGGAGTTATCAGCAGACTCGTTGACTTGCCTTGAAAGCTTCTTCAGTTGGCACTACTCTCCTCCAGAAATGGAGGTAGCTGTCCATTCCCAGCGCAAGTTTCAAGGGATTCCTGCAAAATACATACAAGTCAAGTATGAAATAACATGTTCCCAAAGACTAGTGGGGAAAAAAAAAGCAAGCTTGAGTAACATTTACAACTATCAACACCTCCACCCACAGGACTGCCAGGTACTTACACAGTCCCAGAAGAACACCTTATACAACAGATCTTTCAAAATTCTATTTTGGTGCTGAATTTAAACCACAGATTTAATTGCAAAGCCATTCTTTGAGAAGCTCAGTACAAGCAGGAACTCTAACAGGGCCCACATCCAGAGGTGCTAACTCTCCCACCATTACCCCCACCACAGGGGTCTATAACATAATCTTCAAGTTGAGTTTTGGTGCCCTCAGGCCAGCTTTGAAAGCTAGCTTTAAAAGCTAAGGGATAGAGGTATTTAAAAGAGGTGCGATTTTGAAAGAAGAAAGGCTGCCTGAAGTCAGCAGGAAATGCAGGCGCTCAGCACCTCTGAAAAAATCAAACCCTAAGCATGCATGTGAAAGGCAAGAAGCATCCCAGCCATTTCAGAGAAGGCTCCTCGGAGGCAAACCCTGACATTTTGCTCACTTTCAGCTCCAAAGCAATTCCGCATATCACCCTTTCAGGTGGAATGAGTAACTGCAGGAGCAGCTGCTGGAGATCAGGATAAAACCGAGTGGGAGGAAAAGAACACATATTCTAGATGTTATTTCTAATTACTACTCCTAAAATTTATCAGGGACACATGCAACTGTTAAGCCAAAATACAATCCAGGCAGAACAACCAGAGATACAGAAATAATGGAATTTAGGAAGATATGATCCTCATCTGAAAGGTGCACTTTAAAAACAAACAAAAAACCAACCAACCAAACCAACACAGTTCAGATAGGAGCAGGTTCAAGCTCAAAGCAAAGCAGCTTAAAAATACCACTTTCCACATGCAGAGAGGAACAAAATAAAAAGAAAATTACTTGCTCATAAGCCTTTCTAGGTTTGTTGTTCTGAAGAAAGAGATGGAGGGACACTGACACTGGCATTTGTAAGTCCATTTCTCCTAGCAAACAGTACTGCAAAAAAAACTAGCTCCCATTCCCTTGTTTCTTAAGAGAAGCAACAAAGCATTGCAAGCAGAGCATGCAACATTTAGCTGGCTATGACATTTCAAACAGACAGTAGTAGTACATTGCTCATGTATCATTTGGCACAGAACTACATGAATCAGTTATTTTCACTTTGTACTGAATGTAGTTGCTATGGAGATTATTAGAAGCAGACTGATTGACTACAGTGATTATAATTATACCAGAAACTTTAACTCTCATGTATTTGATAAAGTGTATTTTCCAAAGCCAGTGTATCTTGGCAGTTATTAGAGGCTTAAACCAACACAAACCAAACAAAAACCCCCACACAAAGAGAAAACCACAGGCTACCTCTCACTGGTTAGGTGTGCAACTACCCTGGAGAGTCTACTAGCTTTATCAGAGAAAAGCCTGTAGACATTGAGAAGGGGCACGCACTATTTGACTGAAGTGCAAACAAACTTACCAAGTTAGCCACTGTAGTTAAACCTCCCATTTCTAACTTTCATGGGCACAGACATAATGTATTATTTTCACATGACTGCACCAGAGAGCTGTTATACCTTGCATCACTGTAACATTAGAAACCATCAAAGACACATGACTACATCCTCACAGCAATCTGATGAGGCAGGGACGTGTTACCCATGACTCACAGAAGAGGAATTGAAACAAACATTAGCCAGCTTGTCCAACATCACTCAGGAGAATGGCAGCAGATCTATGTATGAAAATGTATGGACCAGCTTGTGCTTTAACCCCTAGCCAACTATTTGGCAACTACACTGCCTACCAACCTATGCAGACCTACAGCACAAAGTCGAAAAGTGGGAAGAATGGAAGGAAATTGCAAAGAAGGAAGGGTGTGGAGGACTACATCTTATCAAGACCAGCATTTTTGTCCAGTCTCAGGCTTTGCAGACTATTTTAAATCAGACACACAGAGAGTTTCAGCTAGCCAATTCAACTGAAAACCACCTTATCTTGCATTACTGTTAGTTGCTCACATTTCTGTGCAGAACATGAGCAGTAAAGTAATTGTACAGTTAATAGTAGCCTAAAGATTAAATCAGTGCTAGTATGAAAAAGACGATGGGCCTTGCTCAGTAGGCACATTGAATGCTGCAGCAGCTCCTGCAGGACAAGCCATCTCACAAGACTTGCGTGCAAACGTGCTGTTCTGGAATAAAGCCACCGATTCCTGTGCTAACAGACATGTCAACATGGGTTGCAGATTGACTGCTCATGGTTGTACCATACACTCAGGTAAACAAGGACAATTATTTCCTCCATTTTTCAAAAAGCAGTAAAGGTTTTTCTCAATTCTGCCAAGGGTGATCAGCCAACACCATTTGCTAAAGACACAGACATACAAATGGGTTAATGGATGCACTTCGAGTAACAGAGTTTGAGTTACTTTTTAATTGTCCTTAGATATAAATGAATGCCTGATGACGGCTCTTTCACTTGAAGTGTCACACTTAAATTAGTATCCAATTAAAGAATGAATTGGGATGGGGAGGCTGGGGCAGTTTAAACCGCCTCCAATTGGTCCAGCCTTTAACAACTGTTAATTCTCAAGTCAATGCAAGGCCACCTTTTCTGTTTACACATCTCCTGAATGTTTGTCCAGCTTTCTATTTGGGTTTTCTGTTAATTTGACACTCCAAAAGCTTCTGGTAGGCTTTTAAAATATCAAAGATGCAGATCACTTCGAGGTTCCTAAAGCCAACAGGGTATTTAGCTTCTTTACGTTTTTAATCATACAGGCAACAGAAGCATCCCTTTTTATTCACAGTTATTTTGTAGACGACTCAAAAAAGAAGATTTGAGATAGAAGGGTTTTGGTCTTCCAAATGAGGGATTATTTCATTACAGGATCTCCTTCCCTGCTTGAAAGTATTGCCAAAGAGCAGCCATGTCCCTAACCAAGTTAACCAAACGATGCAGGCATTTGCAACACTCCCCTCTTCCAACTCACACTTTCACTACAATTAAAACAAACCAAAAAAATTTTAAAAGCCCATAAAAAGGCTACCATGAACTCATTTTGCTTTTAATAAAGGATTTAAGATTATTTCAGGCGTCAAAGAGACAGACGAGATCTTTTAAACTGAAATCTTCTATTTAAGGATTTATTTTTCTGGAAAGAAACTAGACTGAGCTAAGAGCCTCAGGTATTTTCTCTTTTTATCCCATGTTTTGATTATTTTGGATTCTTTCTTCCCTTCCCAATGTCATACTTCAAATTTATATATCAGTTGCTCTCTGCAAGTTGAGCTTACTCTAACTGGCATGCTGTATTAAATAAGCTTTTTAGGAGGAGCATAAGCTTGGGGATTTAAATGTTCTGATAAATGGAAATTCCCTTGGTTTAAAACCACCTACTCAGTAGGCATATAAAACAAAAAAATAACATCCCCAGCCATGTCCCAGAAAGCACAACTACAAAAATAATAATATAAAAAAGGGCTTTGCAGAAGTCCAAACAATTTAACTGCCCATCAAACCACTCAAGTGATCCATCACTAATACGTGATATGAATACCAATTCAAAAGTAAAACCTCCAAATCAGAAGTTGAAATAAGATCCCTCTAAAAACCAAAAGCCTGGCACTAAAAGTCTCACGTATCTCAGAAAGTAACAGTCGGAGAGACTAAAGACTTTTGCAAGGCTTAGACAGGCATGTGTGGATGACCGTGTGGGCAGGGGTATTGCCAGGGAGCCACAGGGCAGCCCCAGGATGGGGGATGATCTGGGAGCCATGGATGACCCCAGCAGGGTATTGTCCTCACCCACTGCAGCACAGTCCTTCAGGAGATGAGCCGGGTTCTAGAAACAGGTCCACTGACAGCTCCAGGCATGGCCAGGTCTGAGCCAGTTCCAGAGGCATGAGGAGACAGGACTGGAGACCAGCAACCACAGAGCTCAGACAGGGGCAGACAGCCCCAGGCTGACCTGAAATGGAGGTCCTAGACCTGTGAGCTGAGAGTAGGGTAGAAGCCCCAGGTGAGGCTGGTCAGGGCCATGGAGGCACACAGGTGCACCCAACATCATTTCCAGGAGCAGGCCAGAGTACTCTAACTGCGTTTCAAAACTTCTTTCAGCACATGCTCATTCGAAAGCTAAACTTCATCCTAAACTTCATCAGTAGCAAGAAGAGATTCCTTGACTTACAGAATTCTTGTTAAAGTTTAATACACTCTTGTTTCAGCTAATCAAGAAAAAACTGAACAAATAACCAACTCCTTTACTACCATAGACACTGAAATTCTATTTCTTATGCTATTTACTTGAAAAAGTCAATGGCAACAGGGAACATGGGGAAGATTGAAGGTGGCAAAAGAGGATAAAGAATTAAAATAGCTTTGACATAGAACAAAACTAAAGTTTCAACCCATGATCACATCCCAAGCACAACATAAATTCTCTTCACAACTTTCACTAGAAAGCAGCTAAAAGAAGTGAGCATAGGCAGTTTACATTGGGCTCCATAATCTCGCTCGATACTACACATGGAAGCCGTACCAGCATATTGGCTGTGCAAAAGCAAAGGATGTATGATCTCTCTAACATATTTGATTCCCACATGGCAGAGCTGTATCTTGCAAGGGGACAGAGGAGAAATCATTGAGCATTCTTGCAAGAAATTCTTACTTGTACAAACAACTTTTCAAGACATACCACTGCCCCATCGTTCAGCAATTATCATTCAGCACTGTTATTCAATCATCGTTCAGCACTGTTATTCACATACACAGAGCTAGTAAAAAACACCTATCTTATATAAGAAAGAATATCTTCCAAGCACAATGCCGGGCACCAAGCTGAAACACCTTCAAGTCACAGACAGCACAACTGTAGTGGTTTAGGGAGAAAAAGACTTATCATGACTAGAGCAGCAATGCTACTGACTGGCTGGTATGTAACCCAGAATTCCTTCTGATTTTTAAGAAAGCTTGGTTAGTTTCTATATAAAGTATAACAGTCTCCAGAGGGGTTTAAATTACCTGACACAGATACTTGTGCCTTTCCAAAACAGTAATTTATTTATTTATTTATGAGACAGTACGTGTAACCAGGCCAAACCACTACAACACAGAAAGAAAATAAATGAATATTTTACACCCTTTCGCAACCTACAACCAAAATAAGCCAGGAACATGAAAAATTCTTCCTTTGCTCTCCCAAAGTCATCTGGGACTGACTGGACCTTTTTGCTAGTAGTTTTAAAAGCCAGACTGAAGGGAGCAAAGGGAAGCTGCTAAGTGTTTCAGGAGGAAGAGGCTATACAGCAGAAGCTGCTTTGTGTGCTGAAGGGCACTGTTCCAGTCACAGGGTGCTCTCCTCCTTCCTTAAATTTATTTAAGCTAGGAGAGAAGAAAGGCTTATAAATAATTGAGGTCAAGATAATTCTATGGGCATTTCCAAGTACACAACTTGCCCCTCTATTACAGACTTCATAGATTTAACTGTACTACATTCAAAGGAACGCCAAAGAAAATAACAAATAGCATCTGATATGACATGCATTGAAAGCAGAATGCCTTCTCTCACTTCATTTGCTTTTATACGTAATTTCTGAAACTCCAGGAAGAAAGCAATTACTGTCAAACTGGAGCCTGTATTTACCAACAGCGCGTGGCACCCCTCCAGCATTCCTAGCGCTGCAGGAGCAGCAGCACACGTAACACAAGTATGTAACCCTGGGCTGGGCGCGAGACCGCAGCGTTTAATGTAAGCTGCAAGCAGCCTACGAGCCTACAGTTTGAGGGAAGAGTAAAAATAACAGCAAATGGGAGACAGGACGCCTGGCACAATCCATCTCCATCCAGTTGAGTTTGTCTAGAGAAGGAAATTTCGCCCTGGGAAATAGCTTTCTCTCCCTTGATTGCTCTCATGTGAGAGTTTTATGCAGGTAGAGCATGGCAAGGAGTATTCCTGAACCTAACAAGGTGTCTGTATCCTTCACAGTTATGGATGGAATTCCTATCAAGCCTGATAAATTCTTGGGAGTCAAATTCATCTCTGGACAGATGAAAGCAGATTTTAACCCTTACACAATACAAGCTTTCTGCTCCAAAGCCACTGATTTCAACAACTTGTTTATGCAGACTCTGGCAATACACAGACCTCATCCCCAGGCATTTAAATCTTTAAAAATTCTTGAGGAGATTTAAGTCTTACTATAATCCAAATAATAATAAACATTATCACCTCTACATTCTGGAAAAAGTGTAAAATTATACTTTCATTTTTATAACTACTGCAATAACCTATGCTGACCTTTCAAAGTCTCTAAGCCTCTAGAGAGCCCATATCAGTGAGCATGAACAGATGCTGGGGACTTTGGGACATTCAAAGCAGAAGACAACTGTTACTGCTACTGTGCATCAGCAAACACCAACACACAGTGGCCAAAGATCAAAAATCATCTCAGCACTTTTACATTCTCAATTCCACCACAGGTTTCCCTGCCCAGGAAAAAAAAATAAATCCATTTTCCATCAGATCCATCTTTCCTATAACAGATTTTTTATATCTAAATTCTCATATATTTTCACTGAATCTCATTTGGGTCAGATTCTGTTTTCAGTAGACCAAATAAAAGATCTAGAGAGGTTTAAGTAAAGACAGAAGAATTACTCCACATAGGACTAGTTAAAGTTCTACCCTTTCTTCTCTTTTGTTGCAATAGTACATACTCACTGACTGAAGTGCATAAGTGTTCGTAGGTGCACCCTTCGTTACTCTCCTCCCCTGCAAAAGCACCACTCTATTTATGTAAAAACTACCTTTCTTGTGCATCCACAGAACAGCTCTACGGAGTTATGTGGATACAAATCTATCAGGCAGGCACCTAATTACTCTCTGCATGAAGGTGCACAAGCACCAAGTATTTTTGTGGATCTCACCGTTTGACAGTTTCTACCACTGAAACTATTTGAACTGCAAATTAGTGAGTGCCTTAGTTTTTACTGTCTTACTCATCACTCCAGATCATCATCCACCCTCAACAATCCAACAGGTCTTTATAGTACTAGTGAAGGATCCTTTTCGGGGCCTTTAGGATAAGCTTTCAAGTTAGGAGTAATCCCTGTGTAAAGTAGCATACCTAAATGACACCTCAGTTGCCACTGTGATCAGTTTTAATCCGCAAGAATATCAGTAATGAAAGTGAAGTTTTTACCACTCACCTGTACACCTTGTAGAACTTTGTGCCCTAGAGTTAAAACAAAATGCCAGACCCCAGTAGTTTTCCTTACAGAGCAGGAAATGCTGTCTGTCTGTCCATGTTAGGCATCTGCAGCAGCTTCACCCCTCCCTCCCCTCCTTGATTTCAGAACGCATCGCTTTATCTTATGCCAGCTCTGGAAACCTGCTGGGACCTCCTCCTGGTTGAACCATTCCACCTCCCCAACTTAGTAATAGAATAGGATCCTCTTCAGCTCAGCTAGTGAGTTTAAATTGCTCATGGTTGGAGACAGCATGAGTAGCTCACCCAGTACAGCAAAGAGAGCAGAACCACACAGGTGAGAAGGGAAACTAAGAGCAATTCCACTTCAGTTAATAGCAGTCAGTCAGGTCAGCTGTGATTTGCAGAACCACAGCTCAAGGAAGGGTCCTAGGCTCAGCAGGTAAGGGAACACCCCAGAACACATTTCCATTCTTCCTGTATGGCAAGGCTATGTGAGAATAAATGTTACTCTCCTACATAGCCAGTTCATTCAAAACCCACATTTTTTTCTTTTTTCTTTTTCTTTTTGAAAGGGAGCAATATATTCTGTAATCAAATATCCATAAGTGGAGTTAATATTGTGAAATCTAGACAGGTTATGTATTCTACATGGACAAATCATTCAGAAAAGTAAGATCAGCATTTTGGTATTTTGGCACATCCTTCTTTCAGATCTGGCACCACACCTGTTCTCTACAGGCCACTCTTAAGAAAAGGCATCCTATAGTTTTACTAAACACTTCCTAGCAAGCAAAGATCGAGACAACTTAATGTTCTTGTAAGGGTCAACTATCTAAATTCAATTATATCCAAGTGCCTTAAAACTTCTCAGAAGATTTGCCAGGATCCTTCATTTTTTGGACATATTTTACCTCACTGGCTACAATCAGGAGCAACATGGTATCAGCATAATTTACTTTTTCTTTCAGTCAGTTACTTCTGTGAAGGATTTTCGACTCCTTCAGGCTCCATGGGGTTATAGTGACTACAGGAGATTACGTTTCCTCCTAAATGTGACTGATAGGCATGCAAAACCATTATAAAAACAGGGAAGGATATACTTAGTAAAAATCCACAGAAAAACTTCTTACATCATGTTTTCATTATTCTCTCATGTTACAAGACATGAGTAAAACTGCTAATAAAGGTTCTAAACACAGGGTAACACACAGAGAAGAAGCAATAACTTTAATAGAGGCAAGTAATTGAATCAGATATGGAGTAAAGTTATACACCCTAGTACATTCACACTAGATAAACATGCACTAGCACAAACTGGTGCCAGTTGTTCTATAATTTCAAATGATGTGATAAAAGTTTTATAAAATGAAGACAAAGAAGGTCAAACACCACTTCTCTTGCTTTCATTTAAAAAAGCCCACAACACCTATTTTCAAGAGCTGTCCACAGTTTCACTTCTATATTGAGATTCTGCAAGAAGATGGTGACAAGAGAGCACTTGGAGATTAAGAAGCAACTAGCCACAACACTTGTGAGATGGCAATGTCTGCCTCTGCGGCTCATTCCACAGGTGCCACTGCCCCAGTGTCAGCTGAAGATTGGAAGCTGCCTAGCCATGCTCACACAATGCTGCTTTCAGCCAAGACCCTGCCAGAAAGGTGGGTTACCCGGGCAATATGCAGTCCTCAGTGCTTAATAAAGGTGTGATATTTCTGCTTATACCTTTCTTTTTATTTTAATACAGCTTATACAGCTGAGTTTCTGCAAACAATGGTCATGCTTGTGTACCTCCCATTCTCCTCTGTTTCCTTCTATATATATATATATGCTTGAGAGATTATAGTCTTTGAAATGAACTGCAACTAGGAAAACTTGGGTTATAACTAAAGATTACAAAATGCATCACACTACCTCTAACTCTAAAGACTGAAAAAGTCAAAAAAGTACCAATTTAATGTAAGGAGGTCCCAACATATTTGGATTCCTTTGCCCAACAGGAAAGAAAATGTTTTCTGAAAATGAATCATATGTACAATTGTAGGGAGAAGGGAAAGATCAGCAAGAAGCACTGATGTTGTGGCCCCTCAAAACTACAAATCTGCCCTTTTCTTACAGGAACAAGATCCACTGCTGTCCCCACTGATGTCAGTAACCAGACTGGCACCAAGTGAAGCAAGATCCAGACCTGGAGGCTGGCAGTAAGAATAAAACTTTGTTCCCTTTCTTGAAGTGCAGAGCAATGGTCTACTTCCCAAGTGAGGTTCAGCTGATCCCATTCAGGTATTGGATAATGAACTGGGATAATGCAATGAAGGAAGTGTGGCTGAAAATAAGCAACAAGAGTGATGGGCAGAAGAGAAAAGGAGGAAAAAATAAAATAAAAAAGCATGCACACAGTACATCCTAACCCACAACTGAACAGGTTTAGTTACATAAGTAGCTATTTCGTGAAAGATCATAACATGAACCTTTGAACTTGCATGGAAAAAAGCCTCTCCACTGCTCAACGTATTAAAAGATGGGTGCTACAAAATGCTGAAAATATTCCTTTGAGTTCTATCAAAGAAGGATTATATTGCAGGCACATGCATGAAGAAAGTAAATCTGTTATCTTTACTGAATATAGGCCTTGATGTAAATCACGCAGCCGCAGCCTATGAATAACTGCGTTTGTTTCCACAGCACAACACCTCATCTGAAATACAGAATAGCTGCCGGAAATGAGCTAATGGGACTTTTCTTTCTGTATTAAAGGATTATTTTCCAGTGCCCACTATGTGGGCTTAAACACTAGCCTGAAACAGTCAAAATACTTAGAAGAAAGATTTATGGCTAAAGGCGGGGGGGTACAGAGGGCCTCCTTTGAAGCGACTGACTCCTTTGACCGGTGTCTCAGAATTACAAGGCTACAAAAGGACCCCTCTCTGTGAGCAGCCCTCTGATTTCTCCCTTCATCTCTGCTGCAGATCGTATTGATAAACAAGATTTGAAAACAATTACCTGGTTACCACATAGGAACTGAGATATTAACTACAGATGTCATGCTTTTTTTCCTGATAATTTTTAGCAGGGAAACACTTATGCCATACATTCCAGTCAGGCTGTTAATATGAATCCTCAACACCAGTATGTTTTTCAAAAGCTTGAGAGAAAAATTATTAATTTACTTCCACAGCATTCCAATAAGTATTGCTAACTGCATTGACAGAGTATAAACTGTATATTCCATATTGTATTGAATTACACTATAAACTGTAATTCCATATTGTTTCACTGAATAAAAATATAATTTTTCTTTTTCAGTTATAACAGCACTAGAGTATATAAGTTTAGATTGACTACTTATGTCCTCTAATGTATTATTTGTCATTAATTCTATTCAAGAGAACGGCTTTGCTCAGAATGCTAGTAAAACTGTATTAGTTTTGGAGCATAAAATACAAGTTGCAGCTTTATACACAAAACCACAATAATAAATTTGGAAAACCATGCCATGCCATTCTTTGCTTAGCTCTCAGTGCTTCCATAAATGCTTTACTGCCTTTCCCCATAAATCTGGATGAAATACTCACCCTTTACTAATGATGATAACTTCAAGTATGATTCCAAATAAAGCTATCAGTTTTTAATAAGATTAAAGCCTAATTCTTTTTAACTGACCTTATTAGAGAAGGTTCTTGCTTTGTAACACCTCAGAAAGAAAAAATCCTCTGCAGAAACTTTTACTTGGTCATGAGCTGAAGAGAAATTCTTCCTTAAAAGAAACCAGCATTATTCCTTGGCCAGATTAATCCATTTTTATGTTAACATTCTAGCATATGACTAGACCAACAAAGGGCCAAAACTGACTTACAAGCTTGTGACCCTTCCTAGCTTACAAAGTAGACTTTGCATATGAACATGGAGAGAGACAACCATTAATAGCTAGTATCAACATATTCTTATTTTGCTGCTCTCTACAAGCAATTCAAAACAGAAGTTAAACTTTCAGTCTCTCTTCTAATTCTCACATGAAGAACACTTAAGTTCACTCCAAATTTAACTTGCAACATTTATGAAAGAAACCTAGATCTAAACACAACTCGCTCAAAATCAAAACACCTTCTGTGTGACCACAGGTAGGTGTATTTGCTGTACATGCATATCAAAGTGGCACAAGTAGGCCTCTGATCCATTGCAGTGGCCATCAAAGTGCTACTGAATATAAGCAAAGAAAAAAAAAAGTATATTATGTAAGTTTATTTTCTTATAAGTAAGTACAAAACTTAAACACCAGAACAGAAGAAGGTGGAGTAAAATAAAAAAAGAATGGTTAAACAATCTCCCTGCATGTATCATGTTCTCTTGCTTGGTATCAAATAACTGGACTTCCAGAAGTCTAAGGGTATGGGATATCCCTAACATTTACACTCAGCATTAACTGGAACACAGGGAGAAACAAGGGAAGAAACAAGAAACAAATAAAATGAGTGGAGAAAGCCCACATGGTACAGCTCTTCCTGTAATTCTGTCTCTGGTTGGCAAGTTGGAAGCATCTCATTTCTTTAGCTCGAAGCCTGATATTCAAATTCCTCTGCAGCTTAGCATAGACATGAACAGATCACACTAAATGATTTAGCACAGCAAGTCTACAAGCCACAAGATGGACAGCAGGAAACCTTACGTCTATGTCCATTTTGAAGAAAAAGGAATTTATATTTTGTAATCCCCAGTTCTACTGCAGAAGTAGGCAATGGAATATGGATGTACTGGTTGCATTAAACAAAAGAAAGTAAAATCTGTCCTTGGGAGCTGTGAAGACACTCATGCCTACCAAAGTGCCATTAAGTGTGGCCCCCACTCCTGTGAAATCGATTAACGTGCACCTGTGGGATTGAGGCATGTGTCCAACCACAGCCTTTCCAGAACCACCACAGAATGGTGGAAAGTTGAACAGAAATCAAACTGCAGACCAAAATGTAATACCAGTATGAATTTTATTCAACAATTTACCCCAAAGACATGTCTGTGATAATATAAATTCCTGTCATCATGAAGTAGTAAGTTGCTGCATATGATAAAAAAAGAGACCAGATAAAAACCACACATGATGCTGTCTTACAGAAACATCTACTGCATATGAGGCAACAGCGTCAGTGGGAGAGAAGCACTCCCTGCCAAGTGTCCAGTGTGCTGCAATTCCACCCAAGCTGTTTATTACTGCTAAAGTTCATCATTTCCATTTGCAGAGACAAGGCTCCAAGGCAAACTTGCCAAGAATTAACCGGTCTGCCCTTTTTATAAAAAATGATTAGCTGTGTTTTTGAAAGAGTTACTAAGGACCAAAGGGTCACAGGGTAATTATTTACAGAACTGATGCCAAGGATGAAGCTTCAGATAAAGCCATTACAAAGACCATGCATAGTAAGGAATGAGAAGCTCCTGCAATTTGTTGACAATCCCCATGAAGTGCAATTCAGCTAAGAGATAGCACCAGCTCTACTCTTTCCTCTTGATACTGATAGACTGTCGTCAAAATACAAGATTTAACTCAAGACATTCAGCTCTCCATTTCCAAGTTCACACCAGATCTGCTTCAGAATAAATAAAAGAAAAAAAAAAAAAGAAATCAAGCCCACCACACAGATGATGTCATGAAGATATGTCGCTGCCTTTGGTTTGGAAGGTATGCAGTGCAATTATGACAGAATTAAAGTATTCCCTTTCAGCTACATAAAGACTACGTTTGCAGTACAAACCCCTGTCCTACACCTCAGTGTAAGGAGAATTTATAACTTGCTCTTGTGGGAGAGAGGAGGAAGCACAGCTCAGCCTGGACTCTGAGAGACAACAGGATCACTGGAAGAGAAGTTTATGTATCCTCATGAAAGAAAGCACAGCTCCTATCTTCCCCAGCCAGTCCCCTCGCCACTGCAGAACACAGGACACTCAGTCCAAAAGCATTTTCAGTGACTAAATATAACACAGGCGTTCACATAGCATAAATAGGGGAATCCTTCTGAAGGCTATCTTCAAAACAACCTCCATTTCTAAGTGAGACTACAGTTCAAAGTCATATACTGGTATGTCAAATTCAGGATATCCTTGTAAGAATAATGAATTTATTGTTATTGTACCCAGCTATTTTTATAGTTTCTAGAAGCAAGGAACATGAAATGTGGTTACATGACTACTAATGTACCTTTGTATTTCTCTTCAGTCACAAGCCAAGAAGATTTAATGAAATCTGTTCATATCCTTATGGGATTTCATAACACCAGTTTTCATTGGCAACCATTGATTATATACCCCAAAAATCAAGCCATTACATTTTTTTCAGTCCTTTTTCTACACTTCAGTATACAAACTTCTCAGAGTAAAATATAGCTGGCCCTTCATACTACAGTTTATGCCAAAAATAATATGGAACTGTTAGAAACACAAAGCCTAGAATTCAACTGGAAAAAGAATACAGCAAAGTATCCGAGTATAAACATTACAATAATATCAAGAAAGAGTAAGAAGAGTAGAGATTTGAAGAAAAGCTAATATATAGAAACTAGTCAAAACCCCCAACCCAAACACCAAATCCTCACAGATAAAGAGGGCTGACAGAGAATCCCCCCCCCCAAAAAAAAACAATTAAAAAAAAAAGTATATAAAAGACAGTCCAAGAAGCCTGTGCTTGTTGCAATCCTCCTACTCCATCAGGATTTGTTCCTCTTTCTAGCCATTTTATTCCATCTGAACCATCAGCTCCTGCATGATGCAGTGTTAGCTGTTTACGGCTAGTGAAAGCAGTAGCCCAGCTGCACCACAAAAACCAGCAGTGAATTAAACTCTGAAGAGTGACAGGTATCTTCAGTTCTTACTACAAGTGCACCAGCTTGGGAGATGTAACATCCTGACACCAGCTACTCATGATAAGACAAATTTCACTACTACCTCCAAACACTCAAGTAAACAAATCACTTCAACTGGCAGCGGGATGCGTGTGCTGGCAGATATGTGTCTTCTGACAGTGACAAAGGCAGCACAAAAACTTCTACCATGTTTTCCCAAATGAAATAAAGTTAATTAGTAGAGCCAGAAGATCAAGTTCATATCTGCAGGATCCTTCTTCAGGTCACTGCGCTGAACAGCTTTTTGCCCCAAATAACACCCTTATGATGAGGTAATAAAGTTTTCACCCTTACAGGAGAAAAAAAAACCCAGCCTTTTAATTTTTTTCTTTCTAAGCTAGAGCAAGTATTTAGTTTGCACAGGGGAAAAAACCCTATCAGTTTGTTTGGCATAAAGTGGAGAGGTTGAGGGGAAAAACACTGACAAAGATAAGCAAAGAACGTAGAAAAACATCTCTTCAGTGCAGACAGGAGAGGGCAAAAAACTTTCCAGCTGTTGGCAAATTTGTAAAAGACTGAAAATTGTTCTGAAGGTGTAAACAGTGGGTGGCATGAATCCCATGTAACGTACACAATTTAGAAGACCAGACCCTTATAAACTCCTTTCCCTATTCATGCTGTGCTTTTTTCAACTTCAGCCAAAACTCGTCTTATTTTTTTCTTGCAGAATGCTAGTAAAAAGCAGCCCTAACTCATCTGACTGGTGTTCTAAACAAAAAACATGCACAAAAATATGGGACTCACCACTGATCAAAACAAAGCTAGAAACCACCTCAAACCTAATTTCTCTTTTAGCAACTTTACTACAGGAGCTCAACATGACTGCTCATTACTTATTTTCAAGAGTCAGGATAATCCATTTGTGTGGGTTATTATTCAGAGAGCAGAAGACAGCAATTATACTTCTCCATGAAAATAAGTCCACTTTAGCATATTGTTATCAATTCCTGAAGGTTCACTTTTGCTCATCTGATACCTCACAGAATTGAGAATTATTATATATATATATATATGTGCAGATGTGAAAAATATTACAGTAGTTTCAAAAAGTTAACAAGGTGAGGTAGTCCATTCTGGAATCAAGGATTCCTGCTACCCTAAACATGAAAAAGCCTCCCAATACCGCACTTAGATTTTCCTTTGAATATTCTTAATGTATTTTAAGTGGTTCTAGAAATAAAATTAACAACTTTTACAGACACGTAATAAAGAAGTAAATAATTTCTTACCACTACTACCTGTGGAGTCTTAATAAATTAAAAACCAAGATTGTCTGGGATCTTGAGTACTGAAGGGAGAGGTTCAGGCAAGAAGACCTACATTAAAATAGTGGCCCACACAGCTGAGGAGGTTTAAAAACCCTCTTTCAGTTGGGAAAGAAGACAGGAATGATATAAAAGCTCTCATGTGGTGTTAAAATGACTTGCCTAGCAGTATCTCGATATCCAGTTAGGTCCCTTTCACAGGGTGGTACCCTCAGTACACCACAATGACAACAGAGGAAGAGTCTGGCTACAGATATTAGTGTAAACCTGCTTTTACAAGTATTGTTTTCCTTCTACAGAACAAACAGTGAAATGATCTGTGTAACATTTTATTCTCCTGTAAATGAAGAATGCAGCATGCAGACTTCCTGTAGTGGAACACACTTTTCCATACGCAATTTAAACTGCCAAGTTTAAACAGAGAAAAATATTATATGTATCCATGGATATCTAATTTTAGAAAGACAAACAGTTCTCCTGCTCCAGCAGCAGGGAAAAAGATGGTAAGAAACAAATAGTTATTACAAATCACACAGAAAGGAACTATGACAGTACATGATGTGCACAGAAGGTAGTAAGGGAAGCAAGGCTTCGGTGAGCTCTGCATCTGTAATGGACTGACTACAGTCAAAACCATCACATCGTACTGCAGCTTGACAAGCTAATTTTTCTAAAACAGAAAAGCTTTGAGAAGGATCATACCTTTAGAACCTTTGCAACCATTTTCAAGCCCAATATCATGTTAGCATGCCCTGAGAGCAATTATATGGCGTCAATACAAGTCCATGAAAGGAACTGTGATGTCTATGTGTAATTTAGGTGCATTTTTTTCCCCAAAGTCATTGCCTCTTTGGCTTACAGAATTTGGAAAGAAGCCTTCAGAAACTTAGCTGGGAGATATTTGTATCCAGAACCTGAAGCAGAGAGCAGCTAGATAGTTTTATTGCATGAAAACACACTATCACATATTACAGTTCTTGCAAGCAAAAAGGAGCAAAACCCTGCAACTGATAAGTACTATGAACATCCCAACAGGAATACAGACTGGAAAACAGAACAAACAAAAAAAAAATCCAAAAGACAGTTGAAACTTGTTCACTTTCTAAGAAAGTCACATTTCTCCAAACAAATACCTGGATAGAAATGTAGATGGTCTGGAACACTACAAGCAGCCAACAAATCTGCTTGAGCAAGCAAACTAGCCAGGAAACATTGGACACTATTAGTAAAGTTTTCTGAAATAAAAAAGTAATGTTCTTTTAAAAAAAAAAAAACAAAAAAAAAACTGGCAACACAAAAGTTTCTGCAGAGAATGCATTTTCTCTTGACACAAAGCTACAGAAAACCTTTGGAGATGCACTGTTTTGAAATATTTGGGGTGCTAAGCTTCAATTCCTTCCCACCCTAACTGTACAAACAAATCAGGCATGCTTGAATTTTAAAGTTTATTTTCTGTTTTAGTTTTCGGCAACATAATAAACATATTGAAACCTTTAAAGAAAAATATTTATGTTCTCGATAGGATACATTGTTTCTGTGTGAAGAGGTCCGGGTAAACAAAGGGCAAACATCTACAAAGATCAAGTAGATAAACCCCAGCACATTATGGCTTCTGGAGCAGGAACTCTCCTTATAAATGGGACCATCAGTGCAAGAAAACCTGTGCCAAAACTAAGATGTGAAAAGGCCCTTATATTTACTGAAAAAGCTGTTATAGACAGTAGTGCTCCCTTACTATAAGTCACTACTCTGCACTTCCAGCAAAATTTATTCCTGTCAACAGAATAAGGTTCCTGAGAACTACTAACTGTCTAATTAGCCACTGAGTTAGCTAGCTTCAATTATGAACAAGCTTTATAATTCAGATACACCTTCAGGTAGTATTATGCAATTTGTAAAACACTTTCATTCTTTAAATACACTGTTAACGAGTTCCTTGAAAAGATGAATTACTATCAATTTCAGAAGTCAAACCTGCCTTGCATTTCTGATCTCTTGTTCAGAATCAGCAAACAAAAGTCCAGTCCTCAAGGCATTCTGAATCCTATTTAGGCTTTCCAGGCCACCTGGACTTGAAAACTGTTTATTTTGCTTCCTTAGCTTTTACATATAGAAACTCCCCAAAGAAATGTACCAATCACAGATATTTATAGTAAGAAATCAAATTAGCAATCTTGGGATGAACTTAATTGGGTTTTTTTATTTGTTACCAATATCATTAACAGAAGGCAAAAGCATATTATGCAGAAGGACTGAGAAAGGAACAACCACTGGATTATCATGTTCTCAGAAGTATGACAACATTCACCATCTTTTAAGAATGAACACTAAAAAGTTGTTATCCAAACTGAGAAGCTCCGAACGTGAAATTCCAAGAGTTACATACCCTATCCTTTAATTTGGCAAAAATATTGTTCAGGGATGCATGTATCATTTAATGTCCTTGGCAGTTTAATTATCTTGATTAATAAAATCATTAAAGTATACACAAATAAATTGAATTTCATTTAAAGAGATGGTCTGAGGACAAAATAACCACCCACACCCACCAAAAAACAAAAGGCCTGTAGAAAGTCCAACTGGAAAACAAAGTAACAAAGCATTTTTTAAAGGGCAGTTTTGAAATTTACTATAGAGTCTAGAAATAGCCACTGAACATTCACAATGACAAATTTAGCTTGCCAAATTACAACTGCATTGCATAATTGCAGCAAGTTACGCAGGGCACTAACAGCCCCAACTCAAAGTCCTACCAAGACCTTATAAACTAGGACCAGCTGATCTTCCTCCTCTAACTCTCTATGTGGTTCTTTGTTAGTGACCAGCTGAATTTTCTGTTTCCTTACTTTTATCACACATGAGAACATTGAGCTATTTTGACTACTTATAACATTCAAAATGTTTTAGAATTAAAACAGCCAAAAGAACCCAAATAAAATTAATCAAAGGAAAATAATGATAAGTGACGCTCATTTCCCTCTGTTAAAACCTTGCTTTTTAACCCAAATTCTATCTGCTAAAAGTTTACCAGCCAGATTTCCTCCCCCTGTTCCAGCCACTCAGGCACTGCAAAGCAGCTGAATCTCGCTCCCAGCAGTCAGCCAAGAATTCCCTAATTTCTGACCCATGCAGTGACCCAGGCTTGAGTGCTGGGCCAGTGGTGCCCTGATAATCAGGTAGTCCTTGTTTTCCACTGTCTGTGCTGAGCAAACCACAACAGAAAATTCTTCCATTCAAACAATATGGCTTTAAAGCAAACCAAAGACTCCTAAAAATCCCCGTAACAGGGAGCTGAAACATATCCATGAACACACACACACACACACAAAAAAAAGCTAAACCAGACATAAAGTTATTTAGGAAGCCCAGTCCCTGGTCATAAGCATGTGTTCAAGAACCAAAAGCCAGAGCGGTTTGAAACACGATACAGTCCCTTTGATACAGCTCACTAGTTTAGAAGTGGACGGACTGTATCCTATTAAAAATAACAGGAAATTGACCACAGCAATAAATCTAAAGCTTTGGCTGCTGCAATTTCTTATCTCCCATGAGCAGTCACTGGTGTGCAAAAACCATGCAACTTTTTCTGTTTAAAAAAGAAAACAAATAAACAATGAAAAATCATTCCAAAACTGGAGTTTTCACTTGGTAATAGTTTACATCAGCTGGTCACAGCCTTGGGAGACCTGGATCCCTGAGATCTTCTCCTTGTCATGCCAGGATATCCTGTTATATTTTGATGGTTTACTGCTGCCTCCAGGCAAAACCATGTCACTGAGAAAGTTAAGTCGGTGCACTAAGACTGACAAGTCCCAAGGAATCTCATCAGAGTCTGTGGCACTTCTGAGAGGACTTGCGTTACTCTTTTCAGGACATTTCTGCACCCAAGTGATCTCCCTATCTCCTCGGATAGCATTTTTCTCTTTATCTACTGAACCAAATTAAGATCTGAGATGACCGCAGCTTCTTCTACCGGCTTACCAATGCTTAAAAGGGACTGCACCCGCCGTGTTATCTCCAGGAATCCCACTAGCAGAGATGCAGTTTCTGCTGGGCTGGAGAAAAAGGGATGGGGCACAGGGAAGGGGTAGCCAAGCCTCTTCCGTGAATGGAATAAAATACACATGCCAGAGGATTTCACTCAACTGGCAGAGACTACACTGAGCTTTTTGCCAGCGCAACTGTGTCTATTGTGGGTATGACTTGTTTTCCCCACTCCTAAAAGGCAGAGATTTGCCAACAAAACTTTAAAGACCAAGACCAACAGTGTGGGTGTCGGGTTTGGTTTGTTTTCAGTACACATGAGTAAAGTTAACCACGGTCCAGTTTCCTGCCAATCTAATCCACACATCACATAAAGCCAGCGTATTCTTTGTTTCTTATTCAGTCCTACAAGCATTTCTGGAACAGACTTTTCAAGGAGGCAGTCCTCCTCTGAAGCCATTTTAGTTATTTATATCTCAGTGTAAGATCCCAAAGGTTGAGAAAATATCAGGTACAAGTGGTTCAATTCAAAGGGTAAGTATCTACTTGAAAAGCTAAAAGCGCTTCTAAAACATGTATATTTTGCCTACATTTCAACAAGCAGGACAAGCAAGTCATATGAGGCATTTACAGTGGAAGGGTCAAACCATTGTAGCTACCAAAAGGAAAAAACACCACCACCAAAACCTAAGCCAACAACAAAAAAACCACTCTTCCAGCCCTACAGACTTAAACACTAGAAGCTGAACCTCCTTGCACCAAGACTCATTAAAGCAGAATAGTTACAACATGTTTGGAGATCACCTCACCTATGCAAATGTGCCAAAACCAGGGCTTAATGCTCTCTTGCTACCCTGGAAAAAGGTGGGAGGGAAATAAGTTCCATTTTGGATCCTGAAGAACCCCAAGAAATATGTCTCTTTGGAAATATACGTAGGAAACAGAGTTGAAAGATCTTCCTCTGCCTTGCATAGAATTCTTTTTGTATAGCTGTTTCTTTGACTGTAAAGGCTATGGTAGAGCTGGGACTACTATGTACATCTCATTTCAGTTGCCCAGTTTTGAATCTCAACCAGTTCCTGATCCCAAGCACAAGATACCACGTATTTTCAGAAGCTCTGTCCCCAAATGCAAAAGCTTAATAGACAAAAAAGTTCCATTTCTTGACATTACTCCTGCAAAGTCCTTTCTCTGGCATCAGAAGCCCTAATACAGAAGTCCACAAAGTACATGGTGATCCCACTGTCTGGAAAACTTATACTGGCAAAGGAATCATCATCAAGCCACCAAAATGACTTTCCACCAGCATATTAGAAGGGAGAGTTAGAGCTATGGAATGTCTTCATGCTTGAGGGCTAACTTTTACCAACACCAGCCCATCTGTCATACATTGTTTTATGTCTGCTTTGATTTCTTTTTGCTGAAAAAAAAAAGAGGGGGGGACGGGATGGGACGCACATCAGAAATGTTACGGACCACCAGATTTGTTTCATATATTATCAAAGCTAAACGTTCAAGCATTTTATGGAGATTAAGAGATTAGAGTCCAAGAGGTTTTATTCTGTGTGCAAGGCTCTCTCTTTCAATCAAATTAAAAAGTAGAGTTCAAGGTATGTTGTTAATTCCTGAGGGGAAATGATACATAACCCACATGCACAAAGAAGTTGGCGTGCATGAGGTTGTTTTTACAGCATGGAATCTGTTTCAATCTATGTTTGTTTAACAAGATGAGAGTCTAACAATGGTAATTTACTAAAAGCTTGTGCACAAAGTATGTACAATACCAGAAACAATGGTCATAACTCCTTCCAAAGATACAAAAGCATCTACAAAACTACCAAAACATAAGCACTGCCCTGTATTAGTTGTTTCAAAACCCCACATTCCGAACAGCTTCATCATTTCAATAATCCATCTATAAACAATTTGGCTAATTTTGGACTACTGTTTCACATTCCAGCAATGAGTTACTGCATGTGAATCCAGCACAAAATTTCATTATTTGCATTTTCTTCAATTTTTTTTTTTAATCTATAGTATTACTGTTTGCTCAGACATCTTTTGCAACAGTAAATCTTGTCTTATGTATTGTACTAGAAACACTGATCGTTTAAATAGCTATTTACTATTAAGCTCCTCGATCTATATTTAAGCACTTGAATAACCAGCTGCTTGTACAAGTAATGGTCAGTGACAACACAGCTGCAGGAGGCAAAGTGGCATTCTGCCTCTCCAACAGACCTGTTTGTCAATGCCCAGGCCCAACCTGCATGCTGCAGGATTACAACCATAATCACATTTTGAAATGATTCATTATTTACAGCAGTTGTTAGAGGGCTACTAGATAATATCCTGTTCTCTCCTAAAAGCTGATACAGCTAAATGAAACTTTGTGATGAACAAGAACCTCTGCCTTTAGCTATTGCATGGGATAGGGCAAAACTCCTTCAATCCCTACCCTGTGTGTTCTCAACATATGTGTGTTACAAAAGGCATCTTGCCATGATTTATGCTAATATCTTACCTGCCTAGCATCTGCGCCAGAAGACTGAACTTTACTTTGTCTTGAAGAATGTGGACTGTAAAACAGTCAGTACAACATTTACACTTTGCTCTCACAGTCAGAGCCCAGATGCAGTTTTAAGTCAAGATAGCGTGGAAACTTCTGAACAGAAAAGTTTCTTCATTAAAAAGGAATCAACCAGAAAACAAGCAGGTGTAGCAATTCTCATTATCATTAGAAAACAATTAACAACAACATTTTAAAAGTGTTAAAAATACTTGCTTGGCAATAGCAAATGCATACTTAATGCACAAACCTATTCCTGTGGACAAGTGGGGTTTTATTTTTAACTACAGACACATTACAGTAAGGTCTGTAAGCCATTGGTAAGGAGTTACAGTGAACTCCTCACTACCTTCAAAAATAAAGGTGTTGCACATATTGGATACATACTGGTCTTAATCTACTGCAGCAGTCAGTTAACCATCACTCCATCACACATGCTTGGAGGGTGACTCATCAGATGTCAGGTGTTTAACTTGAATGTTCCTCAAGTAACCATCTAGCTGCTAACATTTTTTTCTCCCTGGCCTCCAAAGCACTGTGCACAAATGATCACAGTGGCGGAAAATTTGCATCAGGGGATTAATATCATTAGTTATCACGGTTAGGATTAATATCATTAGGAGAGATCTGCAGTGTCATAACCCCTCTGAATCTTGTAACAACCATGAACTAAGCTGCCAGTTGTCTCTGTAAAGAAAATAATTAAGGGAATGGAATTTCCATGATCATTTGGAAATCACTTTTATTCTGGTAATGTTCTATTGCTCTATTCTACAGCTAGTACAATGCAGGCTTTTTTTTTTTTTTAATAAATTCAATGGTGCTACCTATTTGAAGTAGATCTGTCATTTTAATTTAGGACATTTCAAAAAGTAGCAAGTCATAGACCTCACTGCTTTCCCCATTACTGGAAGGTGTCAACGTATTCAGCACTCATGGAACACCTGGGTAGCAAGATGTGGCAGCCTTCGAGTTTTGGAATTTCTTTCAGTGCTTCTCTAAAAGAGAATTGTTTTGATCCTCAAGTTGGTCCAGATGGTATCTCAAAGCTGTCCCACTTCTCCTTTCAAGATAGCTGCCACTACTGTACCACAGGGGCAAGCAAACAGGCTTTTCAACGCAAGCCATCACTACTGGAGATGATCTACCTAAGGAAGTCTGTAACATCTAAATACTCTAATAAGCGATGACAGGAAAGTTTCTGTAAATGAAAGTTATTTCTCCAGTGTGTCAGCTAGAGCTTTGAAGTCCTATGCAACTGCTGGGCTGGTAACATCAGGTGATGGATTTCCTCAAAACTCGGAGTGATGATCCTAAAATCACAACAAATAGCTTATATTGGTTGCCTTGGACCAGAGGGCTTGGAGGGGAGAGTCTGGTCCCATGGCTGGCAGAATGTCAGAGCCTGCATGGAAAAAATCAACACGCTGAAAACACTTACCAGCAACATAAGGAGGCAAGAACAGCAATTCTCCAAAAGTAAATAACAAAGAAAAGACAATTCCCATTACTGAAGCACCTTCTGCAATGCCCTGTGCCTAACAGTCCTCTTCCTGTCCCATAAACTCAGGTCAACCTCAAAAGCCACAAAAAAAAAAAAGCGCCCAGAATATCTCTCTGCAGCAACACTTAAATACAGAAGGCAGAGCAACACTGACAGTCAACACACAAAGGAGAAAAGCAAGGGGAAAATCAAACACGTTTCTTCCATGTAACTGCTGTTTCCAGCAATGCTGCCATTAAAATACTGCACAGGCCAAGCAACGCCTTTCCTCTGGCTACTTTGCCTAAAGCAATAACTTAAAGCAATTCATCATGGAACCAAATAAATAAAATGATTTTTTGATCCTTCATCAGGAAAAGCTACAAGTAGATGTACATACAGAGAGATCTGCATAAGGATATCCTTGACATCTTGCAAAATAAGGTCAACTTTTCTGCAAAGTGTATAAACGCCACTGACATGGGGGAATGCAGCAGAAGCCCTGTGTTTCTGCAAAATCCAGACAATTAAGTATAAACATATTTTACAAGTAGATGCAATTTTTAGCTGTTTAATACAGAAAGAAGAGAAATACCAAAACACATCTCTGTCTGTACAATTTAATCTATTACTTGCACTGAATTTTTATCTAGTCTGGACAGCTATCAGAAATTGCATTTTGTAGCTACTAAACCAGTTCTGAAATCATCTAGGGAAGTTTCATTTATACACTTCAGATGGAGGAACTTTAAGGAATAGGTGTAACTTGAATAATACCTTACAGTATATAGAAAATATACCTGGCAGTATCTTTGATGAAGCACTTTGGGGAGACAGAATTGGATGATATTATTATTGTTATTCCTTTATTACAGATAAAACAACTGAGATATACAAGAGGTAGAAATGAGCTACTCAAAGTTTCTTAACAACCCAGACTAACCAGAGAAACAGAAACTTCTCACTGCTTTGGAGAATTCCTTTGTCTACTCCAAACTGGAAGTGAAACTACCCTTCTGGAAGGGCAGAAAGCAAGCTGTGCAGAGAAAGTGATTGTATCAATATGAATAAGGAAATCCTCTTCCTCCAGATTGGTTTCCCCACGATAACGCTGTAAATTCAACAAACCATGTTCAGCCCAAGCCTTTAACAGCTATCTACACTTTAGGAGCTCTTTTAGTTAGCAAATACAACATTGTCCTTAAGCTGCCAAGGAAAGAATGTCATTATTCCAAGAAACGCTCCAAAAATAAATCCCAGTGAATGAAAAATTACAAATCACCTACTCGCCAACATTTCAGACCTGATTTGGAAAATAAAACAAGTTCCTCAAACAACGGAAAAAATCAAAATGTATAAGAACTTCAGAACAGCTTGTTAGAGAGATGGGGCCCATTTCTGCACCTATTTGTTAATGTTCTACATGCCCAAATAAATACATTATTTCACTTGCATGGAAGTTTTTCAGTAAAAAGCCAAGCAAAATATCAAAACACATTCTCAATTTTGTGAACACCAAATATTAATTCCATTAAAGAGATATGGAAAACATACCCATGTGCAAGATAATTTGATTTTGCAGTGGAGGGATTCCCTTTACCAGTACCTTTTCACCTTCTTTGAAAGGTGTTTTGCGTTCTCCTATGCACTAAAAATGTAGTTTTCTAGTATGGCTGATAAGGCCTACATTTCAAATACTACATTTTTTTTCCTTGTCCTCTAAAACAACAGAATATATTTACTCTATGTCAAATTTTTAAATTAAAAATCAAGTATGTCATGCTAAGATCTGACAGAAAGAAATAACTCCTCTATGAATGTCCCAAATATCACTTCTCATTACACCTCAGCATCAAAACGTTTTGCTTGGAATTGTTGCAATTAGCACTTCTCTGACCAAAGAAATCAAAGTGAAAATGTTTTAAAGTATCATTTCTACAGCTTGTTAAGATAGATTATATGCAAAGTTTATTTAATGAAAACTTGCTACCTTTTTTCAACAGCATTTTGGAGAACACAAGAAGGGAGCAAATTCTCCTTCAAGGACTTTCTGATATCCTCAAAGTGAGGACACATCACAATCAGAGAAGGGCACTTTTTCCCCACATGCACTAAGGTCCTCCCTATCTCACCACAAGCTAATGGGAACCCTCACTTGCTGTTTCCCCTTCTTACATGGTGCTGTTGTGATTGAGGCCAACTTCGTATCTACTTATACCTGTTCTGCTTCCCTAGTGCCACTGCAAAATCACTCTTCTGCTTAACGTAATCTCAGAATTTGTGGAGGTGGCATCAAAGGCCACCAAAACCACTTTACTGGAGGGTTGCCTTGTTTATTTTCCCTCCCTGTTTGCTGGGGACTCTCTGAAAACACTTCTTCATGTCCTTCCAGATTCATGACAGAGGACTGATCCTCCAGGTTACTGTGCTAGGGCCACTGCTTGCTTCCCCTTCTCCTCTTCTGCAACTCTCCATCACTCCTTTGATACAGTTGGTCTGGAAGGATCCAAGAACAACCCTGTGTTCTTGGTTGTTTGCACATGTGTTGCTGTATCATACACATAATAATGATGAAGTAGCAAAAATTAATTACTCTGCCTCAGAGAGGCTTAGAACATGAAAGTCAGTTTAAAAGAATTAACTAGATCTCAATTTGATGGTACCTCTTTAAAGTCTCCAAAACTAAAATTAACTTCTTGTTTTTAAATGCAATTTTCACATTGTAAAACCAAAAAGCAGAGGTACCTGAGAAAAGTAGCTTTAGAGAGAAACCTGACCTCTGGTGAAAAAGCAGCATAATCTAGCAAAGGTGCAAAGACACTGCTCAAAAAGAAGGGGTCTTTTATGCCTGTTCTACCCAGATGTGTAAAATTCACATCCAAATAGCGTGTTTCTAAATGCTGAAATCAGTGCACTTCCTCAAAGCCATTTTGGAAGATAACAGTGAAATCCTTCAGGAGACACAGTCCACAGCAGAACCCTCCATCTAGAAAACATGCCTGTCCTTGGCACTAAGCAGACATATTTCCTTACACAGTGCAAACTACTGGATCTTTAATACACGTTACAATTCAAAGAGTACTGGAGCAAAATAATGATCTAGGCTAATAATCTGCAACAACCAAATCATACGACCCACAGTTACACCTAACAAAAACCTTGAACACCACTGCACTTCAAAGACCTTACCCTGGCTGATGAATGCACTCGCACAACAAAATACACAAGCAATCTATATTTCTGTGTACACACGTGCAGCACAGACAGGGTCTTAAACTCATAGCGGTGCCTGGTTTCATAACATATGCCCTTCCTTATCAAATGTCATTTGTTTTGCCATCCCTGCATCTGTCTCCACAGATGTCATCCCATGTAATGAAGCATATGGGCTTAAGCTGACATTGTTTGCAAACAGGAAGAGCTTTTGGCAAGAGGAATCGAACATAAAGTGTTCTGCGGGCTGCCTCTCTTAACCCATCTTTGGTTGGCTTCTCTGCTCAGCTGAAACTGGTCGGCTACTTTCTGAGAGGGCAGAGTGCCAACCTAACAGATGGGCAGAAGTAAAGTCATGCCAAAGAACCAGAATGTGCATCTAATTTGATAATTAGGGGCTGAATTTCCCCTCAGAAATATTGCAGTGGCAGCATATACCAAGTTACCAAGCTTAAGGGTAAAGAATACACTTCAGCCTATCCAACTGAGGGTTAATTCTGGAAACGACAAAAAAACCCAAACCAAACCAACAACAGTGAACCACGGAGGAGGGAAGAGACCAACCATGGGCTGCTATCATTCAGGATTACTGTTCTTCAAGGAGAGATGAAACAGAGAGAAGGGGGGGAAAGAAACAGTAAGATTAAGCCTTTATCCTGAAATAGCTCTCCACAAGGGACACCTGCAAATCTTGGCCAACACCGTTCTGTGGCCTTGCTGAAAATAATTTATGCTGAATAGAGATAAAAGCAAGGAACTGATGGCCACTTTACACAGCATTAAACACAGCTTTCCTGTCCACATGGAATAGCCAAGCCAATAGCTAGTAAAAGGCAAAGGACAAAGAGTGTTTATGGCTCGGTGGAAATCAAACATAATAATTTACACACGTACTTGGAGCTGTTGACAGTTGTTGTCCCGGATCCCACTGTATCACAGTGATACAGAGCTAGAGCATTCAAATAGAAAGTTAACAGCAAAAGAGAAAGCTGGGGACCCAACTGAAGTTCTCTTGTCATATATATTGCAAAGTTTTAACACAGTAAGGCAGTGGTCCTGTAACTATTCTAGAGAATCCTGTTGAAGCAGGCTCTTCTGGGCCTTTTTTTCCTCTTCATCTTGCATGTCTCCCCTTTTTCAAACCACTTGACTCAACAGGATGAATGCCAACAGCCATGCAAGGCACAGCTTGGAAAGAAATGTTCCAATTAATTCTTCTCTTTCCACTCCTAAAGTGGCTCTTCAGATTTACAGTTTTTAAAACAAAAATATTAAACATAATAACTACGATTACTTCAGTTGAGTGCATGCTTTTGATACAAAAGAAAAATTTTAATACTGTCTTTTAACATAGAGCCCTTTTTTGAAATATTCCACAAAGCTAAGAGGTCGCTCGCTCTCATCTCACCTACTTTGGGAAGATGACAATTTGAGGGGACTTCCACACTGTTGGTAGATGAAAATTAGCTCTCCAGCACAAGTAGTGCTCTGAGTCACATCTTTGGAGCAGAGCAGAAGGCTCAGCCACAGATTTAAAATAATTTAAAAGTAATAGCTGGTAAGTGCCTACAAGCACATGTGCTGCTTTACAGACCTCCACAGAGACATTTGCCTCTGAAGAAATTTGTCAATGAAACGTCCTTTGTTCTACTGTCAAAATCTGGCAAGCTACTTCCCAGTAGAGTGTAAGACTTAATTGGGCTTTTGTTTCATTACCAGCAAGACAATGACACTCAAAGGAAGAGTACAACATGGGCAAGTGAGTGAAAGCGACCAATTAGGGTGACCCTGAAACTATCTTTCAAAGGGAACGAAGGGGATACTTGTTACTGTGGTCATAGGCTAAAAATGCAAAATATAAGTCTGTCACTAATATAATTTATAGCTTTCAGAAGGAAATAAATGACAGTAGCTACAAAGAAAAAGCATTATTATGAAGCAAACTCAAATTCTATACCTAAGCTGCCACAGATGAGGAAAACATAGAATTGGTTAGTTCATGCTGGTGTCAGACTCTGGGAAACCCTCCCATTCGCCTCTACCATGAATAGAAAGAGCCAAGATGATACAATAAAGGAATCAGTGAACACAGAAACAAAGCATCATGGGAATATTTAGGTAACAACTAGAGTGCAATGTATAAAGAAACTATTTAGCTTCCCAAAACCTAAAATTTGAAAAAAAGAAATGTAAATATTTTGATGATAACTCCCAAATTCAACACTACATCTGAAGGCTAAAGAACAAAGAAGGAGCTTATACACAGTCGATGGCAGTAACACAAGGGCTGACATGAAATCCATGAAGAAACATCAATTGCCATGGCAGCAGCTGCATCTGCGAAGCCAAAGAAGTTTAATTAGAGAGCTAAAACTTCAAGACCAGCCAAAAGACCATGACATTCAAGTGTTACTGCAATTTTTGCTTGAACCAAAAGTTGCAATCTCACCAAGACTAATAGGCAAATAAACACCCAGGCAAGCAAATACCATCTATATGTATGCCCTGGAAACTGATTTAGCCATAAGGGACCCGCAGAAGATTGAGGAGGGTATGCAGCAATGACAACATGGTTGCCCATGCTCTAACTAGAGGTGGAACTGTCCTGGAGGAGTCCTACCCCACTAGTCAAAAAATTAATCTCCACATTTTGCTTTAAAACCTCATCTATATTTACCTTTTGCTTTGATATGCAAATGAGCACATGTGAAATCCAGCATGTCAATTATTTTAGGTGCCCAGAGTTTTCATGCTTAATAATATGTACAACATATATTTCAAATCTCCACTCTAGATGAGACAAATACAACACTGTGCATCTCAGATACTTTTTCAGCCAGAGGTCACAGTTGAAGGTTCATCTATTAAACATCAGCACTTTCCCCAGAAGTGGCCAAGAAAAGTAGTATAATGACTGGCTAGATGCCACACCAGCATGCCATATGCTAAAGACCTCTTTTGACTCATACAAAGTCATCAAGCTCTGGCACAGTGAAGGACGCTGCTCTTAAAGAAAGACACCACACTCAGAAGTTCATTTAAAAGCCTGGGGTCCTCCAGAGTAAGGCTAAGTAGTGATACACTTAAACAGTTGTTCATCTTTTTGTACAGATTATTAGAGGTCTCCAAATGCAGACAGAATTAGTATGATGCTTTCTTAGCCTGCATGCTATTACAATAACATCTGCCATCAAAAAACAATAAATCTGAGAAAGTAGCAGAGTTAGAAAGCTACTTTAGACAAAGTAAAGAAAGTGGAGAGAAGAAAAATTAATAATCCCAACAGGAAAAAAACCCAACGTAATTTAAGTGTACCCTTTATTACAGAAACATGATCTCGGTGCCTCCTGAAAGAGATTGTAAAAATAATGGAAAAAACCCTGTTGAGACAGGAAGCTTAAACACAGCTAATCTAATGATGACTTTCATAACACAGGAAGCAAGCATGCTACCAGAGAAATGACAAAACCGAAGATTATTTTAGGTGTTTACTCATTCCCAGATCTAGCTAAAAAGTATGCTTAACTCAGGTTAAGAATATCTGCCTTACCACTACATTTTTTTTATTTTAAAATAAAAACCACAGCAATTGACATTGCAAGTAATAGTTCTCCAGGTTTAATACAACAGAACATTGCAACAAGCTGTCAAGAATTACTGACCCCTTTCACACACTCACCTTTAGAAATGCAATTTCCTTTGAAAGTGACATCCTGATCCCACAAACCTCTACTCATGTGAACACTCTGGTTTGGTAAGCAGGGCTGCAGGTTATGCTGGCGGCAGTGTGGCCAGTAAGTATACACTGGAGGCTTTGGGATGCAGTGCTCACCAACTGGACTTCCTGCTTGGAGCTTACAGTGCCAAGGTAAATAATCATGATACCACACTGACAGATGTGTCAGAAGTACGAGGTATTAACTAAATTTACTACAGTCTTGAATAACTGAGTTGTAATTTTCCATTCTCCTAGCACGTAACTTAATGATGCAAGGTGTGTTAACAATGCCCGTAGGTACCCAACTGCAACACTTAAACTTTTCTATCTTAGAAGTCATGTGGATTGCAGTGGCTTCTCTTGCAGAAGACTCTCAACCCCTTTAGTCTGAATATACTGCTCCATAACTATGTCCAGGAAGAGGTCTGAATTTAACCCAACCATGTCTCAATCACCTGTGCCTTAGAGTCTACCTAGTCAGGGGACAGAAGGCACAATTATCACCATGAACCTGGAGGGCCAAGGATAGAGTAATCAGTGCTCAGTCCTACCAGACATGTCAATTTGGCATTGTTTTGGTTTTGTTTTCCTCTGACCTTGCAGTTTGTCCTTGTAAAATTCTCACTGTTCACGAGCTAGCACATCTACATTTAAACACTGCTTCCACATACTTGATAACGTCTTCTGCCTACGCTTCCACCAGCTCATCAGAACTACTCTGCATCGCCATATTTCTTAAGTCAGAAAGAGATGAAAGTATACAAATCACTGAGAATGTAATATGAAAGATTTGACATGTAGTCTTTAAAGGCACATACAGACAAATACTGTAATAAAATACCATAATTGATTCCAGTATTTCAAAGTCTCCTGGATACAAAGAGACCTTTTCATTGTCTGACACATTTCTGACTCCTGAGAGGTACAAACTGCAGAGGTAAAGCTTGTGGCCACGTCTAGACGTTATTTTTCCAACACAAAATGCTGGAATGGCTGTGGTGATACACACATCTCATACACAGCCTGTAATAAAGCACATCGTATTTGGAAGACTACAGATTAATAGCTTTAATCAGTTGACAGAACTACTTGTAAGCCATATAGCTTTGATATATTATAAACTTCATTTGCCTTTCCTATATTTCTCTACCATTATGGGGATGAGAGATATATTATGTCTTAAAAAACAAAACAAAATTACAAAAAAAACCCAACCCAAACAAACATAAAAACATTTCAAGCTCTCCTCGATCTCTTTTCCTAACAGGCAGAGGACTCAACACAAAGATTTCTTTAATAAAACACCCAACACTGAGAATATAATCCAGAACACAATCTGCACTATTTGGTGCAGTCCCCAGTCCATCCTGCGGCAGTCAGCACTTGATACCCAGCATAATCTGTTTGTTACAGTGATCAAATTCTTTTTGCTTTGACCCCTGTACACAAAGATTACCACACATGCCAGTAAAATAACTTCGCCGAGACAGCAGTGGAGGAAAACTACATTTCAGCCATCACAGAAACAGTCCCTATCCACTCTGGTTCTCCAGGAGATTAATTCAGCACCGTGCTTAAAGCATCATATAGAGAGACCTAATGTCTGATGAAACCTGGCACACAAAACACTCAGAGTAGCTAGCGTGAAACTAACTTGGGCATCACCTTCAAGAGAGCCATAGCAAGAGCAGAAATACATCTATGGCCTGTCAGGTGGCTCAGGATTAAGCAAATTAATATCAAAGTACAGGTACACAAGTATGAAATATTGCAAAGGAGATCACGTTGCAAATGAAGGTTCCAAATACCATACTGCCAAAACTATTTACATAAAGATCCCTGGGCTGGTTTTATGCTACTGTTTTATCAGATTCTTTGCTTAAAAAACAAGTATTAAATGCCCAAGCAAGAAAAAGCCAAAAACCAACAATTTTTTTCCCACCTTCAATAACTTAGCTCATCATCATCCTTCATAGAGTTGCAGAAAAATAACCATTACTGGAGCTAATATCACATGCTTCTAATTTTTAAAATATTTTAAACCACTATGAAGAGTGACCTCTCTATTGGGAAAGCCAGGTACTTTTTCCATTTTTCTGACAGAGACTTAGACTCTTCACCAAACACTCCAGTGGACCTTTTAGAGTAATTTTTACATGGTCATTTTTACATTTACAGAGCATCTATTCCTGAGAGTTGAATACAATAAATTACAGAGCTCATTATCAAGAAGATTTTCCTAATAAATAATCTAGATTCTGTCTTAATCTCATAAAATTATTTACCATATTACTTTTTCAACATCTAAGTTTTAAATGTTATTTTCATTCTCATAGTTTAACTTTGTAACAGGCACTCAACAAAATGAACATGCTCTGCTCTCCAAACCGTGGCTACAGCTCTCTTGGGCTACGGCAAAAAGCCTTTTTAAGATAACTGTGCACAAGTCTCTCTTCTCATCCTAAGAAAATACCAGAATGATTGATGATATCCTTCCCTATCATTGTCTCATCCTCCGTCGCTCTGCCTGATTGCAACATAAAACATGAGAAGACCAAGAAACACATTTGCTCCGATTCCATCCCAAGTGACAAAATAAATTACATCATAAATCCACACTAATAAGGAGAAAAGAGAAAGCAAAATCAAGTGGCATTTAACAGGGCAGAGTACTTTCTGAAGTTAACTGAATAGCCCACTGATTTAACAGATTTACTTGCACAGAACTTGCATTATCACAGGCTCACAGTCCTGCCACTCACATCTATTTCAGCGTGTTACCCTGGGAGGGGAAAAGGTAGTGCAAAATTTCACGGCTGTATGCAGCGTTAGTGGTACTTGTCAAGGACACCAAACACATAAATCTAACACCAAAGTTAAGCTACATGTTAACAAACTTCTACTGTAAGGCAAGCTGAAAATACAATTGTAAGAAAGCAACCTTATACAACAGCAACAGAAGTTGACATTACTGACTACCAGAACAAAATGACTAATTGTCTCCCGTGTGTACCCACCCCTTGTCAGATGTTTTGACAGATTAATTAGCACATGGGTGACAATCTTCAAACCCAAGTCAGGTTCTAGGAGAACTATAAGAAAATAGCAGTCTCTCTGGATAAACCCATTTGTACATCAGAAGAAACAACCAGGCCATCATTAAGCACAGGTTTAATGTTTTTTTTTAAAGCACAAACTACCCACATTAATCGTTTACCCTTTCAGCAGTGAAGAGTTCTATGCAAATGCATAGTAGAAAAGCTCAGAGCTGTTCCGTGAGCAACTGTTTTTGGCTACTACACCAGCAACAAAGAACGAGAGCTAGAGCAAACTTCACATCTAGCAAGTAGAGAGGATCTCTCAGTCCTGCCGCATTCTCCTCGAATGCGCCTCCCTCCGTTCCACTTCCAGGGAAATGCTCACCACTTCATAAGGTCAGGTCCTGAGGTGGAACAACCACATCCTAATTAACAAGCTCTAAGCTTGCAGGAAATGTGCCTTCCTAAATTTGCATCTTTAAATGAACATTTATGGCAATTTACCAATTAAATACAGAAATCAGAAAAACTTCTGAGAAGTGAACCAGCTATAGAGGGCAGGCTATGACCAAAGAAGCCAAGATCCTCAGGTAAATACATACCAGCTCTCCCAGACACACTATTTGCCTGTTGCACCAAACCACTTCTCCTCTTCCTTAGATTGTAATTCAAGACACATCTTATGTCTTTTGCTATTTCTAAAGCTCCCCACACATCCTACAATGCAGAAAGGAATTAAAAACATTAATTATTAAATCTAAGTATATCCAGCATTCCATTTATTTGAACACTTTCCTCTACATAATATTAAGGAGTATGAAACATTAAACTGTGTACTAAAGGCCCTAAAATACCTGACAAGCAAAAATAACTTCAAATGGCAGCTTTTATTTCCAGCTTATCAGAAAGAAGGTTATTAAAAAGTGAAATTACCAATAATGAACACACTTAGCATTTGGATACTTTATAGTAACCTGCCTCGATAATGCTGTCCTGCAATATTTTAGTTCTGGTTTATGAGCAAGACTTCCAACTATGTGCATATGCATTTTGGGGCACCACACTACCAAGAGGAACATGGATACATGGAAAAAACTTGCAAGAAACCCCTGGCATTGCCTTTCTCTGTTCTCAGAAAGAGCCACAACCAAGTGGGAAGCAACAGCACGTAAGTATCAATACAATGATTTAGCTTCCTCTGCCATCACAGATCACCACAACATAGTCTTGGCAAAGGTGCAGGGAATCAGAGGACCTTTACTCAAATATGTCTACATGTTTTATTCACAAGCAGCAACTTGCCCTGTCCACCCGCTGTTTTGAACCTACCAGAGCTCTCTGTCAATACGTCTGTCTACCAGCAAAAGACTGCATCAGCCATTCCCTTAAGTTAGGAACCAACTTCTTTATCTGGTAAGCTGATCAATGCATTTTCCTAAACAGACTGCATCTTCACAACACTATGAGGAAAGTAAATAGGCCCCAATCCTACTCAGTAGCTCTAAAGTATGCCAACTGAGAGTAAAAAAAGAGAAAAATAAAAATAAATTCAGATCCCAGTTTTCCGGGACCTTTAAAATAGATTCCTACTATCCCCAAAACTCAACAGGGTTCTTCCTCCTGAGGCAGGTCTGTTCACATCAAGCATTTCTGAAAACTCTTAAGGGAGAAGTCAGATTTTCTCAGAAATGTCTTTTCTATATTTGGGGTAGGACTTTCAAGGCTTGTTCTCCACTGAATGCACCAGAAGTTTTACTCCAACTCAGCATGAGGTGAATTAGGACACTGGATATATTGCCTTTCCCTCTCCTCTCCCTCTGTCTTGGTAAACAACAGGCACAAAGTTTTGTGTAGAAATTCCTTTACACATTGCCTCGTTTTTAAAGCACCTGAGATAAGGACTGCATATCACACGCTCAAAAAATGCAGGTTTTCCACTACCAACAGGATGCAGTTTTGCATTGAAAGAGCAAATGAAAAGTGCTGAGGGAAGGGGTAGAAATGAAAATGGTATGTAGTGGTAGACATCAAAAATGGGATCTGCCTTCTACTAGTTGAATCTCTTATTGGCAAAGTCGCCTGATTTTGTCCAGGCTTGTCCAAAAACCTAGCTTAATTATCATCATCAATAAAAAGCTAAAGGCATTTTATCTACAAGGTAGTGAATGCCTCCTCTCAAAAGAGGGAGTTCCATGATAAGAGCTAATCTAAAAAACCTGAGGAATGCAAACTATTTTCTCAGTTGTAAAAACAAGAAAGAATCGCACAAACACAAGTTAAAACAACTACTGGTAAGCTCGTGCTCAGCTAATTTCTCCTGGGCTAAGGCCCTACCCAGCGATCTTCAGGTAGGCATGCTTTGAATTGAGCCCAGTGCTCAAACGATGGAGACCCAAGAGAGGAGATGAGTTTTATCCATCTTCACAACTGAGGGCCTTCCCATTAATGTTGTTCTCTGAATGCATAAAAGTGATGCAAAGCTACCTTCAAAAGCTTCAGACTTTTAAACAGGGAAGTCAGAAGATTGGTCCACATTCTATTTTGTGGATAGCTGCCAGGCAGCCTGTGAGACAGCTCATTCTGGTTGGTCAGGACACCTACAAGTTGTAAAAGAGTTTGCTTTTTTCTACTTTAGATTTACTATACTTCTGGTATAGTTTTCTGAAAGTTCTACAAAGCTTAACTGTATTACACCCTGCGTACACTGATCTGTTACCACATGTTCATTATAAGATCAGTCACTGTGCCTACTACTAAACCATTTTTTCCCCCCTCGCTTTCTCTTCTGCAACAGACTGACATTTACAGCCTATAGATGTGCAAGAATGTCATGGTGCTGGTGCCCTATTGCTTTGACAGTATGTTCTTTGAAATACCTTCTAAGTTACAGAGCACCTAGTTATGTCCAGAAGCTGGTCCATCTATTTGTCACAGTCAGACACACAACTGTCGTTCTGATACAGAATTCAGAAATATTTGTATCCACTACACAATTTACAAAATATGTCTTGTCCATTAAGACACATACTAGAAATCACTGATCAACATAACCAAACTGATAAATATTTGATACAAATAACAACTTCCTTTAAAAGGAAGCCTAACCATCATTTCTGTTCCTCTATAACTCAGCCCTGGCTGCAGCACAGCATGCCTCAATAAATTAAAACTCTTCACTGAAGCCCAAGTTATACTTTCTATGAAGCCTGAACATACATTAAAAAAATAAATCTTTCTAATTAAATATTAATGCAGGTGAAACAAAGTCACTATCATACACACTAAAATACAGAAATTGAACTGCTAGGTCACATCATCAGCCCTATACTCTGTTCCTAACAGCAGCTTACCCTTTTTTTTCCTCCAGAAGCAAAATATATATGAAATATCACAGCAGACACCAATAGCATGACCTATCCTAACGTAAATTTCTTCATCTCTGTCAGATACCATTGACTTATGCCCTAGGGCATCATAGTTAACAACCTTTCTGCTGTAGCTGTGACTATTTTTCCTAACCCTAGGAACTTTTCACCTTTCCATCCTACCAGGGTCTCAGTTTATATGCTCTCCCTCAGCTAAATTATAATTACTTGGGTTTTGGGTTGGGGTTTTTTGTTTGTTTAAAATGGTGATGTAGCAGTAGTATATACATTGTCTTTCAAACTACTCCCTACAACGACTTGTTGTATCAAAGGGTAATGGAATTGTTACTTAGTAACAGCCAAATGTTATTTTGCGCATACATACCCTGCCTCCTACAAATGATACCCTTGAAAAAGCTACAGGGCCCCCTTCAGAGCAACTTCCCTCTCAGTATTTTCCAATCTCCCTTTTTTGATGGGTGATCACAAGTTGATTATTCCAGGTGAGTATGAGCACCAGTTTAATAAAGTTCTTCATGTTATTAATGTTGTGCGACTGTGGCATTTCTTTTCTGCCCAATGCTAAGCATTGAGGAGGTGCAAAAGTTCAAATAAAACACTGTTAAAATCTTTCTCTCCACCTTAATATAGTTAATTTACAATCCACTAACATGAGTGAGTAATTTGATTATTCCCTCTAACGTGCATATTCTTGAATTTATCAACATCATCTGCTATGCTTCCCTTTTACCCAGCTTTCTTGGATTCCCTTTACAATTTCTCAGTCTTCTTCAACCTTGCCTAATCCAAATACTTTTGCATCATTAGCAAGTTTTGGCACATCATCATTCATCTAGTTTATTAGATCACCGACATACATGTTCACCACCCTCTTTTCAGAGTTGTTTCTACATCACATGGTAATTTAAGGTTTACATTGTTACTCACACACACACACAGAGTATCCTTACTCATATGAAAAAGTACACTTTTTGAGAACTAGGAAGAATTGCAGACTTGTTCGGTGTTGAGCAAAGCTCAGTATCTAAACTCTTCAAGGGGAGCAGAATGCAAGACTCTCAACAATGGTTACAGGACATCAGAGGGGTTCTGAGGGTGGGTGTTCTCTTCTTCCCAGGACATCATCCATACAACACGTGACACATCTGACTCCCTCAAGAAAAATCATTCAGTTAGAAAACCTTCTTAATGTTAACTAGATTAACGCTTAATTAATGTTAAGTTTATAGTCCCTTAGTTATCTTCAGAAGTTGCTCATATATAGTTGACTATAACATGTACACCTGATCAGTAAGGCAGCAGTGAGGGGGGGAAATATATTTTAAAACAAATATGCATGTTACTTTTACATGCTTTGTGCTGTATCAGTACTGTGTCCTTAATTCCAGATAGTGCTTTCAGTATTGATTTGTTGACCTTGAAAAGTACTTTCAAGAGCAATCTTAAAGCCTTCTTTACTTTCCTCTGCATCTAAAGACAAAAAACACCAAACAATATTGTTCAGAAGGCAAGGCATTGCATTTGCATGGTTAAATTATCTGTATTTGACTACAATCTAATCTTGCCACTTCACTAAAACTGAGCCAAATTCCACGCGTGGACAATAAAATTTGAAGACAATGAAATTTAAATGCTCCTAATCCTTCAAACCTTCACATGAAATCATCCTTGAATTCAGCAAGTTTGCTTTAAAAATGTATCCCATTATACATTCACAAGTAAAAAACAACAACAGATTTAGTTAGTGAAATTGTTCTCAGTAATTCAAAAGCTCCAACTGTTCTATCTTAAAGGAAGTGGTAAAACAAATTCTGAGATTTCTTCCCTACCAAAGCATCAACTGTGAATAAACAGATTAAAATTACCTAAAGGCTTCTTTGAACAGAAGAGGTGCAAACAGAAGAAATGGGCAATGTGTATGCATTTAACAAGGAAAGCCAAGTCTAATTTTCATCCAAAAGATAATAATGTCAAAACCAACTTTGATTCCTCATATATTTAAGCTAAGCTCTACCTTGTTACATCTTTTAGCTCAAAAAAATTCAGCAAGCTCAAATTTTGCATTCTGGTTGCTTATTATTACAAAACTATCTAGACATTTCAATCACAAGCTCCATTTTGTCAAGTAGCTTTACAGTGAAAGAAAAAAACACCTATCCCCAAAGACCAGATAGTCAAGCCCAACACAATCAAGAAGGAAGAAAAAAGAAAATAACCATCACAATAATGCACACACTCCAAAAATACTTTTGAATGCTTGGACATTCATCTCATTGATCCTTTCATGCTTCAGAGTTCAGTTCTCCTCACTCCCTTCTACAGCCAAGAGGATAGGGGAAGAGTCATGGACTGCAGTTCCTTTTCCTGTGGCTATTTCCACATTTGACAGGAACACTATTCCTTCAGAGCACGAGAGATGGCTCTTCCAAGCGCACAACAAGCCAGAGGGCCTTAAGCAAAAGATGGAGACCCCACAGGACATTAACTCTAGACACAGACTGGCCCTGGCACAACCAGAAGCTACAAGTGCCTGCTGAGTTTTGAGGTCTCCTGCACTGGGCAGGGTTACACAGTGGAACTAAAAATCACACTCTGATCACAATCCCAAACTTCAGCTCAGATCTACTTCAGTTCCTTTAGGATCTACCCTTTAATCTTTTATTTTATAGTTGGGGGGGGGAGGGGGGTGTTTAAGCAATTGAAGAGTTGGAGGCAACAGCTTTCACAGTCTCCATATACAGAACGAGTAGATTTAAAAAAATTGAACTAGACCTTTTCACATAAAAGTTTCAGAGAATCTTGTGCACAGGCATACTCTTCACAGGAGGAACATCTACAAGGTAATGGACCAGGAGCTGTTCCAGTGGAACTCCACAAAGTATAATAGGCCAAGGAAGGATGCACTTCGCAGTGGACTAAGACATAAAAAGAACTGGCATCTGCTCAGTATAAAAATTAAGCAATCATTGAAATCTTCTTGTAATCAAGCTGTATACACATGCACAAATACATTGCATACTAAGTATTATAGCCTGGCTCCTGCAAAGTCCCATATGCATGTTTATTATTACGTATATAAAAGAAATTCCATTACTTCAAAAGCACTATTCATCAATATGAATTTAAGTATATGGGTGAGTCTTTGCAGGACTCGGACCCATAAGCTACTGAGCAGAACTGCCTGCTGAAAACTTTGTACCTTTTGCATACTACTAGCAGTTTATAAAACCCTCTCAGCTGACTAACCCCTGCAAGAGAGGAGGACCTGCTTCTAGCTGGGGAGCTGGAATTCAAGTACACTTTTCACACTGCCTACATCTATCCTAAACGTAAACCCAGATTAAAATGAGCTACTTAAGTAATATTTAATCGAACAACCTCAACTGGATATGAAGAGGAACTGAATGAAGAGCAGCCCCTTTGGCTGTAGCAGTGTCAAAGACACACAGAAAAAACAAGTGATAAGAGTTACCAGAAGTACATAGACAAGTCTGGTTTTTTTTAAAAATTATATTAAATGCTTTCCCCAACATTGGAAGAGCTACTGTGGCCAAGACAATTTGCTAAGCGCACAACAGCAGACATATTTCATAGACAGACATTCCATACCTAAGTTACAGTAACTGACTAATGAGCTTCTGAAGGACAAGAATAACCAGGAGAAAAGTCAGTCATTACTACTAACACTGGTTGCTAGTTAACCCTTATGAACAGCACTTCACCAAAGCTCCTTTTGCCACCACTACAGAAACATTTAAAAGACACGTTTAAGACTCTAAATATACATACAAAAGCTCAGTTTGTTCAGGACTGAGATCAGTCCTGCAGTCCTCACTCTGGCTTTGATCTGCACCATCAGATCTTCTTAAGGTTGCATCCAGTCGGCTGTGCTTTCCTGAGGCAGAACTGATGGTCACAAGCTCCACCACAGATTTTGGGGACAACTTTTTACGTGATGGGATGTACTTGAAACCATACATTTACAAAGCTCCTAACTTTCATATCATGACCCATAAGATACGCACAACTGCCCTCTGCCTGTGAGCAACTCTGGCACAGCCTTCTAAAGAAATCAGAATAAGTTCAAGAAAGTACTGCAAATAACAGAGCGGGGCCTAAAGCTTATTTGCATTACTATAATATCAACACACGCTTTATTTTACACCATGTAACAAGTAGATGTCAGCTACAGGCCCCCCAGAGGGCAAGAGCAAAAGCTGTATAATCTGCATTTTGTCACTCATATTTGATGGGCCATTCTCAGCTCAATAACCAGAGAGCGGTCCCTGCTGGGACTGCCTCCCCTGTCCCCCAAAAGACCTGACTACCTTCTCTCATAATATAGAAGTTGGCAGGTGGTGACTTGTGATTTGGGGGGAGCCATTTTATAGGTACACATTTCCAAAGCCTAAAGGACTTCAGAGAATAACAGTGCTTTCAGAATAACCAAACCCAGCAGCGGTTATCTGCACGAAGCTTAATGAAAAACAAAGACATGGCATCTGGTCAAAGTATTTTGGGATATATGCTCAAAGTCTCAGCAAACTTTTTCGGCAGCACATACTGAATCTGAGCTTTTACCAGTCACTGGTTTTTCTCACTTTGTTAAAGTTACAGACAGCCAAGGAGATGCTTATAGTGGCAACGTGTGATTGTCTTATGCAAATCAGAGATAAAACGCTCTCGATAGGAAAGCTCCAGCACACATTCTATCCACATACCACACAGTCATTATCTAAAGGCTCGTCCCAAATACACCCCAACGGAGAGAGCTGGTGCGAGATCTTAGAAATTCATTGGCTTTGCCACATCAGAAACGAGCGCAGATGTCATTCTTCCCTGCCTCGCTGCGACCTTCGCTGCATAACTCAGCGTTACATACTTGCTGAAGACGAACGGCCAGTTTAGGCTTGACTGTAACTAACAAAGAACAAGGTAAACCCCTGGGCGGGCGGGGGGTGAAGACAAACACGGGCACGCCGCGGTGTAAATACGAGAAGCCCAGCTGTGAGCCCCCCCGCCCGTCCCTAGCTATTTACAAATACCTCCTGATTAAACAAATGCCACGTTATCTGGGTGTCTGGCAGATTAAATTCACAGACTGGACGGACTGTCCGGGGCTCCTTTACCGCAGGTCACCGGCTGGCATTTGTAACCCAAGCTTGGCTATTTTCGTAATTTACAAACAGGACCGTGCTCGTCGCTGCGCTGCAACTGCAGATCGCAGAGCGCAGGGAGCCTTACGCAAATACTGCCCGTCGCACACACGGAGCAAAAGGCGTAACTCAGACTGTTTCAAAGTCAGCGCGGGCGGCTGATAGGCGCGGGGACGCGCCCGAGCCCGAACTCCAGCAAACTCCGGCGGCTCCTTACCTGCTCGGCGGCCGCCCGGCAGCGCGGCGGCTCCGGCTTTGTGCGCTCCCGCGGGAGGCGGCTGTCCCGGCCCGGAAGGCGGTGGCTGCCGGCGGGGACCCGAAGCGGGCGGGGAGCGGGGTTGGCCGCTCCCCGGGGCGGGGGGGGGGGGGAAGGGTTGGGGGGGTGAAAGGGAGACCCGCTCCCGCCGCCCCGGCCCGGCCGCCGCGGGGAACTTCGGCGGGGCGGCCGGGAGCTGGGACCGCCGGTGGCGGCTCGGGGGGCCGGGGCGCCCTGAGCTCCTGCTGCCGCCCGCGGGGTGCGGGAAGGAGGGAGGCAGGGAAGGAGGGAGGGGACTGGTGTCCCGCGGGGGCGAGCGGGGCCGGCGGGCGGGCGAGCCGGAGGCGGCGGGGCCGGGGCCGGGGCGGCGCGGGGAGTCACGGCCCAGGAATGCCAGGAATGTGGGGCGGCCGCTGCGGCCCGGAGACGTCGGGGACGCGACTTGGGATTTCTTTTCTCCTTTTTTTTTTTTTTTCTTTTTCTTTTTTTAAACTATCCCCCCTCCCTCCCCAAGGAAGGAGGAGGGCTGAAACCCACCCCGCGGAGGAGGGGAGAGGAGAGAGGAAGAGGAGGGCACAGGCTCCTGCCAATCCGGGCGGGTGCCGGCTGCGGCTCTCCCGAGGAGGGCAGAGCTGCCGGGCGTGGGGCGCCTTCCACTCCTCAAGTCTCCTCTCCCGTCCCCTCCCGCTTCCCCGCCGGGGGTAACCGGCCGGCCCCTTCCCCGCCCTTGCCGCCGCGCGTGTCGGCGCGGGGCCCGAGCCCGCCGCCGCCCGCAGTTGGGCTCCGCGCACGTGTCGGCCCGGCCCGCGGCGGGATGGAGCCGGGCGGGGGCGGGCCCGGCGCCCGGCGGGGCAGCGCGGCCGGGAGGGAGGCGCTGCGGTAGCCCGGGGCGGGGGGCACCCCAGAAGGACTCGGCGTGGGATGGTGTGTGTGGGGAGCGGCGCTAAGGCAGGCTTTAAACGCGTGGGCCTTGCAGCTCTGAGTTCCCCCTTCCCGTCGTGCTGTACGTGGGCAGGGTGCCACCCTGCTTCCCTCTTGCCTCTCGTCTGCCCTTCAGTAACCCACTCCTCCTTATTCATCTCCCCTAGCCTAGCCTTAGAAGGCCCCCGTTCCTCCTGGTTTTCCCTTTTGAGCCGTTTTGGTCTCCCACTTGCCTCTGGAAGGGTGGTTATCTCTGCTTCTCCACCTTCGCGGGGGGCTGATGCGGGAGGTGAGATGGAAAGACACCCACGGTGCAGCCATCACGCGTGTCTCACTAGAAAGCCAGGAGAAGACATGAAGTTGTTTTGAAACGTGGTGGTTGGTAACTACATGAAATGCCCAGGATGCCAGCTGCTTGGCCGATGTAGGAAAGCCCTTCTGCTGTCTGCTGTAAGAAAGAAGGGGCAGAGAGGGCACCATGCTTTTGGAAGCGAGGGCTACTGTCAGGAAGGCTGAGGCTGCAAATTAAATGGATCACACTGGAACAAGCAGGCTTAAGAACAGCTTGGCTATTAGCCTGCCATAGCTGACGGGCAATTTGCAAAGTTAGTTTTGCTTTAGACTACGTTTCTTCTAAAATCATCCACGTTCTGCAAAGCATATTCTGGAGAGAAGTACTTCTGGTGCCTGTGGGCGCCTGCAGAAGTGTTGAAAGGAGGTAACCCTCTAAAATGGACACCAGAACTTATGGGCTCACAGGAGGAGTTATGAAAACAAAATGAGAGCTGCTTCTATTTTTGTTGTTGTTGCTGTGTTTTTTCCCTGCTTGTACACCTTACTGAATGAGCAGATTTGTTGGAGTCAGGATTACTCAGATTAATAATGGTGAGAGGATCAGGAGCTGAGAAATAGCACAGATTCTTGATTTTGATAGATAAGTAATTGTATTTAAATACTGCATGTGGAATCACAGGCCTATGCCTTACCTCTGGCATAATAATATTATAATTACATTTTGCAAGGAAAGTCCTTTTCATCTGAGACTCTCAAAACATTTTACAAACACCACACCTTAATGAAGTAATTATCCCCATTTTACAGATGGCTTCGCTGAGGCAGAAGTGATACCATTTAAGACTTTAACTTGAATGATACTTGACCACGTGTAGTAGATACAGAGCTCTGAGTAATGATATGGAAAAAACTCAGGTATTGGAATGAGATGCTAAGACCGACCATAGAGCCGCTGCGCTCTGAATTTTACACAGTTCAGCTTGATGTCAGAAAACAGCTTTCCCCTGCTGTGAGGGTAGCATGCATCAAACCTGGGCTTTAGCTTGTCAGGTTCTCCCCATGCTGGGGCAGGTGTAAAGATCTTGGATTTAAGACAATAAATAGTGTCTTTTGCATCTGTGCCTCCAGGTGGTGTAGTGTGCTGACTACCGTAGGTCTTCCAATTGGTTTTCTGCACTGGTCACTTTCATAGGTCCCTGCCCTTGCAGAACATTTAATTGACTGTAAGTGCCGATGAAAAAATGTTTCATGAAGCATAGACATGCTAACAGGTAACGTTTTTGGAGGGGAGATTTTATCTGTTGGCTACTTGCAGCGTGCAGTCTCTCAGAAGTAAAATCAGGTGGAATACATAAAACCAGACTACTCGTCATCAAAAGCTTTTACCTAAAGGGTCAGCTCAACAAACTCTGCAAAATGAAATGTGTTTCAAAACTTTGCAACCAAGAGAAGCTCCTGGACCCGGGGACGCTGGAGACCATTCCTTTTTCATGAGATTACTTAATGCAGTGATTAATGTCTGTATTAGACTCTCTGAGATTGTAGCAGTAGGTGCTTTGGAAATTGCACTTCTGAGATGACACCAGTTACTGCAAAGAGTCTTCCATAAGGAGATCTGTTCTGTCAGTGCTACTACTGCTTTCTAGGACCACTGAAACCTGGAATCTTCACATACGTCTCAGTTCCCCAGCAGGTGCCAGGAGTGTGTGACCCTGGGATTAAAACCAACAGCTTCTACCTGCTATGTGGGGAGTGGTTTTATACAATACTAAAGCTGGAGTAGATGTTCTTCATGCTTTTTTAAAATGTGATGTTAAAATGATAGAAATCACCTATTTGTTTCCAAACCCCTGTGCTGGTTCAAATTTGTCGAGAAAACTTTGATTCTTGATCTTCTGTCAGTTATATGTAGGCTGTCTTACATGTCTTTATGTTGCTAGGGAATTGTGTTTTGACACCTGTATTTTTTTTTAAAGGTGACAATTCTAAATTGTATTTAGAGACTTAAATCATTACAGCAAATTAATTACGGAATGTACCTCTTATGTATTCCATCTGCTCTGGTATAGTTTTTTAAAAAGTTAATTTTTATACTGGTTCCTTTTGTAATGTCATCAGGATTACTATATTAAGATGCCATTCAAAATAGTCGACTAGATGGGATATAACTTACTGACATAGGATTGTACCTCAGTTACCTTAGCAACCAGTTTGATCTTGGGGCATGTAGCAGCACATCCCTGTGTCTTAGTTTTCTTCTCCAAAAATTGAGATGATAGCGATCTTAAGAAGGTCCTTTTTGATTTGCAGATGAAAGCATTGTATGGGAGAGATTAATTTTTTTCCAAATTGTGGATTTGACAGGCTTGAATGTCTTCTTAGAACCCTTGTGAAAATAAAAGCCCAACACCATTCAGCTTAACCAAATGGTTACCTATCAGCAGAGGAAAACTGATTTTATCTGGGTCAGAATACAGTAGACATTTATAACGTCAGTATTATCTGAAGCTATTAGTATTGAATTTTGAAGTGTCTTGGTACCTTGCTAGCAAGACCTGTATTAAACATACTTTGAGTGTGTTTTAACTGAGGCTAAAGTATTCTAGGGTCTTGTTATAACATGGAAAATCTCAGTCCTTGTTGGTTGGTGAAACCATGTCATAACCTGTTTCATATAAAACTGTCTTTAAACTGTGCTTAAGCAACAGCTGGTGGTTTCTCCTGTGAACAGTAGATGATGTTTAATTAGTCTTACAGTCATCTACGTTACAATCAAATCAAAGAATGCAGTTGCAACACATTCCCGATTTGTATTTTAAATGTGACCCTGTGTTCCTAAAATCTCTGCCATGTGCTGCAGCTGGTACGCTGACCTAACAGTAACTCAAGCAGAAAGTTAGTGCACTAGCAGAAATTTCCATTGCTATAATCATATTTGTTCTTTATAAATTGATGCTTTTAATGTTTGAAGCTTACCACCAAAAAAAAAGAAAAGGGCTTACTTCTCTAGTATTCGGTGCTCTCATTAATTATTCCATTTAATAGTGCTTCTCAGAATCATCTCTTAGAAAAGGAATTTGGATTACACAATCTCAGAAAACAAACCTGTTGCCACCAAGCATGAGCTAACATGTTATAGTACTCTACGGCTTATCACAGGCAAGCCAGCACCCTGTTTTGGAGACTAGAAAAAGTTTTGGTTGATTACCTGTGCAAATAAACTATGCTGTGTTGAATATTCTAGTTTGCTTAAAGTTGTATTCTCCCTGAGGACTTACTTAATACCGGCCTCTCTCTTCAGCCCTTTGGTAAGAGTTGTAAAGTAAAAAACCTCTTAGCGTTTGTGAGGAGCAAACTTTTGATTCCATGGTTGTAAGTATTCCACTTGGGATTTAGACACGGCCTTTCTATCCAACTCTTACTGCTGTCCATGCCAGAGCAGCCTAATTACTGTATTAATAACATTTTTTTCCAGATTGATCACAATTTGGATACTTTCAAATGTATCATTTAGCATTGTCTTTACTACACCTTCAGATTTGTGAAAAAGGCTGTCTCCTGAGCCAAAAAAAAATCTCTAGCTTTAAAAAAGTTAATTTAGTTAATTTAGCAGCATGCCTTGAAGTCAGCATACACCACTGATCTGTGGATATTTTAGCGGCTGCTCATGTGTGATAATTATGTGTCTCAGCATGGATTTAGGTGTCTGACTGTGGGCACCCAGTTGAAAATATTTGGTCACCACTTAGAGATAAATGGTTTCTTGAGAAAGCAAAGAGCTAATGTTACAATCCAAAATGTGGGTTTGGGACTGTAACAAATGTGTGTAACTTGAATCGAGATGCTAATGTTTACTTACCTCTGTGAAATGTGTGTAAGACCATGCTTGGATATGACAATACTGTGAAACCTTGAAATTAATAGTGAAAGGCAGTGTGAAAGAATAAAACTTCAGCTAGATATATCTCAGCTTTTTGAAAACTGCATATTTTTTCTTATAGAGCCCTGATTCTCATTTTCATTTTCGGTCAATATTAACTCAAAACAAGTTTCCTCTTAATTTGGGAATTCTGAGAGGTATATTTAAATGTCAATTATTTTCTGTGCTGACTCTCATTTGCATGACACAGTAGGTACCCTGGAAAGATTTAAAACACACATAAACATTTTTCTGGAAAGGATTAATACAAAAATGCTATGAGAAATAGCAATAAAACAGTTGGGATTTAGACTTGGTGAGGAGAAATGAGGAGATAAAGTGATAAGCAAAGTCATTAAGATGTAGCAGGCAGTTGTTTCTTGCATATTTACTTATTTTATTGAATCATTTCAGCTTGTGGTTCATGAACTATAGCTGTTTGAGACTGCTTTCCCACTACAATTATTTGGGTGACTGAAAACTCACTCTACAACTTGCCTGTAAAAATGGTAGAAGTTGAGGCGGTTACAATGTGTGCAAGATAAGGAGTCAAACTTTTGTCTTATCTATTCAACCTTTTAAAAGACAGACACTGGTAGATTTTAGATAAAGCCTTAAGATAGAAGCTAGTAAGATACTTGATTAGTTTGTCATGAGTGGTTTAAGTGATGTTCTCAATCATTTCATGACTGGTAAAAGATTTGTCCAATAGGTGAACACAGTAAGAAGCAAGTATAAATTCTCAGACAAGGCCTACATCAAAGTGTGATATATATATATATGCCATTACAAAAGCAAAACAGGGTATGAGGTCATATAGTTCATAGGAATGGGATATTCAAATGGAGATTAGGCATAGCCACTATAGCCATGATAACTGATCAAGAATCAAGAAGAATAGAGGTCAACAAGCAAAACTCAAGACTTTTGAAGGCAATCATGCAGATGGTGGCTACATACCACCATGTCAGTTGGCCTTTGAGGGAAGAGAAATTAAATACTTAAAGGTGATAAGAGGGAGGAAATTACTTAAGGTAAACCAGAGGACAAACAGATCAAGAGAGTCCTTACAAAAGAAAGAAGCGACATAGCTCACCGGTGTTTTTTACATTAACCAATTAAAAGTTGGTAGCAAAGTTTGAAGGAGTCAGAGGTGGCTATGAAAAGCGTATGTCTTTTAGTTTATATGTAGTGCACTTATTTCTTAACCACTTCTCTTTCTCACTGGAAAAGAATGATACTCAGAGCAGATGTACTTTTGTACAGTTAAGACTACAGTCCTAAAAAAAATGGAGGTCAAGGGAGATGAAAGCTATGAACCTGTGAAAATCAAGATGGGGTGGGACATAAAGGAAATCTGTTCCCATCTTAGCAAATTCACCCTGAAACCTGATTACTCCTTGCCAATAAGATATAGAAATATTGATACTATCAGGATTGTTTTGTGTTTGCGTGTGTCAACATCTGTAGTGTGAAAGATTTGCTTGGTATTGCCATTTCTAGCAGGCAGCAGAACTATAAAAAGAGGGAATTTTCCATTAAGAAAAAGAGTTCCAATCTTATTTACAGCTCAGTAACAGGTAATTTGAAACCCTAGACAATATGGACTTGATGTGTCATATCATACTGTAATTACTGTAATTATTTATCATTTCCTTCACTGCACATTAGTTCTTTAAGTGTTATGCTAATGGCTGTATTCACAGTGTTTAAAAATATTTTTTTAGAGCAGGAAGGAAAGACTTAAATACCTTTTCACTACTGTAACCATTGCTAATAGCTGCAAAGCATTCACAGTTCTTCAGGTCAAAACAGTACATGTGCTAGCTTTTTTTATCTTTGCTTTCTTCTTCCACCTTTCCAGTATACTAACAAGTGTTAAGCAACTAACAGCCCCTTCTTATTTTCACTTCTTTATGTTGTTAAATAATTTTACTATTGTTTGTGGTAATGAGTCTATTAGTGTTACTGCTCAGCAGCTTTAAATTTAGAGGTTAACACTTCTACAGGAGTTTGTAGGCTATTAAAGATCACAATAATGCTACACTGCATGCAAAGGTCAGGGAATATTTCCCTGTGGTGAACATTATTCAGAGTAATTGCATTTAATATGTAAGAGACACTTAAATGAAAGCAGAAGCTGTAAGATAGGTCTACCCTTGTAAAACACACAAGTTCTAAAACAGAATAATGCACTTACTGTGGGAAGATTTCCTACCAGATAGGAGTTGGGGAGTAGAGCATGGGGATTTAGGGTCTTGCTACATAGTATTTTAACTGATCTAAGATGCTGCTGCTACTCTTGTGCATATACCTGTTTCATCTGTTGAGCTGGGTCAGGCATTTATCTGACCCCACAGCACAGAATTTTGGAGACCCAAGCTGCATACAAGCTGATGTTACTAGAAAGGTCTTTGCGTACTATAATACCCCTTACCAGTTTAACCACCTCGCCCAGCAGTTCGGATCAGGACCGTGGGTTGTCATAAGGGAGAAGTGACAGTGTGCAGCAGGTAGGGGACAGGAGGGAGGGTGGGAATGTGGCAACATTGCTTTAAGGTGTTTAGGCTGCTGCAGAGCCGCACCCCTGGGTTCCTGTCCAGCACCTGCATGTGATTCACTGTGTCACCTTAGACAAGCCAGGTAACCTCAGTCACCTTCTCAGTACTAGGAAACCTACCCACTCATGTTTGGTAGGCTGTATGAGACTATGTGATCACCAAAGCGTGGAGCAGCTGTAGGTATTTTGCCCATTACTAAGTTCATCCAGTTGACTTTAGTCAGCACGAGCACTTCAGTAGCAGTTTCCGTTAGTATGTAAGAAATACTATAATTTTGGAGAAACGTCCCATTTCCTTTGGGAACAGAGTTATAGTTTATGATATGTGATTTGCTGTGGTCTCTGATTTTGTTAATGAACCGAAAGAATGGTTGTGCAGGTCACTTCAGCCTTTAAAAAGCATAAGACTAGGCAGTTAAGAAACATAAGTTTTAAGGTTCTCTATGCATCCTGATAGCACCCTCCTTTGCATTTGTTCTGTTCAATGAACAGGTATGGGTTCTGTGGAGAAACACAATTGCAGGAAGGATAGGAAATCTGAGGGTATACAAGCAATCAAACATATTTTACAACAGAAAAGTTGTAAGTACAAATGCATACAAAACACAAATAAAGCTCCATAGATCACAGGGCTTTAACATGCAGACTTCACCTTGCACCTCTAGCACTAACACCTAAACGGCCGTCATCTGAGTTACCTCCGGCATTGGCAGAGATGGAGAATTTTGTTTTCCAGAGGCAAGAAGCATCACTTAGTACAGGGTGGGGTTTGGGTGAGGCTGAGGGAAATGATCTGGCTTTCTTCTCTTTCTCCCAAACCTGGCAGAATGTTTGCCTCTAGTTGCCTCTACAGGGAAGCTGGAACCACTCAGACGCAGAACGCCTGGCCCATTTCTCTGGTTTTCAGGGTGAATGGGATTGCTCCAGCTCTTCAGGTGCTCTTTGATGTGCGTGCATGTGTGTGTATATGTGTAAATATATATATACATGAAATAGGCTTTACCTGACAAATTCTGAGTCTGGCAAGGACAAATACGGGTGAAAAGCTCTGTCTGGTTTTTGGTCTTTGCAGTGTCCAAGCAGGGTGGGATTTTCTCCTCAGAAGCTCTTTCCCTTCCTCTCCCTTCTAGTTTTGTTCAATCGTGTGCTCTGACACCAATATGAATCCAACCTTAAGTGTTTTTTGTATTCTACTTACTGCTCTGGCCTTTTACCAAAAACTTACAGTAAAGAATGCTGGTGAAAAAACATAAAGGGTGGGTTTTAACATTTGGTAAGAACTGAATGGAATTTCAAGGACAGAGAAAAGCCACTTCACAAGGCTGAGGTAGTTTTCTCTGCTCAAAATCATGGAGTCCACCAAATCAGGGAATTTTGAGAGCCTCTTTGAAAGATCTCAAGAATTCTAGCCAATAGGGAGTAATAAAAATACTAAGTGCTAGGCAAACTGATGGTTACTATAAAAACCCTTTCTAACATAATTTTTACTAGTATTTGACCTTATTCTTGTATCTTATACTTCAAGCTTAGACTAATATTTTTCTTTGTAATTTATATTTGCTTTTGATAATTTTTAGAATACTCACGGAGGTACTCTGTGGAATAAGGTTGATGTGAGCAAAAAAGCAAATTTCTGCACTCTTCATGAGTCCTTTTATCTTTCATGATAATTAGTTAATTGCTGCAATAGTCAAGTAAAGAATGCCAAATGGGAAAGAATTCTTTTGTAATTCATTATTGACAGAAACCCATCACAAGTCTAACCATTCTTAGGAATGGGCTGCAGAACTAGTGTTCTCTCATGTTTAAGTTTACAACAGTGGTCGGGTGTTCTCAGTGTTCTTATTTTTTTTTACCCTCAGCTATCCAAGCATTCATCAGATTCCCATCTTAAAAGTTTTGCACGTACCAGCTGAGGTTTGGTTTTCATGCCTTTTGAGAACCCTGAAGGCTGTATCTACTGATTTTCCCCTTTTGAAAAATATGCCACTGCACTTGGAAGTTAAAATTGTTTTGCTTAAGTTTTCTGCAAGGGATTAATCATGATGCAGTATGCTAGTTAGCACTCCCTGTCCATCAGTGGTCCCGCTATAGCACCTGCAGAAATTGAAAACAACTTCTGCAATTAAGTTAGAATTAAGTACCGTTTGTTACTGTCAAATGAGAAACAGTTGCTGAATATAACATATACAGATTATTTACATTTTACAGAAAATTTGCCTCTTCCCCACCAAGTGGGGTTTCCTTTTAAATTCAGACTAGCCCTTGGCTTTCATGGATTATTTGCAGTCCTATGTTCAGGGTTTCCCACTCCTCCAGCAGTTCCCCTTCCTCTGGTGTTCTGCGCTGTCCCCTTGGTAACACCTGCACTGCCATCTCTCAGGGTGTATGAAATTAATCACAGTTTTCTAGCTTGGTGTGGTTTTGTTTTTTTTTTTAAACTGTCATTTGTTAAGAGGTATTTCCGATGGATGGGTTGCATCAAACTTGGTCTGGGTCTGGTGTGGAGATTTTGTAGTATTTCTTTATCATTAGAGATCTTCCTAGCTGATGGGTGAGCTGTTTAACTTACCAAGGAACACTCGTGTAACTCGACTTCCTAAACATGACTAAAGGAACAGTGCTTGAGTGAATATTCCCAGAACGCTGAGGAGAGGCAGGACACTTGTGTAGGTGGGATGATAATCAGGTCGGTAATTCCCAGATTCTGATGGAAAACATGTTGTTTCAGCCCTCCCCCGCCCCGGGAGGGAACACCAGGGGGAAACCTCTGGCAACCAGGCACGGGCACCCGGGGGAAGCTCACAGAAGCTCCGCAACCCTTAAGCCTTCACTGTTGCTATTTGCAGCCAGCGATCCATGTTCGAAAGCACTTAGGAAAAATGCGGTTTGTTGTTTGTTTGTTTGTTTGGGGGGGGGATGGGGTGTTTGTTAAATTATTTTTTAAAAAATACACTTTGTGGTTCCTTTTTGAGTACAAACCCTGCGACACTGGGCTGAATTGCCTCCTCTGCGCCCCACACCCTCACCCCCTCCAGCCTTCAGGGGCAGCTTGAGCAGGACGAACGTTAAACCCGCTTCGCGATCCACCAGTAGACCTCAAGGGAACGGGTCACGGAGGGGGCAGTATCGGGACAGGGGTCGCTCCTCTTGCAAAACTCGGGTTCTCTGTGGGATGGCGAGAGCGGCGCTACCGCTACACTCCCCTCCCGGGCACCTGCTGCGCCTCCGGCCGCGCTTTCATCGCAGCCCGCGCCCCCTCCCCGCCCCGGCGGGCCGTACCGCGGGGCACTCCCGGTGGCTCGGCTTTGCGGGAGGACGCCAGCCGCCCGCAGCAACGTTCGCGGCTCCCCGGCGGGGGAGCAGCCGCCCCGCCCGGCTGCAGGCAACTTCCTCCGGGGCCAATCGCAACCTTCGCCCTGCGCCGCCGCCTCCAATGGAGTTTGAATGCTTCCGAACTAGCCAATCCCGAGGGCTAGCGGCCCTGTGCTGCGCCCTCATTGATAACGAAGCGAGGTCGGCGTGGAGAACGGCGTCGCGGTTGGGCCAATCAGCGCGCTGGGGTGCGCCGTTCCATGGGCGTGTACAACCGCCGCGGGGCCGGCGGCGGCTTTGAATCGTGGTGGGGAGCGCATCCCGTCGCGGTGTTCCGCTTGTCGCCGGGGGCTGCAGCTGGGGGAGCCTGACTGCCGCCGGCTCCCGGCCGGCGTTTGGGTGACTGCCGCTGGATCCTGGGCAGCATTCTGTGGGTGAGTGAGTGAGCGAGCGAGCGAGCGAGCGGACGGGCGGGGGTGTCAGGCAGCCCGAGCGGGCCGGTGGGCTTCGGCGTGCCGTGGTGCGCCGTGCGCCTTGCAGTGCCTTCTCGGCACCGCGGGGTAAGCCGGGTGAATGCCGTTGGCAGGGCGCTGCCTCGGCTTTCCCCGCGGGCGCGGTGTGCCCCCGGCAGAGCCGCTCTCTGGGCAGAGGGGCAAGCCCGGGGAGGTTCGTGACAGCCGAGCCCCCGGCCGCGGGCGACTCTGGCCGCTGCTGTTACGGTGAGGTGACCGCTCTCAGAAGCGCTCTCCGAGCTGCGCAGGTGTCTGGCGAGAATAAGCCCGTCCTGCATCCTCGAAGGGTGGAGTAATTACAGCAACGAGCAATAGAGTCCTGTGAGTGTCTCAGGCTTGTGTGTAAGGGCTAAGTGTCATGCGGCTGGCTCTGCAAGGGAAGGAGCATAGCTGCTGCCTCAAACCGCCCCCTCCCCCCAAATCCCTCAGGTTTTTCTCAAGGCTTTCCCGTTAAGCACCGCAGAAGTACAGTGCAGCCATAAGTGCTAATGGCCTTCTGCAACGCCAGTGTTGACACGTGGAGAGAAGCTTTCTGAAATACAACAGTCTGTGGGTAAAGGAAAAGAAAGTGACATCATCTACACAGGCTTGAGCAAAGCATTCCATGCCTGTGTGAGAGCCTTGTCACTAAACTGGAGTGATGTGAATTTGAGGGATGGGCTGCTTGGTGGGTAAGGAACTGGCTGGATGGTCATATCCAGAGTTGTGGTCAGTGCCCAAGTGGAGACCAGCGATGAGTGATGTTTTTCAGAGGTCAGTATTGGGACTGGCACCTTTTAGCATCCCTGTGGGTGACATGGATACTGAGATTAAGTGTGCCCTCAGCAAGTGTGCTGTTGACACGAAGCTGTGTGATAACAGTTGACATGCTGGAGGAAGGGATGCCATCCAGAGAAACCTTGGCAGCCTTGAGAGGTGGGCCCATGCAAGCTGTGTGAAGGCCAAGGGAAAGGTCCTGCATGTGAGTTAGAGTAGGTACAAGCGCAAGTGCAGGCTGGATGGAGAATGGTTTGTGATCAGCCCTGAAGAGAAGGACTTGGGATGTTGGTGGACAGGAAGCTCGACATGCCCAAAAGTATCCTGGACTGCTTCAAAAGAAGCATGACCAGCAGGTTGAGGGAAGTGACTCTCCTATTCTACTCTGCTCTTGTAAGACACCACCTGGAATACCTCCAGCTGTCAGAGCTCCCAACATAAGAGGGGGATGAACCTGTTGGAGTGAGTCTAGAGGAGGGCCACAGAGATGATCAGAGCGCTGGAGCACCTATGAAGACAGACAGAGAACTGGGCTTTTTCAGCCTGGAGAGAAAAGATATCTTATAGCAGCCTTCCAATACCTAAAGGAGTCCTACAGCAAAGCTGGATAGGGGCTGTTTACAAGGGTGTATAGTGTTAGGGCAAGAGGTAATGGCTTTAAATTGAAAAAAGGTAGATTTAGATTAGACAATAGGAAGAAATTCTTCCCTGTGAGGGTGCTGAGGCCCTGGCACAGGCTGCCCAGAGAAGCTGTAGCTGCCCCCTCCCTGGCAGTGTTCAAGGGCAGATTAGATGGGGCCTTGGGCAGCCTGGGCCAGTCGAGGGTGTCCGTGCCTGTGGCGGGGGGGTGGTCTTGAAGGTCCCTTCTAACCCAAACTGTTCTGTAATTCTGTGACTTGCAATTGCAAGTATATAAACCCTGGTATTATTAGATAATTAATTTATATGAGGTTTTAAAATCTCATTTTAACTGGACAGAAGTGTGTCAAAATAGGACCAAACATTAAAAGTTGCTGCTTTGCCTTTAGATCAGGAAAAACTCATGACTTTAGATCACTGTTGTCAAATACTGTATTCTAATCGCTGCTAAGTTTTAAAAAAAGCAGTTTATATTTAAAAGGGAGGTGACTTCACCTCTTTCAAGTTCTATTTGTGGTTGTCTTTGTTTCAGGCATAGTATTATCCACCTTGTACTAAGCAAGAATCCTGTCAATATGAGCTGGGCTGTGGAAGAATGGAAAGAAGGCCTCACCCCCAGAGTCCTTCAGAAGATTCATGAGCTGGAAAGTCAAGTAGACAAACTTAAAAAGGAGCGTCAGCAAAGACAATTCCAGCTAGAGTCTTTGGAGGCAGCTTTGCAAAAACAAAAACAGAAGGTAATATAGGTTCTGCAGTCATTTCCATAAAATGTCATTCTCTATGACAAACACAGTTGCAAAGATTTATTACCTGGTTATTGCTAGGGGGTGGGTTATTGACTGACTGGAAGGGTAGCATAAAACATAAACTCCTTCATCTTGCTTCATGCTCATCGTATTTTCCATTCTGTTTAGGTCTCTCTGACAATAGAATTCCTACCTCCTATCAGTGTTTTGCATGACTTTCCATCTCCAGGTGTTTGTTTACTTTAAGGCTTTCCTACATATTTGCATGATTAGGAAAAGAAATTGCTTTTTTGTTACACCTGTTAAAATTTTTGATAATTTGACTAGGCCTGCTTTTTACTGTTTCACCTTGGCTGTGGATACAGTCTTTTACTTAGTTTATGTAATTCTCTGCTGTTCTTTTGTTTGTTTGCTGCTGTTTGTTTTTTGTTTTTTTTTTCTTGTAGAGACTGCATAGTTTTCTTTTAGGACTGTAGCTTTACACATCACCTGTTTCTTCCCCATCAGCTTGTTAGCCAGGAAACCAGAGACCCTCTTGGTTAGGGTCCTGCTATGCTGCAGATCAGAAGTGACCCATCTGGTTGAAATTTGGTTTGTAATGGTTGAGCACAGCCCAGAGGCAATTTACAAGTGTTAGCTTTACTCTGTTTAGGCTGCTGCAACTTTCTTGCAAAACTTAACCCTAAATAGTTTCCTGTGAGTTTCTTCCTGTGAGTTTCCAGGTACTTGTCTCAACAATCCAGTGGAACTGCTGTTCACACAAGACAGAAAGAAGGGGCGTGCTGTCCTTTAAAATTTGCAGAAGCAGCAGCTAATATTCACCACTACTTGTTCAAAATACTAATGCTGTGCAAAGATGTAGCCTGCCCCTCAGAAGCTGGAGGGAAGGAAAAGGATCTGTCTATTGCCAATTTCAAAGCTGTGACCTCTGATAATTATTGTGCTTTCCCTGTTCTAGTGAGTCAAGGCATTTTGGTTCTTAAAACTGATAGTCTGGAAAGAAAAGTGAGATGATCAATGAAGACCAGTGGATTATCAATATTTAAGGACCATTTTTTATTAGTTTTGTCTAATCAATAACTAGAATTTTTCAGTGTTGCTGAGTTGAATTTCAGGAAATGGGTTTTTGTTCACAACCAAGAACGTTTAAACAGTGCGTATATTGAAGACTTTCAGCACTCTCAGAGTTTTGCAATGCTAGGAAGAAAATAACTGTGCAAACTTTGTTATGAAAATAGTAATAATGGCACAGAAACATAGAGAGGATTTGAGATGGTTTTTAAAATTGTCTATATTCCAACTAGGTTGAAAATGAAAAAAATGAAGCTGCGACACTAAAAAGAGAGACACAGAGCTTGATGGAGTTGTGTGATAATCTTGAGAAATCAAAGCAGAAAATTTCCCATGATCTTCAAGTAAAAGAATCTCAAATCAGCATTCAGTCAGGGCAGCTGAATTCCAGCAAGAAAGAAATCGAGAGGCTAGAGCAAGAGCTGAAAAGGTAAGGATTTGCTGTATGTCTCTAACATAGGTACAATGATTATTTTCTGATGTTTTGCTCATTTAAGATGTCCTTTGTTGCCTGTAAGTTTCTCTTAATTTCATACTTCTGAAATTTTGATCCTAAAAATCTAAATGATTGGCTTTTTTTTTACATACACATGTATATAAGGACTTCATAAATGTGTGTGCCATGTGAAGCAGTTAACACCTATAGCTCCTGTTTAATTTGGAAGAATTCTATGGTGTCATGTGAAAAGGGGAGACATCCATCCCGTGACTTGGAAAAACCAAAAAATTCCAACAACAATCATTCCCCCACCCCCTGAGCTAGTATAACTGAGGTTTTTTTGCAAAAAGTAACCTGCAGAGAGCTTGGAGTTGCAAATAAAGTATGTGGACAATTCCATCTGAGATCAACTCCACTGATAAAATATGACCACTGGAAGATGGAGGCACAAACATCTGAAGTGGAAGAGGAAGCTGCTAAAAGTAATGGTGCTGTGACTGTATTCAGTTTTGGTGCTGTGACTGTATTCAGTTTTGGATAAGTGCCTAGCGCATGACACCTCCTGTAAACCCTGTTCCTACCTAGACAACGTGTATGTACTGTCTGTAGGTGTGTAATGCAATTCATATAGTGAAATTTTCTGTACTGCAGAAAATCCTTCATCTGAGGGTGCTACTCAAATGGAGAACAGCTGCCCATTGTGAATGAAATGCCATGCTAAACTTGCTGTCATCCTAGAGGCACTCTCCATGTTTTAATAAAAAGAAGTATTTCTGAAACTTCGTATATGTTGATAAGGCTGGGTGTTTTGATGATGCAATACACTGTTATGCTAGTAGTGGTAATGCAGAAGAGGGGGTGAGAGTGTAGTACCAGATTCTTAATAGGGTCCTTCTTAGGTGTGTGGGGTTTTTTATGACCTGAAGTGCCACTACTTCCTTTAACTTTTGGAGGGTATGCCTCATACATGGCTTAACAGATGCAAATAAAGAGGAAACTCTTAGCCATCTTGGCTTTTCAAATTGACTTCTCCTTTGGGAAAACTAAAGATAGTTCAGGTGTTTGACTGTTGTGAGAAAGCTATAAACTGTGTATGGCATGTAGAAACACCAGCTTTGTATAAGGAGTTGTACAGACCCATCAAAGAACAACCTGGAGAGATTCAACAGGGCTGACAGAACCACGCTCATGTTTTCTGTATCTGCTGTCAAATGTTGACTTAGTGGGGTTGTGGGCTTAGGGCACGTGTTCTAGTCCCAAAATTAAGTCCAGTTTACTGAACAATGTCCTCCCCATTATATTACTTTGCATAACTGTCCAATACAAAAGATCACTAGTTATTACATGTAGTTTGATCCTGGCAATCAGTTTTGGTTTTTATTATGTTTTGCTTTATGCTGATAACTGATCGTTTACTGCTTCATAACAACTGACAATGCCCTGGGAGAGGAGTTCTCGGTGGTGTGCTTACTGTCAAAGGGAGGGGAAATGAAAGAATGAGTTCTGGAGTGACTCCTGTTTTGGGCTGCAGCCTGGAACCATTGTCTTACCAACTCTGCTTGCTGGACAGAACAAAACTTGCTATATAAGCTGCTGTAAAAATATGCTGTTAGGTGGAAGGTATTCGCTTACTGAAGAGTAAATGTTTTATAGGTGTTTACAGTGATCTGGGTACTCTTAGCTGGCCCACAGCTTCATGCTGGGAGGTCTTAAGTAGTTCTAGCTGATTTTTGTCTACTTCTGGCTTGTTTTTTAGCTTTGACTCCTATGTAATTGATTAAATATGATGAAACTCTAAATAAAATATATTCTTCAAGTTTCTGTGTTTATAGTACCTAAAGTTTTCAGTTGCTCTATCTTGACTTGATCTTGAAGTTCTTAGAATCATGTAATTGTGTATTTCATACTTTTAAAAGCAGTAATTAGCCTTTTAGATTCTATTACTAATTTCAGCTACTGTTCCTTTCCTAAACAGATATAAATGTGAGCTTGAGAGAAGTCAAACTTCAATTTCAGTTGATTTATCATTCAGTGGCACTCCACAGAGAAGTTCTACTGCTCCTTTAACACCAGTTCAGAGTCACAATGGTAACTGACTTTTTCTACATCAAGTACAGATAATTAACTATCCATTTTCTTGGAAGGCAGAGGAGTATTTTGAAGATTATGCTTGCACTGAGTTGCCTAGTCCGTATAACATAGCATATTATGAGTGTCTGAATCATGGCACCAGAGGTTCCATGTTTAAAAATTATTAGTGTGGGTTGAACACTTATTTGAAATACTAAACCTTTTCAACACTATGATGATGGATGTGGAGTAGTAATGGGAATAATCATCAAAAGACTGACACAATTTTTTGAATGCCTGTTCCTAGTGTCAATTGTTCCCTTCGTGTAGTGAAGAGTAAATTTCTTCTTTCATGTATCACAAGTACTTTAAAGTTCAGTCAACAGTCAAATGTCTTTTTTTTAATTTAGACTGTTGTTATGCATGATAATGTGCATAATTTATGCACTGTACCCACTTCAATGCACCACTTCAATCTTCAAATTATTGACATCAAATAGGTTTAAAATATTTGAATTAACTGGAGAACAGTTTTGTAGCCGTACACCCTTATGCTGTCTATGCTAAAAACTTTAATGTGTTCAAAATACATGCTGTTTACCTCTCCGTAGTAAACAAATACTCTTTGGGGTTGGCATCTCATTGTTGCTCTGATGGAAAAATCTGAGATTCTTTCTAGAACTCTTACTCTATTTAATTTCTTTATACGTTCTGAAAAAGGGGTACAGCAACGGCAGTGTCAACCATTCCACTAAGTGTGGCACTCATGAAGGGGACATTAGATTAAAATTATTGCAATAAATATTTTAAATGGCCTTGCTGGGGAGATTTTTCCTTTGAAAGCAGAAGTCTTCTTTAAGAGAATATAATCAGAGCATCAAGTTGGAAGGGACCTGTAAAGATCACTGAGTCAAACTCCATGCAGGGCTATCAAAAAGCTAAACTATATGACTAAGGCCATTGTCCAGACAGGGTGGGACAGTTGCCTCCCTCAACTGCTCCTTAGCATGCAGCAAAGCATTCCAGCTCTAGCATTTTCTTGAGAGAGTTGTAGGATTATATATGATTTTAAAGGAATAGAAGCAAGGCTTTTGTTTGGGATGTATGTGCTCCCCTCATGATGTCATCAGGAGAATCCTAAAAAAAAAGTTTTGTCTAATTCCTATTGCATATGAAAGGAACTTGAGGAAAAGATCTGACCTTATTTTCTGGTCACCTCTTAGTTATATTTATGGTGAGATATATATATATAACCTATAGCATTATACATATAAAACCATTACATATATAATGGGAACATGTATTTAGAGAGATTAAAAAAATAAATTTTGGCACTGGATCCTTTTAACAGTTGTGGTTTTGTTCTAATGCCAAGTTCCATATATCCCACCAATGTACTTTTGGGGTCCTATACTACTCAGTCTTGTATATACTGTTGTTTCTTGTGATCTGACATTTTTATCACACTCATGATAGTGACATGCTAGAAAATATTACTTATCCACTAAGGTAAATGTTGAAGTATTCATCATGTCTCTGTAGATGCTAGGTTTGAAGAACTAGAAGAAAAATACAAGAAGGAAGTACAAGAAAGAAAAAAGCTGGAATTAGAACTGAGAAGCATCCAGGTTAAGGTAAGTTTCTCGTGAGGATGCTATGTGTGGTGTCTAAGAAAATAACTACTGAGTGAGCTTGAAAAATGGAGTGGAAAACTAGTGAAACACATTTGGTATCACTTAAAGTGGATTTAAAAAAATAAAGAGAATCTGTGTGTACTGCCATTCAGAAGCAGTCTTGGAGAATCCAGCATCACAGAATTGTAGGGGTTGGAAAGGACCTCAAGAGATCATTGAGTCCAACCCCCCTGCCAAAGCAGCTCCCTAGCTCATACTGCACAGATAGGCATCCAGATGGGTCTTGAATATCTCCAGAGAAGGAGACTCCAGCACCTCCCTGGGCAGCCTGTCCCAGTGCTCTGTCACCCTCACTGTGAAAAAGTTCCTCTGCATGTTGGTGCAGAGCTTCCTGTGCTCCAACTTGCAGCCATTGCCCCTTGTCCTTTCTCCACTGACCAAAGAAAAGGGGCTGGCCATTTCCCCCTGCACCCTATACTTAAGACAATTGGCCAGCATATTTGAAAAGCAAAGGAAAGGACACAAAAAATGAGAACTCATCCTTCAAAAACTGGAGGAACTGCAAACAAGAACAAAAGAAAACAATTTCAGTTTTACCAAGTTAAGATCATAAAATAGTTTTGAAAAGATTATGAGAAATAACTTCCCTAGCAAATAAAAAACGCTAGTAAATGTTTTTAACAAATAAATAGTAAGAAAAGTATTAGGGAATCTCTGAGGCCAATAGATGACAAAGGCTTGAAAGGCTTCAAGGAAAAAAGGGTCATTGCAAAAAAAGAGAAATAATATTTTAGTTTAGTATTTAGTGCCTAAAGGCTTAAAAGATTTTATATATCGGAGCCTTTCTTTATTGGACTTGAATCTGTGGCACAGTCTTAAAAGTAGCCTTAAAATAAATTGTAAAACAATTTAAAAATTGAAAAAATTAATAGTAATTAAAAAAATCACCAGATACAGACAGTATCTACTCAGGAACCAACAGGGCACTTCAGGGTGAGACTGCTGAGTCACTGTTATGTGCAACTTATTTAATTCTTCTCTTGACACTGGAAGGTGACAGGGATGATGCCATTTTTAAAAAAGAAGCCTGCAGTGCTGATTCCTAGAAGTGTAGTTTAGTGAACGATGTTTATTGATGCATAAGTAGGTATGATGTGTGGAGGGAAGATCAGCCATTTATTTGTGAAGGGAAATCATGCTTCGTGTTTTCAGAGGTTTTGTTTTTTTAAGAATAAATCTGAGAATGTGTGAGTATATAAAGCTGTTGGATAGCCACAAAACTCTGAAAAAAAAATCCTCTCCAATTTTGATAAAGAGAAGTTTTTGTGAATTTAAAGGTACAGATTGAGGGTGAGGAATAAATGATCAGCTTTTACAGCTGGGGAATGATTAACAGTGGCCTGAAAAGGATTGGTAGAGACCTGTGCTGTTCAGCATATTAGTGATCTGAAAGCATTTAATAATATGGTTGATGACTGCAGAGTATTATGTAATACTAAACAATTGTAATAATTAAGGTGGTATGTAAATTTTAGTGTTTTAAAAAAAAAAGGTGAGGTAATGCATCTGGAAAACATAATCTGAACAATGTATACCTGGTGCACTCAGGCTCTAAATTTAATTAAACAATTCCAGATAGCATTTCAGTAATTATTGCTGCAGGTTCTCTGGAAACCTCAATATTGTGTTCAGCAGTGATGACAGAATACCTTAGGAAAAGAATTAAGAACTATTCAGAAGATATTTTTTGCCTGTACATAGCCAAATGGCTCTCATATCTTGAGCATTCCTTGCCAGTTCTGCTCATCATATCTCCAACCAGATAAGGTAGAAGTGGATAGTACCAAGATGAGCGAGGCTCAGGAGAGGAAACAGGGGATGGTCACTTTCCTGTCTTGCCTAATTTCAGTACCAGAGAACTCTTTGTTGCAGAATATTCTGGAAAAACCCAAAATGCAGACAGATGCAAAAGTGAAAACACATGTCAAGTACATGATTAACTCCTTTTAATTTCTTGGATTAAAACTTTTGTCTGGGAAACTGTAAATTCACATGAATTTTAAGGGGAATGGTTGTTATATGCATGTCTAGGTTTTTATGCTCTTTATAGGATTAGTGAGAGCATTCTGGGCCGTATAGATTTCTGGTCTTAGCGTGGCTGTTCCTACATAACACATTCTGTGGTTGGACTGAAAAGTCAGACTGGTTATTACTTGGCTTAGGGCTTTACTTTAAAAAAAAAAAAAATCAAATGAAAGGTATGGGGGGTTGGACCCGATGATCTCTTGAGGTCCCTTCCAACCCCTAAGATTCTGTGATTCTGTATTTGAAAAATCAGTTAAAAATACAACAGAAGCTTTAGTATTTGGGGACTTTTTTCACTTAAGGAGGAGAGAAAAAGCACCTCGTATTTTGGCTTTAGTTTTTCTGTAGGCAGGGATTGAAAGCTGTTACCTGGCATATTTTATTACTGCCTCTTTGGGGTGTTCTGTGTTTAGAAGTTTAAGTTTTGTTCTGCATTTCTCTGCTTGTCCAGTAGAACTAATTATGGATCAGACGTTAGATATGTTACTCTTAGCTTCTGTATTTCTTGCAGTTTACTGTTGTCAGCACTTGCCTGTAAAACTGTGGGCTTCGATTTTGAAAAAATGTTGGATGTAAATGATGGGATCTCTCTCTAAAAAAGACACAAATCTGGGCATGTTACTTATAAAGTTATGCAGAGCAAACTGCTTTTTTGGAGATCCTGTTTTGTGTTCATAGAAAACAGATGTTCTTGGATACTTGGATTAAAGCTATTTATGTTTATACTACATAAGTTAAATATAACGAATCAGTAGCTTGCACTGGTGGATGGTGTGGTTTTATAAAAATGTGAAGTGACCACAAGCTATTATATTTTTATTAATAATGTAAGTATTTTCTTGTTTGTTGGATATGGAGCTGTGTAAAGGTAGATTTTTTTTTTTTTAAAAAAAATCTTGGATGCAGAAAATAAATCAGCCTCAACCTCAAAGCTATTTGAGTCACAGGGAGATTGCTCGGCATCAGGCTTCCTCATCTGTGTTTTCATGGCAACAAGAAAAGACACCATCTAGAAATCAAGAAACACCTGCAAGGGGAACTTCTACAACGTCCTCTTTTCCATGGGAGAAAGAAATGAATACCAGTATATCGGAGAAGAATGAGTCCAACACCAGCTTTGCTGAAAACTGTAATTCTTCACTTGTGATGCAGCTGAGAGCACAGAACCAAGGTATATGATACATTTTTTTAAAGCCCAGAGGCAGTGTTCTATACTGTTTCATGAAAGCTGGTGCGTGGATAGAAGGGAGGTATTTAAATTAGTGCTGTAGTGAGGAGGAGAGAACGATGCATGTTGTGTGTCTGTGGCAGCTAGCCCAGTTTGCTGCTGGTGTGTGTATTTTCAGTGATAAGCCAGTACATGGAGATTACCCATAAAACTGTAGTGTCTTTTACATAAGGGATGTGAGAGTTAGAAGGGAGGAGTTTGTATCTTTGGGGCGGATAGGGGGTGTCGTATAAAAGGTCAGTGGCCTCCAATAACTCCATGGCCCACAGAACAGTTCTTTTAAAACAGAGTTAAAAACTCTTCAGGATTTTGTTAATTTTAATTTTATTGCTTCCTTAATTTTGTATGACTCTCTAGATTTATGACTGAGCAGTACCTGTGTTAAGAATACATTGGTTGAACATGCTTAATGCATGTTCTGAGTTGGTCCATGATGAATGTTACTGGAAGCGCAGTGTACAATGAAAAGCAAAATATGATCTTGTATTGTACCTACTGACATGAAGAAATAATCATTCCTGATATTTGATAGGCTGTAAGAGAGCAAACAGTTTGTTGTTTGAACATTTACTTAAGCCCTCCATTTGGACCAGCTTTTCCACTGTTTCTTGTAGGACTGTTTTACAAACTCCTGTACTCTCCAAACTGCTTACTCAAATACTTCAATCTAGGTGGCATTTTCAATCTGGAAGCCATGTAAGTTTAGGATCAGAAAGACAGTTTTGGTTACTTTAGATAAAAAGAATTGCTGGGTAATAGTAAGTCTAGATTACACTCCCTGTAGCTGACAAATGTTTTCTACTGTAAAATTATGTTGTGAGTCTGCAAGGTAGGCTCTTACTAATGTCTGTTGTGACAAGATCTCTTGATTTCTCTTTATATGTGTGTTGCTTTGGAACAAGAAAAAGATTAAAATAGAAAATACTGTATTTACAGATGCCCAATAGCTGAATAGCATCTTTGAAGTAGAGGCTCGCAGCCACCCCATTGTAGCGGATACCTTTCCTTTTAAAAAGAAAATAAAGATTAAAATAGATGTGTCAAATGACAAGTTTCTGTGTGTCTAGAAACAACAACAAAAACAAACAAACCAAAACAGCAGGGGAACAAATTGCCTTTGTGTCTCACCATGTGTTTTGCTGTGTTCTCCTGTACTGCAAAGTGGAAATGATCGATTTAGTCAGCTATCTTTGGGTCTTGGTAGCTTCAGTCATTGGTCTAGTAATAGAAGAGAGCTGAAAGTTTTGGCTTTAGCTTGTTGATTATTTTGCAAGGTGTTTGCCTGTTGCAGGAACTTGGGTTAACATATTAACATTATTTTACATATTTATTATATGTATTAAAGATCTAAAATATTATATGTACACACTTGGAAATTTGAGTACCTGGAAGATGTACCTTTCAAAGCAGAAAGTGTCCTTAACCTTCACTGTTCTTAAAATACAGAGTTAAGTTCCACTGTTAAAGGCTTAGAACAACAACTGCAAGCTCAAGAAAAAGTGAACAAATCCCATATGAATAAGCGTCAAGAGACTGAACTGCAGCTGAACAGAACAAAGTTGGAATTAACAGAGAAGGATAAAGTTCTGAGCAAAACCAGAGATACAGTGACTCAAATGAGAACACAACTTGATCAGGCTACCAGACAGGTAAAATGTTGCATCACACATCTTCTGACTGTCCTTACAATTCATTCCCAGTATTAATGTGTATCAGTTTTCAGGTATTTACCAAGAACCAAAGTTCTTGGCGAAGTTTCTTGAGCATTTGCTGAGGGTGAAATTTAGAGAAGCATGTTAGCTTGGTATTTAAAAATTTAGATACTTGTAAAAATTTAAGAATTTGTAAGCGGTTGTCCATTTTCTGGAGGGTTCTTGTACAACCTGAAGAATTTATCCTCGGGCAAGATGGACTGCATTTCTGAAAAACATGTTTCTGATTAAGTTGCATAGAGCAACAATGACATCTGGTGGCAAGTTCTGACCTTGTATAGACTCCATCGTGCAACTTTGGCTGAAAATCAGCATGTGTTGCTTATACTACAGGATGTGGTCAGGGCATAGTCTTTAAACTGTAAATGACTTGTGTAAAATAGAACCTAAGTAAAAATGCCATGCAAGATTGAAAATCTATCTAGTTTTTAAATGGTATTTCAGTGTAAAGAAAAAAAAACCCACAACAATTTACATCAAGAAGTTACAGACTCTATTCAAATACATATGTAAATATGACATGGTTCTGATGTTTGCTCGTGATTATGTGAAGAAAAGGAGAATGCCAGTCTTTCATTTAATTAAAATTGCACAAGATAACAAGAAGTGTCCTTTTTTCCCCTGTTTAATCAAGTTGCATTACCTTCCTAAAGTTCTTTTTCACAGCATTTGACAAATTTGGAAGTAGTGCACCAATGTCATATTTCCTTGAGTCTTCATATTTACAGATCTGCTTCTTAGAGATTCAGTTTAGCAGTGGACTCAATCTTTAAGGTTTTTTCCAACCAAAACAATTCTAGAATCTTTCTATTTTTTTTTAAACTTTGATTCACCTGCAGGATGAATTACATATTGCTGTATGTATCTTCTCAGGGTGTAATTATTACCTGTCTTTTGTCAGCAGGTTTTTCCGTGCTACCTAAGTATACTGGAAAACTCCTGTTTCCCACAACTTCTATATTGGTCCTTAAGAAATTAACTGTTGCCTTTTGAGAGAGACAGCAACATTCAGCTATTGCTAGCTCTATGGGGAACTGGTTTAGGGAAAGTCTTGACAGTCAATAGACTACATAAAGGTATTATCACAGTGAGTTTGGAGGGAGACAGCTGATGCAACAGCTCAATTCCTTTGAAAAAGTCTGTTTATTTGATTCCCCAAATGACCCAATTCAGCTTCCTATGTGACTAGGATGTTATCTATTTAATCTTGCCTTATTCATTTTCTATGGGTTTGAGAGTTGAATTATTTAACTAAGGAACCAAAAGGCATTAAATCCAGCACAAGGGAAGGGCTAAAGTTACATAGCTAGGAACATGTCTGCACAGGACTAGGAGGCGTAGGATTGCCTCACCTAATTTAAATTGAGGTGTGGCCCATCCTTATGGGTTCTGCCATCTGAAGGTTGCTCCTTTCTCTTCTGTTTCTTCTTTCTAGCGATAAACTTGGATCTCTGCCTGCTGTACTCTGTGTCCCATCCCACCTTCTTCCCCTCCCTTTCCCCCCCCCCCCCTCCCAGTTTTGGATGCAGAACCACATCAAGATTCTGCATTTTAGTTTCCTGCCTCATATCCTGAATTTAATGTTGGCACACTCCTTGTGCTCTTCTCTGTCACTGGTACTATTTGCCCATCTCAACCACAGCAGCTCCTCTGTGTTTTCAAGTATTTTGGCATCTTGTGAGGTCTGTGTTCCTTCTGCAGGCATGTTTCCATGTGATCTTACAGAAGCTCACAATCCCTGTCATCTGTGCCTAATAACCAGACATCCCAATGCTACCTGTACCTGCTTCTTACTTTCTTATGGCATAGATGGGCTGTTGTTTCACTAACTCCTTAAACAGCTCCTGTTGCTGGAGAACAGTCCCAATAACCCTCTGCCATTTTTCTTATGCCTGAGGGGACAAAGGTTGTATGTATTTGGCATTGAGAGTGGGTTTTTAAATTAAAATTAGTTTTTTCTGTTCAGGAAGTTGAGTAGACATTGCTTCATTCCCTTAGGTAAGGTAATATTAAACATAATAAACAGAATTAGATTACAAGCTGACATACTCTTAACGTGGAGATTAACCTAGAATATAGGCTACTTCAATTAATATAAAAAAGTTTAAATTTCAATGTTAGGGGTTGTAAGGGACCTCTGGAGAACATCTGGTCCAACCCCCCTGCCAGAGCAGGATCACCTAGAACTGGCTTCACAGGACATCATCCAGGCAGGTTTTGAGTGTCTCCACAGATGGAGACCTCACAGCCTCTCTGGGCAGCCTGTTCCAGTGCTTTGCCACCCTCACAGTAAAGATGTTGCTCCTCAAGATTAGGTGGAACTTCTATATTTGGGATATATTCATTGATCCCGAGCTTGAAGGAAGTGGTCCTTGAATATCAGCCATCTCTCATGAGCTCACCCCTGCCTTCCAGAGCCTTGGCCCATGGGATTTCTCTGAGCAGTTTCTTAAAGAGGTCAAAATCAGCCTTCCTAAAATTCAATGTTGCAGTCCTACTTGTTCTTTTGTACCTGGTACTTACAATCCTGAACTCTGTCTTCTCATGATCGCTACAACTAAGGCTGCCCCTGACCTTAATGCTCTCCACCAGTCCCTCTTTGTCAGCACTAGATCCAGTAGTACACCTCTCCTTGTTGGCTCTTCTAGAATCTGAGTTTAAAAAGTTATCATCAACACACTGGAGGAACCTCCTGGACTGTACGTGCTTGGCTGTATGGCTTTCCCAGCAGCTATCAAGGTGGTTGAAATCTCCCATGAGAACAGAGGCCTGAGATTGTGAGGCTACTTTCAGCTGTCTGTAGAAGGCCTTATCAACTTCCCCCTCCTGATCAGGTGTCCTGTAATAGACACCCCTTACAGTATCTCCCATATTAGTATGCCCCTTAATCTTTAGCCACAAGCTTTCTATTTGCTCTTCATCTGCTCACATAAAGAGCAACTCCACCACCTTGCCTTGTTGGCCTGTCTTTCCTGAAAAGAACATGGCCATCCATGACAGCATGCCAGTTGGGTGAGCTATCCCACCATGTCTCAGTAATCACAAAGTGATGGCCCTGTGACCACATACAGATCTCCAGTTCCTCCTGTTTGTTCCCCATGCTGCATGTGTTGGTGAAAAGCACTCTGAAAATTAAGAAAGCGCCCTTGTGTTGTTGATGCAGATGAAGATAGTTGCCTTTCTCTCATTGTCTAAATCAATGTGCTGATTCACTCTGAAATTCAGTGGAGTTATTTTCAGTCTAAATGTGTAATTGTTTAGCAGTTAGTGGTCACTCTTTAGCTCATGGCTGCCTGAGATACTGAAAATACAATCTAGCTTTGGTGTCACGTACAGTAAGTTTCAGTAGACTGCCAGAGACACTGATTTTTGAAGATGTTTTTATAAGTGTGTGTTCATATATACATCTATGTACATTTTTTTAAATGTGCATGTATATATATGTGCTATCACTAAAATAAGCAAGCATGAATTTAGCACTTTGGATTGCTAATGGTTTATATAGTACCAGCTAAAGTTATGCTGTAGGTTATATGAATGCCATGTGAAATCAGTCTTTTTATATGAATGCCTACTAATTGAAACAAAATGTCACTCGCGTTTTTAACTCCTGTGATTGATAACTAAATTGTTGTAGGTCCAAATGATGGAGCAAAAGGTGAAAAAGTTGTCAGAAGAACTGAATTGCCAAAGACAAAATGCTGAGAGCGCTCGTCAGTCTTTAGAACAGAAGTTAAAGGCCAAGGAGAAGGAATACCAACAGGTAAGGCAAGAAGAACTTTTAAATTGTAGATATTTATAAGTAACGATCAGATCTCCTCTGTCTTCTCCAGGCTAAATAGACCTAGCTCTTTGACTTTCCTTACAGGTGAGATGCTCCGGTCCCCTCATCATCTTTGTCACACTCCACTGTAGTCTCTCCCTGTCTGTCTTGAACTAGAGAGCTCACAACGGTACACAAATCTCCAGATATGGCCTCAGCCACGCAGAGTAGAAGGGAAGGATAACCTCCGCTGACCTGCTGGTCATCCTCTTAACTCATTCCAGGATACCACTGGCCTTCTTGGCCACCAGGGCACACTGTTGGCTCATGGATAATTTGTTGTCCACCAGGCCTCCCAGGTCCTCTACAGTGCTGCTTCCCAACAGGTCAACCCCTAACCTGTCCTGGTGCCTGGGATTGTTCCTCCATCCGTGCAGGACCCTACACTTGCCCTTAGGCTTCTCTTCACCCAGTTCAATCTGTCAAGGCCTTGCTGAATGGCAGTGCAGCCTTCTTGTCTATCAGCCACTCCTACCAACTTTGTAGCACTTCTTTTGGGGTTTTTTGAGCATTCATCTAAAGAAATAAAGATTTTCTGCGGTATTGGTGTTACAGTATAACACACAGGGCTTAGAAAGCAGAGTCTTTTCAGTGTATCTGCTTTAGAAATAATTATGGGGATGCCTGGGCACATAAATGATGAATAAATGAATTCATCATTTCATTAATAAGGTGTGCTCTAGGGTTCCAAGGGCCTCCTTGCATGAGCTCAGGGAATGCTCCCAAATAGAGGTTTGCAGAAGAGCTCTTTGGAGCTAATATGTACTTAGCATCAGTCAGTAGTGTCACCTACTGTGACACCCAGCTGGTGTCACATATTTCCTTTCTAAATTGTATAGTGCTTCTGTCACCTTCTTGTGTGGGAGTGCTGTTGCAGATTTTTCTATATTGGGCTTTATGTAAAGAAAAGAAAAGCTAAATTGTATGTTTGTGCATATACACACACACACATATGCTAACATTGATCTTTCCAGGTTTTCTGTTTATGACAGTTCCACACTCAGCCATACTTTCCCTGATAAACAAGATCTGTTTGTTTACTGGATGTCTTGCTGGTGTAGGAAGTGCTTGGGCCCCTTGTGCTGGTTTTGCTCTTGAGCAGAATGTAAGGGGTGCTGGCATCACTTCACAGATAGGACTGACTAAAATACCCTGACTTGTGTGTAAGGTGTTTGTGTACCTGGGAGCCAGAACCACACTGCAGAAAATGTCAAATCTAGTTCAAAGAATCACAGAACCCTTCATGGGGAACAGTACCTTTCTTTTTTTCTTTTTTTTTTTTTTTCCCCCCCCCACCTTGTTTTGCCTGGTGACAGTGTGGTACTGTGTCTGCTAGTGAAGCAGCTTGTCTATGTGAAGTAACTATGCCTGTACACTAAAACTAGTATGAGAAGTGCAAGTGCTTTATAGCCTTTTCCAATTGACAAGGATCTCCTGGTAGAGCATACTGCAACTTTTGCAGAGTGATGATGGCTGATAAATATCCTGGAGTTTTTTCCTTCATTACTTTTTTTATTGTTTTACACCCTAAGAAACATCTGAAATCTCTGCAGAATCACAACTATGTCCGAAGGCATAGGAACAGGCCTCATGAGACATGACAAGTACCCTAATGGATGATGACTTGACGTGTCCTAAGATCTACACAAACCATATTGTCCTTCTTCAAGAAGTCTGTTTTGGAAACACTATTTTCTGTGTGGTTTCTTTGTGACTGCCCTTCTGAGATTATCTTGTTGCTCAGTTCTATGCCAGGTATTCTTTTAAGGCAATTTTTAAATTTTTCTAGGGGAAAAAAAAAATCAGCCCTATAGTAGAGTAAGTGAAGCAGAAATGAATTTGTCCACTTGTACTGTAATGTGATGCAACTTTAAGATGAAGATTTTTAAGCCTATTACTTTTGTTGGGTTTTATTTATTTTTTCCTGTTCTGTGATAGGATGTTGTAATGGAGTTTTTAAGCAGATGATGTAAATCGAGTTAGGACCATTCTTGTCAATATGACATTTGCAGCATGCATCGACGTGTTTTTAAATTGTTGTTCACTCTAAGTGTCTCTGAGCAGGCAGCATCTGGTGACAAAAATCAGTTGTTACAGCTCCAGTAACCAAAATAGAGACCTGTTGCAGTTCTGTATGTATTTCTTTGTTACTGTGCCACTTTTTTCTAGGAACTCTCTTGTCAGCAACGTTCCTTACAAATGCTGGATCAGCAGTGCAACCGGATAAGTAACAAACTGAACCAGGAGCTACAGCAAGCCAAAAATGACTTCAATGCTCTGCAGGCAGAATTTGACAAAGTAAGCTTTTTAATATTAAAATCTTCTGCTAGAGCTGGTATTTAGTTATCTTAGCAGTACTGCCTTTAATTATGCATTAAAAGGAATTAACATGGGGATTTGTTTATTGCACAGTTTGCATTAGCTGTTTTGTATTTACCATTTTTCACTGAAATACTGTGTACTTAAATGTAAACTACAGGCTTTTAAGTTTGGAGCTAGTCCGCTTCCCACAGAGAAGGAGTGAATGCAGAACACTGCAGCTATAGTAAGTCTGTGTGAGAGAGGAACAGCTAAGGCTGATCATGAGACACACATTATATGGAAAATGTGCAGAGGTGCAGTTTGATGACAGAGCTAAACTGGCCAACAGGTAGTTGCCCTCTGGAACAGCAGCCCCATTTCGTACACACTGGCCATGCACTCCTGGTGGTGCTTTTTTAGCAGTGCTACTTCTTGTGTGACCCTGCAGAGAAACAATACCGGAGCTAAAAGAGCAAAGGAAAAAAAATCATATCTAAATTGGCATATGATGTTGGTACAGAGTTTATCATCAGTTTAGCTCCCAGAACTGGTTCTCCTCAATCGGGTGAGCATCAGGGCTTGTTTAAGGGAGGACACATCAGTATGAAGATCTTACACATCTTTGGTAGCAACTATCTGTTAACATACATTGGATGACACAAAACCACAACTTTAAGGAAGTCAGGAAGCAACACAAGCCTGAAGAGAGAGGGTGTTCAGGAACCTTAAAAAAAACCCTTTGAGAGCAGTTGTAAAGCAGCAGAGCTAACAGAGCTTCTGAAAAGGGCCGCAAGTTTTTTGAAAGTTGTATTGAGAAGTCCCATCAGCAGGCAGACTGAACTGAAATGCATTTCTAAAACTAGCAGCTTTCTTGCAGGTTTGTTTTAGTTTGAAATATAGCCATGGGAATACATTGTCACATCTTTTCAGTGAAGGTTCTTTTTATATGCACATTCTTTTTGTATATGCTTACTGAAGAAATTGATTTCATAGAAAGAAAAATTAGGTGTCTTTTAGTTCTTACTCCAAGAAAGCTGATTTATTATCTAATAGCCTCAGAATAGACTTTTTCCCTTTTATGATATGATAATGTATTCCCTTCCTTTTTAATCTAGAGAATTGTAGGACTATTTTGAAAGAGCTAAAACCTGTTCATTTATTATAAAGTCTGCATCAATGGAGCACTAAGCGCAGTTGTGATCCTAACTTTCTGACAGAGGAAAAGCTATTACGTTCCCAGTCTCATTTGCATCCTACAGAGATCATTGTGATGATGTAGCTGCAAGTTGGACATATTAGTCCAATTTCAGGTTGTCTAGAAATACATGTGTATTAGAGATATGCCACCTTTCTAGTCAGAAGCAGCCCTATTAGGTTCACAGTTGGATAAAATAATGTAGTTTTGTTTTGTTACAGAATGTTGGAGTTCAAGAACAGGAAAAAAAAAAACTTTTTAAAAAAAAAAAAGTTATGTGTATGCTTGTGAATGCAATGTCTATTTTCATGAAATCACATAATCACTAGGTTTGAAAAGACCCCTGAGATCAAGTCCAACTGTTCCTGTCCTCTACTAAACCATATCCCCGAGCAATCTTTTTACTGTTCCTGCAGGTAACGGCAGTGAAACAACGCTTGGAACACGATGCCGGTGATCTCACCCAGAAGCTGGGCAGAGCAGAGCAGACTTTGTTAGCAGCCCGGGCTAAGGAAACTGATTTGACAAGAAGCTTTGAGGTAACCACTACAAGAGGAATAGTTAATAGAATTAATACCATAACCTGGCAATCTATAAACACTAATGCTTCTGGGCATTTAATCACACAGCATATGTTCCCGTCAGCAGTCTTTAAAAACTCTTGAGGATTGTCTTAATAATGTATCTTAGCTGTAGCACAAAATGCAGTCTTCACTAATACCATGTAGATTGATACAATTTGTGGAATTGGCTGCATGGTGAGCATTGTTTGCTGTGATGCTGCTGATACAGTTCTAGTTTGTGTTGGACTTACCTTTTGTCAAAAATAGGTAAGTTTTTGGTTTCGAGAGTCATGCTTTTGGTTCTGAAATAAAAAAATCTGTCAATGCTTGTCTGATTTTAAACACACTGTCCTATATCATTTTTTAAAAAATGCACAATTTTCTTAGAGTCCAGAAAATCCACGCTGCTGTAAATACTTTCCTCAAATTAAGCTAAATTCAGGGAAGTCTCTCACATGCAGAAATCTTCAATGTTTCCTTTGTCTTCCTGATTCTAGTGTTTTGTGTTGGTGGCAGATAGAGCAGGTACACTTGAAATTGTTATGGTTGTGCCACGGTATACATCTCAATGCAAATTTTATCATTTCTTTGGAGACGGAGAAGTAAAAAGAGAGCTCAATACCTATGTAATCCATGTCACAGTTTGTTTTATTTAATTTTATTTTGCTTGTTGCTCGTTGTCATGAGCAGATACAATCTGGCATAATTCGTGCCAAAAATTTACCTGTCAGAATTCTATGAACAAATTTAAAGTAAAATAGTTAGGTTTGTTCAGATCAGCACAAATGTTGGTACAGCTTCACTATATTGTAAAACTTTTGGTACATTTAAGCAGATAGCTTATAATGCCTGGGAACGTTCCCAGCTATTGGAATACAACTATTTATACTGTTAATTGTTAGAGCAGCACTTTGCATGGCTTTGGCTCAGCTGACTAGCACTCTTTTATAGAATTCCCAGGCACAGTTTGGGAGCCCACATGAGCCTGGGACCATTCCCAGCAAGCGGTTTGGTTAGAGCCACCTGTTTTGGAAGACAGACGACTTACTGGTTACAGATATGGGCTGCTCCATGACACTTGCCCTCAATGCCAGAGAGTGGTCCTTGAAATCTACTTAGTAAATAAATGTAACTGGTACCTTTCAGTGCTACTAATTAAGGCAATATTTCTTCCTCCAGAGTATCTCAGAGGAGGAAACCTCTATCGTCATTCTGCATATTCTTAATGTAAACTTTAAAAATATGAAAATTTATATTTGATATTGTGGGTTCACGTCCTTTCTGGTTTTGAAATTATGCATTGAGGTTAGATTTGCTACAGTTTGAGATACTCTTGGCAGCATCTTATTGGTAGAAATACATCTAATTTTTTTTGCTGCAAATTCTTGAGAGTGTTTCATTTTATCTACCAATCTTGTATCCATCTTACTAGAGTGTAACTATAGTCAGATATTTTTCTTTGTATTTGTTTGTCATGGTCAGACAATTGAAGTGCTGGAAACAGTGGTGTTGTATTAGAACATGACCAATACATTTATAAAAAGGATTAATCAGGGTGAGATTGTAATATTGTGAGAGATCAGTAATGCTATAGTTCTCTATCTTAAGACTCACACGTGGCAGAGTGTGGTATATTTCAGCAGAATTTGGGGCATGCTCGTAAATAAGTATAACACAAAAATTACATAAAATCATTTTGAAGCCTTGTAGACTTTGTTTATAGCAAAAGAAAACTAGTGAGATTGGCTTCCTCTCACCCCCTTTATTAAAGGGAAATTCCTGCTGTCTTACACTAATGGCTATCCTACCCTGTGGAGAATAGAGTTGTCTTCTGCTGGTTAATCCATTGCTGTGTTTAGTCCTTATTGTATAATGTGACTGATGTTGCAAAACACAGATACACTTGTGAGACATACTGAATATACTTAGTGTAAGGACTACTAAGATTTGCAAGGGTGATATGTTAAAACAGCTTAGCAGTTCTGGCATTTTAACATTATGTGCTCATAAGCCTGCTCCTGAAGAATTTTTCCAGAGTAATAGGACTACCTGGATATAGGTCCTGGAGTTTGCTTTGAAGGGGCAGTTGCAAAATGGCTAGCTTGAGTAAAACAATGTACAGGTAGAATTGATAACTAGATTGAAACCAAATTGATTCTTTTGCTAGTCACTTGGAAAGTGTAAATGGTTAGTTACTGTCAGATACTTAGCCCATTAAATTATGGGTTCCTGGGTTCTGCTGAGTGCTGCTTATTGGGAATATTTGCACCAAATCAAAATAATTGGACTTTTCAGCTATTTTTCTTCTGCTTGTTTGCTTTCCTTTCCATAGATCACCCTAGATTTTTCTAACGAACAGAATTGTTTAGTTTCTGTAGTTATAATGCATCTCTGTGTGTGCTTTGGATGCAAGAAGTTTGTACTCCTGTTGCTTTGAAAAATTATTGTTGAGATTACTGAAAACTTCATTGAAACTTGCATGTAATTTTAAAAAAAAATTGTAGGTAGGGAAGGCTCTGAGTAGAAGGGACGGTAACTGTTAGTGACAGTGACAGTTTTAATCATGTTTTGAGGGTGATTCATTTATGCTGCTGCAGAAACAGGCCTGCCATGCCAGCAAGCTTTTAATTTTTTTCATCCAGACCTTTCCATTTCTTGAGCTTGGCTTTTGTGAATTGCTGCCCATCTGCTGGTAGTAAATAGATGAATAACTGACGGCCTGTTTCCAGTTGGGCCATGCCAGTTCTGTGCCATCTGTTGTCCAACAGCACAGGAGTTTGGAGAAAAAGCATCAGTTTCCTTAAAAGAACTTTTATTTAACTTCCTAATGTAATGTAGTTACATAGTTTTGTTTGTGGGGTTTTTTTAAAACTTAATCTATTTGGAAGAAAATACTCTTAATGACAAAACAACCTTCTGAAAGAGTAAGCACTTCTGAATAAAATTTGACCAATGTTGCCACAATGGTGACGTTCAGTGAAAACTTGTCTCTATGTGAAATAAAAGGTGAAACATGATCTATAAATTTCTTGTTAATTTTGATGCCCTTGCAGGCATTTGTTTCCTTTGTTGCTTTGGGAAAGCAGCCTAACTTCATCAACATATTTTGTAGGTTATATCCTGTCTTGATCAGTTTGGGGCAGGTCATGTGGAGCTGCCTGCCCTGTGCTGACAAGGGACCTGCTAACGATGTCAGCTGACAGCAATCTCTCAGATGCAGTCAACTAGTTAAGAATAGATCAGCTCGTGTTCCCAAGCAGTGTTTAGGAACCCAGGCGTAGTAGCTTCCCAAAGATGTAATAGGGCCTAATGGAATATCTGTTTTTGATTTAAATGAAGTGAATGCTTTGATCATCTTGACAGTTCACATGAAATATGGTCTTGCTTGGATTTGCTTTAGGAAGTGAAGCAGGAGAAAAAACTTCTTGATTGTCAACTTAAAAAACAAACACATGAGATCTACCAACTTGAAGAAGAACTAAATACACTGAAGCAGTCTCTAAAGCAGAGCCAGAGTTTTGCAGAAGAGATGAAAAGTGAGTTACATATTTAAACTGGCAGAACTCCTGTTGCATGTTTAATGCTGTATATTTCCTGTGTTCCTCTAAGTTTCATTGTGAATTGAGTAAAAAAGGATTAGCATTTTCAGAAAACATTGAGTTCGTCCAAAATGGAAATGAATTTCTGTCTATCAGCATATACAGTTCCTGCAGATAACACAGTTTTGAAATTAAGCAGTGTACTGAACTTATCATAGAATCAACTTAAATTTCTGATGTGTAATTCTCATATGTGCTTCACAGTTAAAAAAAAAAAAGTAGGAAAATATTACATGACCACTGGTAGCTGAGTCTTGCTTTCAGTGTGTTTCTAGTTGAGAACATGGGTTTTTAGAACTGAGTTGAAATATGCTGTCTAGTTCTGATAGATCTGACTTAAACAGGATAGATTCCCAGTTGTTTCTATGATTGTTTGCTTTCATGCATCATCAAACTTCATGTAAGATTTCAAAAAGAAGCTTTTGGATTTGATTCTGTTTTCCTTAAAATTAATGACCAAACTTTTCATTGCCATTTTTTTTTTAATCCTATAGAAAATTTGTAGTATTTAGCAGCTAGCTAGTGGAATGTAATGCCTTTCTCCCATCCTTCTCAATACTTATTGCTGGTGGTTCTTAGTCTGTTTCTGTCAAGGCAGGGAAACAATTATAGCAATTTGGAAAATGACTGTGTAGAATTTGCCATTCTCTGGCAGGAATGGAGTATACGACTGATGCACAAGAAGGTCACATAATGGAATTAGACCTGTCTTTTTCTTATAAAAAACCCCAAAACAACAGTGCTATTTATATATAAAAAACTATGTGAAAGTGAGAGACAGAAATGATGGATGAGAAGTAAGGGGTGGTCAACTTGGAATGCAGACTTTGGTTCAGATTGCACAATGGGAAGTTGACAGTGTCTATGAGTACATAGTGTCCAATAACCTAAAGCAGTATAAACCTTTATCCACCGATATAACTTGAGTAATACTTTGTGCTAGAATAAGAATTGAAAATACTAAAACTAAATGGTAATATTTAATCTAGAAAATTATTAATAAAATTGCCAGGATTGACTGGAAAAGATTTGATGGTGTTTGCTTTTACAGATAAGAATGCTTCTCAGGAAGCACAGCTGAAGTTACTACAAGAGGAGTTTAAAAAGCAAGAGAGCTCCCTTTTGCTGGAGAAGCTGAAAATAGCTTTAGCTGACATGGAGAAGCAACAAGATGCTACCAAGGACCTGCTCAAGGAAAAAGATAATCATATTAAAGAACAAAACTGTAAGATAAGTAAAATGGAGGAAGAATCGGAAGCTTTGCACAGACTCCTTGGATTCAAGCAGAGAGAATGTGAAGAATTGCAGAAAGAGGCTACTGCTTTTTCCCAATGGAAAAATGAAAATTATCATCTTATAAATGAGCTTAAGTCTGAAAAGGAAGGTATGCTGAGTCATATTAATGACTTGGAGAGTTCCCTTCAAAGTCAGCAAATCAAAAATCATGAGCATAGTGAGAAACTAAGAATGATGGAAACTGAAAGTGATAGAAAAAATAGAGAGATTAGAGAACTTAAAGACATGCTGGAACATAAAATCACAGAATTAGAAGAACAAAAGAAAGCAGTCAATGAACTTCAGCAGAAAGCAGAATGTTCTGATGAAAAGTATTGTAAAGAGATAGAAAATATGTCCTGTAAAATATTCCAGCTTACTAATCAAGTTGGTGAACTAGAAGAAAAGTTGCAGTTAGCAGCATGTGAAGGACTACAAAGAGAGCAGTGTTATAATGACCTGCTTGGTGAATATGAAAAAATACGTTCTCTTGTAAAAGCACAAGATACTTCAGAAGATGGAGGAGACGATTTACAAAGGGTTCAGGGTGAAATTGGTGTAGATAATACACAACTTGTGGCAAATAACTCTATTGCTGAGGATCATAGATGTGCAGGAGCTCTTCTAGAAGCAGGACAAACTAAGGATCTGGCCATTTTAGAAGATCAGATCTCTCTTCTTGAGAATTCCTTAGAAGCTCAAAAGCAGCTGAATTCAGATCAGCAGCAGCAGTATGAAGACTTAGTGCAAAGAAAGGGTGAAACAGAAGCAAGATTATTTAATGTAGAACAGATGCACGAGAGCTTCATGACGGAAACCAAACAGCACATCAGCGACTTGCAAGCAGCTATTTCAGCACGCCAGAAGTTAGTTGAAAAAACTTCAGCTGCTCTTGAGGAAAAAGAGATGCAACTGCAAACTCTGAGAGAAAGGTTAGAAAACCGAGAGGCTGAGCTTCAGGATTTAAAGATCAATAATAAATTGCTTGAGGATGCAGTAAGACAGCTGGAGCTCATGTCTGGAACATGGGATTCAGAGAAGAAGGACATGTCTTCAATGATTTGCTCATATAGCAAAAAAATTGAGGACCTTACAGAAGAGAATTCAACCCTTAGGAATTTAAGCAGAGCTTTAGAGCAAGAGCAAACAGCTTTACTTGAAGAAAATAAAAATATTTCGGATAGTTTAAAGGAAAGAGAAGAAATAATTTCTGAAATGTCTGGGAAATACAAGGAGGAAAGACAGCACATCGAATCAAGAACAGAAGAAATCAAAACAGAGTTTGAAATTTTGCAAGCAAAGTATAAATCCATGGAAGAAGAAAATGCACACGTGATGAGCATTCTGAGAGAGCAGACAATTGAATTTGAGGAAAAGAAAGCAAAATTAGAACAAGAGAATCAGGTATATAATGAGAATAAAGATATTTTATGTAAGCTAATAGCCTCAGAAGAAATAAAAAAGGATTTGGTTCAAGAACTTCAGCAGCTGCAGTCAGAATTTTCCAGTATCCAGCACATATCTTCTGCAGAGCTTGACTTTTCAGGTCAGGAAATGTTAAATGTCAGGGAAACACAAAATGCAGTGCAAGAGAAATGTGCTGCCGTATTTCAAGACAAGGAGCAACTGGGGAAGGAACTAGAAAAAAAAAGCAAGCCTCTAATGCATGATGTTAGCTATGAGCACAGATTCCAGACAGAACAGTGGAGGAAGTCCATGGAAGAAAAGGATGCTCAGCTGAATAAATACCAAGTTAAACTTGAGCTTCTTCAAATGGATTTTGAGGACAGAGAACTCTCCCTAGAGAACTACAGGTTAGAAGTGGAGCAGCTGGCAACTGCTGTAAAAGGCATGGAGGTGGAACTTGAGAAAAGTGTGAGAGAGAACGAGAGACTGCAGCAAGAACTACTGTCTGTCAAAGGATGGAAAACTTCAGATTCTTCATTAGATGAAGATGACCACTCACTGGAGTATAATGATGACAATGATTCCCAGAGTTGTGGCAAAAGAGGAATGGATGAAAGCTATTCATCAGTCCTGCTGGCATCCTCTTTGCAGGCAACGATGAACAATCTGAGCAAGCTTGAGAAAATGTGTGAGAGGTTGCAGAGTGAGAACACTCTATTTGCCTCAGGATTTGGAGACTCAAAAAACAGTGGCATCATGGGTATTAATGAAGTGGCAGAGGAGGAAGAAAACATAATGAATGCAGATAAAAATGTTAAATTGGAGAAAGTGATTTTTCCCGATGATCTTATGGATCAAAGTGATAACAGTGACCTGAGACTGTCTTTTGATGATAAGGAAATGGCCTTCAAATTTAAAGAATGCAGTACTGGACACGGGTCTGACTACGAAGATTTAAAATTGTCCAGCAAAGAAGTTAAAATACACTTTGCAGAAGTAAGAGAGAAGCTTTTGTCTTTCCAGACTGAACATATAAAATTATACGAACAACATTGCAACATGAGCTCCAAGATATCAGAGTTACAGTCTTGTATTGAAATACTGAAGGCAGAAAATTCTACATTGTCAACAAGTCTGAGCAGTGCTCATGCAGATAGTGTGGGACTGCCACTATCTTCCAGCCAAAATGACACACTCTCTAAACTAGATCAGACTAAGTCCACAGTTTCTTCCTCAGATCTTTTTGGAAGTCCTTGTTCTATAGAAGTGAGTGAGGTGGTTGATTCCTGTAACAGTAGTATCTGCAAATGGTCAGGGGAAATGAATCATCCAGACTGTTCTGCAGAAGTAATTCCAGAAGGTGCGTCAAAAGTTTTGGTTGAAAATTGTCATAATGATTACAGCCTGGATTCTATTAGAGAGCCCAGGAATATTACTCCTAGAAAATCTAACCTTGAGGGTAGGATTGAAGAGCTTCAGCTGCAGTGTCAGACATACGAGAAGGCCATCAAGGTGCTGGAAGACCAATTTCATGTACAAGAGAACATGAAAAATGAGGAAATACAAGAGCTGAAAAAAGTTATACTTTCTGAAAGAAAAGAAATAGATCATCTCAAACAGCAAAATCTATCTGACAAGGAAGAATGGCAGCAGAAACTGGATAACGTGACTATGGAGATGGAGTGTAAACTGGCAGCAGAAAGAAAACAAGCAGAGAATCTGTCTTTGGAGCTGGAAGCAGCAAGATTCCAACTACAAGCCCTTGATTTAAGTTCTCATTCACTGCTGTGCACAGATATTGAAAACGTAAGTCATGTCTGTCATGCAAATCGGTTTTATGTAAACCCTTTTATTAATGGTAAGCCAAACCATTTAAAATTTGAAATGAAATGTGATTAAAATTGTGTCCTATAGAAAAGGTTCTGTTCTTTGGAGAAAGTAGAAAAATAATCTGTACCTTGAGTTCTGGTTGATGCATCACTGGAATCATGAGAAATAAGGAACAAAACCAAGGAGCTTAGTCTAGTGGAGCTGAGTAATACTTGGCGCTACTTTCTTGAGGCCTGTGTCACTGCTTACAGGAAACTTAGATCTCTGATTTAACACAGTCAGTTAAAGAACCATGTCCCTTTGTGGAGAAAGTGAACTGGGACTGCTTCCACAGCTCTAAATCCTTTCAGTACTGTCAACAGCAGAAAACAGTGAGCTGTTAGCAGAACAGTTAATTTTTATTTCTCCCTGAATTCTTTCAGAATATCAAAAGGAACAAGTAATCTGGGAGTCAGCTCTGTCCTATTTTTTTCCCCAAGAGCTGTAGATGTCATGTAACTAGATTTTGATGCTCCTCATAAGGAGTGGCAGAATGAAAATTTCATTCATAATGGAAGAAAACCTGTCTAATTCTTACGTACAGTTTATTAGACCAAAGCCCTTAAAAATAAATCTGATAAGAACTGCTTCTTTATGTGCAAATTCCAGTTTTGACCATCAATTCTGGTGCAAGTGGCCTCCAGTTCCCAGTCAACATAGAAGTTAGTTTGATGCTGCACTCGCATCCAGAGCATCTCAAAGCTCTACATCTTGGCCAGCTGAAACACTGAGCAACTGTATGGGTTGCTTGCAGTTCACATAGAGTGCCTGCACTGATACATGGATGCTTGAAGAGGGAAATACTGTTCCTTACCATACATAGCTGGAGCTTTTCTAAGATGAAGCACTCAGTACAGATCATTCTGGTGCTGCCTTCAGACCCAGCTCATTATTGGAGTCCTCACATTTTGAACTTACTGATTTTTATTGTTTCAAATGAGAGCATCAGATGATGCCATATGTAAGCCCACCTCTGACAGACAGTGGTAACTTGGAAAAGTGATTGTTTGTGGATTTGGGCTCGTGTCCCTTGGAGATTCTCTGGTGTCTAATAGAAAGTGAGCAGTAAGCCTTTGCCCCATCAATGAAACCAATAATTTTTCACTTTGTCACATAGACGCTACTTTTCTCAAAATATGGAGGCGTGTGATATCTTTTCACTTATTCTTTCCAGTAACTTTGGCTGAAATACCTCCCTTGGTATCTTTAAAACCTTTTGGCCAGGAGGTTCTGAAGAGGGCTATCTGTTTGTGTAAGAAGAGCTTTACTACTTTAAAAAAAACCAAACTTTAAAAATTCAACTTGTTTTTTTGGTATACATAGTCTTTTTATATTCCTTTTTCTTAACTGATTGATTCTTAACCCTTGCAGAACACGGAGCAAAACCCCAATTGTCCTTATCAGTTGGAAAACTTAGCGCTGAAAAGCAATAAACCTGAACTAGTCCCTGTTGAGAGAACAGCTGCAGGAGATACCTCTGTATCTGAGACTCCTGAAGCAAGATTAGTAGAAGATTATACTGAGAAGATTTCTGGAGAACATGAGCGTAGAAAGATGTCAGAAAAAATAGCCAGCCCTTCAGACGATGCCAGAGCGTTGTCTTTTTCCAATAGTCCTATGTTTCTGAGCACAGGGGATTTCTTTGAAAACCCAGGAAGCACTGAAATGCTTCAGGACAAGGCAAAACAACAAACTGCTGAAAATCCAAAGCAGATCTCTGAGACAGAAGAAAGCCATAAAAATGTTGAGTTACTAATGAAAGTTGAACAATTAAGCTCGGAGCTGAAATTCCAGAATGCACGATTAACTCCAAAGAGCTCAGCTTCTGTGGAGCTGGAGGATGCCTCCGTCGTTAAGGAAGAAAACTGTGACATAGGGGGAAAAATGGGATATGTCAATAAGCAGCAATTATCTCTTGGAGTAGAGTTGTTGGAAAAAGAATTTGAGGAGGTAAAGTCTGAGATGGAGAGGCGGCTCAGATCCGAGCAAGTTAATATTGAGAACTGCACCTTCTTCACAGAGAACAATATTGAAATGCTCCAAGCTAAATGTCAGCAATTAGAAAGAGAGAGGGAAGTTAACCTGCAAACTATTACTACCTTCCAAGAGCACCTTTTTTCAGTCACAGCTGAGAGGAACCATGTTGGCCAAGAACTGAGTGTTTTGTCTGAAAATAAGAAAGAATTGGATCGGAAGTATCAGGAGCTACAAGAGAAATTAAAAGAGCTGGAGTCAGCTAAGGTGGATTCTACTGAATTCATTAGAAGACTAGAGGGTGAACTGATAGCACAAACAAATCTGCTTGAAGTTGCAAAATCTGAGGCTAATCAGTTATCAAATGAAAGAGATCATCTTCTGCAGAAGTTGCAAAGTTTGGAAAAGGATGCTGTGTCTTTTGCTTTAGAAAAAGAAAAACTCCAAAACAAAGCAGAAGACTTGAACAAAGAGAAAGAGCTGCTCCTAAGAGAGTCAGAAAAGATGCAGAGTAAATTAAGTTCATCGGAAATGGAAAACTCAAAACTTTCTAGATCTTTGGAAGGCTTGTTAATGGAAAAAGGTGAACTTGCTGCAAGACTCAGCTCAGCACAGAAAGAGGTAGAACAAATGCGGTACGGAATTGAGAAGCTGAAGGTAAAAATAGAGTCTGATGAGAACAAAAAATACCATGTTGCTGAAAAGCTGAAAGAGAGTGAACGGAAAGCTGACTCTCTTCTGGATAAGATAGAGAGGCTTGAAAGAGAATTGGAGATGTCTGAGAAAAATCTGGAAGATGCAATTGTTCAGTCAGAGACTGCGAAAGCAGAGGCAGAAACATTAACAATGGAGATGGAAGAGATGGCTGAAAAGCTGAAGTGTTGCAACTTGCAAATCGATGTCTTCACCTCACAAAATGAGTGTTTGGCTAAAGAGTTAAAAGAAAAGCAAGAAAGAATTCTTCAGCTAGAGTCTTCCAATTTGGCCACAACAAAACTGTTAGAAGAAAAGGAGGAAGAAAAAATGCAAATCAAGGCTGAGTATGAAAATACTGTGGTGTTGCTGAAATCTGAGCTCAGAGATATAAGTGAGAAATTAGAGTTTTCTTGCAAGGAGGAGGCAGATGCTAAAACAAAAGAGCAAGTCTTGATTAATCAGGTGGGTTGTCTTGAGCAAGATAAAACAATACTATTACAGGAATGTCAGGAAATAAAAAAAGAAAATACCAAATTGGATCAAATGAGGGAAGTACTTGTTCAAGAATTGATGGATTGTAAACAAAGGCTTGATGAAAAAGTGCAGGAAAATGGTGCTCTCCAAAAGGAGGTGAAAGAAACAGAAGAGCTGTCTTCACAGCTTACACTCATGCAGCATGAGCAGGAATGCTGGTACCAGGAAAAAGAAAGGCTTTGGAATTTGATTACTGAGTTGAAGCTGAAGGAGCAACGTTTTTCTGATAATGTAACTGTTCCGGATATCCTGAGTGTTCTAAAAGTGTCTTATAAGGACCTTGAGAAGGAGCTGGAATCCACGCTCTGTGAAAAGAACACTTTATGCAAAAAGGTAATGCCATTTCCGTTAGAGTTCCCTTTCTAGGAGTGAAGATAGAGTCCTCTGGGCTTGCCACTTCCTCAATCAATTATATTTTAAAATAAATCTAACCTCAGACTTTTATAGTAGGCGTGCTATTTTTAAAATGTTATTTCCAATGCAATGATGAGTTTGCATCAAAGTTAGAGAGCTGGAAAGCAGCACATTGTTTGGTGTAGGATGAATGGGAAGGTTGCTTGAAAGTAGGCATAGAAGTTTAGGTAATTGAATAATGCGGGATAGTTTCCTCTTTCCTGTAGGAAAAAAAGAGGAAAGACAAATCGGTATCAGGTGAGCGAGTTTTATATCAAGAAGAAGTACTTTGGGAGCTCAAAAGAAAAGGAAACAATTGGACATTTTCCATGTGAAAACAGTGTTAGCCTGTTACGACTTGCTTGGAGTTGGACCAGATAGGGGAATAAAATAATCTATCTTAAAAACTGCTTGTTGCATATAAGACAATTGGTGGTCATGACACGTGTATTAAAAATAGTTCTGGGCAATTTAATTTCAGGTAAATGAGCTGACTGAAAGTTGTACTGAACTGCAAGCCAAGCTACGTGAAACTGAACAGAAGATTTGTGAGTTACAGGAAGAATTTACTGCAGAAAGAAACAAGCTTGCTGAAGAAATACAACTTATTCAAGAACATTCAGAAAAGAACAAGGTTAGTTATTTCATGTGTAGGATTTCTGTGTTCCAAGACAGATGCTCAAGTACAGTAAATGCGTGGAGTTGGTCAAGGGAGCTGAGCTAATGTACAGTAACAGTTCTTGCTTCTGAATTTCCAAAAACTTAATGTTCCTCCTCTGAGCCAGAATGATTAATAATTTTTCCCTCTTCCTTCTTATTGAAAATATGTTTTCTTGGCATAAAGGCCACAGGTGGATATGTAGAAATGTTTCAGTGCCAAGAAATTGTGTCTACTGCAGGCATACAATCATCAGACTGAGGTTGTTAAATAAAATTGTAACATTTCTCAAGTTTGTTTTAAAACTAAATTACTTTCGGTGTTTCAGTAGTGTTAAAGTACTTTTAGGACAAAGTCAAGAAAGAAACAATTTTAGAGTATTTTTAATTTGTTCATATTTAATTTTTAATTGACAGGCTGAGAGAGCCTGGGGAAGAGAAAGACTTCCAGTACCTGAAGTGGCCTACAGAAAAGCTGGAGAGGGGTTGTTTATCAGGAAGTGTAGTGATAGGACAAGGGGTAATGGGTTTAAACTGAGAGAGGAGATTTAGGTTAGATTTAAGGAAGAAGTTCTTCACTCGGAGGGTGGTGAGGCAAGGACAGGTTGTATGGGGCTTTGGGCAACTTGGTCAAGTGGAGGGTGTCCCTGCGTATGGCAGGGGTCTGGAACTAGATTGTCTTTGAGATCCCTTTCAACCCAAACCATTCCATGATTCTTGGAGGCTGTTTTACAATCCAGATGATTGCCTCTTTAAACAATGTTATGTGTTTAAACCAGCTTAAGTGGTTTTCTGACCTACTAACTTTTTAAACAAAATTTTATAACCAGAGACTTGTTACTGTTGTGGCCCTGAGGATTCTGAGTAGGAAGAGAAAGAGATTTCTCTAACTTACAGAAATCCTATATAGAAATTCAGGTCAGCTGTCCAAAAAGTACACTTATAAAAGTGGATCAAAATGAAAATACTTAGGTAGTTTTGTCATCTTAAAGAAGGTGGGGAAAGTGACCCTCAGCCTCTCGAGTCACTCTGAGACGTTAAGCTTTAATTTTGGCACATTGCTGGCAAACTCGCACTCCAGATCCCTTCAGATCATAATGTTTCTTTCTAGAAGACCTTTCTTTGCCTCCTGTCCTGCCTTTTGTGTTCAAATGTTATGTACTTTGATTAAAGTGTCTTTAGCCACTGTTAAATACGTCTTTTGTACCAAGTTGTTTCAGGAAATTCAAAGATGTTTCTGTTGTGAAGTCAGATAGTTTAATGGGTCAACTGTTTCTCCCTTGAGAAAATTCTAAATACCAAATAATGGGCTATTACTGTATACAGATTCATCTGCATCAAGCTATGTCAGGAAAAAATGAACTGGCTGAGACTTTGGAGGTGGTCCAGAAAGAACTACAAGAAAAAGAAAGTGAAATGAAAAGAGAAATATCGGAATATGAAGACAGGCTACTTGAAGCAGAGAAAAAGCATCAGGATGCTCTGAGGGAGGCAAACCGAAAGGTAAATCAGAAAATGGGAAGAATGGTGCTGGTTTTAATTAAATTCAAAGTATTTGACAAGATTTTGCTGATCCTTTTGCAAAAGATCCTTTGCTAACAGTATTTCTGAACTCTATATACACTTACCTTAGCATTCTGTGAGAGTTAACTACTTTCCATACAGCAAGCAGCTGAATTTACGCTAGAACTCGGGAAGTGTTAAGTGTATATATACCTTTATCTGGGAGTATACGTTTGCAAAGGGGAAAGCAACAGTTTGTTTTAGCCTAAGAAATGGTTGTTTTGGTGTGAATGGGGAAGAAAGATTAAACAGCTTTAGGGGATAAGGGCAATTTTTTGTGAAAGGCAATTGCCAGCCGTGCTGCATACAAAGAGCCATCGTCCTTTCTGCAGAAGGAGCTATGAATATGTACTTGAAGCCAGCAGGACGCAGGCAAACAACTTGCTATAATTATTTCTTCATTTTCATTTTTATGAATATAAAGCGAATCTAAGAGCAAGCTGTAGTAAAATATATGGGCTTTCTAATGGCAGATTTCTTAAAGGCAAGATTCTGGTATTCAAAATGTATACTTGAGGCAAATTGCTCTTCTAGTTTTAGACTCCTCAAAACATCAAGCGAATTTGCAGTGGAATTCCTGTGGGCTGTGATATGATTTTATGTACATCTTTAAAGTACAAGTCAAATGTCTTTTTAGTATCGTAGTAATTAGGCACGTTTTCTTTCTCTAGAACGAAGTAGAAATTGAGGCCTGTCAAGATAAGATGAATTCGCTGGAACACTTTATTAGCTCACAAAAATTGGAAATTGAGCATTTGAAGTCAAATAAAGAACAACTAAATAATTCCCTTAAAGAAGCAAATCAAACCTTAGGACAACTCCTAAAAACTATGGTAAGAAAAATTACATAAGCATTGCCAATTCCATGAGACCGAAGACAACCGTAGGGTTGGGAACCAGTGCTCCAGAGCTTTGGTTTGACTTGGATACGACCTTTGTTTCATTAATGAGAATTAGGGAGCAAAGAGGAAACATTGTAACTATTTATGTTAGAAAAATTCAGTTATGTGTCGTAACTGAGATCACTGAGATAACTGAACACAGCAGTCTGCTGTCTATGCTGGACGTTGTGACAGGGTTATGATGCAGTGAGAATGCACTCAAAGGCAATTTACAGTGCCTCTCTTTCCGTTTGTGAATTACTTTAATGATAAAAGATACCATGTTCTGCCTTAAGCATTGGTCTTGATATGTTGCTCTCGATTCTTGAGAGTTAATAATTGTTATGAGAATCCTATATAGTGTGGAATTGATGAACTAGTGTACATCTCCAAATGACAGAGCTGTTCTCACTGATGATAGAACATGAGCTCCACAAACCTTGAACAACTGATAGCTGGCAATAGTTCTAGATGTGTTTGGTGTGCTTTCTAGTGGCACCGGTGGAGTTTAGCTGTCCATGTAACTGAATTTCTCTATTACTTTTCCCTTGTGTTTATCTTGGGGGGTGGGGTGAGGTGTGCATCCTTTTTCTGCCTGATTGCTGGCTTCAGTTCTGTATTCCCATTTCAGGAATGTCTCTAAACGCCCTCTTGAAGAAACATAATCAACTCAATTTGCTTGCAAGCAAATGCTGAATCTTGCTCAACAGCTCTTTATTCCATAGGGCCCTCCACTGTGGTGTTACTGGACTGCCAGTAGTAAGCAAATTGACAGAGTACTGTAGGATGTGTGCCAGTGACAGCAAGTACTACCCATGGCACTGTGAATGTGGCATACACGGCTTCCAGATGCGCTCACAGGGTGGTGTTTGCACACGGGGTGGTTCCAGTCCAGGTGAGCAAGGAGCAGCCCAGGAGAGTGGTAGTGGATGGAAAGGACAGATCTGCTGCTGCTCCTCAGAAGAGTATGTTTGAGTGGGAATTTAGAGTGCAAAGCAGGCCTGGGCTGTTTCTGTCTCACCTCTGAGGTAATGAGATGCATAAGGGACGAAGAGTAGAGTAAAGGAGATGCAGACTAGGAGAGAGCACTTAAAAATTTAAGGGTATTGGTTTGGAATTGGTTGTCTGGAAAGCAGCACTTTCTTACGCCTCATCAATGAAGTGCCAACCAGTGGAAAAAGGACTGCTGTCTCAGAGTTCATACCACTTTCTCACAGGTAGGATGCTAGCCTTGACATGAACAATCCAAACATTCAAAGTGTGTGGTATGGCTGAAAAGAATAAGTCTCCCTTAGCGGTATTTGAATTCCATTTTTTTCTGCTGACTTAATCACCTGCATGTACCTGTCTAATAAGAGGACTTTCATGCTACCAGCAGTAAAGAAGCTGCGGTGGCAAGGTTATACAGAAACCAGCCAACAAGTATATATTGCAACCATGCTTTACAACTCATACTGCATGGAAGCTGAGCTTCCATTTGGCACTGTCATGTTTAAATGCAAGAATTACGTTTCCAGTGTAATAACTATGTTCCTTGTTTTGTAGGCTGATAATACTAACATTATAGATCAGCTGAAGAAGGAAAATGAATTTGCCCACAGCGAAGTGCAGCTGTGGATGAAATCCTGTAAGCAGGTGGAACAGGAAAAGGAGATGTTGCAGAAAGAACTAGTTGACCGTGATGAACTATTAAAGAAGAAAAGTCGAGCTATGTCAGAGTATGCGAAAGAAGGTAACTGAGTCTAGATTCAGTCTTAATGCTTTCTTAGCAGTGCATTCATTTGTAAAGCTTTCTTTTTCCCTAAAGTGGCCATTTGCGTATGCAGCTCAAAGTCAGAGCATGATTCTTAACTAGTATAAAAAAGTACAACTTAAATCTATCAAACGTTTTCAAAATCTAGTTCATCTTTTTTCTCTTAAAGTATCAAAGAAGCTCTGGATTATGAATATACATGTTAAATTTTACATGCTTTTCTTAATAACAAAAGCTTATGTACTACTTGTATAATTTCCCAGCAAGCTTTCCCCTCTGATTCTCATGCTTTATTGTATTTCAGCTCATCTCATGAGACGCACTGTATTGTAAGTAGTTAGGAGTACAAACTGAAGTGTTCAGAAGTTATGCAATGATAGGGGAAAACATTTGCCTGTGTGCCAGTCAAACATTCTTTTCACATTTTCTGTGTGTTTTCTATTTAGCAAATACTATATCTAAAATATTCCTGATTTTGTCACTTTTTTGTAGTGGCACAGTTATAGAGCATGTATAATTAAAAGATGTGTGACCATTGAATTATAAATTCTTATATATGCAATCTTTTAAAATGTCAGTTATATGAATAATGGTATTTTGCTTTGAAAGGCGCTGATGAGAGTGCTGTTACAGAAGACATTAAGTTAAAACTGGAAGAATTACAGGAATCTACAGAAATGAAAACCAGAGAAGCAAATGAGAATTTGGAGAAATACTGCTCTCTAATTGTTAAATATTATAAACAAGAGGAAGAAAATGAGATGCTAAAAACACAAGTCAGTCTGCTGAGTGCTCAGCTGAAACAGCCAACAAGTGATGCTGTCGGCATTCCTTTGGTGAATTTGGGCCACTCATTAACAGTGAGCAATCAGTCTGTCGAAGAGGTGAGGTCAGATGAAGATACTACTAGCCTTTCGAGTAAAAGGCAGAGATATGAAGACAACTGGAAAGATAATGGAGAACCAGGATCCCCTGTGCCAGAGTCTTCATCCAAAAAAAAAAGGGAGGATGATATCTATCAAAATCTGCTGTGTCAGGAGAATGCAGATGATGAGCCAGATGGGCTTCCAGAAGTAGTGAGAAAAGGTATTTATAGTGTTGTAGAAAGGCAAATGTTCTTTGAGCATAACAGGTGTGGTGTTGATTCTTTGTTTCCTCTTTTGTTTTGCTGAATCAGATTTACTGTGGGTAAGTAGATGGCTACGCAAACATTTTTGTGACGATGATAGAGGGTGAAATTAGTCAATGGGAGATGTGCTGTTTAGTGCCAAGTCAGTGTTTGTGGAGCATAATACGTTTGTGTTGGTTTAATAACTGCCATTCTGCTACAAGTGGAATGGTCCTGGCAGCTACAACTCTCTAGTTCCCCATAATCCGTGTGTTGGAATGTAACAGCAACAAAGTTCTGCTGATGAAGACTTGCTCTAGTCATTGAAAAGCATCATTTGAAACAGCCACTGAACCTTACTGAATAGCTGTAGAGTGAATCCAGTCTTAGAGCTGGGAGTGCTAGAGCCTTATATTGTGGTGGGGTCATGCTTTCTCCCTCCATAGCACCACGTTTCCTCCAGTATTAATGTTAAGGAGGTGAAAGAGGCAGGTAATAGCTATGCAGGGTCTGACTGGTGTGTGGTTGGTGGGAAGGGTTGCCCTGTGCCAGTTGGTTAGTTCTAACTGGCTCCGAAGGACAAAACCACGCGCCAAGATGGAGCTAGTTAGTGGAGTTTGAGAATACCACCCTTCCTTCTCATGTTCCCAGAGGCAAATACTGAGATGAGGGAAAAACAATGGCAGGGCTGGAGGGACAGGAGTAATGCTGAAGCCAAGTGCCATTTGGAGCAGGGCATGGGGCCGAGGGTGGTGGTGGTGGCTTGAGCAGGGCAGGAGCTAGGGGGTTGCAACCCAAGGGAGGCTGAGAGGAGACCGAGGAAAAGGTACAACCCCCAAGAGACTACAGCTGGTGGGTTTCTCTATGCTTCAGCTACTGAGAGTTAAAAACAAGAAGCAGAATCTGACCTTGACTCCTGCGCTCCCATTGCTGCACCGAATGGACTGAGTGCGAGGCAAGTGGAGACCAGGAACTGGGGAGGAGAGGCGTCTGGAGGGAAGTCAAGGTGTTTTCCCTAAGTGTTTGCTTATTTGTGTACTTTTATTTCTTTCAATACCAGAATCAGTAATTAGAAGTGTGCTAATTGGCAATACATTAAATTGATTAAAATTCCTTGAGTCAAAAATGTCTTGCCTGCAGCTGTAATATATTAACATCTTCATGAGAGCTCATTCTGCTGTGAATGCAATGAAATTAGGTAGCTTGATATTTCATATAAGGGCTCCCTTTAGCAGAAAATAACTTGGAAAACTACACAGATCAGGGCTTGGAAAATATATTGGATGTTCAACTACCTATTAAATACCCCTTTATAAGAAAGGCAATTGCAGTCATTAAAGGACAAGTTGTAAAGATAGTGAATCTACTGAATGTCAGTGATCACTCTGGAAGTCAGGGTTTCTAAGTCTACCTGCTATTTGCATTTCACTTTCTTACCAGCATTATTATTTCTCTGGAAATACACCTCTGCCAATTAATACTTCATATTAGGCTATATAGAGATATCATAGACTATCCATAACACCATAGTTTTACATAGAGAAAAATATGAAAAATCAAGAATATCATGCCGCGGTGTTGTGCTCTGAAAGAATTCCAGTAAGGCCTGTACACGTTTCCAGACTGAAGTTATTCTCCAGATAATAGCGTACCTATAAAGACTGAGCACTTTCCTATAGAGTTACTGTTGTGCCTTGTCTGCAGTTTCCAGGGCTTAAATGTGAATTTTGGGATACACAAGATCTGTTCATCACTCTTTCTGTTCCATTTTCTTTAATCAAACAAATTGTTTATTTTAATCAGCTATTTTTAACCTTGTGAAAAAAGAGAGGATCCATTTGGAAAAGTGTAATTTATTGAGCTGTTTCTAATAGAAGTTGTTTATTTTTCAGGGTTTGCTGATATCCCCACTGGAAAGGTTAGCCCTTACATTTTACGCAGAACAACCCTAAGTCTAAGACCCAGTCCCCAACTGCCTTCCCCAAGAGAGAAACTGCCTTTGCCTACGCGAGACGCCCAAAAATGCAGACCAGATGATATTGGTGAGCACCTCTGTTCAACAGCTGGTGGCAGCAAACCACAAAAGGTAAGTTAAAAAAAAAAAGATCTGGGTATTAAAGCCACGGGCAAAAGGAATGCAGGCAGTAAGTGTATTCATCGTGCTGAATAAGTTTGAGGGCATCTCACTGTTCTTTGTGTTTCTTAGCAATACAGTGAAGATAAATCATAAGTACCGAATTGCTAAAGCATCACAGAGGCCTTGGCTGTGCTATAGCAATCTACAAGTCATTCCTGTGATGCAGTTTGTGACTTTAGAGGGAAACCTGTTGAGAAACGTAAATTGAATACAGGTATATTTTCGGGTTTTTTATAATGGCCATTAAAAAGCAGATAGTCCTTACACTGTTGTTCCTTAGGTTTCAGAAAAAGTAAGTGGCATAAGAATTAACTTAAGTTGAGGCTTAAATTTTCCTCTAACACCTTTCCTTGGAATTCCTGGTTCAGGATGCTGTAAAATAACTACAGCTATTTGAGAGGCTGTTAAACACCTAAGTGTGGAATATGTAGGTGGTAAAGAAACTAGACTTTAATGTTCATGCTTACCAGATTTTAAGGTTATTAAAACACATACAGACTACAGTTTGGGTTTGAGAGTTGATTTCAATAAAAAAGGTTCAGTAACTGAAGTTTACATTAACTTTGCAAGTGTTTTTGGTTAATAGGACAGTATTCTCTGCTGAGTGCTTCACAGGGCATCAGAATAAGGGTGTTCTCTCTAAGCTGATGCAAGAGAGATGAAATAGAGAAAAACATTCCAACTTGAGGATAGAAATAAACCTTTTGATGTCTGAAATCTCCTCCAAAGTTTTTAACCACGCTATCTCAACTATTCTCAATTTTGTTGTTACTCAGCCTATTCTATAGTGACACTTCTTTACATAATGGCTGCATCCAAATGTGCCAGTAGATAAAAATTCTTCCAGTTTGCCAGGTTACACAAAAACATTCTCTTGGCAATCACTGGCATCTACCACACAGCCAAATGTGAAGCCATAAAGCAAGAGTTTTGTTATTTTTATTAACAAAAGATTAAAGCAAAATTTTTGTTATGTTTTTATTATAAATGTGGCTATTTTGTCTTAGTGCAGAATGAATATTGGCAAGATACCAAAAGTAAAGGCAAGAGCTGCAGAGTTGAGCAGATGTGTAGGTTTTGGGCCAGAAAGCATCACAAGGAGGACGAATCATATCAGAGTCATGGTTTGTTTTGAGCTATAGCAATAGGACATCTGCATTTTAAAGATGGAGCGAATCTACTGAATTTGTGTCCGTTGTTTCAGGGGTTAATTACCCTACTTGCCAAACTTTGCTGCTGCTTACAGACGTTTCCTGGGGGCCTGCGTTTTATTACTGCTTCATTAAGCGATGCCAATAAGTTTTATTTACACTCCTTTATGTATGTTTTCCTGTAACTTCGGTAACGAAGGGAGGGTGTTGCTTCTAAAGAAACTCAGTAGTGCAAAAAAGAAAGGAAGCCTTGGCTGCAGAAAGTCCTGTTGTAATCACCTGCCAGCCTGGTGTGAGCTTGTTGTAGGTTCTTGCTGACCACAGTCAAGGTTACAGCAAATAACAAGTAATCAGGAATAAATTGTTTTTAATTTAACTGGGAGAGGGATTTCCCAAACAGTCCTTCTCTTCGCCTAAGCTTGTATTGTCTAAGTGTAAGGACGGGCTGCCCTTTACCTTCAACTACATAGGCAAAATTAAGATTTCAGGGCTGTTTCCCCCCCCTCCCCCAAGTGTAAATACATGGAAGTCATCAGATGCAGGAATTTGTGCCCTTCTCTCTTTGACATTGCTGGATATATGCGTTTGGTTTATTTCAACATGGTGTACGCCCCAAAATTTCTAGAGAAATTGCTCATAATATAGTTTTATTGTTTGTTGAAACCATCAAGACATGTTGTTTCATAATACAGTAAACAGTGTGTCTTTATAAATATAAGTGAAATAAGCCTTCTTTCCTTCTCTTTGACATACATCCTTGTAGGTACTTCATTTCAGGCACCTAGTTTCAAACTGTCGCAAATTTCTCATGGCAATTAGAATGTGCCCTGTCATTTTCATATGCAAATTCATTCACTTTCCTATGTGAATTTACTGTAGAATTTGGGTGCTTTGACTGCACATCAGTTAAAAAGCAAAAGCAGCAGCTTCTGTCCAGTTGTCAGCAAAAAAAAGACAGCTATGTTTTATGTTTGCAGAGCTTGTACAGGAAAAATGAAATACAGGTCTCTGTACACAATGCCTGGTGCCTTAGGGAGCAGATTAGGAGCACTGGCTATTCCTGGTTTAGAGGTTTTCTGCTCATAGGAAATAGCTTGTCAGCTGAGTAGCAGGTATTCCATTTTACACCACACCAAAACTGACTGAATTGTATATTCAGTGATAAATGGAGGGCAAATCCTATGAGGAGTGGCTGAGGCAACTGGGGATGTTTAGTCTGGAGAAGAGGAGGTTGAGGGGAGACCGTATCACCACCTACAACTACCTGACAGGAGGTTGTAGAGAGGTGGGTGACAGTCTCTCCAACCAGGTGACAGGAGATGGGACAAGGGGAAATGGCACAAAGCTGTGCCAGGGCAGGGTCAGATTAGATGTTAGGAAAAAAATTCTTCACTGAAAGAGTTGTCAGGGCCTGGAACAGGCTGCCCAGGGAGGGGGTTGAGTCCCCTTTCCTGGGTGTGTTTAAAAGACGGGTAGATGAGGTACTTAAGGATATGGTTTAGCTTAGGATGGGATTGGTTGGACTTGATGATCTTAAAGGTGTTTTCCAACCTTGTGATTCTGGGAAATGTCTTCAGAATATCTTTGTTCCATTTTCAGTAGGTATGTGTATGTTTTCTTGCAAATTCCTGGTATTTAGTCTTTGCAGGGAGGCTTTTTCCCTAATGGTTTATGGGTAATTGAGTTTTCCATCACCAGTACAACAGGACTTTGTGTGTGTGTTACAGGTAACTGATGAACAGCGGTCCCAAGCGGTAACAGCTTCCCCACTCGTAAAATCTACTCTGAGGTCACCACTGGGCCCATACAAGCAGTGTACACAGCCTGGCTCTGATACCCCTCGGGAGAGTCGTATGACACACAAAGGCAGAACCTCTCTGACCGAGCAAGGGCTGCCTGAGTTAGAGGAGCAGAAGGAAAACTGCAAGGTGCAGTAAATCTGTGCGGATGTAATTGCAACTCAGAACATCTGACCATCAAAAACCAGTTTGCAAAATAAGTCTCAGAACTCCATGGGAGGCATCATTCTCTTACCCAGTGCTTATGTGATATATGAGCTTGCTCTTGAATATTTGTTAATAGTTACTCAAATTTGGGGCATGATAAAGATGGAACAGACATAACTGCTCTTCTGTAGAACTTTCTGTAAATAATTCTTTGTAAATCTCTTGGGAAAAAAATTAAACCAAGCTGCCATGACGTTCCTTGTTACCTTTTTTATGTGTAAGGAAGGTGGATTTACAAACAGAAACTGAACTCATCTATAGTATCTGTAAAAATTGTTTTCCAGAAAAAGTGCTGCAAATGCTACTGGATGATTCAAAATGAAGCAGTGAGTGCCTTTGTAAGTGCAAAACCTAACATAAAAACAGATATAAGTTGCATCTAGTGCAGAGGTCCAGTCTTGGTATCATTTCTTCCAGATGGAATAACACTGTAAGAAGGTCTAAGTCCTGATCTGAACAAACCCAGAGAGGGAGATTGCCTGTTTTCCCTGAAACTAAGCACCTTCCCGTCCATCTCTTTGTACTTCCCAGTATGTGCTGGCTTTTGCCACAGCCAAAAGTCTGCAATGTTAATCTTCACCTCTGCATAATGGCCCTCAGCCAGCCAGCAATCCTCAGCAGGCTGGGGGTGGGTGCTATGTACCTATCCAGAGAGGACACCGTAACAACAAACTATGCTTGCTTTAGCAGCAAGGGCTGGCTGTGTCTCTGCATGTCACCCTGACAATGCTCGGTCTCAAATGTGCCACTTGATATGAAAATCAGTGCAGACTTGTACCCGATCTAATGGGAGAGGATGTGTTTGAGAAATGGTCACCTGTCAAGAAGTATCTGCATAGAATGTGCTGAGTCAGCCCCTCCTTTTTTTTTCCTAGAGAAACCATATTTGAGATCCCAAAAGAAGGTAACTCACCTGGAAATAGCATTTAAGATTCTGGTATTATCAATAAAAGAAAATAACTCCATCTATCTAGTTTATGATAGTGCACTTGAATTTAGGATGACGACAAGTAAGCGCACACAACAAACCTGTGCATTTCAAAGGTCTTACTGGGCTTGCTCAGTAGCACAGAACAATTCTGTGCAAGAGAAAAGGGTGACATCAGCCAAATCAATCACCATCCAACTGAACAGAAATGACTTTCCAATAATTCATATTGTGTTTACACTTGCATACCCGGGCCAGCTATTTGGAAAACCAAGTTCCCTTCCATGAGCAGTATTGTCCTGAAAAAGACCTGGGGGTGCCGGCTGACAGCTGGCTGAAGATGAGCCAGCAGTGGTCCCAGGTGCCCAAGAAGGCCAACAGCATCCTGGCCTGTTTCAGAAACAGTGTGGCCAGCAGGACCAGGGAGGTGATTGTGTCCCTGTGCTCAGCTCTGGTGAAGCCACACCTCAAGTACTGTGTTCAGTTTGGGGCCCCTCAGTACAAAGGACAAGTTGTTGCTGGAGCGCGTCCAGAGGAGGGCAGGTAAGCTGGTGACGGGTCTGGAGAACAGGTCTTATGCGGAGCAGCTGAAGGAATTGGGGTGGTTTAGTCTGGAGAAGAGGAGGATGAGGGAGAAACCTTATTGCTCTCTACAACCACCTGAAAAGAGGTGGTAATGAAGTAGGAGTTGGTCTCTTCTCCCGAGTAACAAGCGACAGGACAAGAGGACATGGCCTCAAGTTGCACCATGGGAGGTTTAGACTGGATATTGGGAAAAGATTTCTTTACTGAAAGAGTGATCAGGCATTGGAACAGGCTTCCCAGAGAGGTGGAGACCTCACCATCCCTGAAGCTGTTCAAAAAAATGTGTAGACACTTGTGGGCATGGTGGTGTTGGATTGACTTGAGGCTCTTACAGGTCTTTTCCAAACTTAGTGATTCTATGATTTATTTAGGAGTTGGACTCTATGATCCTTATAGGTCTCTTCCAACTCGGTATATTCTGTGACTGATTTACACCTTACTCTCTTCTATCAGAAAGATGTCGTTTCTCCTTCCAACAAAACACTTAATAATGTTTTCTACTGCTTGAAAAAGATTCCTTACCTCAAAATAAAAGCCAGTACTTTCCAAAGTATAACAAGCACTTCTCAAATGACACAAAGATAAGATTCTACTTGAAGGCCAGTTAGTTTTACACCCAAAGCAGAGTGTCTTTCTCTGTTTGCATATGCATATACACTGTTATTTTGCCTTGCTCACAACACAGTCTGTTAGGAGTTTATGAGAAAAAATAATATACTAATCAGTCTGAAAGACCTTTAAAGAAATTCAGCATTTGGCTCAAATGTAACAAAATAAGACAAACCAAAATATTCCTTATAGTTCAATTGAGCAAACCCTTTATGTACAAGTTAGCCATCTAGAGAAGTTCTTAAGCATCTCTAGCTGTTTGCTAACTCAAGTCTGAAGTAATTAAAACAATCCTTATGGCACAATGCCTAGAGGCATCTTCCAGGGAGCCCAAAAGAGGCCCATCTTAAAGGATGCATTTTGGTTGCTTCATCTTCTGTCAACAGACCAATAAAGCTGCTCATAAAAGTTAAATTATTTCAGATAAGGTTTTGTGTCTTCAAATTATTTAGGGATCATGTGTGGAATTGTAGCAGTTTATTAAAAAAACCAACCCATAACTTCAGCTGAAGTAGAAGCGTCAGTGTGAAAAAGCATCGGTAGCGGATAATGGAAAACCAAAACAAAACTGGTGTGTTTTATTTATCCCAATCATTGTTTTTCTATTTTCATCTGCTGCCTTGAAAAGTGTCCCACTTGGAGAAGGGTGTGGAAAAAACATCTATCTTTAGAAAGCTCTCTAATCTTAACCAGACAAATTTAAACAACTCTGTTACTAGTGAAGTAAGTAAATACCATCACTAAAAGGAAGGATCGGGGCTTTGCTAATAATATACTTTCCTACTTGGCCTTGTTTGTATTTTAAAAGCCTTTAAACTTCAGTAAGTGTGAAAAGTGTGCCTTTTGAATTATTTCAATGCCTGCTATTTTTCAGGAACTGGTGTGCAATGTAACACAAACTAACCTGAGCTTTTTGGCATATGAGCTCATATAGGTGAAAACTTTTCAAGTGATCTTGAGTTACTTCGCTTAATACCTGAATCACTTGAAAATGGGACTTAAAATCCTACTGCAAGCTGGTGAGACTTAAGGTCACAATTTGTGCAGAGTTTTGAAAAGCTGTATCAAATTTCATTTCCAGCCTATCTGTAAATCAAGGGTGCGTAGGAAAGAACAAAAATGCCTCATCAGAATTCCTAGGAAGAGGATTGCATAGGATGTGTTTTGTCAGTGTCTGTTTTCCCCAAGGAATGAAAGGGCACTTGCATCTGCCTTTTTATTCTGATTGTGAAAGCTCCTGTAAAAATGCCAGTCTTTAGTGCTCTGGTATTGTTCTTAGCATGTTAACCTGATTGTTGCCATAGCAATACTGTGTTACGTCATGGGAAGATGCATTAGCTGGATCTCTTCTTCATTTTCCTGTTTGTCCAAGGTTTACCTTGTAATTGGTGTAAAATCTAGTTTGCTGTCCTAACTAATTTCGAATGCTCTCTGAAACGCCCAAAGCTGTGGGTTAAAAGCATGTTGCAGGAATGCTGGCGTCCTTACTGTTGATGGAAGGGTCTGGGTGGTTTGTGATGTTCAGCTCCTTCTTCAGGCTTTGAACTATTTTTCCTCGTTTTACCTAGTAACGAGAGGAAAACACAAAAGCAGATTTGTTTGGCTGCTGCTCTTTCAGGATAATTATTAAGAGCCAATGTTTGAAAAGATGTCCCACATGTCAGAATCTAAAATGCTTTCAGGTCAGATCCTGCCCTGATTTCTTGCCTCCTCATCTGCAGAGATTCTCAGGAATTCTCCAAGCCACAAGCACAGGAACAGCACAGCAGTGGCAGGACTGAGACAGCCCTGTGCTTCCCATGACAAAGCCACAGTTTAATCTACCTTTTCAGAACTACCTTTTGCATAGAACTCATAGGATTTTTTTAAAAAAATTAATCCTTAGTAAGAGCATGTACTACTTCCTCAAACATCAGTTTCCAGAAGCTGCTCTGCACAGTGGTTCCACTCTTGGGTACAGCTCTGTCATCACTGATGCCTGTTGGAAAAGTCTGCCAATCCAGTAACGACTGGTGGGAGGCAAGGATGGACTAGAAAGAAGAAACAAATTCTTGCTCTCTAACTTGCAAAGTGTGTTGGTCTGCCCTACAACTGATGCAAACTAATACACCTTGAAGAGAGGAAGAAAAACACCACCTGGAGTTGTGCTGAATCCATATCCGTGTAGTCCCAGGCACACATATCAGACAATGATCCTATCGTGCCCATAAACCTTGGAGTTGATGACAGAGAAAAGTGCAGCACCCATCTCATGGGGATTTTCTTTGTACTATATGTACTATGAGTTCCTTTTAGACAGGGAAACATAGCTGAACAAGGTAAGTGCTCCGTGCAGGAGAAAAAGTAGCATCACTCCATGGCCTAGGTGCCACCTCTGTGGTGAGAACACTCCAAGTTTGTGCCAAAACTGGTTTCAGCTGCCAGATTCTTGTTCCTGCTGTTGCGGGTTTGTCTGTCTTACCCTTACAATGACTCCATTTCCCTCTGCTTTTGCCACCTTATCCTAAAAAGCCAAAAATTACAGTGAGGCTGCCAGTAATTTGCTGCAGAAATCTAATTCAAAACAGCTGCTTGAATTTGGGTGATGTTGGTGGCTGAATACATGGTGGGCTACTGTGAAAGGAGATTGCAATAGCAGTATTACACAAAACAATGGTGTGGATTTACTTAAAATCTCTGCCAGTGTATCTGCCATTCCGGTGAGAGGAGGTAGGCAAAATTCCTCTGTTACATAGGTGTCTGTGAGTACCCGTTCTCTGACACACTTACAGGCAAACCTAACCACTTGTTTCAGTGTGGAGTTCAGAAGTTATATGGAACTCAGGAAAGCAGGATGTGGCTATAAAATAGCTAAATCTGCTTTGCTTTTCATATTGTTTTATTTGTCTTCCTGGGAGCTTTTTTAACAGCAGACAAATCATGATCTCTCTTCACAACTCAGCTGTTAAAATCCTTAAGTGAATGCACTGATGATTGATGGGTGCACAGAAAAATCAGCAGTATTTCCCTTTTCTGCTACTGTGCTTCATAAATTAACCAGATGAAAGCTCAGTGAGACTCTGCTCCCAGTACTAGATGGTGTTTTCAGGGTTTCTTTATTTGGAAGGCCTGCTGAGCACCACACAAAACGCCGTGCAAATGCTGCTGACGTTAGGAAGGGAGATTACCTTTACCATGAAGTCTGTGTATCCACATCAGGTTCCTGGTTTTTGGGTTTAGAGGCAGAACAGGGGAGTGGGAAATCATTAACTGTGGTTGGGGACCACTTCAATTTTTTCACTATAGAGAAAGGGAAATGTTCTGTTTTCTTTTGACCCTGTGCTGAAAAAGAATGCCTTTTCAGGGCTGTTGCTGATTTTTAAAGGTCTGTGTGGCTTCAGTTATTGTCTGGCACCGAGTGATTAAAAGTTTTAGTTCTCCTGAGCAGCATAGTTTGGATCCTTTTTTAATTAATTTAGAGTCAGATGATGGAGGCTAAAAGTAGTAACAGAGATGCCTGATACTTTTAGGATTTTTTTTTTCTTGTTAATTTGTTGTGAGCAATTAGAGGGAAAGAATCCGGTTTGTGATTCCCTGATCTCCCACTTGCTTAACTGCTTATTTAACTTGGTTAGCTGCTCTTTTACCTCTCCATGTATTTAAGCATTTGGTGATGGGCTCTTGACATTATCTTCAGAACAAATCCTCAGGTTGTTATACCTGGAAGCATTGGTTTATACCGAAGAATTTAAACATCAATCTCCCGTTAACTGCTCAGTACCTGACATAGTGTTTTTAGCGTGAATGACAAAGGTACCAAATGATCGGCTTGACCAGGAGTCTTGATCGCTGTCGCTGGGTTCTTTGACACAGCAGCACACTGCCTGTGTGTAAGCATCGCTTTAGTGGGCTGGAATGTCATGGGAAAAAACCAGAAGGTTAACGACTCCGCTTCAGGAAAGAGAATATAGCCTTCACAGTTCTGCCAGATCGTGTGTAGGTAAGTTCCTGGGTAGAGTTCATGCTGTGTTTGGCTACATCTTCAAACTAAAAGGTGGGAAAGCTAAAGGCTGGACTTTGCTCTGATGCTGATGCACTGAAGTACACACAGTCAACCCAGCCTGGGGTAGGACCAGTGCTGGAACAGCTGTATTCCACACACGGCTGTATTCAGGGGTTGCACGGTGCTCTGAGGAGCTCTAACCAAGGAAAGCAAGCGGTAGTGAAGATTTCTTCCCTGCTTCTTTCTAATCCCATACCTCTTCACCAAGAGAGCAAATTGTGGGATTACAGTGGTTCTAAAGGCAAGTCTCCTGGTTTTGGCCACCCCAGTTGCTATTTCTGCCTTGCTGCTTAGGGTACATTATGAGAACGCTGATGGGAATGTAAACGACTGCTGGCTTGCTGCAGCAAGCGTGAGGATTCCACAAATTCACGTTGTCCCTGTGGTACACTGGAGATACTTCTATAAATTCAGTAATGCAGCTATGATTATTCTTCTCCTCGCCTCTCAATTAACCAGTACTGCACATATTGTTCCCTGTCAAATATCTTATTTTGTCAGATGCCAGAGAGCAGTGTTGTTCTTGTTTCAAATTGCTGGTTTGATTTCTGGCAGTACTTGATTGCTTTAAAATGTGCTTTCTACATCCATTTTCCTCAATACTTAATTAACTGGAGAAAAAGACTGAAATGAGGTTTCAGTTAAGTAGGTGTTTCACGTTTGTTCCCACTATCTCATTCATTTATTTCCTTTAGCTCACTCAAGTAGTCTGAGAGACCTGGCTTTCATTTGCAAGAGATTTTGCAGTCCAGCTTAAACTCTTCAGAAAACACATCCTGTGCTGGGAAGAAGCACAAAGGCAAGACTGCAGGAGAGGTGGTGAAAAGCACCTCCAATATCAGGTCAGGAAATACGGAGGATACTCCTGGTGACAAAGATCCAATGGATTTCTCTGGGCACGTGCTTTGTTAATCTGACAGATGATATTTGCAGTCTTTAATGTCAAGGGATTTCTTTTTCTTTTGGGTAGTTTATGACCCTGATAGACATTAAAAAATGTCCAAGGACAGTGAAACGAGCAACTTTAAAAACCCTTCCATGGCCCTAAAGAAACTCTCATATTAATTTCTGAACTAATCTAAAAGCTATGAAAACCTCTCCATAAAACTGCTCTTTCTAAATACGATGAGGTGATTTTACAGCTGCTGTGTTCTGTTTCGCTGAGTTGACTTCTACAGTGAACCTTCATCAACAAAAGGGAAAACTCCAGTACAGCAGGTAAGGCTATGGAAGGCTGAGCACCGTGAGAGCCTGTGGTCAGACCTGCACACTGCTGAGCCAGTAGCTTTGATCCTGTGTTTTTAGCTACGTGAGGGTTACCTTTTCCTCTCTTTTCCCCTTCAGGTCTAATTTTAGAGCTTGCTGACATGTAATTATAAGTGCAGGCTGGGTTAGGCTCGGTTTCAGCAGCTAAAGCGAGCAAGGCTGTCAGCTATGCAGGTGTGAAAAATCTGTTGTTCCCACATGCTGTGGTTATGAGATGGGCCATGTTTACATGATACCTGTTTATATTTTGCACTTGTCTCCAGGTATGGGAACCCTGGTGTGTGTCGGCTGATACCTGTGTACCTGAAGGAACTGGTATTATACTGCGCACACACAGCCGAATACGGATATGAAATGGGAAGAAGAGGAGGTACGTTCAGCTGTGCTGTATATATGTCTGCCAGGCAGTGGAATGAGCACATCCAGTTGAAATTTCAGAAGAAATTTTAAAAAAAGAAACTCTTTGTACTGGAATTTCTAAAACTATTAGCTGTGCCACTTTGCCAAAAGACAAGATTCCTTCTTTAAGTCCCGTGCAGAAGAGGACTTGTTTCACAGGCCATTTCCATTCTGCCCATGATGGGGCCGCTGGGTCAGTGCTGGTCTGGAAGAAAGTTTCCACATACCAGATCACTGACATTTTCTGTTGTGAGAAGCTGAAACTTGGGTCCCGTGCTCATCTCAGCACAGTCATTTTCATTTTTATTGGTTTCCTTTTAAAACTTTCCCATGCACGGTATCTAATTATGGTGCATTACCAAAAAATCATCTGTATTTAAATGGTAACACTGCACAGCACTGAAAGGGACTGGTGGTAAATTGCTTAATCATCAAAGTGAATAAGGCAGTAATTATTGCATTAGCCTCCTAAACCACACTCGTCTGCTGATACATCTCCTAAGGCAATCTCAAGAGAGGTGATGGGCTAAGTAGAAAGGGCATGGCCCTTGAAGAAGGGAAGGGCAAAGAACCTGTAGGAGATAGTACCAGGGATTAAGCAGGGATCGCTTTGAGTGGGACTCAGGATAGAGCTGGGGTGTGGTACTTCAAAAAGGGGGGGGGGGGGGGCTGCCTTAGAAATGTAAGAATAGACCTGGCCACGAAAGACCCTGTGAACCTTCCTGCCAGGTCTCGTCACTGGCACTATACTGGCGCAGTAATCAAAGCAAATCATTTTATTTGGTAGAGTGAGATGGCCTTTCAGCTTCTGCACTGCTGCTGCGTTCAGCTGCCTGTGTTAGTCTGTGTTCCTGTCCTGCAACGTTTGGTAACGCTGCTGGATGCCGTTGATCAGCTGTCTGCCACCTCCCCCTCACCCCAGGTAAATCTGCTGGTGTCTTTACACTGCAGTTTTTTTTGGAGAACAAGTGCTTTACGATCCTCCCCAAAGCAAAGGTATAAACCAAGTGTAAGATATTACCTGGTGTTTTCAGGAGCTTTTGGCTTTATATGTTAAAATTCCAGGAAATAGGTTACTTGGAACAGTTTGCTCACTGGAAGACAGACGGGCACAGGATCCCGCACCCTTGCAGGTGCTGTGTTATTTTCCCATCAATTTCCTGAAATGATGCACTTACAGATCCATTCCAGTGGCTATTTCAAGCCCAGGAGTGACATTTTTTCCACTCTCCTGGATTCTAAGAGCTACTCTTTTATCTCTTAGCAAGAACCAGCTTTTTTTTTTTTTTCTCTATTTAAGGAAATATTTTTCATGGAAGCAATGGCTTCTTGAATTGTATCTGAGTACGGATCAGGTTTTGAGAGCGCTATACTGCAGCTGAAATGTCATCCTTGCACTTCTAAAGGTATAAAGCTCCCTGATGCTGGTTTTGAGTAAGTGGTAAGATTAAAAAAAAAACAACCTACCCCTCTTTTACAAGCTTTCCTGAGTGGAGACCATTTCCTTACTATGGAAAATTGGGGAACCTGTTCATTCTGTGAAAGCGTCTTAGAAAAACTCTCCAGTTTCTTAATAAGTGTGCTAGGAAAAAAAAAAAATAAATTATAGTTCTAAAAGATCAAGGGCTGTTTGAACCTCCAGGGCTGGGAAGATGAAAAGCATCCGCATCGGAAGATTCTAGGCAGGCCACGGAATGCAGTCTGCAGAGGTAGTAAAACAGGGTGAACTGCAGAATTGTATCTCGGTGGGAGGAGTGGTGCATGCTTTCTCCTGGGCACACCAGTTGAAATTGCATGTTCTAAAGCAAAGAAAATTGCTCCTCAGACATACCTTGATGAACCAGATTGAAAGTTGCCTTGGGCTGGAGTCTGGTGAAAGAACTGCCCTCTCTGCCCCCCACTTTCCATCAATAGCTGTGCTGTGTAGGTACAGAGAGAATAATGTGAAGGGGGGAAGGTGCTAGTTTGTTTAAAAGGCTCTTGTCTTGGAGGCACCATCCTTTCCTACGTGTGTGTTTTTCCTAGATTCTTCCTTCACTGTCTCTTGCCCTGCCGTACAGTTACATCTTTTTTATTTTTCCCCCTAACTGTATTAGGCAATTAATTGCTTTCTTCTACAGTCCCCATGTAGCATACCACCACATCCATCCTCTCTCTCCCTGGAAAGAATGATGGTGCTTCTGTCTCTCAAAGCTGGAGAAGAGGCTACAGGCACAACAGCTGCATGTTCCCTGGTGAGTAGCGGGGATTGCTTGGCTGGCACATGGCTAAACATGGTCAGGTGGTGTGTTTGGATTGCCAGGATGAGCTGCAGACCTGTTGTTTTAGGGAACTTATCTCAGAAACTGTGCTAGAGTAAGTGCCAGCAGGAACTTGGGGAGGCATGTTGGTTTTGTATTCCCAAATAACAGGTTGGCAGTCATCCAGTATGGGTAAAAAAACACTGCAAAGACCTTGACAAAAGTTTCCACTTTCTTATTTTGTCTGTCTGGTCCCAAAAACAGAGATAGAGAATAAAAAGAGTTAGGCTTGACCACAAGAACCTAAAAGAGAAAAATATCGTTTTGTAGGACAAAAAGTCTACTGCTATGGAATTCCTTTCCATCCACTGGCCAATTTGCTTTTGAATGTCTTGGAGTGATTCAGTTTCCATTCCTTCTGTCATGGGAACTGTGTCTGTTCTAATAAATGTCACTGCCCACAAGCTTCTCCTGCTGTACGTTCTTCTTATGCTTCTCATTTAACCTTTCTGAAGAATGCTTCTTTCCCCTGCACATGCTACATCTTTATAATATGCAGAGGCAGTCTTGTTTTTCCTTTCAAACTTGCATGACTACGCATGCAAATATGCAGTTTAAAAACCCCCACCTTTAAATCTGTTCTCGGCTAATTAATTTTATTTGTCTTTTCTGAGTTTCTCCAAAGTCTTCAGCTGGGTTTTTTTTGCAGAGGAAAACACCAGGCTTAAGCTCTACTCAGGTGCAGAACAATTCATTGCTAGATATCACATGTCACAACAGGATAGTGTCAAAATCTACTACTGTTTACAAACCCCTTGTTCAGGAAGTGCTGTGAGCTCTCTGGAAGAAAGAAGTACCCGCAGTCTCCTATTAAAGGATAATCAGCTCAATCTCTATGGCACTCAGGGCCTTGCAGGGGTTGACCTTAGAAATATGCTCAGCATCCTCTTGTCAGATGTAAATTACATATCCTCTCAAACTGAGATTCTATTGCTTTTTTCTCCAAGAAAACAGACTTAAAAATCATTAATTTCAGCTCAGATCATTCCTCAAACACTCTTGTTGCCTACCAGCCATCACTCAGACCAGCACCCACACAGATACCAAAGCACCGTTCTCTCCTAACTGTGGCATTTTGAAAGCCAAAATAACCTTCTGCATTCTAATTGTTTTATAATTCCTTTGGTCAGTAAAAGCATATGCAAAACTCCCACATGCCTGGTGTTGAAGAAAGCTCGATACTAAATGGCAGCATTAGAAATTCACAGAAACAAATGAGTAAAGGTAGCCCATTGCAAAGCCATACCACACCGGTTCCTCAGAAATGCTCCCACTTGAATGTGCTGTGGCTCTGTGAGGTTTAGAATGCAAAGTCCAAACCCCTGAATCCTCTGGATCATCAGATGAATGAAATGCCTTCTTGTACAGAGGCCCTTGAAGTCAAATCTAGAGGAGGACTCAAGCATCAAATCCCACTCAAGTCTACAATTAGCAGCCTCGTTCCCTGCAGGACAGGACTCAAGCCCTGTGCACTGGGCAGGGGCCCTCCAACAAGCAGTTGGTAGGCAATGCAAGTGGAAGACTGTGACTGAGCTCGGAGTTCTGCCTCAGGCCCTTAGGAATGTGGGGTTTTCTTTGTTTTTCTTTTTTTTTCTTTAATAGAGAGTCTGTACATAAGAAAGAATTCCTATTTCACAGCTAAGTTAGTGACTTTCAAATGAATGCTGCAACCTCAGTTTATAGTGCTTGTGTCTCCCATTTTGCTCCTACTATCTAACCTAGAGGAATTAGTTCAAAACTCCAGTTGAATCATCTACTCATGAGGTGTGGTGTTGGATTTGTGCCTTCCCTAGGCTGAGGAGACCTCGGGATCTGCCTACCCCGTTTCATGGGCAAATGTTTCCACGGATCTGGGATAACAGCAGATATCGGTGACACCACCAATTCCATCTTCTCTGTGAATAACTTTTGAAAGGAAAACAGTATGTTCTTTCCAGTTTTTCAAGGAGCAGTTATAAACCCTACTCTCATGAGAGGGCTCTAAACTCTGGATTAAAACAGATAAAGGTGTTTTCGCTCATCCTAGATTAAGATGCCAAAGCTGCTGAAAGGCATGGGACTGTGGCCATGTATTTGTGCTTGGTGTTTCCTATTGTCTCTCCACAGGCTGCTTCCCTCTCAGCATGTCAGATTTTCAGATAAGCATTTTGAGGTGTATAATTCTTGGCAGACACCACATGGGGAGCCTTAATGCTGTACTTAGAGCTTTATATTCTGCTCTGGTGACCAAACTCCAAAAAGCAAGCTATTAAAAAACAAGGTCTACTTACTGGATGTAGTTGCTGCCTGCAAGTCTCTCTTGCTGGTCTACTCCAGAAAATAGCAGTCACAGCAAAAAATTGCATTTGTCAATGTTCTTCGTAAACAGGTTTTATGTGGTTAAAGACATTCTGGACACTAAGTGCATTATCTGTCTTTTAGAAACCTTATTAGACTAACACACAAAAGTGTACAGAAAAATATCTCTCTTCCAGTCCTCCCTGGAAAACACCCTTCCTGCTGCTTTTGTCGAAGTAGTTTTTCCCTGCTTGCATTTAAATTGCGTAGCAGTTGATCTGCCATAAATTGTTGCTCAGCACTGATGTACAACATTTCTACTGGAGATGACAGAGTATTTAATAATAGACGTTTTTTGCTCACCTCATCAAGGTTATGCCTCTTACTTTTAATGTGCATTTGAAATACATCTTCCAGTGCCCTTAAAAAAAAAGCAGAATAAAAAGGAACATCAGTGGAGAAAAAAAAAAGACTGTTCAAAGGCCACATACTTCCAAATGAAAAATACCACTCAGTCAGTCTTTCAGAGCACTTAAAATAAATCCCAACTTTTCACGTTTGCTTCGTCCCCTCCCTGTCCCCATCCTAAATTAATTATAAAGGTAAAACCTGAAACATTATAAGGTTGCTGAATATTCTCATTGCATGTATTTTGGCAGGAGCTCTGATGTAGACTCTTTTCATGTATACAATTCTAATTTCTTCTCCCATGTTTAAAACAAATATGAGTATTGGTGTTCTCTGTCGCAACATAGCAGTCGCCCTTGTCGGTATTGTTCGAGTATTATCCCACCATACTAACTGGGCGAAACTGCTGAGGGTACTGGGGTGCTGTGCAGCACTGCAAGCAGCCTCCTGGATTCATTTGTAGCTGTAGTTCCTTTCTCTAAGATGCTGCATTATTCGAAGTGGATTTTTCATCTGTCTTTAGCACTCTGAGACCTCCCAAGGTCACCTGCATGATTTCTTTGTTCTTGGGCCTCTCCTTTTTAGTAACTTTTAAGGGAAACACTGCAAGCTGAACTTTCACAGTTACAGTTGCGCTAACTTGGTGTACTAGGGGAAGAGAGATGCCTTCAGAAAGTGCCCTCAGTATTTTTCTCGATGGCTATGACCAGCCACGGTGATGAGCATCATTAAAAATCAAGAGCTAGCGGACTAGGGAAATCAGGACTCCAGGTTCAACAGTCGTAACTCTGTTAAATTGAACCCAGTGGCTGCATTTTCAGGCAAGCATAAAAAATGAAAATATGTGCTGGAAGGCTCAGCAAAGCTGCTTTGGTTGCATGTGGTATATTTGAATTGGGAGGCCATCTATAATTTTATCTGTAGAGAAACTGGTCTAAACGAATTGAGATTTTAAGATACGTGTCTCTCGTTAATGCTGTGGCAGGTTGGCTGAGGCCATCAGTTGTGTCTTTTCTTGTCCATCACAAAATCTGCTTAGAAATTCAACTTTTGATTTTAAATGAAAGGCCATTATTGATTATTCACTTTTCTTCTGGGGAGAAATTAAGTTCTGTTATTAGAAACTACACAAGAAAGCAATAGATTAGGTTTTTTGTGCATTTTTAGTAGCCTTGATTTTTAAGAGGAGAGTGCACAGCATCTAAACAACCTCCACCTAAAGTCAACAGACTGTATGGGAAGTCATGTGCCCATAGTTTTCTTAAATCTACTACTGTTCTTCCCAGTGTAGTCAGAAAATGCACTTCTAGTTTGGGCCTTGAAGTTTCTCTGAAAACTGCTATATCTAGAAAGAAGGACGCGAATTATTGCCTTTAACTGATTACTCAGAAAACAAACTACCCACTCATGTTGCGTGTTGCTTAACAATATATTTAAGAGAGCCTTAGGGATTTTAACTGAAATCCACTAGATTGAAAGGGAAACATCTTGGTTTGGTGTCAGACCAAGTTTGATTGATTTCAGAGTGTTAGCACCTCCATCCCCAAAGCACAGCACTTGACAGAGACCCAAATTTTAAACATCCTCTATTAAAGCAAGAGTTTAAGATGTGGGCCAGGAAAGGGCGTAGAAAAGGAGCAGAAAGCATTGCTGCTTTTAGCAGGCCTACAAACAAACCTGTGGTTTATCACAGCTCTTTCAATATTAGAAATGCAATAGATTTCTATTAGAAATGTGAGTGTGAGGTGGGGGTGTGACAGGATGTCATGAACAGAATGTGAAACCAGAAAAGGACACTGTCAAACAGGGTGCATTGGGCTGTAGCCTTTATACCTGGATTATGAACCCAAGAGCGCGTGTATCCTGAAGACAGTAATTGTTGCCTTTATTTATTTTGTTCTTATATGAGGGAGGAAGAAGTGTAAATACAACATCTTTTGCTGTGATGGACTTTGCTAGGGAAGGCTCATTGCAGGTCCATGGCTTGCTAGCCCAGGATAGACTGGGAACTGGAATGAGACTGTCCTAGCAATAATGTCTATCACTAGACTATATAAGGGAATGAGCTTGAGACCAGGGTCAGAGAACATCTTGTTTCCATGTTTCTACTAGATGTGACTGGGAAATCCAAGGCTGACTGAAAATATTTTCTGTGCAGCTATTCATTTAAAATCATGATTCCTATCAAGTGCAGTCACACAAGTATTCATCAAACTAAACTGATTTCAAGTTTCGCTTTAATCTCATTTAAACCACCAATTCCTTACATCACTTGAATAATTGGTCAAAATTTTGTTACTCAGAGGAATAAATAAGAAATGCACAGCACTTACTCTTCGTGATAACAACTTCTAATCAAAATATCATTTGTCAGATCTTGAAGAAATCGAAGATACTCTCCTTCGCTACACAAATACACAAGCTGTCAGCATCTTGCTTTAACATACACTGAATACAAATAAGGTTTGCAATACCATCGTAAGAGGCAGCAGTTTCAGAGTAATTAAACTAACTCAAACTTTTGCCAATGTATTAAAAAGGGATTAATCTATGTATTAGTCTTCTTTTTTTACCATCCAGGTAAAAGACTGATTTTTCACAGCTCTGTTGGTCAGCTCCCTAATTACTGTAATCCAATAATTTAATCTATTAATATCATTAATAAAAAATATCTATCCCTTTTGTGAATAATCAGTTTAAAAAATAATTCCAGTGCACAAACTGTAGGTATCAGAAGATAAATTATTAACATTATTTATTATTTACTTATTCTTAACATATTCAGTTTACCTAAAGTAAGAGGGGGCTGGGAGCATGACTCAGAAAATCTCTTCCAACTTCCTGATCCCACGCTTCCCAAACAAGTACCTGAATCCTATATCCCTATGAGACTCCTTTCTACTCAACACATGCAGTCATTGGTCATTGGCTCTTGTGCCATTTTCCACTATATTGTATAGTAATTTAATATATTATACTACTTTGATAATTTGATCTAAAACTTAGAAATAGTTAAAGAGGATAAACAAATATTTAACTTACTTCTCTTGAAGTAGTGATCCCAAAGAAAGTAGCATTTCAGAATTGGGAATCCATAATTCATGGTTCTGCTACAGAAAAGTAAAGAGAAGCAGACTTTTTATTATCCTTGTATTAACTTTTTATATTTCCATTCAGAGCATAAGGGGGAAATGATCTGATTTCATAACATATCAGAATCACAACAACATCATACTGAAGTGACAGGCCAGCTCATGTGAAATAAATGTCTTGAGTGTCTATCACTCAAAGAAAAAGTATTAGTAGGTAGGTTTAGGTTAGCAGAAATGGGAACAATTTGTAGAACCTGAGAATAATGATGCAAATGCCAATAAAGGAAATTTGAATTTCTGACAAAGTAGAAAATATTTTCAGACCCTATTCAAATAAGACAGCCTTTTCTTTACAAGGATGTGCAAAATACATTTGTATCTTTGGAAGAAGACTTAGAATACCAGATTGATACTGAAATGATCTTTTGCTGTGGATTATCAAATGACAATAGCAGTTTCTCTTGGTAATGTTGTAAAATAAGGTTTTGGTGGTTGGAACAAGGAATGGAAAAGTCCCAGCTAGTGTAGGGCTAGCACAAATCATGCCTGTGGTGCCTTGGCTGAGCTGTACAGAAATTCAACACTGATTCTGTAAAGGCCAAGGAATCTTACAAAACCTCCCTATCACACATGACTTTAGCTACTGTTAAGCATCCCTTATTTGTAAGAGCACTAGAGTTTATTAAATTTATCCCGCTTCATCTTAAAAATCCAGGTGACTAATGGAGTGCAACATCCAAAGTCTCATATGGCAAATTACAGCACTGACCGTAGGCTGAGCGATTACCCCTCTGCCTGGATGTTTCTCTACTTACCTGGATGGAATGAAGGGCTGTAAATCAAGCAAAAGCTGAAATGACCACTCAGAGTGCAGCGAGATGTCAGGCAAGTAGGCAAAAGCTCAGAACAGCTTGTGTTGGAATACACTTTTTCTCATCACATAATGCCTCATTTGCAATGCTGAGACCAGTTATTTAGCTGCTTCTATGTTATTCACAGAAGTGTGTTGGCCCTATCTAGCCACCTATTTCTCAACTGCAATCCTAGTGACTTCACTCATGATTGTTTGGTTTTTTTGGTCTTGATCTTAACACATATAGGCCACAGCCAGTGATTCTGTTACCCATCTCATTGCCACACAACTAGGACAACTTCTGTGTATGACCAGTGGGCTCCATCGTTTTTCTTTGTAACAAGGTACACCAACCTCAGTTGGCTGCTGAGAAACGTGATCTGAATGTGGTCTCACATGTGCATCTTCTAACAGTCTGAAAGATCAGAAGCACAGCAAAACCCAATTATGTTTACAATTAAGTATCTGAAAGGGAAATCACGTAACTTTTAGCCCTGATGTATAAACAAACTGAGTAAGTACCTGTGTAACTCCCTTTTCTTTCCATTATTGGTATCTGATGATTTGAGTGATGATCTCCCAGGGGAGGAGCTCCTTCTTCTGGGAGGAGGATTATAATACCTATGTTTTACAAGTAAAGATTGGTGTGATGTCTTTAAGATTCGAGGGGTAAAAAGCTGCTTCTGTTCTGTGAAGTAAATCGAATGTTTGTCAAGGAGATCCCCAGAGTACGTTTTATTACGAGAGTTTTGTAATGCATTCTGCTTGCTGTGACAACCTGACTGCATATGAGAATGCAGGAGTGGTGAAGCAGGTGATCTGTTTGTACCAGGGCTGTGAACAGGACTCTGAGAAAAAGCACGCTGGGTAGTATTTTGGATAGTCTTTCTTGCAGGAGGAGCTGACATCAGAGTTCCTGAAGTAAACTTCTGAAAAGATACAGAGGGGGGCTGCTCTCTCTTTGTCCTGGAACAGTTGTTCTGACCAGACATCAAATATAGGTGACTGTTTTCCAATGGTGACCACATTGCCTGTAAGTTAAAGAACAAAGTAACAGAAAAATCATTAAATCAATTCTCTAATGACAAACAGATTCACATAGGATGAATTTAAAAAGAGTTTAAAACCAGTTTTTAAAGTGTGAATCACACTGTCTCAAGTGGTATAACTGACTGCCCGGGTTTTGGGAACCACTGTTAGAAATAAAGCTACCCTGCCACTAGTCCCTTTTCTAGTTTCTTTTTCATTCCTTCTCTTTAACATGGTTGAGGTTGCTAATGACAAGAACCCTTGGAGAATTCCACAAATTCCTTTTTGCTTGCCAGGGTCCACAGAGGGAGAACAGGAGATTTTTTTTTTTCTTATTTCTTCCTTTGACATTATGCATTCTCATCTATGAACCTGATGTCTGTCTGAATGGCAGTTTCACAGACCTTCTTCCATGCGTTTTCTATTCTCTCTCCTTGTATGCCCTTGCAGCTGTGAGCATGACTCCATCTCATGTGTTTGAAGTCAAACTGAACCACAGCAATGCTCAGAAATACCATAGGTGAAACTGTGGCCCATCATTTTGCTATTTGTCTCAGTGGAAGCAGGATTTTACAAGTCAAAATAATGCCTGTTTGAATTGGATGACATTTTTTAAAAGCAGCATCATTACTAATCTCGTGGTAAATCCACTGTAATTCTCAACAAATAGAACGTTTTACAATCTAAATATACCCTGCTGAGGAATTTTTGCCCCAGAGAGACTCTGGATTATGGCAGAATGAAATGTTTTGCAAGATTTTGTTTATTGAGGTGAGGTCCACTGGCAGAATTTGTTGATGAACAGGGCTACTCATGTCAGAACGAGGTTGTTCAGTTTCTGGTAACTGGCAGAATATGTAGAATTAGGAGTAATTACTTTATGGTCTTGATTTTACCAGTAAACACCATTCTGAAATTCAGAATATTGCATTGCATTCTGTGGGAATACTAGAAAATCATTGGAATTTAGTTCTCTTGAAAGTATGGCATACAGAAATAATCCTAATAAGAATTTTGTCACACGCATTAGCAAAATATTTCAATAAATTCCCTCAACATTTGTTTCTGGGTACCCATGTAGCACTTTGTTAAAAGTTCTGATTCCATTTGCCAAAGGAGCAAAGAGAAAGCACGTGGGTTTGTGAGTGACATATGCACATTCATGTCGTCAGTGCAGGGCCCCGTTTTAGTCGTGTACATGTAGACATGACATGGGCACCTGTCTTTGTAGGCCATCACTTAGATGAGAGGATAGCTGTCAGTTGGTAAAAATTACCTCTGTCTGACTAGACTATAAAAACCCACGTGGATAAACCTGCACTTAACTGCTGTGTTACAGACACTCCCCAGCACTTCAGGGTACAGGCAACAAAAGGGGAAACGGGTTTCTTTTATGTTATTCTGTACTACTTGTGTGACAGGCCCGGGGCTGTCAGAGAATCCCATACCTTCTGCTGGCTTGGAGAAACACTCCTGGATTTGAATGGAGAAGCAGGAAGACCATGTACAAGATTCTTCTTATATTTCTCAAGGGCTTGAATTAGTTTGTCTCTTTTCTGCTGATCCTTGTCTGTATGTGCAAATAGGGAAACACAACCCTTTCCAATTTAGTCAATGGTCAAGTCATAGAGTGTTACTCTTCATTCTTTGTTTTGCCACTAAGACTGTTCTGTGGCCTCCTATAAATACCAAGTAGCAGGCAGAGAAGACAATCACTCTATGTTTTACAGTTGATGCTTGCTGCTTCTATGCTCAGCACACATCTGAATTTGGAATAAATTCATGCCTGGACTCCGTTACATCACTCACACAGCAGGTAATGGGCTACTGGAGGGATAAGAGTACAGCAACATTTTGTTTCCACCTCCTGTGCACCCCTTCCTCTGTCCTAGATAGGAGCTGAAGTAACCTAATAACCTGCACAGGCTGTAATACCAAGACAGTGCACTTGCTGTATTGGTCAAACTCAGGTTGAGAGGTGCAGGGTGACACTTCTGCTAGCATCTCGCACACCGAAGGGACAGAAACAGACTCAGATCTTCCAACCTTACTGAAAATAGCAAGTGACAGTAGGAAGAATATTCATTCTCATAACAAGCATTATTGCTATCTATCATTTTATAGCTTTTTATGTATCATAGTATATATTAAGTACTATAAAATAATAAGAACACATAGGAATAAGAAAGGGGTGTGATTTACCATCGACCACAGAGGCCCACAGAGGCATATTAATGGATAATACAAAGCCTCTCATAATCCACCACCTTTTGCCTGAACCTTACTTTGAGCAACACAAACAAGAATGATGCACTACCGAAATTTTCAACCCTTTTTACCTGCTGTATTCCTTCCAAGCATAGCTCTGAGAAAGGGGATATGAATTATGATGTGCAACAACACTTTTTGAAGAAGGTGTTTAAAAAATAATAGACCCAGCAGTTGGAGCCGAAACTAAGGATTCACACACAAAATGTCAGTAAAGTTGGGTCCACGGAGGCCCTGCAAGCTGCATATAGTTCCTCTGGGTTGCAAATGCAGCTCTGGCAGAATTTCCTTGCCCTGTGGAGCTCTGGCACATGGTGGTACACATGCCAGTACTGCCAGGCAGGCCAGCAGAAAGACCTGCTCTGCTTCTTTCTCTCTGGTTGCAGCTGCAGAGGCTCCTCAAACAGGTAATCAGGTGAGCTGGTGAAATGTGGCTTCTGACAGTGTCATGTTACCTCAAATAATGCTGACTTACTCCTGACAAAATGCACGACTTGTTCTTGATTGGCCTTGATAAGGCAATGCTTACTAAAGGTTTTCTTTTGGGGGGGGAATACATTGACTTGAATTTAGTATTGCACATTTCTGAAGTAGCAGAAGAGTTTTGGGGTTTTAGTTAATCTTAAAGTTGAGGGGAGGGTTTAAACACTCAGATATTGCACTAAACAATGGGCTTCCCTGAAGTTTGCAATGGTTCTTTTATGGGCCACACCACCTCTTGACAATTCCCCTGTAAGGTGGCCTCAAGGCTGTGGCATGGTCATTGAAAAAAAGAGATTTCAGAAATAGCTAAAACCGGATATATAGTCTCCCGAGGCATGTAATCTGGCTTCCCAGTCTTGCATGGACATGAGTTCATAGCATCATCCTATTAAGAAAAACATGTTGACAATGCTAAATCCTATTTGGATGACTGGGAAGCAGGATTATACAACTCACTGGAACAAATAACAAAATGTACTTGCTCAATCGCATTCATGCAGAGACTAATACCTTCCCCTTTTATCTAGGTTCGTACAGCGCCCAATCAAAGTACCCCCTAATTCCAGTTAAAGACCTTGCTGATACAAGACAAACGACAGGGCAGCTGGCTGTAGTGTCTACAACACGCCCGTCAGGATACCTGGCTTCTTTCATGGCAGTGCCCATGACTTGTTGCGAGGCCTTGGGAAAAATGACATCTGTGCCTCTCTACAATTCTGCATGTGCTGTCTGTCTGTCTGTGTGCAGGTGAGACATGACAACAGCTGCCTACCCGAGGCACAGCTCAGTCTTCACCAAGCCTTGCCAAGGATAAGGAAATAAAACGTTCCAGATCAAAGAGCCACGGGTTTTAAACAGACTCTGTCTAGTATTTCACTGGTATTTTTACTATAGATACAGGTGGCATTAAGACTATCCAAATAAGAACTATTCCATTATAGTTAGCATAAGCTCCTGGGCCAGAAAAATCTCATAGCAGCTTTCCTTCCCCTTACTTAACAGGTGTCAGGTTTGCTGCCCAGGCTGTCATGTTTTGCATGAGCCTCAGCCACGTAAGGCAGACTGAGGGGTCCTGTAGCACGTCTTGTTGGGGTGACATGCCTGCTAAGAGATTTACTTGGCTCCCCACCTTCTAGCCTTGTTATTTCCAGTTTCTCTTTCCTCAACATTATCTTTTCTTGTTCCTGTTTTTCCCTTCCCATGACTCCAGGGCTGCTGAGTCTTGCCCGGTTCTCAGTGCCCATCAACTGCCAGAAGTGCTGCAGGCTGCTTCCGTTCTAAGCCTCTCCCCTCCTTCACTTCTCCTCCTAAAATGACCTCACCCTGTGGTGACCTGGCATGGCCCCCAGATGCATGAATGAAGGGGCTAAGAGTGGAAATCATTCTTAGGTTTTTCAGGTCATATCGTTGGCTTTCACACGTCTGGCCCAGTCACATGGGCTGTGCAGGGGCAAGAGGTACGTACAGAGAAAAGGATCACCTGCCCATTCTGCAGGTGGCTCTCAGAACAGTTTTTAAGAACAATTAGAAATGACAAAGAATGAGAAAGAAAATAATGTGCAGACTTTGTATCCTGAATGACAGGTGTTTGGGTTTTTTCTTTTTCATTTAAAAAAGCAAAAATGAGACATCCCATCCCTTCTGATCTCATATGTTTAAGAACTGGCTGTAGTTTAGAGTTAAAATCGTAACTGGGAATGGTTTATTGGGGAGGGGGGAGCAAAATTTCACCTACAGAAGCATATAATGATTCATTGTGTCACCTGAATTCTCTCAGGACATGACTATTTTTATTCCTGCAACAGCCAGTATCTCTTGACTACCCTTTTGCAACTTCCCAGGGAATAGGATCATGTGGTATGGCCAGTGCAGCTGTCATTTAGGCAAATGTATTCAACAGCCTTTCTGTTAAGCTCATATATTTGCTCATTTATCATCCTTCCTACTGTGGCAGGCATTAATTTATCAGTGCTGGTGCACAGTTTCACTAGTACTTGTGCTGGTATCTGGTACTTGTCATTGCAACAAAATTACAGAGAATACAAAGAATTTAGTTGAAATGTGGTCCTTTGAAAGACACAGGAAGACTCAGGTACCATAGGCCCCACTTTGTTTTCCTGGCAGGTCCTGTTGCTTGCCTGTTAATAAACCATCTTGTCTCTCCTTTGCTGCTGTGTGAAAGGCCCGTGTACAAAATGAGTGGACATAAACCTACTTGACACAGTAGAAGCAGTTTAGCTGATAATATCAGTCAAGCAGAATGAAACAAACAAAACCACTTAAAAAAAAATAAAATCCAGTGCCTTTCAGTTTCTACTCATCTTTATCTTAAATAGTGAGAACTGGCAAACACCTTCGACCGATTCCACAGCTGCCTCCTCAAACAGAAGGTTATTTTCAGGTCTAAGACAGAACATTATGGCCCAAGCATAGACATGGGATATAAAGCCGGAACAGGCTTCCGCTAAGTTGTTTACCAGATGTTACAAAACTCAGTGATTATAGTTAGAAATAGTATCCACACCTTGGCTCATGCCTTCAGTTTTGGCTCGCAGTGGGAGTTCTGGTTTAATTCCTACCAAGTGTTTTAGAAAAGTTGGCTGATGTTTAACTCCTGATGAGTTTTGAAACAAGAAGGAAGTTTCAAAGGACTGTGGGGAAAAAAGAAGAGCAAAAGTGGTAAATAAACTCCAGGCTGATAGCAATCCTGAGCATAATAACTGAATGGCTGTTACAAGACTCAGTTACTAAGCAAATAAAGTGAGCAATCCGAATCAAAAAGGTTTTTTAAAAATATCACCATGCTAACTTGATAAGAAAAAGGAGTGAGATTCTGATTGTGATTGAATGAGATAAAGGTGCTGGTTTAAAAGACTTCTGTAAGATCCCAGGCTTTATTCTGCATGACACCTGGAGTAAGAAATTAGAGCGCTACAAAATTACATGTGTTTACAAAATGGCTGATAGGTCTGAATACGCAATTAGAAATGAGGACTGCTCACAAGGCAGGTGTTTCTAGTGCAGGGATATTTTTTCTATTATATTATTAAATTATTTCTTTCAGTTATATGAAAGGAACTATGAAATAATTCCTCATAAAGCTTGAACAACTACAGTTGGGGAACTCATGAATAATAAAGGGGTGGTTTACTGTAACAAAGTTATCTACATTGCTCAATGAGGTAGATGATGTAGGCAAGCAGTATACTTTTCAGCATGGATAACAGAAGGCCTTCATTTAGGAAATGCAAGCTCCTACTTAAAAGAGGTGAGTATTATCTGGGAATCAGTGTCACCAAAAAATATTCACACCTTCTTGTAGATAAACAGCTGCCTGTAATTTTCCACAGTGACAGTGTAGCTAAAGCTAGTTCTGTATCATTGCCTATAAAAAATGGAAATCTCAAGTGTGTAAGTACAGTGAGCCTTTACTACGCTTTCCTTTGACAGGTGGATGGCTGCTGCTGGAATTGCATATCCTGCTCTAAAACTTTACTACTCAAGAAGCATTTGTAAATTGGAGAGGATGCAGAGAAGATCCAAAAGAATGATAAACCTTCCCCACCTCCCACCCCCAACTCCATAAAAAGAGTGATAAATTCAGAAAAGACAGAGGAAAAAACGGCTATAGAACGGTAAGTTTCTTCTTGCTGTGTCTATGAAAGTGAGGTACATGCCAGTCATTGTGGATCACCTATCAGCTTCTCTGAACTGTCACGGTTTTCTCAATTTTTGCTGCTAGTGTTAACTGATTTAACCTCAGATTTTAGGTCAGTGAAATACAAAGGGAGACAAGGAAAGTTACCCATGATGTTCACATCTATGGGCCAAACGCTGCTGCCTGCATTGATAATAGTTTGTCTGGTGTGGAGACTGCTTATTTTAGCATTTCAGAGCAAACAAGACCGTTCCTTCAGCAGAAGCCAGTGGTAAGTGATGCTCAAGCGCTTAGGTTTGCTTTCAGATCCCCTTTGTCATACTAGCTATTGTTATGAAACGCCCATGCTGGCACATTAATCTACAGCGCGTGGGAGTTTTTTAAGCCCCAAGCTTTGGCTCAGCATTATTTGTTTTCATCAATATTTAAATGCCACAATACTATCAAGTGAGTGAGTGGGTAACAATGATTTTGTAGGGGAAAAAAAAGTCTCTGAAATGCCAGATATACTCAGGAAACATTGCTAAGCAACACTGCCTGTTGTTTGCCATGTTGTTTTCTAATCCCATGCCAAATTCTGCCCATTTTGTTAATCTGAGTGCTCACACTGACATTAAGAGGAATTTCCCCAGGAGGAAGGCAAGAAAGAATCAGCTCTCCATTATGAGCCACCCAATCCAGAAGTTCTGAACCACTTGAAATCTTTGGCCATAACCCATCTCCATGGACATCAATGGAGCTCACATCACCTGACACAATTCCTTCATAGACTGCATCAAAATAGTGAAAGTATGCACTCTCTTCTCTTAGTGGAGCAAAGAGATGATTTGGCATTTGTTTTACTTATGTAGGGAAAGTAGTTTATTTTTCTAAATCTTTTAGTGAGTATAGATAAGATATATTCAAAAGGTGAGGCTCAGAGCTCTGTAACTACCACCTGTTCTTAACCTCTAAGAATTCACAACATCCTGCATAAGCAAATAAAAGCAAATTCTGACATTTAAAGCATCTCCCATTCTGTTTCTTATCTAAAGCATGTTTCAGTGCGTTTGTGATATAGGACAGATCTTTCTCCATCCCTCATATCAGTATAGATTTACAATGGTAATTTACACTGTGAGGAGGTGTTCCACTGGGAGGCTAAATTCAGCATCATTGCTTTTGATTTTTTAAGATACTGATCTCTAAAGTTACTAAAAATTGATAAAACTTCTTTAATCAGGCTACAGGATTTCATCCTTTACCTGAAGCCAATAGGCAGCAGGTGGAGGGATGCTCAATTTACAACTGCTTTATGCCAAGGAGTGATCAAGAGCTTTTTTCTCGAATTTCTATTACTTTAGCAAACAAAATTTCCTATATTTTGTGGTGAAAAAACATTGTTGTTAAGGCCAGAAGTAGAAATAACAACTGTTTGCAGATCACTGACAGGAACATATAAGCCTGTCAAGGGGTAATGGCACTTTTTTAATGCTGCTACTGTATGGAGGTATTCAAGGAGGAAAGAAATTCTAGAATAAGTTGGAGCATACAAAAGAAATGTCAAGATGTTTCATCCCTGTTTAAAGTACTGATTGATTGCTGGCATGTACAGCTTCCTCCTCTGGCAGAGGAGTAGGAACGCAAAGTTAAAACAGTCAGTGCACAGCGGTTATGACAAGACTCCTGCTCTCTGCATCCTCCAGTAGCTCCCATTACCTTCTTCCTCCCCTCTTACAAACACTCCTTTCAACAGTGCTGACTCTGAGACTGATGGAAAGAATGGTTTGGTGATTAAAGCACTGTGGTAGGACTTAAAAAACTGATGTTCAATTCCCAGCTCTACAACAAGCTCCAGTGTGATCACAGGTATGTTAATTAATCTCTGGTGTCTTTAATTTCCTCCCTGTAAAAGAGGATGATATCACACGTTTACTGTGTTCTAGCTGGTGCATCACTTTGTGCAGCTACCCCCAGAAGATGATCTTTAAAGTGTGCAGTGGCTGCCATAAAGGAACTCGGCTCCCAACTGGAGCTGCTAGCAGCGCGTAGGATTCAGAGCAGGAGAAGAAGAATTTATGAACCAGAGTAGTTGCTTAATCATCGATAGCTGAATGACGCAGTGTAGTCATACATTTGATATTCCCTTCACTGCAGCTCCCTTGTAGTGGTGATATACACATTTCTTTTATGCAGACTGCAAAATTTATTATTAAAAACCATCTCACTAATGCTCCATAAACTTGCAATGATAGAAAATTGATGTTTGCATGTATAAACACATTAATTTCCACTGATTGCTTAATGATCCATTCAGTTGCCCAAGATTAGTGACAGCTAAGATTTCTACATCTGTAAGGATAAAATTATGTTTATATAATTGACTGTATAGATTATGCACAGAAACTGTAGATAAAATGCTGCAATTTGTATGTCTTTGAACTATCTGGAGAAAGAACTTGTTCTGTTTCACAGGTGCTATGGTCTTGAAAGTCACAAAGAAACTTCATTTTAAACTGGTTAAAATGGAAATTATTATTTTGACTAACGTCTGCCTCATGCAGAGAACTGGAAAGGGAAAAACACAGGTTATAAAAAGACCACTGTGTGCCATATCTACGTACTTAAGTACTCTTCTGGTACATAGAAAAATGAAATTCCTCCTAAAGAAAGCTACTCTTGCTTTTTCCAGCTACTAAAGCATGTGTTTCTGCACACACTTGTATGTACGTTTGGGTTTCATATTTATAGAAATGAGTCACAGCAAGTGGAGCAATTATGTGATCAACACTCCATAAAGGGTGAACAAGAAAGTCCCCGAGCCTCATGTATGTTCATATAATGCTACTTGTAAATCTTTTTGGGTAGATGCATACACTGTAGTCCTAGGGGTGCAAGGGAACTGTGCAGAACATACAGTGGTCTGAATAGCTCATCTTGCCATTGTGTTAGCTTGGCAATCAAATCCTGTCTCAGCAGAGAGGGGAAGGAACAGCTTTGTATTTAGACCGAGATTGTGGAGACCCAAAGGTGTGCCCAGAGAGCCAGATTTACTTCAGCCTGAAGCACTCGACCAGTTGCTAGGACTGGTCTGCTTTTATTGCTGGACTGCTACCTAATACTCTGGAAGTAGAGCATATACTGCAAAACTAGGAGAAAAACAATACAGAGCAAGCCTTGGTGGAATCGCTTTCACTCCTGGAATAGGAGAGTAGAAAGAGAATTAGGCAGGGCGCAGTGGGCCACCATACTTCCCTGGAGTGGAGGACTGAGCCTGTGATGGAGCCAAAGAATGGAACTTTAGTAAGAGATTTTTCAGAACTGCAGGACCAATTAACAATTTGGGTGGCTCGTTTTCCTGCGTGAAGTGTGGTCTACCTTTATGGATTCCCCCATTTAGGGCTGGTTTTGATTCATGAGTGTTAAGTTTTTCCTAGTTTCCCGCCAGCTCATCTGGGACAGCTTCACATACACACCAGCCAAGGTTTCTGCTCCTCTCACTGAGCTGATCAGCCTCAGGAGATCTGACTCAAACTTGGGCTCTGTGAATCTGGGGCAGAGCATCATAGTATCATTGAAATGGTGGTTGGAAGAGACTTCTAAAGCCAGACACAGGAATACTGTCTCATGCTTCCAAGATCTAAGTTGGTAATTATTAATTAATTGTTAGTTCTTTATCTCTAATAACTGAGAAATTTGGAGGACTTCCTGGGTGCCACAGATAAGTTTAAGCTCAATGCTGTATAAATAAGTAAGGTATCTGATTTAAAACAATTATTTTCAATTGTTTATTACCTCTGTTGGAATAGAAACAATGCCTCATAATGGATTTTTTTCCCCCCAGAACTTTCACATTCCCATTGGAACAGCAATTCTTTTTGATGCCTAAGACACTCTTCTGAAACTTGGTAACTGCTGTGCTCAGCAGCATACCTGATGTTCTTTCCATACTAATCAGATGCTCTTTCTAGTGAATGCGGATTCTGCAGGGAGTAAGAAATGTAAACATCCTCCTGTTTACACATTTTCCACACTGGGATGGCCAAGGAGCCACTTTTCACAGTAGTTTCATAAGTCATGGCACTTTTGTGACTCTTAAAACACCTCAGTTTGAATTTGTCTCCACAAGAACACTTATGATGATGAACTGTATCTCCCATATTCCTGATCCCCAATGCATCTTCAGCTAAGATATCTAAACTTAAGGCAGGGGACAGGTAATGTGTTTCCATTCTTTGATGAGAGCTGAAATATGGACCACTATTAGCTTAAGGACACCACAGATGCAGTCTTACTGCTACAACAAAGCCACCTCCATGTTGGAGGGAAAGGACTGCTCAGCAGGCTTTGTGTAAGTCCTTCTTCCCTAACCTTTATCAGAAACTTATACAGTTTCAACAACATTTTGAATGTTACTCTGTGACAGTAAAGAGGCACAAATATTATTTCACACAAACTGATGAAAGCTGGCACTTGAAATGATTTATAAACCATATTTAAAGGTCATTAGAATATTTTTATATGAAAACAACTCTGCTAATTCAATGAGTCTCTTACCAACTGCAACATCAGTCACTTCATGAAATCTAAACCAACAAAAAGCCCAGTGAAGCACCAAAATGGAAACAGTGACCTTCTAAACACTAGAATTTAAAATCCAAGATATACTTGAAGATATGAAAGAGAAAGTCCTAAACATTGCACATCTCCCACACTGTCTATACAGTTCTTAATCTAAAGAGCAATGGTACAGACAACTTGTGAAATGGTGCATTTTCAGACTGTCAAAAGAGCTGATTATTTATAGTGTTTTATCTGCAGTTATTCTTAAAATGAAACAAAGCATTGAACATTAAATTTTCTTCTGTCTTTTCAGAACTAATCTCTGCAGCTGTTTGAGCTTTTATCTTTATTTTAAGAGGTTTGTGTATGTTGGCATCACGACTAAGGGACTGGAATGTTCTTCTTCCAGCGTACCCATTCAAACAGGTGGTATCCACCACAGATCACACATTTGGAAAACAAGGTTGTGCCTACCTGAGGATTGAGAACTGACAAGAAATTCTACTGCATCAGAATGTGTATCTGTCAAAGTTCTGCTAAATTTCAAGCTTTTCGAAGCACACCACACTTAGTAACTAGTAATAGCAATAATGGGAGATTGTTGTGGGAGAAAATTTTACATGAAAAGAAGAAAATGCTGTAATCTTCTACTAAGCAGAAAATTAGTTTTCTCCTCCAATTATTCTAGTAGGCTGGCAAAACAGCCTTCATTTATTTTGGGTCTTTGAATATGCAAATGATAAACAGAAGTCTATTTGTGTAGGCATAAAATCATTTTATACTGCACAAATGATTTGCACATCAACCCCATTAGCAATGACTGTACCTCCATTGTGCTACTGCCCTACTTAACACTTCAGAAGACATAAGTTCTGATGTGCCTTTTCACTGTGACTTGTAGATTTTCAGTTTTATCCTTTGAGGGACAAAACTTTTGCCAAGACAGACATTTCTGGAACCAACCTGTCTGAGAAAGGACTTAACTGATACATAGTACCTTTTCTTAAAGTTAAATATGACAAAGGTAATTTACTTTTCTCCAGCAGGATTCTGACAAGGCTGATGCTGGATCCTCACTTTCCCCAACTGAGAATCTCATATTATGGCTTCTGTGTGCACCAGGAGCTTTGTACTCATGTGGGCTTCTAAATTAGTAAAGTCATACACAACAGCCCAGCCCTGCTTAGATGTTTGAAAGGAACAGCTTCCTAAGAAGGCATTGTAAAAACCCAGGTAATATTTCCCTCTCACACATCATCTAGGAAAAGTTGTTATTTGAGCTAACACAGGTAGCTGACCAAATTCTGCATCCTCTTGATCTTCTCAAGCAAGAGAGATTCTACTCCTCACTCCTCCTGGTCTCTCTGTCAAGCATCAACATGCTCAGAAAGTTTTCTGCAGCATTTCATTCTGTTACTGCAGCACTGTTTTCATAAAGCAATTAATCAAAAGTACTAAGTTTAAGATGATTATATAAAAGACAGCATTGAAAAAAAGAAAAACCTACTTTTCAGTCCGAGGAGTTAAAAACCAAAGAGAATATTGATTGTGATGTGTTGTGATCCTGAACTTCTCTCGCTCTTGTGAGGATTTCATGTCATACATTTGTCTGAATCTTTATGGGCAAGAGTTACATTTGTCTTGTTGGCTTGCATGCATCTTGCTCAGACTGCATCTCCCCATTGCCTTTGAGCTATCTTTGATAGAAGTGTATTACGCTCCACTCCGATCAATAGCTCACTGCAGATCTCTGATACATGATTCCCACTATGTGTGCACTGTGCAAAAATAGAAGCTTTCATTTTTCCAGCTTCTTAAATTTCATTTTAAAAAGGGGTTTTTGTGTATAGAAAGGGTGTGTGCGCCCATGCATGTAACTATCACACGGAGAAGTGGCATATGCCCCACAACCTGGCGAATGAAGAAAACTTAAACACATTCCGGGGTGAATGCTCTGTTTCCAGGGAAAGGGAAGGGTGTATTGCTTTTCATCAATCTTTCTTTCTTTCAAAAAAGGAAGGGCAGGAGAGACTCTCCCTACACGTTGGGTACTGCAGGCTTCAGCCAAGAGGTGGCGTTACGTTGCAGCACAAGGTTCTCTTCCCAAAATCCCATTCATTTCTCAAAACCTGCTGCAACTCTAGGATGCCCGATGCCCAGAGACACACGAAGCAGTTAAAGAAATGAAAAATACAGTGCAGATTATCAAGAAATTCAAGGGGCGAGTGGTCTGAGTTTAGACTGGAAAACTAACGCAATTTATGCTTCCAACAACCATGTTGCCTAAAGCATGTTTATCAAAAAGTCCCACAGCTACAAGTATCTGTGGAAACATAAACCAAGTGCCAGGTACAGCTATTAACTTAGATACTAGATTAGATACTAAATACTATCTTCTTAGCCACAGCAATGGATATTTTCAGCACATAATATGCCTCGTATATATGCCTCTTCAGAACTCCTTCATCATAAAAGAAGACAAGTCTTTCCAAACCAAACAAATGGAGCCAGATCTATTTGGAAAACAAAACAAAACAGAACTACTCACATTTAACACTGGTATGCAAGCTCTTTGGTGTAGATGAATCAACAGCAGCTGTATTAACAAAAAGAAGGTTCAGTCCAACGAAACACTAACATCACAAATAATCATATGAAAGTGGACAGAGATGAAACTGGTTGTCCTAAGGTGTTGAATTCCCTGTGGGAATGTGGTATCAGTCTGCATGATGTTAGCATTAATAATGTGGATCTACAAACCACCAAATCTTATTGTGTGTACATGTAGTGATGTACATGATTTTGTTCCTATTTCCTCCTGATATCTTCACCAGTGGTCAGCTCTCAGAAGCTAGCATAGCTTAAATGTAGTGAAGTTAGTTCAGTTACACCAACTGCAGTTGCACCAACCAACTGAGGATTTGGGCCATTGTCTTTATCTCCATAAAAGCATAATGTAAGTGTCTCAGCAGTGCTGCTGTTATTACAGTATCAAACCTGGGTCTGAATTTTCTGGCATACACCCATCTTTACTCAGGTATAGAAATAGGAGCCAGTGCAGTTACATTTATTAACCTTCATTTTAGTTTACAATTTAGGAAAAGCTGTACTCATTTGTATTGGCATCTACTGCTTCTCAGAAAGTTTATATTTCAGGGATGAGTAGTACAGCTGCTATCAGCCAAGGGAATCTGCCAAGTGATGCTCTGAGAGTGAGATTCAAGTCGTCCCTAGGCACAGGGTCATCAGTTCTTCATCATCTTTCTTGCAGTAGGAGCTATTTGATTATACAATAACATAAGCAGCAGTTTTGGACACAGTATTTTCTCTTATTCAGTCATTTGGTTTTCATAGTGAAAGGTTAAATCAAGTGAGCCTCAAGGAACCAAGCCCTGCCACTCTATTGCTTCACACCTTTCATCAAGTCATGGTATGGATGTTAATGGATTTGTATGTCTGACTCAATGTACCTGGATCTAGCTGAAGTATATATGGAATCTATATATATTTTTGACTCTGGAGAGAAAAGCAATCATCTAGAAGTTCAATATTCCAGTTTCATGTGAAGGACACTGACTCCATTTCCATCCAGGACATGTTTTGATTAGTGCCAAACATCACAGCAAGTGCTCCATTGGGTGTTTCGGTCATGCAGGACCAGCTACTGTCTGGAGTGAGGCTAAACAGGTTGCATTTTAAAAAGCTGTATTTCAAAAAGATTGGCAAATATTTATAAGGATAGTGAAGGCTTTTAGACAACCCTGACCAGAACACATAGCAAGTGATCACTTCAGAGCATCAAGGTGTATACAGAGGAGAAGCTTGATACCCTTAGAATATTACAGATTTTAATATGTATGCAAAAGTTTAGCTCTACAAGGAAAACCTGTAGGAATGATGAAGCACTATAATAAGTAAAATAATTGTTTTAATATTAAAGGTTCATACTCTAATACACTCCAAATCAGACTTTTGAGAACTATAATTTTAGTTGGGGAAACTCATAAGAAACAGAAATATTAGCCACTGGAAATTTTGATTAGCACCTACTGTGAAAAGCTCTTTCCAGCTTGACTGAATTCTGCTACAGACAAGTGGGCCTGACATTTGAAAAAAGAATATTGAAATCTGCTTAGGAACAAAGCACTTGGCTCCTTTTATACCAAGAATATCTTTCATGTATTTTGTTCTGAATTTTAAGAAGGTAATAGACAAAACAACTGCAAAACACTTTTTTTCTTCTTCCTTTTATTCTTTTTTTTATCTTCTCTCCTTCCTCTCCCTCATTTAGGGTTCACCAGTTGAGAATAAATCAATTTTCAATTATTTACTGCTCTCTATATATGCTGCTCTTAATTAGTCCTGATACTCCTGCATGAGCAATGCACTAGAATATGAATTCTGAAGTCCTCAGAGTTCAGTGCTTCTCTGACATTAGCCATGCAAAAGCAAAAGTCACCCAGGTACAGCCTTATACAACAGCAATCCAGCCTTCAGCTCCCAGTGTGAGTGGGATGGTCATGAACTGTAGCACAGTGGAGGTCATGAAACTTTTACATAGTGGTTCTGATACCATGATAAAAAGATGTGCTAGGTGTGAGATAGGCAATTTAAAATAAAGCACTTGGCACTGCAAACTGATGAAAGGATTGGTCTCCTGGCAAAAAACGTAGCAGCAATCATCTCATCTATTATTCACCAGCTATGTGCTGTTGTAAAGCTCACTGTGTTATCAGTGAACTGTTTGGTTAGAAAGTCTGGGGAGCCCAAGAATTGGAAGTCTTGCAGTAACCTGACTATGGCTATGACCATCTAAGTCCAGATGTTTTCATCTGCACCTGAAGCTTACTCAGCTCCAGACAAGTCATCTTGTTATTCCAATTTCTTTCTAGCGGTTTGCAGCTATTTACAGATGAAGAGAGTATTTGAAGAGCCCTCTCAAACACAACTGCATGCTAAGGGCTCTTCCATCGAGGTTATTTAGGACCAATACTGTAATTTTCTAAACATCGAAACCTGTAACCTCCCTGTTACTCCTCAGTGGTTTCTCCCAATTAAACAAATACCTGCACCTTTCCTTTCAGTCAATTACCATATACATCTAAACAGAAACCATTATTAAGATAACATAGAGAACTTAAATGTTTCCCTTCCTAACTTGTCATTTTGTGGAATGTTTTGACCCTGTAGACTTTATGCCTCTCAGCAGTTAGGATTGCTTCTCCCAAGACAAGGTGACAGTTCCTATTGAGTGTTCTATACATCTCCTCTTTTAGGGCACATGTGTTAAGCCTCACTTTTAAACCCTCCTACACTGCTGAGTTAGTGACAGGGAGAGAAAGGAAAGAAAGTGGAAGAAATTTAGCAACCAGACAGAACTAAGTCCTTGACTATGTTTTAGTCTTTCATCTACACAGTTATTCTCATGAAAGACTGTACACACCTTTGGCAGACATCAGTTTCTTGTAATGAGCAGCCATGTGATCTTGAATGATGTACTGGTTGGAAAGCTTGCAGGAAGGTCCAGGAGAAAAAGCTGTAAGAGGTAAAAGTCTTAGCTGCTTCAATGGGGCAAGAAATGTCTCAGGCAACAGTGGCTCTGCAAATATTTTAATATTTATACTCCCCTGCTTGCAATAAAACCAAGTCAATATTAATTCATTTCTTTCAAAAAGTGCAACAGAAAATATAACATAAAAAAGTGGTAAGTTATTCTCATTTTGTATGTTTTTGAATACCCAAGAATTATGGCTTGCAATAAGTAATGTGTGAGCCTTGGGTGTTATAGAACCCTGGAGAATAATAGAGGAATTATCTGTTTAATATCTGATATAATAAAAAGCATTTACATTTTGAAAGATTTAATACTGGAGAGTAGGACAAACTACTGTGAAAAACTATATGAATATCTTGCCACTTGGTCATGCTAGGCCTAACTCCAGTGCTCTGTAGTGAGGAAAATGGACTGGATATATGCAAAGACAGATGTGGGCCCAAAAGAGGAGCCAGAACATGAAACAGAAACATGGGCTGACTGTGATGCTCCTCTGAATCTCTCACCCACAAGACTTCTCAGGTTAGGAAGAATGTATCTTTATATCTGACATAAGTTCATTAGTCCAGGAGACTGTCATGAAGCAGATAAGCATTTACTCGTCTCAAATTTTAGCCTGGTAGCATGGCTGAGAGAGATCATTGCATTTCATCCCCTTTCTGAACAAAAATATTATTTCTGGATTCCTTCTCAAATCATCAGAGAGGATCTGTAGATGGAAAGTTGCTAGCAAATAATATTAAAAAAATAAACAGAATACTGAAGACCAGAAATCTAACATGCCTTTGCCCTTTCATCCACAGATACAGAATAGCCTTTATACCGAGATAATCAGCCCATCCAACCTATTCAGATTCAGGTTTCTGACACTGTGAAGTAAAGGATTGTTTCATCCTTCATGTCCCTAATGTACAACTTCAGTTAATGACTTAGTTTCAATGTTTTTATTGTATTTTGAAAGAACAGGAGACATTGGGTTGACAGTCTGGAAATGAATCCTTCTAAACTCAGTTTGGCTGCTTTCTTGCTGTGTTGCTTTTTCTTGTCTAAGTCTCTTGCCTACCAAGTGAGACAGTGCTATAAACTATTTTTCACTGCCAAGGACTACATTCAATTTCTTGCATCATCTTTTGAACAAGCACCACAACAAAGAGTGGGACAGAACACCTAGTGGGATAGAACACCTAATTCCATATTTGTTGCTTCGCTTAGTATTATTTACTAATGTGCTGCTGCAGGTGACTAAAATCCTGCCAGAAAGGCACTGGCATGAAGACCTGCTTTCAACAGCCTTCCCAGCTGTGGCACTGAAAAGTGGTGTTGCCTCAACTCCAGGAGCATCCACTCTGATTGTTCATTGAACACGCAGGCACAGCTGGAGTGCTTACACCATGACACAAACAGGTAGAGACACCAACAGAACTAATTACTCCATGTTTGCTATAAAGCAATGGGGAACTTGGTGTAAAATTATGACAAAACTGCATTTACCTCTTGCCTTGATGAAATTTGGCATGAGTAGTACAGGCACCATAATGGAATCTGATACAAATATAAAGCTCAGAAAATTTCTAATCATGAGCATTTATCATGTGTCCAGTTTCAATCAGGGAATCAAACCCCTCATGGATGTCAGTACTGTGCTAAGGAAATCAAATAATTAAAGTCAGTACTGTTCTGTTTTAAAATTTTACGTGCTGGAGACCAGAAGTTACACACTTCCAAAACTCTGAAAACCTATTTTTTTCATTAATTTTGCCAGTTGTGCTGTAACCTCCTGCTGGCAAAACCCACTGGAACAAGCTCTTCAGTACTATCCAGCACCATCCCCAGCAGGTGTGAAGGAGGGCAGCTTTACGGAGTTCAAGGAATGGTAATACCCTAAATCACAGCAGCAAGAGGATCTTGTCACTAAGGAAAAGAAAATATTATTTCAGGAAATGCCCCAAATCTTTCCCTGATTGTCACTGACAGCCTGATTTCAATATATGTAGTGAAAAAGGCAGCATGACAGAAGAACAATGTGATAATCCAAACAATATCTGAGGATTAAAAAGGGATGGAAAATCCATTTATAAAAAGAACATTCTTCTCAAAATGAATTACCATCCCAAATTTGAAATGCTGAAGATATACAAGGCACTAGTAGTTTAATCTAATTTTTTGTCTTTCATAAAATCTAACTCTATCCTGCACCCAGCAAATTACTAACGTTGTGCAATAAGCAGCACTGCGGTTATTCCTATGTAAGGAAAAAACCCACAAATTCTTGTCCTTGCCAGAGACTTTCTGTTGAACTTTGGCAAGTCATTTTGTCTTTCTGTGTCTCAATCTCTCTGAAAAGGGGACATGAAAAAACACATCCATTTCCCAAACAAGATGTTTTAAGAATAAAAACAATAAAATGGGGAGACATAGGGGGTGCCCACCTAAGTATTTCCCTCCCCTTAGTGAAAACTCACTGGAATCCCCTGAGTGGGAAACTCACTGGAATCTGCTTTTAACAGATTCTTCTTTCATTTTCTTTTACATCTTTGAATAACTCACGTTGAAGAGAATATTAAATAGCAATCTTCCAGGAAATGCAAGTAGCCCTGTTATGAAGCTCTCATGATGCAGCAAACACACATCAGGTCAAAGTGAAACAGCTCTTCTGTGTGCTGTAAAGACAGGCTGTAGGAGAGTTCCCAAACCCATTTCTGAACAGACTCAAATTCCTGTGTTTTCTGCTGTCTTACATAGATCTCATGTACCTGCAATATTTATCAAGTTGTTTTATTCATGTTTTTCAGCATTTCAGAGTTTCAACATTTTCTACATATGAGCACAGATCTACCTATAGAAAATTGCCTGCTTTTGAAAATCTTTCTGAGTACTACTGTACTTTCAAGACTTTTACACCTTGCTTCTGTATATGAGGAAAGATCTCCAGGAGACACAGATCCAAGAATGAGCAATAAAGAACAGTGACAACTCTCTCAACACTGACTCTTTTTATTTCCTATTTTTTAATGACTTTAGTAGTAATTTATTATAGCCCTGAACATGTAGTTGTACGGTGACTAATTTACCTAGTTTCCACTGATTGAATTGCAAGAGATTACTTCTGCAAATCATGTCTGGAGAATTATCATGTCCAGAGGTATAATGTCATATCATAAATCCAGTCATAGTAGTATTAAAATTTGACTGATACACAATGACAGTGATAAAACATGCCTTTTCCATGTAGTTGAAAAACAAAAATATGCTTTTGAAAAACACAAGAGGTGACTTTGCTGCTCACCAGACCACTAATTCAAACCCACTACTTTTTGCCTCTTACAGGAGTGAGAAAGAAAATCCCATTCTCAGGAACATGTCATCAGTTTTATTCCTTAAAAGACTAGTATAACTGCAGTGGTGCTATACTATATATTTCATCTTTATACCATTGCTAACTGTTAATTCCTACAGGTGGAAATTTTACAACCTGGGGACAAAACTACATGTGCTTATGAAAAATAAAAAATCCTTAGTGATACTTAAGCCTCAAAACCTCAGAAACAGCAAATTCTTATATACCCTTCACATTACTGCCAAGTAGAAACCATCTCTGCAACACCCTTGGCTTTGTGTGAACATGGAAGTATCCTCTAGCATTGCAAAGAGCTATCTCATACCATAAGCAGTAGTTCACAATTTCAGTCCTGTATCTGTTTGTGTTTGTCTACTGGCTCATCTTGTATTTAGAGTCTAAATTTGGAGCCTAAATTTAGCTCTGTGTTTGTCTCATGCTGTAAGAGGTAGAACATTTGCCCATGGTTATGGACACAGTGCTTGGTTCAGTGCAGATAATACAGTACCCAATACAACAAGCTTTCAGCAGAGCGGCCCTATCAATGGCTGACAACAGTTTTGCAGATCCTCTTACTTTGGTTCAGCTATATAGTTATCTCAAGCTGGTCTCCTTCTGTGTATTTCTGCCTATTTTCAGCTGCAGGAAGCACTGGCAGGCAGTGAGCTTTGGTTTCTGCTTTGAGCATTTAGCAGAGGTGTCTCTGCTTCTGTTCCCTTCAGAAAATACATATACATACATATATATAATTTTATATAGGAAACCAGTATGGCAGACTGCCGAGGTGGGGGCACAGTAGGTGTTCTCCCTGAGGTCTTGGGGGTTTTTTTGGAGAGTTTGGAAGAGGAGAATGGTAGGACAATAGCCTGTGGGCCCTGAAATGCAGCAATCCTCACGTGCAGAGAGCGAAATTCCTCCAACTGCTGCTGGACTTTGTCAAGGGAGGGACAAAGGGCAAAAAGGACACAAATGTTGGGTGGTGGTGAGGTGGCGTTTGCCAGCATCCAAGTAAGGGCTGAAACTCTATGGAAGGCATTGTAGAAGAGCATTTAAGAGGAGGGAAGATGCAGGCAAGACAGCTTTCTAGTGATTCTTCTACAGGTACTTGGCAAAGATCCTGACCAGGAAAGCTGCTCGCCTGAATTAAGAAGATGAGATTTTTATAATAGTAGACATCAGAAACATTTATCTACTTTATATTATTTCAATAATAAAATACATATATTTTAGTAATCTCATAATATCCAAGCTGGTATTCCAAAATTGGAGCACACAGGTACTTCTCAAGTTACAATTTGAATACTTACGACTACTTTTCAGACTCATGTGTCCTCTGAAAGTTCCCATCCTGGAGTACACAGGCACTGTGGCTACCCCTGGGAGGGAAGGAAAATTTATTGGTTACATATTAAGCAAACATTAACAAAGTTGATAATCTGGAAGTTCTATGGGGACTACAGAAGAGTCATCTCTTGGCCAGAATGTTCCACTACAGCTGGCTCAGGCATGAAAAGACTGGGTTTTTTGAGTTTACTTTCCCCTCCAGATTACTTCTGTTTGTTTTAATCCCTACCAATTAGTAAGACCCTTTTGACCAGATACTCTGAGAAAAAAAAATTCCCTGTTACAACAGCATCTACAGGGCAGTATTCTGCAGGCCACAAAAATGAGCCATGGCATTGTGCAAATGTCACATATTTTGCAATCTGAAAGATCATATCTGCTAAACATAAATTTTCCAGGCAAAAGAAGGAGAAGCTCAGTAAGCAACTTTGCTGCTTGTGCAGTGAGGAAAAAGCACATTAAAGGTTTTCTAAAGATACTTGATGACATAGTATAGGCTCACACCAGATAAAAGCCAGGCCCAACATATCAAAGTACATAAAGAAGCCCACTCTTCAAATTCAGGGCAAGTTGCAAGAACACAAAATTCTGAAGGCATGGAATTAGGCTCATTTTATGAAGATAGGTCCCTCTGCTGACAGCTGAATTCATCTCAGATGAGTTACTGAGCAAATTTTACAGTATGCCTTACCAGCTGAAGCGGCCAAACCTTAATTTCAAAAGCCACTTAGGTTCACAGGAGCTACACCGTCACATAGGGAATCCAGGAGATTTCAATCCCTACCTATCCAGCGGTATGGTTTGCAACACAGTCATGCTCCTAACTCCCACTAAAATCAAGGAGAAGCTGGTACCTTCATTTGGAAATCCGATTATGGAGGCAAAACTTCAGCCCTCATTTTTAAAATTAGTTAAATGATTTGTCTATATGCAAACGTTCCAGCAATAATTTGAATTATAATTTAAATAGACTTTTTCTAGTTTAAAAACTTATTTTTATTCAGCTTAATCCTGTTCCTGGTTAACTTGAAGTAAGCCAGTCACCAATGCAATGTGCATGCGTAATCTTCTCCACCAGATAAATCTTGTCACTTTAAACCCACACTTGGAAATCCATACTTCTTACGCAGATAAACCAAGTGGCATATAGGAGCCTAAAGCTCAGTAGCTTTATGCACCACAGGGTTGTCTACCAGCAGAGGTGGCTTAACTGTGAATTTACGTTTGCCTGATTAGATTTATGAGTTGCAAAGGAAATATCTCCTTAGAGATGATCCTGAATGTCAAAGGATATGCCAAGCGCCATCAGAACTAGAAAAATCAATGCAATTCTTTCTTTGGTTTCAAGGCAGTATTGTAAGTTGGGGGAGGAACCAGGAGTTCCTGACTTAGAGAATGAAACCTTTACATTTGTTCTCATACAGGATAAATTACAGATAAAAACCAGTTCTCAGGTCAGGATAAATTTTGCCTTCGAAAGCATTTCTGCAACTTCACAAGCTTTGTGTTTATACAGCATAACCAAAACCTAAGGACAGGGACTTTAGGAAGTGATTACAGGTTTTGGACCTTGATTTGGAGACACTTGACAAAGAGCCTGTTTTTCACAGAGTGTGCATTCTCAATCTGTTCTGTAATCCAGGCCCCACCACTGGTGGCTTAATCAGATTTTTGGGCAAAATCACCTGTCTGGGACAGCCTTCTTGAAGATAAAAGGATACAGGTATCAAGGAATATCATAGCACTGTTCTCAGAAAACAAAAGCTGGAAAGAATCAGTGGTCATTGAATTTTGCCACCTTAGACAACAGGTTTAAAATAAAAATACTGTGAAACAAAAGGGATCTGAGTAAATGTTATTGCTTTTCTTCTGCACTCATATTTCTAATTGTCATGGGTCCCTAAGTTAATAAAATCATCAAAAGGTCAGTTTTCTTTTTGTCTTTTGAAAACATCCTTCTGTAGTCACAACAGGATATGGACAAAGGAAGCTACTGCTCTCAAATTCAAGGTAACACATCAAAATATTTGATTATTTTTTAAAATTTTATTTATTTAGCAACACTCCTTAAGCATTTTTTTCATGTTTCGAAAGTAGTGGAACTTAATCATAGCTTCATATATACTGGCTAAGACTCAGAGGCAAATTAGTTTAGCTACATCTCACTGTGTATTACTAATAATCACTCTGATTCTTTAATGACTTTAGGAATCTAAATTACCTCTGGTTAAATCCTCACTTCTTTTGGCTTTTCCTTTTTTATGTCAACCAACTGTGAAAGTCATAGCAGATAGACAGATATGATACAGAAAGGAGCTCTTAATCATGCAAAACTTCAGAACAGAGAATAATTCTTTCTCTTCTTGTGTTCAACCCTACCATTTTAGCTCAACAATTACACCACTATGATTTGAAGTGGAAAAACATCAGTGAGAAACTGCTGAGTCAGGACAGATAAAAACGGAATGGCGCCTATCAAAATGTGCAACTGTTTGACCCAAATACATTTAGTTTAATACCTGCATGCTACGTGTAACACATGGTGCAGGCTCACCAAACAGTTACGACTGAACACAGCTACAGCAGTGGCAGATCTTACATGGGCAGTCACAGCAGTTAGGTCATGCAGTAACATTGCTGCTGTTGCCTGAACTCTGGAAACTTCCTCAAGTCTGGGTCAGATCACAGTCCCAGGCTTTGTGCAAATAGCCAAGCGCTCATTAACATACTCAAAGAGTTTACAACTCAAGTTTGCAAACCAGATAAATAGCTGGGGGAGTGTGTGTGTGCATTTTCTTCATTTTCTTTATTTCACAGGCTGAAAAAGAGTGATTTGTTCATTGTAACAAGATCAGGAGAGTTAGTGGCAAAGAAATGAAACTTGATTTCCCGAGTACCAGACCAGTGCCTAAACCTCAGATCATTTATTTTCATCTTTATCTAAAAATCTAATATGTGGACTTTTCTTTCTCATGAGAAGAAACACTGCATTGTTTCCATAGCTGCAACCATTTTTTACTTAGGGAGCCCTAAAAGCTTCTAGGAACAGTGTGTTTCCCCACAGAAAGCCATACCAAAAGGAAATGATTTTGGCAAGAGGTACTTTGAAAACCAGTGAGATTACAGTATAAAACCTGTTGTGTTTACGTTACATGATTTGTTATTATCATACAGAGTATATCCAAGGTGATGCCACTCACAATTTACTCCAGTTAACTTCAAGATCAGGCCTTGAATGATGAACACCCTTTTCCAGAGCAAAGTGTCTGACAGTGAAATGATGGAACTGTCTGATGGAGTTGCTGAATCCAAAGGGCACAGTCTCTTAGCAGTAATTTAGCAATGCTCCCTACCACAAGCTTAAGTCCTGTTGGCTTTACACACAGACTATGTAAAACCATACTTTAGTACTATTGCTAAAATAATTCAGCAGCTACGCAGGTGCTATTATCTTTGCCTTTTGTTACTGTTCTTGTTCCAGCTGAGATTTTCTGAGTTAATTTTCTTACTAGTAGCTGGTGTAGTGCTGTGTTTTGGATTTTGGGTGAGAAGAACATTGATAAAACACTGGTGATTTTAGTTTGTGCGAGGTATGTGGTGTTTACACCAAGTCAAGGATTTTTTAGCTTCCTAGGCTTTGCCAGGTGCACAAGAAGCTGTGAGAGAGCATGTCCAGGACGGCTGACCCAGGCCGGCCGACCCAGGCCGGCCAAAGGGGTGTTCTCTAACATATAATGTCACACTCTGTATGTAACTGGGGAAACCAGCCAGGACGTGGGATGGCTGCTTAGAAGCAGCCTGGGCATTGTTGGGTTTTTTTGTCTGTGTGTGTGAACAACTGCATTTGTACACTGCTTGTTTTTATTATTGTTGTTGCTGTTATTATTACTACTATTATTACCCCGTTTTGTTATCCTATTAAACTGGCTCTATCTCAACCCACAAGGTTTTTTCACCATTGTCTTCCCTATCCCCTTGGAGGGGAGGGGTAAGTAAGCAGCTGCGTGGTGCTCAGTTACCTGCTGGGGTTAAACCACAACACTTAGATAGAAACCTTTGAAGGAATGGTATTAATTTTGTGCAGCTTTTCACTTGAGGCACAGCAAATTCAGAGAGAGTAGAGCTTCTGCCTCATCTCTGCTTAAACTTGGGTATAGTAACAGAAGCGGCTGTGTTTTGGGATAACTGCAGAAAGGAGGACTTTTCTAAATCAGTCATAATTTATGACCACCTCAGTTAAACCTATATAAGACTGTCCTAGCTCTGGCCAGGCCAGGGTTGTCCTCCCTAATCAGCCAACACAGGTAAGCTGAGTCAGCCCAGGTGAGCAATGTTAGCCAGAGCTGTTTTACACACCACCTGACACCACTTGCCCATAAAAGCAGCTGGTTGGGGAAGGGCATGGACTGGTTTTGGGGGGTTTTTTTGTCTCTAGGACTGTTGGAGTGTGACTGGGATGTTGGGATGGCAGCTCTCTGTACTCCTTGGGCCAATAAGGTACTCTGTGTTACCACTGGGTGTTGGTGTAACTAGACATTATTGTTCTGTATTCACTTTGATATTTGGCAGTAAACTGTCCTTATCCTAACCCACGGTGGCTCTGCCTGTTTCCCCTCTGGGAGTGGGTGAGTGGCTTAGTGGGCATTTGGCCTCTAGCCAGGGCTAAACCACCAGAAAGACACAGAAGGGAATCTATGCAACATACTTGATAGTTACCTATCCAACTTTAAATTAAGCCCTGATATTTGCAGGCATTGGGTAAGGGAACAAGTCCCAGATCTAGCAAAGGCTTTTTTTTTTTTATTTAATGATGTTTTGCTATCAACATAGTCTCTCCAGTTTCTCTGTGTTTTCTGCATTTCTGTAATACCTGAATCTTTTTCCTACACAAATGCTGTAGCAGTCAATTTCATTTGTGTTAAACTGCTTTAATTTCAGTGGATTATAACAAAGCAATTCAATCATCAAGTGAGATACTTTGCTATTTCACATCAATGCACAGGTCTTTTAGCAGGAGACCCAGGCTGCAAATTATATGGAAGAAAACCTAGGTCTTTCTTATAGCAGACAGATAGATACAAAAATGCTTCACAGGGTATTGTTTCTACTGGATATAAAACACAGCACACCTACAAAGGTGACAGTAACAGTGCTGAATGGGAGTTAGAGAAAAGAGAAATGCTTTTTTTATATTTTGGTTAATAATAACACACAGATACATGACACTGCTAATGGCATTCACAGAAGACATAAGACAGACTCTTTCTGAATATTTTGAGTGATGTACAATGAAATCAATTAAAGCACACAGCTAAGAAGTTGTTGCTGTGAGAGGATCGTTCCCCAAAAACAAAGGGATTGATTCTGTAGCTTTGTATTTGCCTCCAATAAGCTGCTGAGAAGCATCAGCTCCCAGATTTTCCGGGCTTTGTGTGTTGCAAGACTTGGCTCTCAGTACAAGAGTTAGGGACAAGTGCAATATTTAAAGAAGGTTTCAGTATCAGTCTAGTCTCCTGTGCTATTATTCACTAGTGATAGAACATCCTCTTTGTGAAATCACCACGTTCTATGGCGGGTTAAAAATCAGCCACATTGCCATTAGGCCATTCCCATGCAGAGGGATGCTTAGTACAGTTCTGAAACAGACAGATCTGATCATACATATTAAGCAATTGAATTTATACTTGAAAACCTTCTCGGGGGGTTCTATTGATAAGTAAGTTTGTGTAAAAAGGAGTGGACCTTCATCCACAGTAATACAGAAGTACAGTATCTGAGATATATGTATGGCAGTTAGCGTGCAGAATTGGTTATCTGACATGCAATACTTGTCAGCATCCTAAAAATCCACGTTAGTTTCTTGGTGGACTGGTATCCTACTGGGTCCATGTCTGAAAACTTGCAGTAGCCTGCATCCCTCATCAGGCAGGAGATACGGAATCAGCATTTGCATACTTAATCCAGAACATGAAAACAAACACAATCTGACCATTGTTTGTGCAGCATTTTAAAGGAGGTTGGAAAAATTTCAGAAAGACAGGACTTGTGTGGGCATTTTTTAGTAATTTTTTTGTTACTCTTTCTCTGTTGTGGACCTGAAAGCTACAGATCACATTTGTTTGGCCTTCCAGTTGAGCAGCAGGAAGCCTGAGACCTTTGAGAACTCGTGTTATTCCCAAGCTCTAAGTCTTGAAGCACTGGGAGACCTTCCTCTGGGCTTCTTGGGACTAACTGGTATGAAGAGCTAAAGAATTATTTGTGAACCTATGAGACAGAGCCTCCAGATTCAGTGAATTTAAATGTAATGAATAATAAAATTTAAAGGCATGAACAGGGGGGTTCTAACACAGATCTTAATAGGGCATCATTTATTTTCCTTCATATTGGACCATCCTTTGGAAGAGTTCTGCCACTTGACTGCCTCTACTAAAGCCTACCAGACTTGTATTGCATGAATGTGGTATTTAATTATCTGATAACTTAAACTGCATGATTAACTATTAAGAGCTGAAGGCAAATTAAGCAACTGCTACAGTTATGTAAGTGATACCCTAGAGAGCCCCTATGAAGATATGCGTGAGCCCATACCCAGGACATCCTCCCACCAATCTGCAGGATCCAATTTTAGCAGTGTGCTTGTCAGCTGCAAGGCCCCTCAGCAGGGCACAGACACTCCTTTTCAAATGCCTTTGCTGTCACTGGGTGGTATCCACTTGTAGCTAGAGAGAAAACGTGGAGAAGCAAGAAGAGACAGATGAAAGGAAGAGAGATCAGGGCAGTCCTTCATCATAATCCTTTTGATGTAAAAGGGAGATGTTATAGTTTGGGTATCAGTACAGGCAGAAAAATAGGAAGAGAAGACAAATAATAAGAAAACCATGAAAGCATGTGGAAAAATTATGAGTCTGCTCATTATTCTCCATCTCTTTTCATTAGAAGAGCAGGACACAGTTCAACTAGCAATAGATTTTAGAAAGCTGTCTGTCTTTTGTAAGTGCTCAGACATTTTCACTCAGTTCTACATGTCATTTCCAGGTAGCTGCATACAGATCAATTATTCTCATCCAGGATAGACTCATAATTTCCTAGTAAAACTTTCAAGGTTCTTAAATAAATAGAAAGAGAACCGTAATTGTATCAGCCCTTTTATCCCAATTAAATAGCTGAGAGTTGCTCAAGTACTGATTAGCCTATACTCTTGCCCTGCAGGATAATGAATCACTCTTATTGGGTTTTTCATGGGCCAGAGCTCATCTGCAAATTGTTATCCTTTACACAGTATCCAAATGAGAGAACTTCTTAACAGCAGGGAGTCTATTCATTAATATATAAACTCTAGCTGATGAAGAACAAATGACTTGATTGCCCGAGAAGGTAACTGAGCTACCTCTCAAGTATGCAGCCATGCTGTGGTAGTTCATGGATTTCAGTGGGCAACACAGTCAAGTACTTATTTCAATGAAGGCAGGAACCCTTTCCTGAATTTCTAAAATGAGCACATTGTAAGTGAAGCACTTCAGCTTGCATTTATCAACAAGAAATATGGCCCCATCCTGGGTAGGTAAAAGCAAGATATAAATAAGTTTATGCTGTCTCTGCTGATGGATACAAACCCGCTGCTGGCACATTACTTCAGTTATTTTAGACTCCTTTGAAAATTTAATCTGAAATCACTTCTACCCCTATGTCCCTTCCAAAACCCTGCTTCTCTTAGTAGGGAGAAGACTGACTTTACCAAGGTGGGTGCAATACAGTCTCTCCCTTATTCTCGTGCCCAAGAGTCACCTCAGACACCATCTCTAGCTTGAAAATATCCATTTCTCTACTGACTGGGAGGTTCATGGCAGCATCCATCCAAGGATGTGCAGCCTACGCCACCAGCATGGCCCACTCTCCCCCAGAACAAGCAAATGCTTTCTCTCTATTCCCTGTGAAGAGAGTCAAGTGCTGAGGCAGTGGAAATTTCCTTCAGCTTCAAGTTGCTATGAAGGGTTCTGCTGCTTAGCTCTGCAGCAATGTTCTATTTACCAGACTAGAAATGACTTTAGGAATATATTTATAATTGGTACATGACTTAGAGCATCAAAGACCATGATGTGTACCTTTTTCTCTTCCAATCTGTCTTGTCTAGTTAAACCAGAGGTCTAAAGTTTCTCAGGGCAATAGCTGTCCTTCACTCCATGCAGATATGTGCCTCACAAAACAAGTCTCAATCCGTCATATTCAAACAAGCACGCAGAGCATCAGTGAGTCAGGAGAATAATCCAAGTACAGATAAGCACTGAATCATGAGGTGGGTGCTGTTGGAAGACTGAGGTTTATATGCTCACCACTCAGGCTAGCCAAAGATTGAAGGCCAAGATTTTTCCCCAAAAGGCTGAGATAGGAACAAAGGAAGGAGGGTGAGCATTAGGGGAAAGAGCTGTATTCTTGCTCTGGTTTGATATTTTCCCAGGCATCTACTTATGGCCGGTACAGGAGACCTACTTGACTAGATGAACTTCTAGTCAGATGCAAGGTGGCACTGGTAAAAAGTTTTGCCACTTTAGATGATCTTTGAGGTCTCTTCCAACTCAAAGCATTCTATGATGCATAGTATTCTATATTACTGGAAGGTTTCTTCTGGAGGTGTTCTTGACTGATAACTTCTCTCCATTGTTCCAAGCAAGATCAAGTCACAGGCTGCATTGTGGCCACTTACCTACACCCAAAAGAAAACAATTTTCTACCAGTCTTGCACATTTTATTGGCTGGGCTCCTCTAGCCTATAAAGGCTGAAACTGAGACTAATGCCTAGTGAAAAAAAAGCATGGAGAAAATACATTCTTAACTAAAAGGCCTTCATACAACATATTCTGTTAATTTTATCCTACTGTCTAGATGACAAGGAATGGCCGGACATGTGTGAATTAAAAATAACAATGAACCTTAAAAAAGAAATTAAATCAAAAGGATGAAATAGAGCATGGATAAGACTAACCAGAGCAGCTGGTAATTGCCATCTCCTATCCCCTGAGTTTTAGGTATTTTTTCCTCTACTTGACTGGGACACCACTGCTCACGCACATGCTTTGACTTTTTCTATATAACATGACATTGATGTGTTATTGCCTGGCAAAGCAGTGAGGAATTGCTGAATTTCCCCCCTTTTTGTCAGGTATAATGCACTGTCAGAGATAACGAGCTTCTAGTACAGTTGTTGGAACTACAGTATTACATGAATGAGTCTATAATTTATTTTGTTTAGGATTTGGCAAGAAAATAATTTAATTCCATTAAATTATCATACTATTTATTATTATTCTATTATTTCTACTTTCCATTTTTCAGCCCACGGAACTATAAATCATCACTGATGTGCCATGTGGTAGGTCAAAGGTGACCATCTTGAACATAAGATCTTTACAAGGAACTACAGTTCACATTTGAAACCTGCTGGCTCACAGCAGTTAGCTACAAGATTCAGCAGTTCACAAAGGTAATACAGCCTCTTCCAGCAGCAGCTGCAGCAGATAGAAATAACAGACTGATGGTTGAAGGGGAGGAAAAAAATTTGGGAACTTTTTCTTTTCTTTATGTCACTTCAGGGGCATGCTGTGCACTTGGCAGGGCTGCCAGGAAGCTTACTACAGCACCTTCAACGCTGGTAAGGAGTAATCAGTGCCAGGTGTCACAAAGCCAGGCCAAGATTGGCCACAACTGTGGCCACAGCAGTGACAAGGGAGGGTGAAGTGCCGGATGCTAGCAAACTGGAAATTTCTCCAGGGTAGGCAAATAATCCTGCTGGTGGCCAAAAGCCAATAAACCAGCTCTGCTCTGTCTATTCATAAAGCCTCCAGCATAAGGATGGCTGAACAGCAATATATCTGTTCCTAAATGGAAATAAAAACCCATAGGAGAGTGTATGAAACCCAGTTCAGGGGATAACTGCAGAGCCACCATAAATCAGGATAAGGATATTAACACAGTCAGTTCAAGAAGCTGAGCTTTCAGGAACTTTTTAGTTATGTTTGTCAATAAGATGTTTGCTTCTTTGTATAAGAATTGCAACCCATCTAGTTCAGCATCCTGCCACCAGAATCCTACACTTTAAGTACCTGAAAAAACCCTCAGCGAGTGTAGGTATGTGCACATACATATATATATATGCTTGTATGTGTACACTTATATATATATATAAAACCTCCACAAACTTTTTGTCCTCATTTTACATCTTCTATGAAACCAGAAGTAACCTTCTGAATAAAGATTCATTACTCTTCCCAATAAATCTATTAGAATTCATTACAGTGTAGTTGATACATCAGTTTGTTTCATTTCTAAACACAATTAAAAGGATGAGAAACAGGATCTTGGTATTTATCAATACTTGGTAGTATTAGTAATAACTTCAGCAGCTGCCTTGAAAGCATTTCAGCTCATCTAAATAGGTAAGCAATATTAACATTTGCAAATTTTCCAAGTACTACTCCTGTTAACTGTATACTGTGATACTTTGCCTAAAGAAGCCAAATGAACAACTTCCAAGTTTAAAATTAAATAATTAAAGACAGCCACTGATATCTAAATTTGCTGAGACAAAATTAAATCCACAATTACAGCCAAATTCTCTAAAGTTACACTGTGTACAAAGTTAATGTGGTATTGAAGGACAGGGGAAAATATGGCATCAGATATTAGTGACAAACTCAGCTAAGGTTAAGACCAGCAAGTTTCTGGGATAATTATAAGTTAGTGTGATTTGTTTGTGTGGTTTTGGCTTGACTAATCAGATATTGCAGAATGAATATAATGATGTTACAATGCTTCTTTCCTGAGTGATAAGCATAAAAGCTTGCAGTAAGAATCCACTTCACATACAGAATGGAGCCAACCAGTTGCAAATAACTAAAGGCGCTAAGATTTTCTCATTATCTTAATGGATCAGGCTGCCAACAGCAGCCGAATCTTTGTCTTTGTTTACCTGCCTGCACCTTTATATTCCTGGGTATTTGTCAGAAGAGATAATATGTCTCTACATTTTTGTGCACCCAACAGCTCTTCTTACATGAGTAAGCGTGTTTCTATAATCTCAGCTATGTAAGCTTTTCATTTATGTAGATAGGAACTTTTAATTTTTGTGGCAATTTCTTGATATTTTTTCATATTATGCTAGTCAAGAAATCATCAGGACACCTTTTTGTGTATTTTAATTTCTTTATAATTCACTAAAAAAGGGCAGGGAAAAACCCCCATAAAATCTGTTTTCCATTTTTAATCCTTTCCAAAACTGGCCTGGTAAAATACTTAGGAAATGTATAATTGCTGTATTAGGCAAATGCGTTTTACTTTTGCTTCTCAATCACCAATGTAAATTTGCTTGCAGCTCTGACCTCCACTGAAGCCCACAGTGATATTGACAATAATGTCAACAAAGTCACGACTAGATCCTTTAAAAACACTTGGGTGTTTTCAAGCAGAAGATATGAAGAAATATGGGCAGGTACATATGTGTGTTTGCGAGAGCAACGAAAAGGCCACAGCTCTGTCTTATATCCAAAAGCTCACCTAGTTTCTTCAAACACCATCAGTGCTTGGCTGAAAAAGACTTTGTTGGCAATTAAAGACATCATAAAATGAACCCTCCAAAATGTGTAGCAAAACTGGACAATTTCAATTAAACTTTCAATTTGCTGAAAAAAAGCCATTTTCTGCTAGCTGTTCAACAATAACAGAAAAGTACCTAATTGCAACGAGCGTCTCTGAAGCAAGACTGAGTATCATCAGATGCTTGAACATTTGCAATGGGCTGCTGACTATGCTACTGCAGCAAAATGCTGGCTGTCTTCATCATGGAGACCAAACTCTTCTCAGGAAAAATATTACAGGGAAGTGGGAAAGTTTTCTGGGTTTTGTTTATTTGCTTTCTCTTATCTTCTCAAATGATGCTAGGTGCAGGTTAGATCAGAATGCAAGCAGGGCATTCAGCAGGACAAAACAACATAATTTAAAACTACAGCACCGTTAAACTACCAGGCTTTACAGCCACATGAATTTCTTTTTCATTGTGCAAGCAAGAGGATTCCTGTTACAAGGCAAAATTAGTTAACAGAGCGAGATCATACAACATAGTAGGGGAGCCCTGCTGTTACTTGCTGAAAGAATGTCAGAACTGAAAGGAGGAGGTATTAAATGTAATTCCCTGCTGCTCGCTCTCTTAAGGCACAGGCAGCTCTCTACTGGAGGCCTGCTAGCTGCAATCAAAGTTTGCCCTAAGAGACCTTCTCCACCATAAAGCCATAAGCAGCAGCAACAGCAGACTATAAAGCTCTTATTAAATTTAAGCACAATCCAGGAAGCCTTAAGCAGTGGAGAATTCTGAGGGAAAGGTAATTCTGAGTGAGGCTCCACAGGATTTCACAGAATCAGAGAGCGGGTCAGGAGGAAAGGGACCTCTGGAGGTCAGCTGGTCCAACCCCCCTGCTCAAGCAGGGCCACCCAGATCTGGTTGCCCAGGGTCATTTTCAGATGGCTTTTGAATGTCTCCAAAGTCAGAGATTCTGCTGGGCAGCCTATGTCAGTGTCACCCTCACAGGGAAAAGTGTTGGCCTCAGAGGGAAGAGTGCTTCCTGATGTTCAGAGAGACCCTCCTGTGTTCAAGTGTGTGCCCACAGCCTCCTGTCCTTTCACTGGGCACCACCGAGAAGACCCTGGCTCTTGGCACCCTGAGCTGCCCGGTTCCCTCGACACAGCCTCGGGGAAGCCCCCCACCCCCTCACAGCCTCCAGCGAGGGACGAGCTCCCTCCCGCCTGCTGCCCGTGGGTGCCGGGTTACCTCGCAGGTGCGGGATGGGGGGAGGAAGGGTGCCTTCGAAGTCCCACAGTGCGAGACCCACACAGCAGCAGCTGCCGGCTCGCGGGGATCCGCCTGGCAACCGTGGCTGCCCCAGGGAGGAGCCATGCGGTCGCTCCCTTTTCTCTGCCCTGACCTGCCCTTCCCTGCCTGCCCTGACCTGCCCTGACCACCTCCCACTCTGGGCTTGCTGCCCACCACCCTGCCTTCTCCAGAAGGAGGTCTCCACTTCAAAGCAGTGCCCTTGACGGGCATTCTGAAAGCACTTTAAGTGACTCCTTTATAGCTCTTCCTTCTCATACTTCAAGCCAAGCCTGGATCTCAGCAGCAAAGGCTGGCAAAGTGTGCGCAGGGTGCAGCCAAGGACCCAGCAGACCCCTGAGTGCTTTCAGAAACACAGGTAGAACAGGGTGACAGACAAAAGGTATTGGCTCATCAGATTAAATATTTAGGGCTTCAGCGTGGGGTTGGTGCTTTAAACAATAACTGTGTGCCTGGGGCAGGCTGCGAACCAACACCTCTGCCTCTGGGCTGAGGTGAAAGAAAGACTGAAGTGACCAGAGGGCAGCATTGACTGTCAGGGTGACCTACTAGGAGTCTGCTTTCGAGTGCTTCCCAACTGTGTGTCTCTTGGAAGGTGTTACAAAAAATAATGCCTTGAGCCCCACACATTTAATGTTAAGAATGAGACAGGATGGGTAAGGAGTTGGCAGAAAAACACATTTTTGTGCCATCAGTAACATGCTATCGATTGGGATATGAACAACTGAAGCATATATGTCAGTCATAAAAGTGCTTATTTACCAATATACAATCTCTAGCATACCTTAGAAAGAGACATTATTGTAGGAGTTCATAGACTTTTTTTGAGAATGTGCATTCACCTTGAAGGGTATGTCCTCCCTTGGTATGTAAAATTCACATTTAACTGGAGCTTCATATGCGTAATGAACCAGCATATAGCTCAAGGCACACATGGTCCATCACTGGCATCCATTATCTCTATTAAGTGACCAGAGGATAAACTTTCTGCAGTTCAAACTTTAATGATGTATTTACCCAGACCTCTGTGACTTCTGTCTTTCAGACTATGAGGCTCCAAAAGAAGCTGTTAAGTTGTGCCACAGAACAGAAGAAATCAAAGTGGAAGAATTACAGGCCACAGCATCAAGCAAAGAAGTTCAAATACCATAAGCAAAGCAGCTGGATAGGCTGATGTAATTTTGAAACAAGTCCTTCACAGGATTATTAGAGGTGATTATATCTAGCCTTTTCTGAGCTGAGATAGTGTTTTAGAACTTCATCTGAAATAATATTTTAATTAACTGCTAGTTATTGTACACTGTTATTCATTGTGCTCTAGCCAATGCAGAGGAGTATCTTTGTTTTAGTTAATTTCACCTACTGGACACTCTGCGTAGAACATCCTTGTCATTGGTGCTCCTTGAGTGTAGTTAGAGATTTAAAGATCACAACCATGCTCCAGAAAATTGTCTAAGCTGAAGAACACACCTTGTACCAGTGCCTTGCTATATGTAGAGAGTGGCACTGCTATTTCAGAGTCATACTGGTGACATCCCCTCTCTAGAGTCTGTCTTTGAGCCAAGTGGTGTATAGGGCAAGAAAGTTTGTAGAATAAAGCAACAGTTGCACAGGAGGGAGATTAAACTTCCAGCTTTAGAAAATTATGTTCAGTGTTTTCAGACACTTCAAAATAAATTATGCCCTGGTGGCAAGGGGAAGATAGACTTTCTCTCCCTAAAAGTCTTCAGATTAAATCAGGTAGCTAAACATTTTCATCTTATAGCTTCATGTCTTCTAGCAGATCACTACAGGTGACAAATGTTCTGAAGGGCAAGCTGTGCTTTAAATTTCACCTAGGCAATTAATTTGCATACAAATAACTGACTAGTCCTTTAATTATCCCATAGTTCTGTTGATGATAGACAAGAGCCATAGCTCATACTCCCTCAGTTATGTTGGTGTAGCAAGAATAACAAGTAACTTAAAAAAAAGTATTTTTGTTTCTGAAGTCAGCACACGCATCTCCGAATTCACACAGGGAGCAGATGTAATAAGTAAGAAGATACCATTTATACACAGCCGCTATTCGGGGCTGAACTGTGCTTAGGAGAAAGTTGCGTACATCATAAGCCTGCAATCAAGAAAAGTTGCTCATAATGTGCTGATTCTTTTAGAACCAAGACAAGGCTTTTACATCCTTTAAACAACCACTTTTCTCCTATCAGTCATTGTTTTGATTGAAGAGAAGGAAAACCAAAACAAACACCTTATGCAGAAGATCTAGAGCTATTTTGAAGTGCTTCCTTTACAAATGCGCCTCTTGGGACCCAGTCTCTCACATAGAGTGGATCTCTTGCCTGAAACATCCTTCCCTGTGAACAGGTAGGTTTGATGCTTTTATTGCCTTTTAATCTAATGGACAGGTTCCTAGCTTGTGTTTAATTAACATACCTTATGCTGGCGCTCTTGAAAAGGGGAAAAAAAAGGTTCACTGAAAGAAAACTATTAAAGATATTCAGAATGTTGAAGAATAAGCAAGAGATAAAGGAGGTCAAACAGAAAATTGCTAGTTATCCTCATAAGGACAGAAAAAGCTGTTTGCTGTTCTTCCTTTGCTTTCTTTAGACTTAGCAGCTTCTTTTCATGCTGGCCGTGATAGACTTCTGATTACAGCTTGTTTAACTCAGTAGCAGGATCTTTTTTTGAAGACCCTATTCTGCAGGAATAAGGCAGTGTCAATCTTAGTTTATATGAGGCTTCTGATTCAATAAGTTTATGAGCAACATTAGTCTCATACCTGAAAAGAGAGATAAAACTCTTTCAAAATGATTCAATCAAAGTTATAATCAGTGTTTGGATTTCCAAATGTCATTCAAGATTAAGCAACTTTTTTATTTCAATTCACAACTGGGAATAAAAAGCTTTGAACTTTAAACTTGATTATTATGACATTTCTGTGATGTTGTTATTTTCACTTTTTCTGATACAACTTGGTCAGAACACAACATATGAAGAAGCAACAATAAATACCAGTATGTTTCTGTAACCTTTATTTGAGTGAGTAATAGCACTGAATTTTGGGGGACTGTTCCTGCTATAGGGACCTCAGAAATGGGAAGTTATTTTGTTCTTAAAGATATAGATAGTTAATTAGTTAAATACGAGGAAGATGTAGAAAAATTCAGTTTTGTTGGGCTTTTCAAGAGGCACAGCAACTAAACAAACAGTTGAGTGATCTAGCAGCAGCAGGAGACCTGCTAATGCAAATACTTAGTGGTGACTCATAAAAACAAGCCGAAAGAAAAACATTAACCAGCTTGCCCTTTCTTCCCCTCCCTTCCTCCCTCCCTCTCTCTTTCCCCTCTAATTCCCTCTATTCTCTATCTTAAAAGCATAAGCAGATCAACACCTACTTGCATATGGTACATCCAAAAGAGCTGGTAAGGGAGGCAAAAATGAGATGCCATCCCATTTTAAAACCTAGACCAATCTTCCTTCTCCGGAATCACTTAAAGCAAAGAGGTATAAAGAGCTTATCTATCTGTCTTATTAAACTCTTAGGTACCATCTTGGTGTACAGGGCTAGCCCAACTATGGCAGTCAATGCTGGAATAAAACCAAACAAGACTAAGATTTTAAATGTAGTGCTGCAAAAACTCCTTAGAGGCTTTAAAACCTAATTTTCAGAAATACAAGTATTAGAAGCAACTGAATGCTCCCAACCTTTAGCAATGTATCTGTGGGATTTTCATACAAATTCATGTTATCGTTGGTCTTCTGCTTACTTTCCCTCTGTATGTCTTCCAGTGGACATTGTTATAAGCTGAGTGTACCATAATGTGTTTGGCATTTTCTATGCCGTTTCCTGTGGCTTTACTATTCTTATTTTTCTTTCCAGGAAGCTGCAGTCACATGAGTTTAACCAACACACCTCTTACATTGTGAAGTGGTTGTGTTAGGAATTGAAAAGTATCATTGTCTGTCTTTGCCACGTAGAATTTTCACTAGGGAGGAGACCGTTCTCTTAAGAGGCTCTCTAAAGAACAAGTTTTACTTCTTTAGGAAGCATACCAACTGCCAATGCTTATACCAGCCTGTGAACATTAGTGGAGATGGTGCATCTTGCAAGTTCAAGCACACCATAAGGACTGCAGAATTAAGCTGCTGCTGAGATTAGTTCCATCATCTTCTTTTTTATATATAAAATACAAAATCTGCATTCTCACTCATAACCAAGCTAAACTCATGGGTACTTATAAATGTACTTACATCTGCTCATTTATCTCTGAGTACATCTTAATGGCACAGTTATGAGTTACTCATATTGTTGCTGAAATTTAAACATAAAATCTATCCTTTGTGTTTCTCATATATATAAATAGCCTGGTTTGATTCTTGGAAACCTTTAATTTCTGGCTGCAATATGCTGGTAGAGGAACATGTTTCTAAAATACATGTTTCCAACCACTGGAAGGAAGTCTATCTTACTAATATCTTTATCATTAATTTGCAGTAATGATCCAGAAACTCAAACCAGCAGGAAGGATAAAAATAAAGAGGCAAGCCTTAAATAGCTTGTTGACAGAGAAGTTTTAGAAATAAATTTAACCTCAGTCTCAGCTACAGTGACCACTTGCCCTCTCTTTTTATATAATAGAATTATATAATGATTTTGGTTGGAAGGGACCTTTTAGATCACCTAGTTCCAGCCCCCATTCCATGGGCAGAGACACCCTCCACTTGACCAGGTTTGCCAAAGCCCCATCCAAACTGGCCTTGAAAATTTCCAGGCAACCTGTGCCAGTGCCTCACCACCCTCATAGTAAAGAATTACTTCCTAATATCTAATCTAAATCTACAGTCTTTTAGTTTAAACACATTACCCTTTTTCCTATCACTAGACTCCCTTACAAACACCCCTCTCCAGTGTTCCTGTAGGTATTAGAAGGCTGCATTTAGGTCTCCTTGGATCTTTCTCTTCTCCAGGCTGAACAAGACCAACTTGCTCAGCCTGTCTTTACAGGAGAGGTGCTCCAGCCTTCTGATCATCTTTGTGGCCCTCCTCTGGACTTGCTCCACCAGCTCCATGTTCTTCTTCTGTCAGCAGCCTCAGAGCTGGAACGGTACCCCAGCTGGGGTATATGGGATTGTGTTATCTTCTAGTTAATGTTTTGTCATGTGTCTGTCAAGTGGACACCATTCCCTGATCCTTCATAGGAACCTACATGATGTAATGCAACCCCATAAGAGAAGGCAGGATTTGGGGGCTGGTGCAAGAAGTCTATTCTCTAAGGCCTGTTTGGCGGTACACCATCAGGACCTTTAGTCATGCTATGAACTTTGTAAGCAGGACTGGTGGATTCTACAGGTCCGGAAGTCATGAAGCTAATAAAGCATAACAGTTATAAAGTACCTCAGCATGGATGAACCCATCTACCAGCCATATGGAGCACTGCAATAATTGAGTCTCCGCAGGCACTCAAGACACACATCTGTAGTCTGATAGAAGATATTATCTTTAGGAACTGTGTCAAGTTGGTCTTGGAGTGGAGGATTTAACATCTTCACCTGAGACCCTGCTGAGTATCAGTCTTCTGTGTTCATTGCAGAATATACGTCTGCACAGCTAAAAGAAGGATTAACATGGATTAAGTCTTTTTTAGAGAAAGGCAAGATCGAGTATGGGTTTGCAGATGGACCTTCTTTCCAAAATGAAATCCGTGACCCAGTGATTCAAAGCCCTTCACGTTCAAACAAAAAGTGACCAGCATAGATGTCGATGGGCAACTGTGGGATTTAATTTATGGTATTGACAGCAATTCAAATTATCACTGTCATTGTTAGTAAGGTAGTTATTAAATTAACTAGTTTAAAAATAGTTAGCAGGATCTGTTTCATAATACTTTCAACAAATCTCAACCTGTATGCAGATGGAAGATCCCTGTTAAATTGAAGTACAGGGATATCCACTGAAGTATCCAGTGTCAGAAGGGCCCATTCCATGGCATTGTCATGCCTTGTGTTACCTTAGCTGTAACATTATGTTGCCTCAATCACTATGAAAGCCTTGTTCACTGCATTGTGCAAGAGACCTGGTGATTGCTTCCCAGCAGTAATGAGAATGAGTTATGAGCCACTCTGCTTCTTCCTAAAATAACAGGGAATGAATTTCATGTGGGCAAACACTTGACTCATTCTTCTTGGAACTGATAGCTTACCACACAGGACTTGGAGGCTGCTCAGTGAACCGGTCCATGGTTCACAGGAAGAAGAAGCCTCCAGAGGAGCTCAAAGAATAACATTCTTGCCAAAAATAACCCTGAGCACTAAAAACAAATTGAAAAAAAAATTGGTTTACTTGTAAATGTGTTGCAGCAACACGTACCTCCAGACATATCTGAGAGATGAATGGTACAGCCATCTTTGTCCCTTCACTCTTCTCCTTCCAAGTAATCCTTCTTCCCAACCAAACCAGCGCTGCGTATGATATACATGACTGAAGGTCCTGAGTCACAAGAGCTATGTCAGCTGCTGCTGGTGAGGACCCTGATGCAAGACGTGAAGGTAAGAATGGCTGCCCTAGGGCAATTGCACTGATACCATGGTATCTGCGGAGGGACTGAGAAAAGCAGAATTTAGGAAACGACAGAACTATAACAATGGTGGTGTGAGAGAGGGACAACCCCTCGTGTGATGCTGTACAGGGAGGGTGGGGTATGTGCCATTCTTGGAAGGTCCCAAATGAATATGCAAAGGATGCAATACCGCATGTTGTGTTGTAGGTTTCAGCACAGTTTTGTATGCATGAGCCAGCAGTGTGCCCTTTCGTCCAAGAAAGCCAATGGTATCCTGGAGTGAGTTAAGAGCATGGCCAGCAGTTCAATGGACATTATCCTCCCCCTCTGCCCTGGTGAGGCCACATCTGGAGTCCTATGTCCAGTTCTGGGGTCTACGTTTCAAGACAGACAGGGAACTACTGGACAGTGTCCCGTGGAGTGTGACAAAGATGATGAGGGGACTGGAGCATCTCTCCTATAAAAAAAAGGCTGAGAGAGCTGGGTCTGCTTAGCCTGGAGAAGACTGAGAAGGGATCTGATTATTACTTATAATATCCAAATCCTGGATGTTTGAATGATGGGTCCAGACTCTTTTCAGTGATGCCCGGTGACAGGACAAATGGCAACAGGCACAAACTGAAACACAGGAAGTTCTGCCTCAATATAAGGAAAAGCTTCATCACTGTGAGGGTGACAGAGCACTGGGACAGGCTGCCTAGAGAGGTTCTGGAGTCTCCTTCTCTGGTGACATGTTCCTGTGCAACCTGCTTGAGGTGATCCTGCTTTAGCAGGGAGGTTGGACTAGATGATTTCCAGAGGTCCCTTCCAAACCCTACCTTTCTGTGAGTCTGCGAAGCCGTGATTCTGTGTGTGAACATGGGTCTGGGAGTGAGATGCATTCGGGACAGTGGAAGTGATACATCTCTCCTACCTGTTCACACACACTGGTGAATCAGAGATCACCTTTTCTCCCATATCATCCCCAGATGCTCTGTGTTTTTCCCTCAGCTGTATAGCTGACTTTGGTGAATGGCATGGCCAAGTGTATGCCATGGTTTTGAATCTATGTGTTTTATCTTGACTGACAGACCTTCTGCAGACTCTTTGGCACGCAGTAGCAAATGGCTCACTGACAGCAGAAGGAATATGTCCTTCTTGGAGATGTGAATCCTTGCTTGGATGAAGGAGCTGCTGTGTTCTGCCAGCTAGCATTCTTACTGATTGTTAAGTTTCTGAATTAAAAATTATTTAACTCTCAGTGAGGCAATATGTGCTATGAGGTGCTGCTGTGACATGAATCTTTATGGATTGTAGCATAGATGGGGAACCAAGCCCACCCCTACCCACACATCTTCATGTTCCTTTCCCTACCCCCTGCGAAACCACCCTTTCCCAGCAGTGATAAAACATTCTTTCCCCCCTCACAATTTTAAACAGGGAGCTAAAGAGAGTGATCAGACTATCAAGAGTAAGGGAAAAAGCCTGGAACTGCTTGGTGGTAGTGGGAAGTAAGAGAGAGGAATCGAACACATCCCAAAGTCATCCCCTTGCTTCTAAAATATGTAATTCCAGCACTGATACCACAGAAAGACTAATCTTTACCATTCCTGGGAAAATTTCAGCCATGTCTGCTCTGAGAAGTGCACTTATCATCCTCATTTGTTTGCTGACAAAGCAGCCTTCATTCCAGAGATGGCATGGGTCTCCAAGGAAAGAATAACATTTCTGTTCCAGAGTATTAGTGGCCTGAGGCTGATCTCTGTAAACTGTCTACAACTGAAGCTTCTCTGCACTGGGAAATGACATTCATGTTGGAACAGGAATGCAGGAAATTAATGTGGTAACAAACACAGTGCTAAACACAACAGTGTATTTGGAGTTGGGCTCTCATTTATGCTAAGCCTTGCTTAACTACACAGGAAGCTATAAAGGGATCTTGAGGTGGATAAAATTATTGGAGTCAGGGGTTTTTAACAAGACGTGGAATACTCCAACTCGAAAAACACATTTTAATGCAATTTACTGGTGTAAACAGAGTGGGAAATGAGTAATTTAAAGGAGGCCATTGTAATTCTCTTAATTGGTCATGGTAGCTTCATGCTGTAGTTGGAATTTGTACTTGATTACAGAGATAAGCAAAATGAAAAACCTTATAAGCACCTTTATAAAATAAACAATGATCTTATTTATGTATTAGCCTGTTGAAAGAAATACATTTAGCATGGATGTGTTTACCTGTAGATATTTGTGTGAAAAAACCTAGGAAGCATAAAACACCATTTGCTCATTCTTGAAGATCAGGATGGGTGACTCAAAATGGCAAGTCCAGATTGACATAAAAATCCCATTTCCTAAATGTCTTTAAGGAGCGCACTACCTCTGTGGTAACCAGCTGGTGGTTTTGTTAGGACTTGAGCATCACTAGGAAAGCTTCTTGATATGATACATTTACTTGGAACAAAAATGGATGGCATTTTCCTTCTCTGAGAACTGAGATATGTAAGTACCTGTAATGGGTTTGAACAAATCATAATAAGACTGGAAACATTAGACAGTAACTGTTTAATACTGCAGTTATTTTATTAATTTTTCTTTGTTATTAAGGTAGTAAAAGTAATTGAAATGTTAATCTAGGTTATTTGCTAAGGCATTATGCCTACTCTATATTCAATTCATGTTCCAGTGCTGTGGGTTAAAGATGGTTTCACTATTAGAAAAATATGAAATTCTGGGGTCTCAGCAGTTTTGACTTAAAGCATTGAGTTGCATTAATTGTACTTGCTGTCTGCCCACAGGGTGTAAGAGGTGATCAAAAGCTTGGCAAGTCTTAGGTGACTTTGGTATTGTTGCATGCTAACAACAATAGATCTGCAAATCAGAAATTTCTTCAGAAGTTAGTTCATAGGGTAACTATTTTAGCAGGCAGTGTAGCACAGGTGTAATGAAACTGGTGGGGGTGTGACTTTATGCAGTACTATACTTGGTACTTTCTGATTCAGATCAGAGGAGCTTTCATTGAGTTTGGATTGAGTGATGTGAAATATTTTTAAAATTAAGGGATATACATAGTACAAGGTGGAAGATACTGGTGTTATTTTAATTCTGTTTTCATGCAGCATAGAAAGTGAGATAGTGTTTTGGATATTGTCCTGAGAAGAGGAGCCAAGAAATTCTGTTTTTTAAATCCTGATACTGACATTTATTCAGAGCCAGAAAGAATGAGGCAGCTCCTGAGGCACAGTTACCCCAGTTTTGCTAGAGGATTGCTAAATCACCCATAATTACCCTATTTTCAAAATGTAGAAACAATGCTTATATTATGAAGGTTAACTAGATAGTTTAAGAGAAATTGTTTTGAAGATTGAGTATCAAAGAAATCACATACCTTTAAATAGGGCTAAGTAATAACTTATCAAATAGCTGGCTCCTGCTCCTCTGTCTTGCAGCAGTTTTGTAATTTGTTTTAATGATGGTAGGACAATCTCAGAGTTTCTACAATTTTGTCTACATTTTATTTGAAGACTTCAATGCTTGGACTAAATAACTTTTTGAGTTGTCTCCAACCCCAATTCCATGTGACATTCAAAAAAGTGCTATGATAATTTAGAAGACCACAAAAGTTCTTTAGGCATTAAGATCCTATAGCATTTTCGATATTTTATCATGTATTTGTTTATTTATCAATACCTGCCTTGTGTCAGATGCTCATTTTCTCTACTTCATTGCTCTTCATCCACTATTTAAAAAGAAAGCCAGTTGTTGTCTTATCTGAATACCTCAATGTTTGGTTGTGATCACTGTGAAATCATGACAAATAAGCGGCATAGGAACAGCTTAATCATAGAATTGCACAGAGTTTAGGAGGGTAAAACGTGTGCTCTCTTACTGTGTTTGGACAGGAGAGAACTGTTGTTTTGTAAGAATAATTTCCCAACTATGGGAAGTAAACTTAAAATGCCTGACATATCTCTTCATCTGAAAATTCAAGGGAATTCAGAGCTGCATGTGAAATGTGTGGCCTAAACCCATCTCTGGGTAAATTAGAAGATGGAATAAGTCTGGGTAAAACAGCAACTCGTCCGTTTAAAACAAGGTAACAGTATTGCAATAGATCTGTGAGGGTCTGCCAAGAAAGATTTTTGCCTACCCTCTTCTTGTGCTGTGTTCCATGTGCATATTTGCGTCTCTTCTCAGATACTGAGGTGTCTGGACCTTTAGTCTGGGCAGATGTGAAGGTTTTTGGAAGCTGCACCCTTTCCCCTCTGCATACGAGAATAGGCTATGCCATATGCCATGCTTTCATATCCTTGACCTGATAGCTTCCCACCAGGAGTGCTGGACAGTGATAGCGACCTCAGGCACTTGTTGTTGCCTCAGTTGACGCTGAGCCCCTGGCCTTCAGACATTGGTATTCTGGGCAAGTTGTAGCTCTCCCTGACTTTTGTTTACTCCCCCAGCTCATTCCAGATAGAAGGGTTGCATTCTGGCTTTTCACCCTTGCACAGAAGCTTCTCTTCCACATCAGGTGTTGGTAAAACAAAGGGAGTACAGGTTTCTTCATGTGTCAGTGCCACCTACAGCAGGACATCATGTGGCCATACTCTTACTCATGGACACAGTGTAGGATACTTGCCTCTTCCCCAGTGCAGAATATTCCCATTTCAGTGGGAATTCCTCACTGTTGCTGCAGGAATTTCTAGGGCTACAGTAGTAATTAAAGTTCAGGGTTGCTCAGAACCCTGTATCAAAATTTGGTCTGTATTAAGTAAATTGTATTGAATTTAGAATCTGTTGTTTACTTTTATTTAAATCAACAACCATGGAGGAGAAACAATTAAATATATTGCTTACTAACTATACACAAGATGTATGTGTTGTATTGCATCTCATTCTGTTATTTTTGTCCTTTGGTTAATAAATATAATAAACATGCCCAACCTAAATACATTACTGCAGGATGCTAATATACTGAGGATATTGAATATAATAGTTGTCCTGGAGAAATGGTCCAACAGAACAAATAAAACCCCCCATAAATAAGTTGATACGATTTGATGTGATTATTCTGTCTTAAATTTCTAGGGATGACAATTATCACTCTAATTTCTTTCTCAGAAGTCCTAAATAGCAAGTCAGAGGAATAGAGGATGATCACCAGAGTCACAGACCAATAACTGACCCTAGATCATCTTTGGTGAATTTTGCTCTAGTTTATTTTAAACAGTTGATTGTTTAGTGTCTGCATACTTAAAGGATTATTTCGTAAGAGAAGTAATAATAATATAATTGTGCTTTTTAGAGGTATATATTAACAAACATAATTTTATCTGATCTTGGACCAGCTTTGGTTATCTGTTAGTCATCAGAAGACTTATTTTATGAAAAATCTATTTTATGAGAAATAGAGTACTTAATTCAAAGCAAGCTGGCTTCCCTTACTTTTCAGTAAAACAAAAAAATAAAATTCAGTGAGCTTTCCAGCACACAAAAACGTTGAACTAATCACTCAGCATTATTTTGTGTTCTTTGATAAAGGCTTCAACACTGCAATTTAAATCAGCAGGATACCTATTCAAGATGATTTTCAGAGAGATTCCAACCGAGTCCTGATCTGTAAAAGTATATATTTTAAATAGGTTCCTATTTTTGTAGTGCAAATGCTCAAGGGTGGAATGGAAGAGTGAAATCAAGTTGCTTGTGAAGATCTATTTTTAGCTTTTCATTTTGCATGGCCAGGTTGGTTACAAATATGGTGTTTGAATTCTAGAGTAAGAGTGGAAAGGCAGACTACAGTCACATATTTCTTGAAATAAGACTCAGTTTAATAGCTTCTGCTTCCTTTATTTTTGTATGAACAACACTTCGTGGTTTTCTTCCCCAGGATACTGATGATGTTTTGAGCCTTTAGAGTCTTCACACATCCTTGCAAGACCATTATCAATCTTGTAATTTGTTCCTAAAACAGTTTAATCAGCCCCTCTTATGCATATACATACAGTGAATAGTTCTGAAATTAGCTGCCTCGAAGTACAAAGGCACTCTGTAGGGAACACCTCTAGCCTTTGTGTCAATGATATATCCATATGATTAGTATTTCCTGAGTTTTCCAATGGTTTTCCTTAACCTTAGCAGGCTTACTTGGATTTTGGGTTTTAGGCTGTCATCATACCCTGTTTCCAAAATATGACTGAAGGAGGACTGTTCTCGAATCTCCATGTGACTGCTGTGCAACTAAACTAACTAACTGCAATGCAACTAAAACATGATCTATAGCTGTCTGCAAATTTACACAGAACTTCACAAATACTAGACGGTTTGAGGGATGATACTCCTTTTAATCCCAACACCACCTATGTGCCAAATAGCATTGTGGGCCTTCACTTGTGTTGGTAAAAGGTATTTTATCACACAGAATTGGAAAGAAGTGTAGACAAGTCCTTGTATGCAGCCTCATATCACTTTAAGTTTACTGCTTGAAGGCTGTGCATCAAAGCAGTTTGTGCATCATTAGCTTGTTCCTTGCCAGACGATGTGGTACCCACACAAATATTACCATCTGGTAACTTCTGCTTAAAGCAGCTGTTGTCAGAGTGTTCCAGAATTTTAATCGGTATCTAGATTTCTAAATGCCAAAGCCAAAATACTATTGATCTCATTGCAAACGGATGAACTGCTTAGATCACAGGGCTGCACTGCAGTGTGCTGATCCCCTCAAACTGTATCCATGCAGAAAAGGACCATGTACCAGGTATATGATCCCAGATGATAATTAACTTGTTTTACCATAACTTCCTGTGGGAACATCTGCAAGGTAATATGGAGAGTAACAAGAAGAGAGAGTGCAAATAATGAGAGTTGTCCACTAAATTGTGATGGTATAGCAGTTGCTTGGGATCTTGAGTTTTAAGTCAAGGTGCAACTGAAAAGCATGCTGTTTATTTTGATGCAAAGTTTCTTAAAGACCATATGTTGATAAAAGCAACTACTTTTCAGTTTTGGGATATCTGGCTCAGATCACAAAGTGAAAACAACTTGGGGTAAGAAAAAATTATCTGATATACAGCTTTGTAAATAGTAAATTTAAAAGAACCAGTATAGAATGTGGGGTTTCTATGGGGGTTAATCATTTCAGAAGGACACAGTAGTGGAAAGATATTGATCAAAAACTGGCAGAAATAGGTCTTTCCTTGCTGACATGTAACAGCTGTGAAAATTTTATCCTCAGTTTCTTGAGTCATCAAAGATTTTAAGTTACAGGAATTATTTAGTAGGAATTTCTGTGTGATATCTTATCAAGGAATAGTATTGCCTTAGCGACAGGCTCTGAACTTCTTTCTATCTTTACTAACACAAATGTGGATTTTTCTCCAGGGAACTATGTATTGGTACCTTGTTTTCCAGTCAGTGGAGTTTTGCCATTGATGCAGCATGCAATTAGTCATGATCAATAAGTTGTAACTATAGAAAACAACTATGTATTGCTGAAAATTATGATTCCTTCTAGGAATTATCAGAGGACAGAGAACTGGAGAACTTGTTGCTATAGCAGTGGGTAAAATGTAGCCCATTACAGATGAATAATATTGGCATGGGATGTCTATGAAACACAGCAGAACGTACCTAAGAAATCAGTGGGTACATTTAAAAGAAAAGTTTAACACAAAAGAGTTTGAATATCAGTTCTTCATTATCTGATTTTACTCATTCCCAAAGCAAAGAAGCAAGCAAACAAACAAACAAAACCCCAGAGCCCTCTAAAATTCTGTAACATTTTATTTCCCTAAACCTTAAAAATTGTTCTCCTATGCTGCTGTTTTCCACATCTCTGTCTTATACTGGGCAATATCTGTTTTATACTGGTTTGTATTCATATTTGTCATATAGCCCTTAAAACAAAAAGCAATTGCAAAGATGGGGGTACCCTAGTAGAAACTTCAGATACTAATGCTGTTCTTAAGGGATACTCTTTGGGAGTTTTCTGCAGCGTGGGCATTGGTGTGTACAGATGTTACAAAGAGAGAGGAGAGTTTTACTGTGATTCTTGTGTTCTGCAGGTTCCTTTCCAGCTGTCCTTTCCAGACAAATTCTTATGATTAAGGTGGTTCCACATTTGTGGCAGCTAAGGAAGTTGTGTGGGTTTAATGTCTGGTTGTCCTGTGGATTCTAGGAAGTAGGTAGAGTACTTGCCTCTGCAAAGACTGTCTAGCTGCAAAAGGAACATGTGTTTTGTCATTGGGCCTGAACATTTTGTAGTAATCTCTCTAGTTGCTTCTGACAGAGTGGCTGGATTCCCTTTTGCCTGAAACTGTGCCACTTCCTAACGAGTGACTAAGGGACTGAATCTCAGTCTTAACATTTTCACACAGCTATTGCTGCTGATTTGGTTGAGATCAGAATACAAGTCAGCAGTGAGCCACATTTGTCCTGTGTTAAATAGCTCCACAGAAACAGCACAGGAGATTAATTGGGATGAATATGCTGAAACATGATACCTATGAGGACATAGAGTCTCTACATTCCACTTATCTTATGTTTGTATATGTATATATTACGCATATATGTTATATATGTATAATATATGTTACATGTTTATACTATAGGTATTATTTATTTTCTATGCTTGTCAGTTCAGGCCAGAGAGTGGAGTTCTGTAAAGCATTTTGTTTTCCCTTTTTTCTGACTTCACTGAAAGCAGAGACACGCTTGAGGCACCCACACTCTTTTATGCATATCTACTGCTGTTCATCAATCAGGGAGCCACAGTCAGCTCATCAAGGCACTTTGCAACCTTTGTAATGTGCAATTGCTGGTGATTTTTTTCCCCTTCCAGCATGTAATTGCTCAGCCTCTACTTTATCATAGATTTAATAAGATATTTTTCTTAACTGTTCAAGTGCTTTTGCTAAAGTACAATTATAACGATTATATTAAGGAAGGTTATGAGCTGAAAAAATGTAGAAAGCCTTATATTGAAATGAGGCAATATTAGCAACACAAATTACATGAAGCTTGGAACTTGATGAACATAAAACAGATTAAAGAAGACCAATTTTTGGAAGACCAGGATATCTTTTGAAAATCATAAAAGTGTTGAAAGAATTGGGAGTATCACAATAATGCTGATTTGGAACAGGCAGAGGAATCAGATTGTTTTGTTCTCACACTGAGTAGATCAAGAGTGATTCCATTTGAGTGAATATAATTCTGCCAATAGAAAAACAAATGTAAATAGTAAGAGAACCAATCTAGAAAATCTTATCTTTTGGAAAGCTCTATGCACAAGTCAAGTCTGACATTTTCGATTTCATGTGTTGTAAAAAAGCAAAACAAATATGCCTCCTGATGGTTTATCTTGTTCCCTCAACACAGTAAAGAGTGTGGCATACCAAATGTCTTTTCAGTATGAATTACATAGATGCATACGCTCTGCTGGTACAGAAATCATAGCACTTTGCAGGGATTCTGCTGCTTCTTACTTCTCCAGTTTGAAAAAAAAAAACTTCCCAAGGAATAGTCATCGTAAAAAAGGGAGCCTGCAAAGCCATGACATTTCATCACTACCTGGCTTCTCCTAACAAAACCCTCAATAGACAGAACATAAACAATAAGCTGTATCTTTCAAGAACCAGTTGATATGATTGAGTTTTTCTTGGTGCACCCGTAGCAGTCTGCCTCGTGCATTGGAAATAGATCATGCAAGTAGCCTGATTTTATCAGGTCTACTTGTGCAACATTTATATTTCTGTGCTTTTTAAAGAAGATAGGGACATACAACTTTCTGAATCACATTAGAGTATTGTCTGATCAGGTCAGGTATCTTCCTTCCTACAGTGGCCATGACCTAATACTTTGTAGTTGCAAATAACAGCTATTCAGATGTGGCCAACTTAAAGACAGAAAGTAACTTCCACCTGTTCCCATCATAGCTTAAAAAATTTAAACTATCCATATTCATCGATTGCTAGTTAACGTTAACACTCTTAGAAACATAGCTCTAAATAGTTCCTGAATTTATATACTTCTGTGAAAAATAATTGAATACAATTTTATAGGAAATTCTCTTTTTGTAAAAGCAAAGGCACCTGTTGTCTTTGAAATGTAAATTAGAAACAATGTAAGTCGTCATCTCCTTCCTTCCATAAGCAAGATAATGAGATATTAACTGAACATCTCAAAAAGGAAAGGGGAAACTGTAGCCTGCTCTGCAAGCACTACTGATGGAACTATTTCTGGTACTAAATTTTATTCACTTGTAAATCTGTGTTGGCTTGAGCCCTCAACCGCCAGCTATGGATTTAATCAATGTTTGGAGCTGGATGAATAATTCAATTTGATCTATTCTCTTTCAGCTTGTGAAATCCATCTTCAGGTTTCTGCTTCCTCAAGTATTTATCCACATACTACCTGACTTCTTTCAAAGCTGTTCTTGTCTCCCTTCAGGATCATGGTTCCAGTAAGATGAGAGGGATCTCAGTTCCACAAAGGGTTCTGCTTAAACAGAAACAAATAAAAAAAGGGTGTGCAAGGGCAAACAGGCAAAATTCAGTAACAATGTTTCAGTCTTTGAGTTAAATGTCTCATGAGTGACATTGTAAAACGAGTGAACTGTTACAGTTCCCACAGATTTATGAGCATGCTTTCAGATTATGTCGCAAATCCCACATGTGAGGATGTAAAATTCAGGCTTGTGGATGCAGTTCTGAAATGTTGTTTCCACGTTCAGCTGTATGAAATGTCTCTTCTCAGTCTAAAGAAAGAGAATGCAAGGCTGATTGATGTCACATTTTAAAGATTTGTATGAATGTTGTTCAAACTCTTTTTTATCAGTTTTGTCTAGAAATTTCAGGTTGGTCTGGTCAAAAAAATATCTTCCTCACATTTAAGTGGTCAGATGAAGTTTTCTAGTTTGCATGACCCGGAATAATGTGAGGATAGATGGTTCATTCCCCCTTCCTAAAAGCGTGACTTGACTAGTTAGATGCAATAGAAACTTAATAAAAAGCACCATGATTTAGTGGTAAGGATGGTAATTTGCAAGTTTAGAAAATCTTTGCTAGAGCAGCTGTTCCATAGCAGTCCTACCTCTGGACCAAATGACCATCCTGCATTTGATGATCTTTGTATATTTGGGCTTACTTTTTCTGGTTCTGTTAGACCTCCACTGCATTGTGGTTAATGTGCCTCATGTCTTTCATTCCCATCAGACATGAGTAAAAAGCCAAGGAACAATACTCAGTACAAACTATTTCTAAAATATGAGCAATTATTTCATTTTTTGTTTTGGTTTGCTTTTTATTATGTACCTTCTGTCCAGATGCCACTCTTTTCAGTGAACACATTTAGAAACTGACATCAAGAAAACAAAATTGTACATTTTAAAAACAATCAAAGTGTGACAGTAAATGGTGTTATGATGAAATAGGCATAATGTGGCTACATTGAGGGAGGCAGATCAATGTTTTTAATTATTAATTTTCATGCTTTTAGGTGCTTGGATTTTTAATGTAATACATTATTTTATCACATCATTACATTTAGTGACTTCAAGTGGATTTAGCAATATGTGTGAAGATTTGGTTTTTGTTTTGGTAATCTGACATCAAATTTGGATGAAATGCAGAAACAACACGTAAAATGACATGCTGGTGAGAAGGAAGGTCAGAGAGATGTCATTTTCACATTGGGGGAAGGTGTAGGCTAAAAGAAGCTAGATTGTAAGCTTTTTTTCTTGCTACTTGTGTTGTGATGAAGCTACTGCAAACTTTCCAGTAATGTGGGAAGTAATATTTATTTCTGTTACAAAAGTTAGTGGTTGAGGCTAAGGCTGGAACTGGGCTCCTATCCTGATCATAGGAGGTGGCAAGAAAACTTTACTCCAGTTTGGTTACTTACATTGCCTTCTTGACATATTCTCCAGCCCTCCCTGGCACAATTGCAACCATCTTAGCTTATAAAGGCTCTGGGTTAGGCAGAGGGCAGGAACGCTTCTGTAGTTTTCTTGTCCTACCTTCAGTTTGCTTTTCCAAGTTGCTGCAGTCCACGCAGTAGAAATTAAGCCCTCTTTTTAAATTTCGTCTTTGCCTGTAGTTCTTCCTTTACATCCAGACTGATTGTTATTGGCCTTAAAATGTGTATTTATGTGGCATGGGAGTAAGAGGACACCTCTGTATCCTTGTAAGACCTCTTCTTGACTGTGGAACTAACATGACAGGAGGAAGCAGGACTGGTATCTGTTTTTGGTATGACTCTTCCCTCACCTGGTGAATTGAAGAAGAATTCTCTTCTTCTTCAAGCATACCAGACAGCAGCATCTCACTGTCTCATTGTGGAAGTAAACCCATGCTTTCAACCATCTATTTATAGAAACTAAATATCTAAGAATCAAGTTGCCCACAGGAGAACAATACAACTCACAGCAACTTTGAAGTACATTATGCTTTTGAGTAGTTTGGGTACAGATTTAGGCAGCTTCATCTTTTAGTACTGATTCTCTGTACTTTGTACAGAATTGACTGGAAATATTTCTGTTTACTCCTTTTCCTTTCTGGGCAAAGATTATATTATGTTTCAGATTATGATCTGAAAATATCTAATGCCCCCTGTTTAAGTTCAAAGGAAACATTTTGAAATTCATTGATACTGGATGCTAGTATGGATTTAGCAGCTCATTTCTTATTTTCTTTTGGATCATTAAATCTGTCATATGCACTCCATGGCAAATAAAAATAATTTTGTTCTTGTGGTTATGAAATCATTAGAAAAGCTGAGGCACATCTGTAGTGACTGCCCATAAATATAATTATTATATTTAATAATAGGCAACTTGCTGGCTTGGATTTTCTAAATACTCTTACTGAGAGAGCCACCAGTTTTGGTCTTTCCACAGGACTATGGAGCTTTTTTCTTCCTTCAGATGAAGGCAGAGATGTTCACAGCACCCACACCATCTAGAATGTACTGCTCAGCAGCACCACAAGTGAAATGTGTCAGTTAGACTGATAACCCATTTATGGGTTCAACCCATTTCTGGGTAAGATTTCTCACCTCTGATACCAATCTAGATTTGAGCCTTAGGGCAGAAATGTTTAGTGGGTAGCAGGGATGTGAGCAATTTAAGAAACCAGTCTTGCTCCAGAATGCTGCCTGGATAGAAGTCAGGCTCATCAGAAAGGGCCATTATCATTTCCTAAAGTCACATTCCTGTCATCAAGCAAGACAGCTTAATCTAGTGTGAACAACTTGTGCGAGATGTTTGAGTGTCGAATGTCACTTATTTGATATATAAATATTTAAATATTAGCTTATGGGATATTGTTTTTCTAGCATGAAGCCCTGTGTTTTACTAAGGCACAGCAGTTATCAGCCTGCTTCAAGAATACAAAAGCACCCATATTTTCTAAAACTCAAGCTGAAAAGAAGTTTTAGTCATTTTCTGAAAAGTGACAGTAAATAACTCCCATTTTCATGCTGGGGATATTGAGCTGTGCAGTCTTTCTCCGGTGATACAGTCTTACAGTCTTCAAATTAATCCTGTCTCTACAGACCTGTGGGCACAGTGAGTTACTGCAGATCTAGCTGCAGACAGCATCCATCTGATTCTGTTCATCCAGGGGGAACAGAATCCAGCTCTTAAAATCTGTCCTTGGCTAGGCTGAAGTTGGCAGTTTGCAAGCATGTGTGCAAAGATCAGCTGCTTAAGGAAAGGCTGTTTCTGTGTGCTTTGGAGGAGGACGATCTTATAAGAAAAAAACGAATGCAGTAAATAGCTGAAACATGTTGTGCCAAACTAAAACAGGAGAGAATGGGATTGTTGGTGTCCCAAATTTCTCCCTTTTCATGCTCTATTCTCTCCTCCAAATTGGCAGCTGTTTTTGTGAACACTCATTCCTTCCCCTAATTGTTGGCTAAGAGGCCATTTCTAAGACTGATGCAATATCATTCAAGATGAGAGTGCTTTTCTTAGAAACACGAGTTGTTGTCATACTCCTATCCTTTCCCCTAAAACCCAAATACATCTGTATGCCACACTGCTCCCTGTAAAATGGCCATAACAGTTTATTTTTCCTTCCCAGATAATTTTATGGCTTTAGCATAAAGGTTATTTTAGCACCAGCTTTATGACTGTCAATATAGTTATCCCACAGTTCAGTTTACGTACATTTTCCATGGAGACATGGGGCATCTTCTTCTTGGGGGGAACTCCAGCTTAGCAAGGTAAGACTGTGTTAAACCTGAAACTATGTTAATTGCATAGTCTACATTGTTACCTTAGGCTTCAACTTTCTCTGAGTCATCTGTTGTTCGCTTTTTCCCTGGTGAAGTAATGAATCTGTACTTTCCTATGTTTTTCACTTGGTTTTGAAGTATTAATAGAACCTTTTCTTGGTTACTTTTTTTTTTTTAAACAGTCATTGCTTTTAAAACTCATTTTGCTTCTTTGCCTTTCTGACTGTTATTGCCTTAATGTGCTATTTCTTCATATTCACCTTTAGTCCTGAGGCCTTTTCACACTTTTTGTATGACTTCTCATCTTAAATATTAGCAAAGAGCAATTTTATTAAGAATTGCTACAAATTATTTAGTTACTTTTCTAACTTTTACAAGTATATAATCCTGCCCATGCCTCTACAAAAAAAATAGTCACATAAATGTCTAAATTCATTTTGGTCTTTCAAATTCTTGTCACACTGAGTGAAAATAATTTTCAGTTTTGAGTTCATCACCTTTTGCTTTCACTTGCAGCTGTGGTTGTGTGTCAGGATAGTATGATGTTCCTGTTGTGTAACAATACTTCTTGTGCCAACATGTTTACATAGATGTCATTGCCTTTAAATACGCAATTTTCCATCTAAAATCCACAGTTCAATTCCTGTGGATCTGGGGTTTGTTTTTGGAGTTTGTTTTGGGTTCTTTTTCTTTCTTTGTTTTCCCCCCATTTCTTAGGTGAAAACAAAATGAGCAGCTCAAATAGCTTAATTATACCTGAAATGCCTGTGATGCTGCTGAAGGTACATACATTTAAACTTTTCCTTTCCAACACTATCAGCATTTTGTCAGCATAGTGTTGTTGTTGTTGTTATTATTATTATTATTTATTATTATTATTATTATTATTATTTAATCAATGGGTAATTCAGGGACTGAAGTATAAAGCAGGAACAAGTTTATCCCTAATTCTTCCAGTCTTTAACAGTTATGGTATCTTGTTGTGCCCAAGTATTTGTATCTGTGGAATAGAATAGGGTCAATATTACTTCAGTAAGATGATAAGAGATTGAATAGAGAGGCATTATGGTATGTGTTTCTGTGATACCTGTAAGGAGTAGAGGCAATTGATTACATAGAATTCATATGTATTTAAAAGGAGACAACTTTGTATTTAGAAAACCAGTAGAAATGTTTCAAAATGCTGTTTTACCATTGATTTCAAAAGGGATGGAATTAATCTGATAATGTTTTATGAGAAAAATGCTTTATTTGAATATTTTGCTAATGACATAGCAATGTAGCTCTTGTTGTGTACTTTGTCCCTAAAAGTGGTGTATCTGGTATGAAAATATAAACCAACATATTTCTTGTAAAGTTACAGCTTCACAGGGCAAGGGACTTGATGTCTTTATTTAAATAAGGAAAACATTTGGTGTTTAAATAAAGACAGCCACAGATTCAGTCAGAGAGTACACTACTGGCTTATTTATTCAAGTTCATTTCTGGCTTGTGTGCTGAAAGGCTAATTTTGCCTCTACATTTCATGGATTAGCAGGTTTACAGCCTCCCTATGGGATTATTTTGAAGAATTGTCTGACGTGAGAACTGATAGCTGGAAGATAAGGGGTAGCAAACAACAGCTTACTAAAAGCTGATTCACTGTACTGCAGGGTGTGAGCACTGCTCAGGACAGACAGTTTAGTTAAAACCCACTCCAGCACTGTCTGAAACTGTGTCAGTGTGTCAAAGCAGGCAAAGGATGTGCCTTCAGGTACAAGTGAGAGAGGCTTTAGGAAGATGTTAAAGACTGATTATTGGTGAGTTTTCCCCTTTGAAATGGACTAAGAGTGCTCATGGGATGAAATTTTGAGTGAGCAACTTTTCTGTGTCCTTGGGTGTGGAGCCTGCAGGAGCTGTCAGCCTCCATGGGCAACCACACCTGCCCTTGGGGCCTTTGTCCCTGTGCACTGGCTTTGAACCTGAGCCATGCTTGGACCTGGCCCATTTTCTTAGGTACTGGAAATTGTGGCTGGTTACTGAAGATGAGGAAGTAACTGTATGCCTTTAGCCTGGCATTTATAGTAACTGACTGGTGTTAATTGCTTTGTGATATGAAAAAGGACAAGCGAATGTTCCCTGCTGTCTTTTTTGGTAGCTTCCCATGCCTTTGGTGTGAAACAAATATTTGAACTATGTTGAACTTTGTAAACAGGAAAGTCTTTTCTTATTCGGTGGAGAAGGGCAATTTGAGTGATTTGCTTTATTTGTTGCAAAATGTTAGCAGGTTTATGTCTGACGGTAGAAGACCAAAAAAGCATTTGAAACTGAAGGTTTTCTTCTGTTGTCTTCTGTCAGCTGGTAAAACACAGTAAAATTTTCTCTGACACATTAGGGAAAATGCTTTTTTCAGGGTTAGGCATAGATTGCTACTGAGCTCAAAAGCACTAACTAGCATGCATATGCATTGAATATAAGTGAGAGATGTGTTTGTGGTACACCATTCAACATTAACTGTATCTTCACCTTATAAAATTCAATCAGAAAGAGAAAGTTGGAGTTAATTAATAGAGTTTCTGATGAAAGAGGAGGAAATGGTAAAGCAATTTTAAGGGCTTAAGGCTATTCTTGAACTCTGTTGAAATTGATAATTGGAGCGTTTTGGGACTATACCCATAGCTGCAGATTGCAATCAATGCAGGGGGAAAAAAAAGGTAAATGTTCAAACTAAGGAATTAAGAAAAAAATGCTGCAAAAAATCGTAAATAAAATTATGAAACTTATAACTTCTTTTTTTTTTTTTAATCTAAAATAATCCTGACACTAAGATCTCTGGGCCATCTGATATAAGTATAATCTACAGTAGAGACTAAAGAGATCCTGAAAAAACATTTTTGGGACAGGGATGGAGAGAAGACAGTAGAGAAAAGAAAGGAAGGAAATAAACAATGAGACAACATGAAAATTATTATAAGATCTACTAGCTGTATTTTTTCTCAGTTTCTGGAAAACTTGAATATAGGTTGAAGATCATGAGAGACATGACATTAGAGTTATTGCTGCATAATTTTGAACTACAAATAAGATTTACATTATTTTATCAAAGAAAGGATAATTTGTTCTGCCCTAATTTTCAGGGGACAACCAGCAGAGTTCCCATTCCTCTAGGAATTCCAAGAAAACCTGTTAATTAGTCTCTGATTCACAGAGTCTGACTCTTCCTTCACTCTGGGTTTACATTCGGAGATCTTCATTAACTGACTCTTATTAAGTGAATTAATTTCATACATTCCCAATTATTGCCAGTACCCAAGTGCAGGCGCCCTAGATTTACAGGGAGTTGTGGCAACTGCTCACAGAGATGAATTACACAACTTACAGAAACGGGAAATGAGAACAGGCAATTTGTATGCTTATGTAATAACCAAATGATCAAAAATGGCCTAAATAAAGAGAATTGATCATCTGAAAGTGTTTTTGTAGACATGCACACCAAGAAAATGTTTTTCCCTGTAGAAAAAAGCCAAGCAATGAAACCAAAATTAGAGCAGAAATGCTATGTGGAAAAACTTTCTTGATAATTTATGCTTTCAGCTCAGTGTCAGGCTTGCTTTCACCATCTTTGATGCTTCTTATAATTCTAAGGACTTCTTAGTTTTGACCTAAAATTCTTGGGGCTTGGTTTTCTATGGGATTGATTTTTGTTGGTTCTTGGGTGGCAGCACTTACATGTTAATTTTCAGAGAGAGACAGAAAGCTGGATCAAAAGATCTGTATCACTTCAAATCAAACAGGAACAGAGGAGCATTGTCTATTAGAATTGTTAGTGTAAGCAGTTGCTTACAGAGTAGCTGGCACCCTGTTCTTAAAATGCACAAAAATAAAAAACATACTCTAAAGAACTCCTTGCACTAGTGACTTATTAAAAAAATAATAGAAGGCTAAGAGTTGCTGCAAGGCACATTGTCCTTTAATTTGTACCTATAGCTCCCTCATAGCTGTCATGGTTTTGGTAAGTATGATGTTTTCAAGTTAATAAAAAAGAGTACTATGATCTTATTTGATTTGGTCTTTGTCAACTATGACTTGTATTTACAGCTCTTCACTGCAAAAAAACCCCAAGAAATCCAAGAAAAAAAATGGAGCATTCTATAATATTTGTTTGACTTCAGACATCAGAGATTTAAGAAAAATGTTAACTATTTTAAATATTAATTAGACATTAACTATTTTAGAGCTCCTGATGGAAAGTTGTGAAAGTTAGGTATGTGAAACAATTGAAGAACCAGTCATTGGGACTCACATATTGCACATTTCCATATTGTTTCTATGGAAATCTTATCTGACTGGCAACAAGCTCTATAATTGCTTTAATGCTATCATGTGTGAGTCTGTTTCCAGAGTCTGAGCCCAAATTGTGAAATTCATAAGAAAAAGTTATTTTTTTAATTGAATAAGAGTGGGAATAAGACTGACTTCAGAAACTGTTTTTTTTCCAGATAGTTCTCTAATTGTCTAGGGGATTTAATCTGTTGGCCATAAAATAATTAGGATTATAAGTAGTGGATTGGAAATCAAGCATGCACAAATGACAGTCACATTCATTCTCTTAACCTCTTCCCATATATTAAAATATTAAAACCAGTGTATCAGATATTTAAGAATAAGGTTATATGACAACTATACCACCACATTATTTTGTTGACTTTCTCAGGTAACTGTTGTGACAATTACATTTAACAAATATTATGACTAACAGACCTGTTTTTCTGTGTAAGATTCCAAAGTGGTAAGATTTTCTGTCTTTTTTTTTTATTTTTTAGGGAATTCAGCAATATGCCTCAAGTTACTGACATGTGAATTTGTCAAATCTTTGTGCAACTGAAGGTAGGAAACTAAGTAAATCAGGGGTCCTTTTTCAAAATTTGTAATTGGGATAATCATACTGCAGCCCATGGGGAGGAAGAATGAATGGGGGAGACATGAAGAATTAAGTTTCTAAAAAAAGTTACAGAAAATAAAATCAAACCCTGTAAAGATTATGTTGCTCCCTTCTCCCTTGTACTAATAAATAACTTTTAATACAGTTGAAAAAAGATGCTTGAAAGCCTTTTATGACTGCTACTTAGGAAACATAAATTAAAAAAGAAATTGTAGCAATGTAAGTCTTCCTGCTTTAAACAATGGAGCAAATTGTAGACTTTGAGGCACACCTGACTCTCTAAAACATGCTGGGGATCTTTCAGCAGCAATTAGACTGCACGCTGCATATGCATGTTTCATGTGAATGATGCTTAAGAAAGGAAAAATTAATGGGAACACTGATTTTCATCTATTCAGTTATAGTAAAGAAGCTGTAGTCTTTGAAAACCCAGAACATTTCAGATACAATTATTCAATCTTTTAACGGGGCTCTGGGTAATTTTGGTTCAGGTTTCTAAGCGCTTCTTAAGCTGTTCAATCAGCTGCCCTTTGTAAAGTACTATGAAAATGTAAAACCATAAAAATGCTGTGTGTCATAATTAGTTACTCACTAGTTTACTTTTACATGTGCATTGAGTATCTTAGGAAATACAGAGAACGAACATACCTGTGCTTTGGAAGAGAGTATGTTATGATGAAATGACGTCTTCAGAAGACTTCTTAAAGACAGCAATATAGGAAATGCTTTATCTTAGAACAAAAGAATGGTGACTTCTGAATATTACATCACCAAATGAGGAACCCACAAGCAAGACATAATTTTTACTGTAAGTACCAGTACTATAGACAAATACTTAATTCATTTAAGCTTAACAGTTTTTAATCAGTCTCCGTAAGTTTTGATGGTGGACTAGAATATAGAATTAACTTAATGGATTAATAATTAAATTGGAGAAAGTGGCTCAATGACCTCATGTCTGTTCTAAATAAACATTTCCTATTTTAGCTGATGGCCTTTCTTTTGAAATGTTGACTCTATAGTAAGGTCTGTTTAGACACAGTACCTATATACGTGTTGAAGATTTACCATATCTGAATGGCATAATTTAGGCAAATTGCATCAGTTATCAGTTAACAGTGCATCCTTACCAGTATGTATGAAAGGCGGAGTCTTTTCTTGGCTGGAGTAGGGGTAAAGGCAATGTAGGGTAGACACTGGCAGGACAAGGGGGAATGGATTAAAACTAAAGGAAGGAAGGTTTAGATTGGATATTGGGGGAAGTTTTTTACAGATAGAGTGGTGAGGGACTGGAACAGGCTGCCCAGAGAGGTGGTGGATACCCCGTCCTTGGAAGTGTTCAGGGCCAGGTTGGATGGGGCCCTGGGCAACCTTGTGTAGATCCAGGCCTGAGGTTGGTGGCCCTGCCTGTGGCAGGCGGGTTGGAGCTCTATGATCCTTGGGGTCCCTTCCAACCCTTGCCATTCTATGATTCTATGCTATTACTGAGAGTGCTTATTTGGGAATTTGGAGATACCTTTAACTTTGATTTGACCACAAATACCACTTAAAAACTCTGCATATTTATTTACATATAAAAATGTGATATTTAATTTGGAACTTGAAGAAACTGTAGACTGTTCTGTTTATAAAAACCCTACACTTAGAGCATGCTTTAACTTAAACTTGTTAGTGTGAGTAGTCCCTACTGTAGTCAGATATGGGAGGTCCTTGTATTTTTATTTGGGAATTAACAGCAGGTATGTAAGCTTTAATTAGAAAGTTTTCTTGAGCCTTGATAAAAATCCTTGCCAAAATCTGAGAAAAATATTAATGCTCTAATTCTTAGACTGCATGAAAGAGGAAACTCTGTAGATCTGTCTCAGACTTGGGACTTGCACTGTAGGTTTCTGAATTAGAGATGAGTCTTATGAGCCACCACAAGAGAGTGTATTGCTTTTGCTTATTTGTAATTTTTCTTCTGGTTTACTGTCTTCCCCTTCATCCCCACCCCCGAAAAAAACCCACTCAAAACCACAAACCAAAACAGCTCAACTTTTAGAAAATATGTGCATTCTTCCAGTGGGATGTATGAGGTTTTGTTTGTGAGCAGGAATTGTCTCCTTCTGGCTGGTTGTCTGTAGCCCTCCCTGCATAAGGGCAAACATGATCTCGAGTAATTGTGTTGGATTGGGGATAAACAATTTATCACCTTCATAATGGAACCTTTAGTACCATGTAACAAAGCTTTATTCTTTGATGCCGTCCTATTGCTTGCAGAGTTATGTATGTCCTTTGATCGCTGTCTACTGCTCAACATTTCTGAAAGTGAACTAGAATTTGTCTCTATTTTGAATGCTTAAGTATGCTGAAAGAATGCCTTCCAAAATGCTGAACCCTTTTTATTGAAGGACCACTTTTCCTTGAATTGCTCGAATCCTTTATTTGATACTCCTTTTACTTCTTTAAGTACGTGTGAATGTTGAGGCTGGAATGAGTGATTAAAAAGCCCAATTTACAGTGATTTCTCCTTGGTTTACTTTCATCCCTTCTCTGCTCTCTGAGAGTATCAGTGATTAAATACTTTTCTCTAGAATTAGTCTGACATTGCTCTCTGAAGCAATGTCAGAGTTCTTAGATAACCTGTCAACCATTAGCATTACAGCTGGAGGAATGAGTAGTTAGGAAAACTATTTAGGAACCCTTAGGAAGCTAATAAACTCAAGCATTTATTTTTAAATATTGAAAATAACACCACCACCACCACCAAGTTATTTCCTATCAATTTTTAACCCAGGATTCTAAAAAGTACAGAAACCAGCCGAGGTAAGTTAACTGAAGTACCAAGACTGTTGTAGCACCCAAGTGCAGCTGTTCCATAGCCTGCAGCACCACTACAAACTCATGACAAATGAAGACTACATTTGCAAAGTCTAAAGGAGACCTCAGGCAGACAGAATGTAATTACCTAACTAGAATTTAAGTAAGGCCATAGGACCACCTGGGAAGGAGGGTGTTGCTCACTCTTAGTGGGGTGCCAAGCAGGAAATGTTTTTAGATTATTTACTACATAGAGTAACCTGCAGTGCAGTCATATTTTAAAATGATAGAATACTAAAGAGAAAAATGTGCAGTGTCAGTAATTTTCAACCCAGTAATGAAGCATAATGGAACAGAGCCATCATGCTATATTAAGCAATCTGCATTTTATAGAAGGTGTGAATATAACTTCAGTTATTTGCTGTCTATTGGGTGAAATTACACCAACTAAATATTTATAAACAGAAAGTACTTTTCAGTAGAAAAGTGAAGGAAGCAGCAACTTAGTCTTCTCTGAAATGGAAGTTTCATACAGGGGCTTGGATTACTAAGGCACCATCCTTTTCTGTACCAATCTATGGCATTAAATCTAAATGGCATATGAGAGCACATTTCCAAAGAGTTGGTGCACCACATATAAGAGGGAGGTGGATGAAAATAGTAGCTATGGGCTGTAGCACAAAACCCTTTTCATATGAAAAACAAAACATAATGCAAAAAAGCCAATGACATCAGATGTGATTTGCTTTGAAGTCAGCATCTAATACACATTTAATCTGTATGTCTTTAGAGCTATTGTTGCTGTTTCAGTATTTGCAAGATGGTATTGCCAGAAAAGCCATAGTCAAAAATGAGACAGGTGAACTCAGAGCAGAAATAAGGAAAAATCATAAGCTGAGGTAAAAGTCTGTCAAGAGAATGGAAAAGAGAAAATATTTCTGGTATTTCTAAATGCCTTAGAAATAAGTACTGTGTTAGAAAGCAGACAGAAAAAAGTAGAAGGCTGTCCCAGAACTGTTTGACAGTATGACTAACTGTTTGCCTTGCAAATATTTTTGGGACAGACTAGATCATGCTCCAGCCAAATGGATGATGTTTTATTCCTGTAGTCTCTGGTCTATTATTCCGTTGGTTTTCAAACTTTCTAGTGTTGTAGATTAGTTAAGGAGCTGCATCAATAAATATAGCCAGGCATTTGTCAGCCCACTCCAGATGTAGGGACTTAGTTTGCAGAGACTATTTGAATTTATGTGTACTTAGTACTTATGCTTTGTTCCTGTCCTGGCCCTTGGTGAGACTTATACTGTGGTCAAGATTTTAAATTTGGAAGTGTATCAGGTGCAGGAACAGGTCAAAACTGAAAATTATCAGGGAGAAGAAAATAACTGTTGAAAAAGAGAATAGATGGAAATGAATTCCTAATACATTTAAAGTTGGAAGTCAAAAAGATAAGCAGTACTGAAAGCATGTTTGAGAAGTTAAGATGCATCATGTTGAGATTAGTTAGATTTTTCATACTTTTATTTTAATGTGTTTGATTGACTAAGATAAAATGGATGGTAGCTTAATTTTCTCATATGTATAACCATTTCCCATCTTAATTAATCTGTAATTAAAAGAGAGGATTTACTTCCTACATCCAGTTCTGGAAGATAAAGGAGCCACTCTATGCTGGCAGGCAAATTCATATAACATTCAACACAGTGTAACGCTGAGATCTTTGGTATGATGCGGTAAACCACAAAATAACATGAAGGCAAATACCTCTTTGGCCTCCTTCCACTGTTTTATTTATTATATCCTTCTTCATTTTTTGACTGGTGGATAGGAAGAAAATGCAAGATTTAAAGTAGTCATGACCACTTTTCAGCAATCTTGTGTTTGGAGGCAATACTTCCTACATGAAACATTATAGTAAATGCATAGAGTTATCCATGCTTGATTTGAGTTACTCAAAGAGAGCACACCTTTCTAAAGAGAAGTCAGAATGCACTGAGAGAGGGATGATTTTATTCATGCAGTGTTTCCTGTAAAGATTAAATGTAGTTCAACAGTGAAATGTTATATACCACAGTCCAGGATTCCATAGTGGTCTAGTGCACCTTTGTTGTTCTTTTTGTTTGGGTTTGGGTTTTTTTCCTACTGCTGAAGTTCAGACCAGCATCTAAACACTCCTTTTATAACTGTTCTGCCCACACACTTTTGACTAATTTAACCCAAAAGTTTGGGTAGGTTCTGGTTCTTGTCAATAGAAGCAACCCATAGAATTTTGATGTCTTGAAGCATTGTTGCAGCAGCACTCTCCTAAATGAAAATCAGTGACAGACATTGCAGAATGTTCCCCTATCTTCGTTGTTCAGCTTCTCTTCCTAGTGTTTCAGAAGGAGATGGAGATGAGCTTTCTTTGATCACAGTTTATTCCTTGCAATCACATGTCTAGCACTTAGTGGATTAAGTAGATGTTATGTTCTCTGTAAATTGCTGTAACTGTCATAGATTAAATGGTGCTCTGCAGCTGTGCATGGGTACAGTATCAAAGCAAGGGCTTCTAGTGGTGGGACCAAGGGAAGGTGAGCAGCTGAGAGCTGCCAGCGACAAGGCTGTAACATTTAATGCTCAGCCTGTATGGACTGGGGAAGAGAAGAGAAGAACCAAGTACTAATCCAGGCAAGAGAGACACTGTTGTCAGAAAGAGGGTGCCTGGCAATAGGGCTTTCTACTTTTTAACTCTCACCTCTATAAAATGCTCAAACTGACCTCAGTACAGCTCTGCAGCTTTCCATCTTTGTATGCTTCAAAGAATTGAAGTCCTTTCTGTGCCTAGACTAAAGCAACCCCACTTCAGTAAAATAATTGTTACTGGATTGTTGCTTTAATCCTTCTGCTGAAACATTGGTATTTTATAAAGCAGCATTATCAGCAAGGCTTTTCTCATTCTTAAACTTTAGTAAGATCAACCCTCTGAATAGAAGACTATATTCTTGACACAAGTCCATTGCATTGCAGGGACACTTAACAAAGTAACTGATTTTCATTTTTTTTTAAAACCTTCATGTGTTCTATGTTATGAAACAGAAAGATTTTTATAATTGTTCTCCAAAATATGCTTTGCACACATTCTGCAAGAATGTGCACTCTCAGTTCTATAAAGACATGCTGTTCTTAGGCATAAAAGCAAAATTCCTTTGCCAGTCTATAGTGTTTTTAGCCAAAATCCAGCTTAACAACTACATTTATTTCAGAAAAGTATGAAATTAAAAATAAAAATGAGGATGCATGACATGCATGAAAGAGCAAAAAACATTAAATTGCCCACTAATGAGCTTGAAGCATCCAATTTTGCCAGCTTCTAGTTCAAAAAATAGTAGGAAGAGAATCAAGCTGCTTTTAAAAAGAAAAAGAACATTGTTTCTTTGCTCCATAATATCTAACATGCTTTAACTACTGCCTAAGTTAAAAGGAAGGCATTTTCTCACCTATCTAGGGTGCACAGTAAATACTGAACTAAATGGAGTGCCTTTTTTTTTTCTTAAACGAAAGTTAAAACTGCAGAGCTGATGAATACTTCTGTAGCAGAATGAGCACTTTTAGACAGCTTTCTGGTTTTAACTTTGGAGCCACATCTTTGATTCCAGCTTATGAAGTGAGTTTACAAACATGCAACAATGAAAAAGTCTATCTTGAGAGTCTTTTCCCAGCAGGCAAGAAACCTCATTCTAGAAATGTGTCCTCTATGTGGAGGTCTGTACAAGTGTGAGGCCATAAGGCTGGTGACACTCCAGTATGGGAAGGGCAAACAGGAGAGGTGCCTGCATGTGAAGTTGGTTCATGTGTTCTGCCTGCTTTGGGTAAAAATGGAGACATTTTCAAGATATTGCTAAGATTTTAAACACATTGTTTAATAAATTTAGAGATCTCTGAACATCAGTTTTTTCACTAAATGAAGAAAGTATCTGAAATATACTAAAAATTAACTATCGTGAAGAATGAAAGGTTGTTTTCATTACTACAGGAAGTTTGTTCTTGGAGTTAATAGACAAAGGAATTGTGATTCCTGGAAATTGAATATATAGCAGTAAAGTGATATTCAGCATAACCTACAAGTTTGATTCTTGAGTCAAATTAAAAGCTATCTCATCTACAGCGTTTTACTTCAGGCGATGTTTGGGGAGGCCAGTGTATCCCATATTAGTTATTTAAATATTAACCTGACCCGTGTTAGATGAAGAATGCCTGTTGCTGGTAGCATATAACTAAGAAGCTGTTACTTCTTTTTAATTTTGAACCTTCACATAAACCAATTAAAAAGCTCAAAATAGATCCTAACATCTCTTTTGAACTAATTATTTTCTTGTCTTAGTCTTGGACTCTTTACAAGTTAGAACAGCCACTGATATAAAGCTTGACAGCCAAATCAAGTGATACAAAATACATAAACTTAATTAGGAAACTTTTTCATTTACTTTGGGACAAGGAGTAAGATTATAATGCTTTTTACTGATGCTGTGTGGTGGAAAGAGAAGCCTGAAGAGTAACAAATTTTCCAGAAGATGAGTTAGTAGTTTTAGAAGCTGTTGTACTGGAACAATATATTGGAGATGAACAGATCAGCTAGAAAGCAACTCAAGTGAGTTTATAACCTCGCTTTTTCCTGCTATCTGATAAGCATATACATCTCTATATATAAAATCAGTGGCATAGAATCTGTTCAGGACTGATTGAGAAATAGAAGAAACTTTACTAACCCTATGTTCTAAGAAAAAGTATGTTGCTTATTTCTGTATTTAACATGGACCAAACCTTGCACCAAAGCTGAAAAAAATCCCCATTAGTTTCATATGTTTGTACTAAAAATGTTATGTGTGGATTGTTTAGGAGAAAAATTATTTAGACTCATTCTCACCCTCAAGGATTTGGAGTAATATATGCTGTATCATATTATAAACTGAGCATCTATTAATACAGAAAAAATTCTTTCTTAACAGTCACTTGAATGATGGAGTAGTAGTTGCTGAACTGTTCTTTTGAAAACTCATTGAGTTGCACGGTAATCACAGAATCTCCAGTTTTATTATCCTTTATGCCACTGAGAAATGCCTGCTTGTTTGTTGTTCTGTTTTCATTTTTATCATGTTCCAAACCAGAAATGTATCACTGTCTAAAAATGTGTTGGTAGGTAATAGAGAAAGGCAAGTGAAAGGTCAAATCTCTTGCAAACTGGTCAAACCACATAACTTAAATTTAAATTGAAACCACATTACAGGACCAGAGATAACCAACTTAAGGGTTGTAGTGTAATTTATTAAATAAAGAACATAATCATTAAGGGTGCCTGGGACTGTAGCACTGATGAATAAGGCAAAATTCCCGTTGGCTTGCCTTTAGATGTTTGCTGGGTTCTTGCTTGGTTGAGGCAAGGGCATTTGTTTGGATTTTCTCTGCTTCATCTAATACCTCTTTTATTTTTTCCTACTCTTCACAAAAAACCCATGTACAAAACAAAAACTCCTCAGCAGGAGACATGCCTACATAATGATTTCACCTTGCTAGTATTGCCATTATTCCCTCAAATAGATCTTTCAATTTTCCCACCTACCATTTGCTTTATATCTGCTCACAAAACAACTGTTGTGTGCACTTAGGTACACGCAGGGAAGTTAGTAGAATGCTAAAGAAAGTGCTGACACCATGCTCCATTTTCTCAGACTTGTAAGTTTACCTCAAAAGGGCTCTTAAAAGGTTGCTGCAGGATCCTTTTTCTGCCCCACTCCTTGGCTAATGAGAATAGCTTCAGAGTTGTTACCGCCATACCAGAGCTGGCATGAAGGATGCAGAGGCCATACCAGAGGCTGTGCAGGTGATCTTTGCCACATGGAAGACAGAAGCTCAGATCATGTCTCCATAAAGACAGGGCTTGAGGTTGTGCAGCCTCAGTAGCTCTGAGAGTTGAATCTTCACTCCCTTGAGTAAATCAATGAGGCCAGGAAAGCTGATGGTCATATGTACTAAACTACACATATACCAGGAAAAATATGCCTTCAGCCCCAGTGTTCCTCTCACATGGAGGAAGCAGCGCCTTGAACAGCTGGTTACACATTTGAATAAGAGACTGTGTTTGACTATTGCAATACCAATGCTGCCCAAACTGCTTCTGTCCAACTCTCCTGTAAAAAGGGAAGCAGATCAGCAGGGTCCATCTGTAATGCACACATGTTGCTGGCTCAGCCTGGTGTATGTATTCTGATCTCTCAGACAAATACACATTTGCTTCCCAAGAATTCCAGGCAGGCAGAAATCAAGCACTGAGCTGAGTGTGACATTTTGAAAATGACAATGAACTTGTATTATATGCTTTTTTAAAGGTGTGTTCTCTCAAGTATAACTTGGTTATTGCAAAGAACCAAATCCAATACTGAAATTATATCCACTATCAATTAATGTAGGAAAAGGTTTCTAGAGTTTTATTGAGCTCTCTTTTAGAAGGTTGTGGTGCTTCAGATGAGACATAGACTACTTTCAAATGTTACTGTAATTATTTTAAGGAATTTTGAAAACCACTGGTCAAGAAGAGTATGAAAAGCACAACTGCAGAAATATTCTGGTGAATGGGGCTGAAGTGGGAAGATGTATAGCCTCTGTTGCTGATGTATATGGAGAAGTAGCATCCTTCAAAGTGATGAGTGTCATCATACTGTTGCTTTAATTTGGGAAACCCATGTAAAGAATAAACTGTAGGAGACTGAAAGTAAAATCCTATTAATGTATGAGTCACTTCTGCTTAGATTTGATGATCTCTGGAATGCAATTTCCTGTGAACAGAACACTTGCAAGAAACCAGCAGAGAAGGGCCTCACTGAAGAGCTCTGCTGACGTGGCTCAGACCCACTGTAGTCGGTATTTCAAAATATGAGCTATACTTCACCATCTGTCTTCTGTGCCATGATCATCTCTCTTCATACCATCAGCAAACATAGTGAGGCAAGACACTCAGGAGGTGCTGCATGCTACGGCTTCCCTTGTTCTTTGTATGAACTACTTGGAATTGAGTCCTTTTTTAGCAATTACCACCCAATGTGACAATAATGCCTTCATGGTGGTTCTGTTACTGAGAAATGGTTGTGTCTCAGTCTGTGAGCCAAAGTGGAAAGCAACAATACTTGTCCTCTTCAAGGTGGGGCAGACTTCTTGCCTTTACAAGAGTGTATGGTACAAAGGTAAAATTAGCTGTAAAGCTCCACTGATATCAATAATGAAACTCGGTGAAACCAGTTTCACTGTGAGTACTCAACTAGACACTATTTCTTCATTGTTGCCTGGATGCTGCATGTGAACTGTGTTGACATTTGCTTGTATAACAAGTGTTCAGGGAATCTTTTCTTTAGCTATGTAAAGTTGCTGCAAAAGTCTTTGTTCTCTCACTACTGATACCAAAAAATGCAAAAGATTATATAGAACTTGTGCCTGTTTACCAAGGGTAAGAAACATTAATTTAATGAACATGAAATTGGTAGCTATGGTATCCTTAAAAAATAGGATATATATATATAAATATATATATATAATGCACCTGCAAAGCATATCCTTTATGAATGGGAGGAGAAAAACCTGTTCTAGCATAAGTAAAATCCTGAGAGAGAAGAAACCAGATGTTACTGACTTTGCAAAATGGAAATTTTTGGTCATGCTTCATTCCATTCATCCTGTCCTCATAAAGACTGAGATACTTATATTCAAGGATGTACTTCAGGTTTCTGTTCAACTGAGGTAAGTAACCAGCAGAAGGGGCCACCACCAGAACTCTCCCAGCCTGCTGTTGTGTAGTAAAAAGAAGGCACACAGATGAAGAATGAAATTCTGTATGGAAGTTTTCCATACATTACAGATGCTATTGCTTCCGTAGAGAACAGAGCACTTTGCACAAAGAAGAGAACAACATTTTCTCAAGTGCAAAGCTGTGGAGTAGGGTGGCTTAAAAGTTCAAATTAGAAGCTGGTGAATATGGAATGTCTCTCAACAGAGATGTAATGACAGGAAAGAAAAATGCAGCTATACTATACAGGAAACGCATTTATCAACAAGCTTTGCTGGTATTTCTAATAAACCATAACAAACGCTGCTTAAATCCTGGTTTTAGCTGTAGGTACAGATGGGCCTCTTCACAAAAACTGAAGTATTTTTAAAGCTGTGGAGAGGTAGGACTATAACAGCACAGTGATGGCAGAACTGTGGGTCTCCAAATGTATGACTTGAGAATGTGCTGTAAGGCAGCCTGTATGACAAATCTCTGTAGACAGAAAATCATCAGGTCTTAAGCAGAGCTGGCACAGGTTGGCAGCCCTTGGAGATAAGAAAAGGGGGAAGTGTAAAGGCTTCTCTACTGAACTCCCAACCATTCTTTTGAAATTCTTCAACTTGGTGGGCATTTGTCTGGGAACCTCTATGTTGGCTTCTCCAAAATGCATTCCGTTGGGCACTGTGCACTAAGATTAAAGTGAGCTCTATTTCCCATAATCTATGGGAAAAATGATGGGGTGGGAACTTTGCTTTAACAGCATTTATTCAGCACAGCATAGTGCCTTAGTCATGCACAGCTTTTGTTCGTGGATGTAATTATACCCTGTACTCTAGCTATGGGTGTCTGTTTGCATTGCTGAAGAGTTAGCAATAGGTAGTAGGATAGCAATAGCAATATAGTAATAGGGATGTGCGACACTCATTGAAGACTAATGCCTTCATCCAGCTTGGTGGCAGACAGAACTAGAGAGCAGGAATGCACATCTGGCATAGCAGGGACAAAGTTGTGTTATCCTTTCCTACCATGAATTTGGAGATGGTGAGAAATTTTTTTGAGGTGTAATAAAATGTCTTTGATGACAGATGCCAGTTCTTTAAGAAAAAAATCTTTGTTCACAGTAAAGCATGGTCTAACTGAAACTTCCCATGGGAACCTGCATTTCAGCTCCACCATGGACACTGTAATGTGATTACTTGATAATGGCAGGTTAGTTAAGGTTCTGGATCAATACCGTTTCTTGATTCTTCTATATCCCAGGTGAGGATCCTGACCTACAGTCTAGTTGCTTTTGTGGAATGTGTGAGGAGCTTTTAGTTAGCACTTAACAAAAAATCAAGTTTCTAAAAGTTTTATTTCTTGCAGTATGTGGAAGAGGGCATTCACATGTGTGGGAAGATCCAGCTTTTGACTACTTGTGCAGTCACTGCACACACTGCCACTGTCATATCAACCTCTGACACCCTTTAGGTGGAACAAGGAAAGGATTCTATTTATCCTAAGTCAGAAGAATAACTCTTAACAGCAGAGAAGATGGAGATGGAAGAATCCTAAAAAGAAAACATTTAGTTAACCCAACAACCCACAGTCAGCCCATGCCCACTCTTCTGATTCATTTTCTATCTCTATCACTCTATCCAGTGATATTCAGCTCTATCCACAAACATATATTTTGTTTCCTGTGACTGCCCCAGAAAGGGTTGTCCTCCTATTCACTGTGACATTTTTTCTATTTCACAAGCACACCCTCTTCTGCAATTTCCAAACACGTATTTTAAACAGAAGTATGTTGTAGGGGAAAGTAACCTCGCTAACCTATGCAAATATCAGAGAAGAGTGTGAGGATTATATTAGAAAGGGTAAAAAAGGGTAGTAATAGGAAGAAGTAGAAAAAGCAGAAAAAGGGTGTTCCCACTATTTTTTAAATCTGTCTATAAATTATTTACTCGACACTTTGACAGTTTTTTCATTCATCTTAATATTTAATCACATTTTTTAATTATATTAGTAACTTGAGGCTACTTCTTAACTCAGCAATAGCTTCATCTTCTATTAATAAACGGCACATATCCTTGGCTTTGACACTTACTTGCTGCAAGTGTTTTGGCTTTGGTAGAACGTACAGTTCAGGACACTGTTATTGCCTCTTAAATCTCAAACCTTCCCAAGTGATCAGTACAGTGCTTCCCCCTGATGATGATGATAACTTAGCATAAAAATCTTTGATTTCCACTGTGGTACTTGGTCCTACTGTTACTAAAAATACAGGAGATCAGAGAACACTTTCTTTAAAAAAAAACCCAAAACTTATTCTAAATGACGTTCTTCTAGATGATTTTTTTTCTTATCCTTAGTCTGAAGAAGGGACAGCATGGTATCTGAGAGCTATGGGTTCGAAGAATATTATATCTCAGTGTGTGTGACTGAAAGGGTTTGAGATGAAGGTCCTGGGCTATTTGAGCTGCATGCCAAATGAACTCCCTTGCTGGGGTGACAGTGCTCATGTGGCAGTGGGCTGCACTGTTTTGGAGGCTGCTGGGGGAGATGAGGCATTGGCATGACTTCTGGGATGCAGAGGCCATCCAGCCCTAGTCCTCAAGGGAACAGTAAAAGATCTGGGACTTGCTGAGCTATCCACTGTCCCCACAGCTCTCTGAAGTCTATGTGGCTCTGAGGTCAGGAAGATTGACCATCTCTCCCCTGAGCCTCTGAGACCAATCTCCTGTTTTTGCAGGCAGCATGTCAGAGAAATCTATTTTATAAATCAACTGGCCTCTATTTTACATTAGGTTTTTGTTCTCAACCTCCCTATTGTGATTTTGTTCCAGAAACTGGCTTTTCTCATGCTTTTTGTGATTTCCAGCCAACATTTATTCAAAGAATGGTTTGGGGTTTTTTGTGCCAATATGGTCCATTAACTCAAAAAAAGTCTTTTTGATTTATCTACACACAGCAATCGGATGTCTTCTCGGCCTTCATTTTTCTAGAATAAGTGAGCTGATCTCTTCCAGTTCCCTCTGACACAATCTATCTAAAGTCTACTCTGTTCCTCTTTGAGTTAAATGTATGGAGCAATGATGACTAGAACTAACTGCACTTTTCCCACCGATATTTTACTGGGGCACGTGCAGTTGCCATGCAATGATCTGACAGCACTTGCTGGGCAAAACCCATCTCCTATGTATTGTTGATACCAGCAAAAATAATCAGTATAAAGAAAGATGGTGGATTTAACAAGACTTCTAACAAATCAACAAAGTCATGGTGGCCAGGTGTAGTCCCTAGTGACTGGAAGAGAGGAAATATCACAGTCATTTTAAAAAAGGATAAGAAGGAGCACCCTGGGAACTACCAACCTATCAGCTTCACCTCTGTGCCTGGGAAGATCATGGAAGGAGTGGGCCCAGGTGAACCTCATGAGGTTCAACAAAGCCAAGTGCAGGGTCCTGCACCTGCATCAGAACAATCCCCATTATCCATACAGGTTAGGAGATGATGTATTTGAAAGCAGCCCTGAGGAAAAGAACTTGGGAGTATTTGTGGTTGAGCTGGACATGAGCCACCAACGTGCATCTGCAGCCCAGAAGGCTGGCTGCACCACAAGAAGAGTGGCCAGCAGTTTGAGAGAGACCTCTGGTGAGTACTGTATCCAACTTTGGAGCCCTCAACACAAGAAAGACATAGACCTGTTGGAGAGCGTCCAGAGGAGGGCCACAAAAATTATCAGAGCTGGAGCACCTTTTGTGAAGACAGGCTGAGAGAGTTGGGCTTGTTCAGCCTGGAGAAGAGAAGGCTCTGGGGGGACTGTGTAAGTGGCCTTCTAATACTTGAAAGATCCTTATAAGAAAGCTGGGGAAGAACTGTTTATGAGGGCATGTAGCAATAGGATGAGGAGTAACAGTTTTAAACTGGAAAAGGGGAGATTTAGGTTGGATACGAATTAAAAAATCTTCAATATGAGGGTGCTAGATCACTGGAACAGGTTGCCCAGAGAGTAGTGTAAGCCCCATTCCTGGAGATATTCAACATCAGGCTTGATGGGGCTCTGAGCAACCTGATCTAGTGAAGATGTCCCTGCTTACTTCAGGGGAGTAAGGTTGGACTAGATGACCCTTAAAGGTCCCTTCAAACCATACACATTCTATGATTCTATGAAATATGGTTAAAACAGTCTAGAAGGACCCAGCTTATTATGCGGCACTTCTCTCTATTCATACAATGATAACATCAGGATCAGGAACCAGAATGCACTGGCCCACATGGGTGGGGCTGCTTGTAGGTAGGTGTGAAAGAATCAGTACCCCAAATGTGTGATGGTCGGTGGCTTTCTGCTCAGGGGCTGGCCAATTTGGGATCCTTTCAGAAAGTGCTAACTCTTCCCCTTTCACTTATAGGAGACCTACTGCTCATAAGAATCTTCTTCCTATGGCCATAAAGCTTATTTTAGACTCAGGTTGTTGCAAGGGTTTAAGGATGATTGAACCCTGAATAGTCTTAGGCAAAAATGTAGGATTCCCTGTGCAATGTATTGCTCTGAACCAGAACAGCAAGAAGAAGATGAAGAGAAACATCAGCTTCCCCCCCACCGAGCTCCAATTACATATGCCTAATATATATTCATCAGTTTACCCATTACAATTAGAAAGATTCATCAGTTATAATATCCAACCTGGGCACTTGCATTAATTACCACCAAGAGCAGTCTGTGGTATCTGAAGAGGAGACAGAAAAAGAAACATTCAGTGTCAGAAAAGTAAGAGAAAATGTGAGGGGTGGAGGACCTGGAAGCGGGTAAGGACTATAGCTATTGCATCTAGGGTTCTCATGAACTGCATCAGGCAGAGGGATTAAAGCAGAATTGTGCCTCTTCAAAAAGAAAAGCTTCTAAAGAGAAAGATGGGCAAAAGCTAGCTACTACTCTTCCCTTCCCCCTCACCCCCCCACCTCTCCCCTCCCGTAACCTCAGGCCAGAGTCAGTAGATATTATTTAATAACCTACAATTAAAGAAGAGCAGTCTAATTACGAGTTTGCAGTAAAAAAAAAGTCAAGAGAATCATACTCTTTGAAAGAATGAAATTCTGAGAGGATTAATTACATGTGAAATACCCAAAAGAGAAACATATTTAATATTTGTATAAAACCAAACATGTTTATTTTCCTGTTTATGGTATCCTGATTTTGAGATCAGATTGCAGTAGAGACCAGAACTAAGAAAAACATTATGTGAAATTCTGACTAAGGTTTAAAAGCAGCTGAGATAGTTTGCCAGGGTGCAGAACACTCTTGGATGAGAAGGCAGGTTTTAGGAAGAAAAGAGGTAATGGCAGAGTAAATTGAGCTGACAAACAAGTCTTATTAATAAAAAGGGATTGATAAAGTTAAAAAACCTAACCTACTTCAACAGTTCAGTTCTCAAGTGGAGTGAATTTTCAAGGGGCATTGTCAGAGAGTTTACACTTGAAGGGAAAAATGGGGAACTAAACAATGCTTGGCCTTTGATAGAGCTACTATTTTGGCAAGAAACAAAACTGTCTGTGGGATGCTGTACCTAAAAGGAAATTAAGAATAAGTATTCTGCGCAGTGAAGAAGATTGTTCTGTGGAAATTGCTCAGATAGAGAGCTATTTCAGCTGACTGAAATGCCCCCTTGAACATGAATGAAATTGTTGTTGCTTATAAATTGGATATTGATACCCAGGTCAATATGAAATCTTAAGTCAATTTGAATATAAAGAAAAAAAGCCAGGCTGTGCAGTGACAAACCCAGCACTGTAATAGCTATATACAAACTAAATGTAATTGCAAAGCAGTCTCTTGAAAACAGAATTTTACTAATTATTGAGGGAGACAGAAGCTGGAAATGTGTGCGGTACTTCATCTCACAGGGAGAATGTATAAGCTAGAAAGCCAAAAGCACTTGGAAATAGAAAGAAAAACAGTTTTAAAAACATCCCCAACAACTAAATCAAGATATAAACAGAAAAGAAAAGAATATAAGACAAATTTCACAAAGAAAAAAGAAAATTAAAACATCATTATAGTGGTAGGAGCACACTGAGGAAAACAGAAAAAAGATCAGGAGTTGTTAAATGTATGTGCATGACTAAACTAACTTTCTGTCCATGATCTTGATACTCATTATATGTTTTGGAGATTTTGGAAACAAATGTCTGTTACAAAAAAGAAAAATGACCCCGTTCTCTCAGAGCACATTTAGAACGGAGCATGCAAAGAGCTAAAGCACAACCTGGTAAAAATTTCTTGTCCACAGGGAACTCACGTTGTCAAGTCACTGTTTTCTAGGTCCCTTTGATAAAAATGGATGTAACAGTACTTTTCCACCTCAAAGAATTAATGAAATAAAGAGCACTTCACAATGTTTAACATATGCATACACTACAGTAATGAGGCCAATACACACATCTTAGCTAGACTTAAAGGTCTGTACTAGAGAGAAAATTGATGGTAAGGACTAAAGGAACGAGATGCTTTGAATAACTGGCATGCCCCCATTCTAAATTAATTGGTGACAGTGTTTCCGTTAGGTTCATACACTGGTTTTTAATATGATGGGTAAGTGGGTTTGTATCATAGTTCCATGTTATCCAAAAAGAAGCTCCACACACTTTTTTTCAGGCACACTTTTTTTAGTGTTTGCTTTTTGTGCTCTCCTGCAGTTAGCATTTTCTGAGAGCTGTGCTCAGCTGAACTCCCAAGGAAACTTCTTAAGCAGGTAGGATACTTCTGTGCCATGGTACGTGGCAGTCCTTCCTATTTTCCTGGGCTCAGAAGCAAGCTGAGTGACATGTCTGTACTGGGACAAAACCATCCCCTTGCCCCAGTGCTTCCTAGAACCAGTTCCCATGCCAAAGAAAGCTGAAGCCCAGAGCCTGGGCATAGCCATGGCATGTTGTTGCCGGGTTTTGGTCTGAATGCTCAGTGGAGCAGGACCCTGGGGCATGCCAAAGCATGCAGGGGAACGTAAATATAGACAGAGCCATAGATAATGTGAGAAATGAATGCCTTTAAGTTTTTAGGCTTCCTTTGAAGTTGATGGGAATTCGACTGAATAAGGTGTGCATAAAGACGGAAGAAAAGTCTTCAGGTTTGGCTTGTTAGGACATGGGTGCCAATAGTAAACGCTTTATTGCTGAAATCGTAAGCAGCTAAATATTTGGGGATTAAGAACACTCCACCCAATGGCTTGTTGATTAAAGCATTCGCGGGGAGGTAGAAGATTTGAGCCCAGATCTCCTATCCTGTCCTTTGGGTGGATGCTTCAGCTACTGAGCTGCACCAAGCAGTACCTTTTAGCACCTTGTTCTATCTGTCCCTTTCCTTCCTCTCTTCCCACTTTTTACTCCATCCTTGTCAAGTCCCTTCAAAAGCCCAGCAAACATCTGGAATCTGAACTTTGGACAGATCCTCCCTTGAGAGATATAAAGTCCAGAGCTCAACTGGGTTTAGCACACTTCTTTTTCTGTAGCATTGCCCAATTGCTACTTGATGGCAGTTCCTGGAAGACTGTTGTGAGCTACTCTCATGGGTGACCGACTTTCCCCATATGTTATCTAGGGAAATCAGATTCTAACTTCAGTCTGCATTTGTTTGAAAGGTGACTAAAACTAGATGCATGACCACAAAGCACAGTGACTTTTAAATCACTGTACTGACTAAGCCTGAAGCCCATACGATTGAGGTGGAATCACAAGAGAGAATGACCAAAGTTTGTCTGACTTGGTTCCAGTGATGTAATCTAAATCAGTGGGACTGCTCCATTATGCAGTAGCTGAGAAGTGAATCTGGACTGGAGGAAAGACTCTTTCACCCACTATTGCAGATAGGAAGACCACGTGATTCCTTCCACAAACTGGTGACCCTCCAGTTTCCAGCTTGACATTATAAATTCTTTAGCATTAAATGCATATGAGTCCAAGGAACAGAAAGGTACAGGCTTTACTACAGAAGCATCTTGTATGTCAGTATGTTTCTAGTAAGGAGCCTCAGAGGAAATTCATAGTAAGATGATGACGCTCATGCTGTGGGGTCAGAACTTCAAACATCTGCATGCCAGCAGCCTGTTCTGCTAGGTGACAGCTCTATCTTTGTTGCAATATAGGGGTGTTCAAAAAGTTCATTAAGATACTTTTATTTATTTCATTATTATAAACTGCAATACAATAATATATTTTTAAATATTATAGTAATAAGTAGAGCTTATAGGTGCTGTATAAATGCAGTATGTGTAGATAATACAGATATATAACTAAACTGTGCAAGTGGTATATTGAAGGATGCATCACTGTTAGTTTGTCAGTAATTGTTGTATATAGCTTCAATGTTATTTACTTTAAGACACATGTGGCTAGGTGTGACACTTCAAGTGGTGTTTTTCCATATACAGCTTTCTGTTAAATATTCTGGACTGCAGCTATTGTGTGTGCATGCTCTTCCCTAAGTGGTCATTTTGAATGGCTAGTGGTTCAGCAGCTACTGACAGGTTGCTTTCTTGTCTAAAAATAGAGGAATGTGTGGATCCTTGTACACGGCAGGTATTCAAGTAATAATGAAAGTGATTGATGATAAAAAGATTTCTTTCTTCTCTGTCATCAACAACCTATTGGGATCAAGAGAACACTGGGATAGAAATTAATCTTCCTTGAGTTATTCTGAACAGTCAACTGATGGGAGATTTCTTTGATCTCATTCAGTTGAAATTGATTAATTCTGTTAATTAATCTGTTTGAACTGAGTTAGCAGGAATTTTCTGTGTGTTGCAGCATCCTTGATGGTTTGTCTTCTTGCATGCCAAACAATTAAACTAGGTAAAGAATTTGAAGAGAGGAGGTGTCAGTGTAGTGTTTGCTGACTAAGATTGATGGTGACTATCAGTGATAAATATCTGTAGAAGCGATCAGATGTAATTTCTTTCTGTACTTGGATTTTTCATTGAAACTTTCATTGGTTAAAATGCATAAACAGTCCTTGGAGCAGCAACTCGTGTCTTTCTCTGCCAAGTGAATGCATAATCACCAAGGTAGGAATATTTCTCTTTGTCCCTCTGTTCTTTTCCCACATCTTCCTGAATTCTACAGGAAGAACTGGGATTACATTAGATCTTTGTAATGCCTGCTGGATTATGGGATTGTCATAAATCTAAGGAGGTCCCTTTAATCTCATGCCATCTCCTTATGAGCCTGATGCCTGCTGAGTAGGTTCCGATGACCATTGGCAGTGGGGTACAAATCTTGTACCTGGAGTCTCTTTTTTTTTCCAATAAGTAGACTGAATTGTACAACTAAGAGGAGAGACTTTGAGTGCTTGGGGCTGTAACAGTAGGCTGACATACACTGAAGGATTTGCCCCGTACTGAGGAGGTGGTTGCCTAAGGTTTCTCAGTCATCCTGAAATCCGTTTTTACTTTAATTATCTTTCAGTAAAAAAAAAAAATTAAAATATTATAGTTAAATTTTGAGATAAAAAAAAATCACCTCAGTGTTTATTTTTGGAGGGAGGTGTGAGAAATGGACCAATAAAACCTATTGTAGCTACACCTCCTTCTAGCTAGGCTTCAAGGTGATTTGTCCTTCCGATGTAGACAGTAGGCACTTAAGACAAAATCATTTCCAAAATAACTGGAAGTCCTCTGGTGCTGGGATCCAGTTCTCTTGCATCTTTCCTGCCACGAGTTAGTTGTGGCTCTATGAAAAGGCCTTTGTACTGCCCTTCTCTGACAGTGTAGGCTCAAAGGGAAGTGGGCAGCGGACTGACTGAAGAACCTCTCTGTGCAGTACTTGCCCTGGGAGTACACAGGTCATCTTCCTGTTTTCAATAAAATCCTTTCTGCTGGTGACAAGGGACATTAAACTTCCTAAGCAACCATGTAAGTATGTTACTATTTATAACACTCAAGTGTAAACCTTATTTTGCACAGATATGTAAGTGAGAACAAGGAATACAGTTCAGCAATGTTTCCTAGAGACCAGACACAATCACAGGGCAGTGCTCTTGAGTCCAGTAATGCGTTAGGATCGGTGATCTCCAAGCATGCCTGCTGGAACTGGGGGAGTCCCAGTGACAGGCTCTCTCCAGGAAAGGGAAAGATGTGGATTTAAATTCCATTATGCACAAGAAATAATTGGAATCCTCTTTTCTCCATATCCTGAGTCTTCCAATCACTGTACTATTGCATAAACCCTTTTGTTTATGGTTTAAAAGAAAGTGGTAACCATCCCTACATGTTTGTTTGTTCTGCTAGCCTTCCAGAAAAGCCTACTAAATACACTCCCCTGAGGAGATAAGTAAGGAAGGCTTATTTTCTGGATCAGTTGGGCATAAGAACACCATTAGTGTTGAGCCACATGGTGGGAGGCTTATTTGTGTCCAGGAGCAGAAAGCTTGCTGAAGAACACCAGTAGTGAAAATCAAGCCATGCAGAAATGAAAGGTAATATTTCTTTGGGATCACAATTTTGCATATAGGCACTGCTGTCCAAGTTGGATGCTGTCTGTTCCCTGCATAACTATATAGAAAAACCCAAAGTAGCTGACAGAGGTAACTCCAGAACTGGAAGCAACGCAGACATGCCACTATATTTGAGACAGTTTGCCATGCCAAGAGGTCAGTTACTAGTCTGAGCGTGCTGCTGTGAGGGCCATATCTGCCCCACGTTCAGGAGCTGGCAATATTTTTGTCTTATGCTTCACAATCTTATGCAGGCAGCAGCTTGCTCCTAATTCCCACACGGCTCCTTGTGCAGGGTTCTGCTGTGATGATGTACAGGCATATCCAAAATCCTTCACACCTGGATTACACACATTTCTGTAGATCTGCAGGATACAGGACCTATTCCCTATGTTAGGAGTAAGGGATATGGGATATTTTTCTCACAAGTCTACTTTACTAGTTGCCATACTGTGATCACAGCTGACTTTCCTAAATATTCTGGGCAATTTTTATGAGTAAGAAAAAATAATCAGATCTTCCCTCTAAAATAAAGAAATTGCCAATGAGTCCCCAAGAATGTGGTACAAATGTTCAGCCTGAGGCTTCCTAATTCGCTGCTTTTGTTGTATTTCTTCCATTGAGATATTCTTACTGGATAATGCCTTAAGTAAATGTTTTGAGTAGTAATCTCCTTAATATCTGAAGTCATTCTGAGAGAGAACATGAAAAGCTAGGAAAGCAATAATTTCAGGAATTGGTTTCTTTATGGCTTTTCTATTAACTTTTCTTGGCAATCATGCTTCTTAAATTGGTGTATTCCCACTTCCCACAACAAAAAAATCACACAAAGATTGGAAAAACTGGTTCAGGGGGATGCTCATGCTTTATCTGTTACCTATATAAATAATTCAGGAAAATAATTTTTATTGAAGAACACTTTTTACACTAATGTCATGATTTTTTTACAATCTTACTTTGCCCATTTATGTGACAGAGCAAGTGATCTTTTTGGGCAAGGGATTATAAAAATAGTAAGATGTTGAGGATTTTAGAAATAGAACAGCCTTCATGTCCAGGCTGCTAAGATGTCATGGAAATTTCATAATATTAATTTTAGCTGTTTTATGTGAAGGGGTCATAAAAAGCAACTTTCTCACCAATCACAGTCCTATGGGTATCTGGTTCTACTTGGTGCCTGGGGTATTTACCTCTGGCTTATATTTATATTTGCTATGCAAAGAGGAAAATGTGGACCAATCTTCCCCTATATTTTGTACTGACATTTTCCTTGGAGCTGGAGACCAGCCTTTAATGTTCCCTCTAACAGCTGAAAAAACTCCAGGAAACTGTACAAAAGGGTGGACCAGTCTCTTTGCATACTTAACATCTGTGGCACAATGCAACTGAAAGACATCATTTCTAGAAAAAAAAGTAAAGGTAGTTTTACAGATAATTTAAAGCTGAAAGGACGAGCATGAACATTTGTCTTCTTGTCCTGCCAACACAGCCCACAGCTGCCAGCCTAAAGAGAAACCATCAAGCCCAGAATTTCAAGGTCTACATTTTAAAGAAAATTGAGGGGAGAGTGACCAAGGATGCAAATGCTGAGCAATGCCAATGCACCATGCATCTGAATGGCAGCAAATTCTTGCTGCCCAAGCACCTTATGAAAAGCAAGCTCTTCTCACCCAGCTTTCTGCCTGCATGGTGCTAGTGGCATCTTTATCACAGCAGAAAGGTTTAGTCATTGGAAAGGGCAGATGATCCTCTGCAGATAAAGCTATCAAGTTGTGATGCCCTGATTTTCAAAGTCGGACTTTTAGCATGATAGGAAATTACCTCTTCACTTCTGTTTAGGAGCTTAAGTGTCAGTCTGGGAAACACTTCTTTTGCTCAGTTTTAAAATTTGAAACCCTGTGCCTCTTTAAATTAACTAACCATTTCTCACGACTGCCACGTTTTGACACTAGCATTAGCGTACAGCTTAGTCTCAAAGTGTGATTTGTGAGCTCTGCGCCTGGTGTTGGGGGTAGGAGAAGATTAAAAAATAATTGAGAAGAGATAAAATAAGAGGGCTATCCTTAGAAAAAGCTATCAAATTATTAAAAAAAAGACTATCAAATGCCTGTCTTTCTATAAAAAATCTATAGCATATACATGTACATCTGCATGTATCTGAACATGCAGACACAGAAAACGGAGTCTCTTGTGGATATTTGGAAATAATTCATAGATTTCATTGCACTTTCTCTTATGGCTACTGCCTTGTAGAGGAAGCCTGATGGTTTAAAAATATGGATGACACTTAATGTTCTCCTTTTTCATCTCCTCATTTATATTCTTTATTTCTGCTAGCAAGTTCTTTCATTATCCCTGCATGATACTTATTTAGTATTGCCTGGGTTATTTTCTCTTGTCTTTGTCTGATTTGTTTTGTTTCCTCCAAATCTTATTTGTAGATTACTCTACAAGAAAAGCACTAATTCTATTTTAGGTGGTTTCCAGTGTCCTCTGTCTATATTTTATTTTATTTACAGATGGCTGTGCCATAGATCTGTGTCACTATTCTAGAGTTCCCTTAAATGTGGATGGTAGTACTTTACAAATATAAAATCAAATCCTCAGCTCTTCAAGACAGAGTTTAGCAGTAAGCACCTGCTTGCTCACTCAAGGAAAACTACCTTTAGAGTCAGCACAAACATTGGCCATTCTCTTGTGTGCAGTCACATATGTATGTTCTTTTTCTTACAAAATATACCACACTTATTTCCAGCCTGCAAAGACAATACAGAAATTAAGTTTCCATCTCATAAGTCATCCAGTAGGGCCATGAAAATCTATGAGGACAGTTGCATGATTGGACGAATGGGTGTGGACAGCCAGATACAAAATCTAGACATTCCCCTTGTCAGTCTCCTATTTTGAAGAGACCACAACTAGCAAAAATGAAAAAGACATTATAAAGCAGCAATTTTGTAGAACATTTTTATGATTACAGAAAAACATTTTGTAATCATCCCAGAACGCCACTAGCTTTCCCTCAAGGAGATCAGTAATTCAAAGTAGTAGTGAGCTTTTCCTGTGCATAAATAGTCCATCAGAAAGGTGACATATAGCAATTCACATTTATCATGGATAAGAATGGCATTGAAAATTTAGTTTTAATTGTTGTTTCTGTTGCTGTCCAAGCATAACAGATTTGTGAAAGCAAATATGAAAAAACAGTGGCAGAACATGTGACAAATAAATCCCATTAGGTCTGGTAACACGACACAGGCAGGAAGGAAACCCGCTGGGAGATTTGCAAGCCAGTAAAGAAAAATACACATCCACAATATTAATTACAACAGCGAATACTTTATGGGTTCTAAAACAACTTCCCACTTGCTGCACGTGGATAAATAGATAAGAATTACTAGTGATGGAAAGAATTAGAACCTAATTAATACTGACAAGTGAGCTGTATGAAAATAGATGGGCATATATAAACAGTTTTTCTAGTAATTGATGAGGTGAGAAACAATGGCTTTTCTGTTGAACAAATAATTTGTCCCACTGTAAGACTCATGGTAGATGTAATAGCTTGCTAGTGAGGTAAAACTTATTAATACATACTCTAGTTGCACCACATATGCTTGACTTGTTTGATTAAAAGCAATCATATGTTTTTAAATGGGACTGCTTTGAGGCTTATACCCTTTTCAGAGGCAGATGAGTATCACTGAGCTGCAAGTGTCTCCTGCCTATTGCCTTCTCTTTGGCCTCCTAACACTGGTGGGCTGTGAGGGTGAGGCCTCAGACACTGGGAGAAGGCTCATGTCCTTACTGCCATGTGAAGCATGCAGTCTGTCTTCTCATCTGCTCAAAGCAGCAGCAAGCCATATGCCATTAGTTTCCCATTTAGTGTAAATCCCCATCACAGGATATGACTAATGGTTTAATGGCAGAATACAGTAACATGGCATGGCCTTAATGTCATAATTATCCATAAAGAACTGACGGAGATCTTTTAATGTCTCTAAAGAAGTCAAGTGACAAGTCATTTATGAGTCCCACTGAGTAAGTAAAACAAACCTTAAAATGAACTTACTAAATAAGTCTGGTAGCATTTCTGCTGAGCTCTGTTGTAAGAAAACTTAGCAGTAGCAAAGGTTTATCATTGACTGTACCTGGATGTGTAATTTGGGCCAGTTCTAAAGAGAGGTGGAAGTTTCCTGCTCTTCTGTCATGAGGAAACGTTGTTTCCTTTAGAGGGGAAAATGCTGGTGTCCACAGCAAGACCTAATGCCTGTGGCAATACACTGTTTGATCAAAGGCGTGGGTCCCCTGCAGCTAATTAAATAGGTGCCAGTATGAATCATCTCTGGAAGTCAGGGAGGGAAATGCCCTCACTGGAAGCCTTGCCGTAACACTCCCTTGGGAATGTAGAAATCCTTGGCAATTAAATGAGAGTGAAGAAGGCTGGAACTTGCGGTGCCTCCTATTGCGCAGCCAGTTAAAAGAGAAAAGCATGTACTGCCCCCAGAGGTGGGGGCTTAGCAGGAGCCCCTTGACCCAGGTACAAAGCAAGTGCTCTGCATGGCCTTCCAGGGAGGGGATAGCTCCTGCAGTTGGCAAGAGGAAAAGAAAAGCATTAGTGATGGACAAGGGTACTTTTTACATACACTTTTCAAACTGGTCTTTCTAGGGTGATACTTTTCTGCAATAAGTATTTCCTTCCAAGTGTGCTCCTGTCCTACCAAAACTATGTTTAGATTATCTACAGCTGTTATTTGTATGGATATGTGATTGCTATGTTTATCACGCAACTTTGACTTCCTCTGCATGCTGCATGCCTGTCTCTCTCAGCTGAGCCTACTTTTAACATTTCAAAGAGTTGAGCAGCTTCCAGCAGCCACCGTCTGTGAGTAATGTGGCCATACTAAACTCATGCCAATACATTTTTAGACAGCATTTGACAGTCCTGTACTTGCGAGTCTTTCTCATGTTAGTGTGAAATACACAAACCTGCCTATACTTAATCTGACAGGCATTTTTTTTTCCTTTAGTTTGCTCAGATAGATCTCTTTCTTTGGCTCGGTAGCAGGGCCATTTGCTCGCAAGGTTGGAGCTCCGTGTTGTAGCCCCTTTTACTACTTAATCTTGTCCGTGTTGGTTGGTGGTATGTTTTCTCAGTGACACGCTGCATTTGAGCGTGTTTGTTTAGCAAAGCTCAGGCCTGATGCTTTGAGCTGGTTGAATGTCAGTTCCAAATTTGAGGGTAGAATGGTCACACACAATATTCAAACAATGTGCGGTGTATGTTACAGAAAAAATATTGGAGGGCATGGCTCCACTGAACAAACTCTGGTGCTATGAAGGCCTCCAGAGAATAGGAGTTGCTATATGCAATGTTTTTTATTGTACACCACAATGAGAATTACTGGGTTTTTGCTGGGTTTGAAGATCCCTATCATTAGAGGCAACTACAGTATGTAAAGTGCTTGTATTTGTAATAGAAGTGAGAGAGGACAGCTCAAGACCACTTTAAGGAAGCAGTAAGCTCCGGCTGAGGATTGCATCCGGAAGCAGAATAGGTGGAAAGTGTCATAGAGAAAGTATCATATATTAGAGATATTTACTAGGTAATTAAAGGAAACAATTACTTTCACAGAGACAGCTCTTCAGTTATTGAAGTTAAGGCAGCAATGTGGTCCCTCCTGGGGCAGATCTCCAAATGGTGTGTGCCCACAGGGTGGAACATCTGAACTTAAGGCCTGATCCAAACCCTCTTGAAGCTACTGGGAGGCTTTAGAATCGTAGGCAATGTCTGACCCTTTTCCAGCTTTAAATAATAATTCCTCCACTCAAGGAAAACCAAAATCTCATTCAAAATATTTAGATTGCTAAAGTAGTACTATTGTAGTGCTATTTCCTGCAAGATTTTATGGAGACACGGGTCAGCATGGAAGAAAATTTTCATGCCTGTTTTCCCACAGGTTGTTGGAAGAAACCCTGTGAAATGTTGCTTTTCGGTGAGATAGGAACAGACAGTGCTCATGTAGACTGATGGTTAAGAAATCTTAAGGGGAGAAAGGGGGAAAGATGATGATTTAAAAACGAAAAAAATATAAAAAGATCCAGGCGTGAAAATTCTTTCATCTTCAAGAATCCCTTGAGCAAGGAGTGCTGGCAGACAGGAGTGGGCATTGCACTTCTGTAGTTGAGGACTGGGACTGTGTTGATGAAGTTAACTGTATGACTGAAGCTCTACTTGCAAAAGGGTTTGTTGGATTGGACCCAATGGCTCTTGTTAATCGACAACTGCCGTGCTGGTTCATGGCGATGGGGAGCGATGAGCTACAGCTCAAACTGAAACAGCAGATGCAGCTTCCTGCCCTATGCTGCATCTCCTGGAGATGTGTGAATGCACTGGGGAAGATTGGCGTGATTGATGTTGCTGAAATTGGAGTCCTAAGGAACTCAATATTACACTCATTTGTATTATGTCACATTGATACGGAGAAGCGTTAAAATAAGTGACTTCTAAAGTGTTTGCTGATGGTGCTGCTGATTTGAGCGGGATTATAGCCCATTAAACACCCGATGTATGACTGACTTTGGCCATTTCACAGATACAGCCTCAGGCTTTAAATGCTTGTGACCTATACCCATTTGTTAGGGTGAGTAATTTGGTAACGAGTTTGCAGAGACTTTTGAGAGTGGCTGTGAGAGCAGGTTTTTTTGATTCTCTTGGTAAATCCTCCTCTGCCTTTTAGGCAAGTTCATCACCTCAGTGTCAACAGCTGCCCCATGGATGATGTCACAGGTAATAGATGACCGGGAAATCAGGGAGTTAGCTCCTGGCAAAGATACCGAGAATAATTTCAGTCTTTTTAGTGGCAGAAACCACAGCTGAAGCAGCATTTCTGATGTCTGTCTCAGACAAAAATGGAAGGAGGCAGTACGCTGGCGGTGCGTGCGATAGGAGAGCAGCTACCATCCCTGACTCTGAGATCCCACCTAGTTAACTCCTTGCAGCAAGACACCGGGCTGCAAAGCACACGGGTTAAAATTCAGGCCAAGCCGGGAAGGACGGAGCCGCCTTGCTCCGCAGCTCCCGGTGAGGACCGGGGTCTCCCCGCTCGTCCCCCCGCTCCCGCTTGCGGTGACATTTCCTCTAGTTCAAAAGTTCACGGGGAGGCTCTGGAGAGGCGATGGCGTTTGGGGCTGGAGCGGGGACCACTGGCAGGTCCTGCCTCGCCGGCGGGGGTGGCCGGTGCCTTCTCCCTCCCACCTCTCTCCTCTCTGGTTTCCAGGCGAGACCTTGATCTCCGCAGCTACCTCTCTGCCTCCCCTCCCCTTCCCCCTCCATTTTTATCCCGCGCCCCTGCAGCATCTGCCCTCCATCCCGCTGGGCTGCCTGCGCAGAGGGGCGCGGAGGGGCGCGCACCCCTGGCGAGCCGGGAGCAGCGGGGAGCGGCGTGGCGCTGCCCTCCTTTCCCCCTCCACCCCCCCGCCGGCGGGGGGCGCGGAAGGGCGAGGGCGGGGGGGGGGCAACCCGCGGAGCGGGTGCCCGCCGCCCCACAAAAGGCATCGCCGGGCTCGGGCTGCTCCGTACGCCCGGCGCACCGGAGCACGCAGGGACACACAGAGGCACGCACACTGGCACGCACGGACACACACACACACATACACACTCCGCGATGTGCGATGCGCGATGCGCGACGTGAGGCACCTCGCACGCCCCGGGGCCGGGGGGAGCCGGCGGGATCCGCGCTGCCAACCCGCCCGCCCCTGCCGCTCCCTCTCCTCCAGACCCATCCATCAGCCTCTTCCTCTCGGTCGGCTCCTTCCTTTTTATCTTCTTTTTTTAAACATTTTTTTAAAAATTTTTTAATTTGCTCTAACTGTATCTACCCAAGCCCTGAAAAAATGCCTGCCCGTGGAGCGAGGAGAGGGTACCGGGTCGGTAAATAAGAAGTGAGTACGAGCACAATGGCGTGCCTCCCCGCTCCCAGCCCTGCGGATGCTGCATGCGCCCCTGCTTCCCCGGGCGCGGGGAGGGGGGGACCCCGGGATGCTCCCCGTGCCGCGGCGGCCCGGGCCCCCTTTGTACCTCGCCCGGCCGCCTTCCCTTTCTTCCCTTCGCTTCCCGGCGCCGCGCCGCGCCCCGGCCCCGCCGCCGACCGCCTCGCCCCCGCGCCGCTTCCCAACGCGGAGCATCCCCGCCGGTAGCTGTTCGGGGCTCGCCCGTCGCTGCCCGCCGCACCGGGGCTGCGCCCCTCGGGGCGGCGGGCATCCCCCGGCGCATTGCACCGGCCGCGCGGAGGGGGCGACGGGGCCGGCGGAGGAACGGCGGAACGGCGGTGCCCGGTGCCCGCTCCTTTGTTCACCGCTGGCGGTCGCGGCGGGTCGGCGCTGCCCCGAGCGGGCGGGCGGCGAGATCGGCGGGGCCGGCTGGGAGGGGAGCGTCCCCCGCCGGCAAAGCTGCGGCCTCCGGAACCGTCCTCAGGGGCTCGGAGGGTCGCGGGGACTGAGAAGGGAGAGGGGAAGGTGGCGAGGAAGGGGCTCCCTCCGCCAAGGTGTGGGGCGCGGGGAGGGTTGGGGGGAAGCGCGGCTGTCCCCCAGGTGTCCACGGGGCGGGGGCCAGGGCGGCGGGACTGGGAGGCGTGACCGTGGTACCCATGCCGCGGGGTGTGTGGGGTGCCCCGGGTCCCCGCTCAGCCCGGGCTAGGGGCTGCTTCTCTCCATCCTGGCCCCTTCTCCCGGCGCCGAGGTGTTGCCCGGGAGGTGAGCCCCCGAGTGCTAGCCCTGCTGGGGACGTGTCCCATCTCCGCCGCCCGGAGGGAGGCTTTCCTCTAGGGTTAGACCTGGGCTTTTCCCTCCGGCGGCTGGGAGCCCTGTCGTGGCCGGTCAAAATGTAGTTCAAAACCATTTAAATACAGGTCATGCGGTCAGCTTGCTGTGGCCATCTTCCCTCCCACGGGAGATCCTCACCTGCACTTGATGCGGTGGATTTTTTTTTGGTGTGCCAGTGTAGTTACTGGTAGTCTCATGAGTTACTGGGATACTTGATAACACACACAGCCGCTCTTTTCCTAACCCTGTGGGGTTTTGGAGCTGTAAATAAAAATACATGTCTTAACAAATGGGTGACTTTTCCTGTAAGTACACATACGTTTTACTGGTATTTTCAAGGTGTAATCAATAGGCAATTAACGCTTAAAGACTGGTAGGATGAGCAGCGCACTGTTTTTATGGTTGTGTCTGTGGAGTTCAGAAGTGATCGTGTAACTGTTCTCACAGAGCATTTGCTGGAGCGCAGGACAAAATCAGGGAGAGAAAGAAGGATCTGTCTTTTTCTGCTACCTCTGTAATGCTGAGGTAGAACACAGCTGGAAAGCTGCTTAGCAGTGCTTAGGAGAGCAGTGGATGTGAAGGATCTCTGCAGCAAAATACCACCTTATACTAGTTTAAATGCAAGAGAGCGTGGGGGTAAGGTATATGCAAGAGAGTGTGTGTGGGGAACCTGCATTTGTGAAATGAGCAAGCATCAGAAGGGGACAGACGTATATAGAAAACCTTGCAAACACGTGTAAAGTGGAAAATACTACTCTGAGCAGCAGCTTTGTCGTAACATGGCATGGGGTTTACGTGAAAGATTCAAGAGTTTAAGAATTCCAGTTGGAAGCAACAGCATCTCTGTAATTTCTTGGCGAGAAGTTCAGTTGCAGAAATCTAAGGGGCACTGTAAAGAGTAACTTTGTCTTTCTGTTTTTGCCAGTGGCGGCACCTGACTTGCTGGATCCCAAATCGGCCACTCAGAACTCCAAACCAAGATTATCATTTTCCACCAAGCCTACTGTGCTCACCTCACGGGAGGAAAGTGACTCGGCTATTAATGTTATGAAATGGAAGACGGTCTCAACAATTTTTCTGGTGGTAGTCGTGTATTTAATAATTGGAGCAACAGTATTTAAAGCCCTGGAACAGCCTCATGAGACCTCCCAGAGAGCCACCATTGTCATTCAGAAGCAGACGTTTGTATCTGAGCATTCCTGTGTGAATGCAACAGAGCTTGATGAACTGATTCAGGTAATCCACACTGAACCCTCGTCACCATGCCTTAGAGGAATACGTTATATATGGCAGCACTGCTGTGGTAAAGGGGAGAAGCTTTATTAGCAAAGCTCAGCATTGGTCGAGCGATGTAACGTGTTAAGAGCAGAAGTTGAGCAATGGCTTTTTCATGCAAAGCCTCATGGATGAAAAGCTATTGCTATTTTTAGGTCTGGTGCACTTGGTAGGCAGTCTTTTCGCTGAAGCCTCCCATTATGCTAATTAAATGATTATTCATCCAGTGATATATATAATTAATAGTTCACAAAGGAATTGATATATTGATTGTGCCTTACTAGGTCTGTCAATATTTGCAATGCCTAATTCTGAGGAAGAAAATACACCATCCATTGCCTTAAAGGACTTCTAATTTACTGTGATTGTATCAAGCTAACTTTCCTTCCAGCTGTATGTTTCTTTTTATTGATTTTGTTTTAAATAGAGGAAAGTATCATGGACTTGGTAGTTTGATCTTAAATTTTCTCCACTTCTTTAAGGCACCTCCACAACTGATGTGCATTGGTGTGTTCCTACTAACATGACTTTACTCTTGCAGGTCATCTTTCTCAGAACGACAGGAAATATTTATTTGTGCTAGCAGAGAGCTTCATTGAGTGCCTCCTGAGGCCCTCTCCAACTTCAGTCCCACGCTCATATGCTCTTATCCAGTGGCACTTCAGGGAACAGTAAGGGCCTGCCAAATATTGTCAGTTCTGGGGCTGGGGATGAGACCATGAAATGGGAGGCTGGAGGGAACAGCCAATTGTTGGCAAGGACTGACCCCTTCATTAACAGTAGCCATGGGGCTGTCTGGATCTGCAGAGCTTGAGATGGGACACTGGAGAGCAAGAGAGGGTGGTGAGCATCCAGACCCTGGCTAGCATGAGCTCCGGAGCGTGCCAGTTGGATGGGCAACAAAGCTTGCTTTCTGTAGGTGATTTTTGACAGCAGATCTGGCTGGGAGTTTAGAACTTCATTTTACCTCTCTAGACCGATCTGATTTGAGCATCATCATGGAGACCTGGTCATTTGGTTGGTGTTTTTTGTTTGTTTTAAATGCAGAGCTCTGATGTAGCAAGTTACAATTATGGCACACCACTTCTGAATTTTAAAAGCAAACTGGGAAAATGGCTTGCATTTTATACTTTCTCCCCTGCTTTGCTGGTAAAATTTGTTCCAAAACTGCCACCCTTTAAATGACCATCAGGCAGTTCCTGCCTCCATGTGTCCTGTCTGGGCATGGCTGAGAAGGTGCTGTCGATAGGAATTTTGATGCTGGCTAATGTTTCAGTGGTTTTACCAGCAGAATGTGAGATGAACTTTCAGAGAAATACACACACACATTTTGATTAAAACAATCCCTTGCAGGTAGTATAAATATCCCCACATGAAATTTTTAAGTCAGATCCTGTACTCGTGAAGATAAAAATAGAATTTTTGAAGTGATATTATCTTACATCATCTGTGAGATGGTCCTTAAGGCAAAAACTGTTGAAATTTGCTCTGGAGTACTTACATGTTTTAGCATTTATGATTCCCTACCGAGAAGCACAGATTGGTAATAAAAAAACCCCACTTCATCAGCATTCAATGCCCATTTGATGCTCTGCGTAAAATAAACAGTTTCAGTAAAATTATCAGAGCCCAGACTTGCATTAGCACCCATCTTCACCAGCAATCTTGGCATGGGGAGTGACACAGCCTCCCGCAGCACGTGGATGGGAGGTGGTTGTGGGAAGACTTGGCTCTGCTTGTTTTTGGGGTAAAGGGAAAACTTAATTTCTCCTTCTTCCCTTCTTCTCTGCAAAGAACACCATGACGCGGAGGTAGGAATGTGCTGTTATGTTCCTTCTATAGGAGGAGAGCTGAGACATAGGGAGCCTGATCCTACAAGTGCATTTGGGTGCCTTTCTTTACGCAGAATAAGTGATAACAAACTACACCGAGTTGTTTAAAGGTCTGGAATTAAGTGGCTTGACCCAAGTAAAATCAGAAATCAGTGGTAAAGCAGAGTCTCAAATCCATTTTTCCAAGCTTAGGCTGCTACCCTAACCATGGAGTCATATTTCTTCCCTACTTACCACTTTGTTGCAGAAGCTAAATTACTGGAATACATTTTGTCTCTCTGGGTTTATGTCTGCCTGCTATTAGGATATAATGCAGTGTTCTTCAGTTTGCGTTGCATGTCTGTATGAATAAAAATAAATAGTGCGTGTGAGGAAAAAGTAAATGATATTTAAGAATTCACTGGAAGCTATAAAACTGAAAATTAATACGTACTAGTGTAGTAGGAAGCTGGAATTATTAGTGTGCATGAAGAAAATTACAGTTTACAGACTGTAATGTCTTCTTTAATCAAGTATTTACCTTGAGCCAATCTATAATGAAATTCATTATAAACTTTTCCTTTTGAACTTGGTGCTCTGGGATTCCAGAAACTGGTTTGGTTCTGGTTTGTGCTAGTCATTGCTCAAGTGTCAGGCTCTGTCAGCCTTCACAACTTCACAACTTCTGGTCTGCAATTTAATCCTTACTGGGAAGCAGGCTTCACTATTCCAAGACTGCTAACCGACAGTAAGACAGGATGATATGTAGTCAGGTGAGCAAATAGAGACACTTGTTTGAGGGCACAAATTCAGCTAATAAAGATTGTACAAGCAGCATGAAAGTCCAGTTTGCTAGCCATCTGGTTCCACCACCTTTGCTAAGATCTTCCCATTGCCACAGAGCTGATTGCAACACAGAGTTGTGAGCTTCTATAAATACACACAGGATAGGGAATTTTCCCTTCCTGTCTGCTCCATCCTTATTTTATCTTGTCAATCACCAAAAACCTTCCTGGCACAGCAATATATAATGTTGCCAACTTTTTAGCAGACGCAGCTTTAATCCCTGGGTTTTGAATTCCTGAAACTGTATTTTCACATTGATTGTGTGGCTCCTGGTAGGTGTACTGGGTGAGAATCTTACTTTCATAGAATTTATGTCTTTTGTACACTTGTAAAACATGGGGCGACAGAGAGCTGCTATGCAGCATGGAGAATGTGCACGGTTAATGAAATAGAGTGCTCTGATGATGACAGCCAAGTAGCCTCAGCTGCCTTAGAAATGTGATTTGGGTTTTCCTCATAGCTTTTCAGCCCAGTCCAGCAGCATTATTCGTGTGTTGAGAGTGAAGCGGTCTTCATGACGTTTTCCATCTCTGACTTCCATGGTCCAATGTTGCAAATCTCTTTCAGTCTAAACCACTTCAGGTACTTGTTGGCTCACTGTGATAAAATATACCTACGATGAACAACAGTGACCTATCACCCTGAGACCTGCTTCCAGGTACATAATTTCTTTTGATATTTCATGAGCACTTCTATCTAGTACCATACTTAAAATGTGCAAAAGTCACACAGAGCATAACTGTACACTCAAGTGGGCATTTTTCCCAGACAATTTCAACTCCTTTTACTGTTGCCTGAAGCCAGTATTAACAACATTAAGTAGATCGCTACATGCTGTACACAACAGTGTTGAGGTGAGCGGTGCACACCGCCTCAGTGGTGTTATATCTAAATCTACAGTTAAAGAACTGTCCCAGGAAGCTTGTAAACATACAAGCACTACCTTGGTGAGCCTAGTCAGGATATAATAGACCAGCAAGCAGGGCATGATCTGATGCTAGGCTTCGGTTTTTAAAGTTTCAGTTGGAAGGTCTTGGAAGGATCTCCATTATAAACAGATGAGAAAGCCTTGGTTTGGTGAAGGTTATATATATTGTCTCATTCATTATAAAGCTGTAGAAAGGGATGTGACCAGAGACTTTGCTACTGTTCCTTCCTTAGGAGGATGAACTCTTGACAATTCATCAGGGATGGTGTTTTAGTTTCTCTGCCCATGCTTCATCTCAACTTGGTCCTGCCATACAATGCAAAATAACTTCGAAGTGACAGAATAAAAGAGTTAATGTAGTTCAGACTGTGTGGATTTTATGTATATATGTGACAAAATATATAACCCTGATCTTTTTTTACACAAGTGACTTTTTACATCTCTCATGGAACAGGTTTTTCCCCACCACTGAGCTTTTTGTGGGCAGAAGCTGTAGAAACCCAGGAGCAATCCAGCAATACGCATGCACACATGCATATACCAATAAGTGTTAAAAATGAAAGAAACCCCAAATGTCTAATTAGAGAACTTTTATCTCTAATTATTTCAATCTAGTTCTAGTTCTCTTTTAGTGTGTTGACTGCTCCCTATAGTAAGCTTGCTGCTGAAAATTTTGAAGCTGATTTCCAAACTCAGATGCACAAAGTGTATTGCCAAGTACCTCAAAAAAATCTCCTGCTGTATTTATGCACCTGCACATAGTAGCAAATGCAAAGAGACCTCAGGTTATATTGCTGATATTCAAGTTGGATGCATGTCCTCCTGCAGTGCGTTGCAGCCCTCAGATGCATGCATATACCTTCCCTTGGGGTGAAGGGTTTGTCTATGGGGATGGGTGAGCCTCATTGAGTATGATATCCAACAACTTTGCAAAACTGTCATTACTATGGTTTCATACACTTCATTTATCTGGGGGGGGGGGAATGAATTGGCTTCCCGCCCCCCCCAGAACTCATGTTGTTCCTAGGAGGTAAGGATGTGACCAGTATTGTCTCTTGTGGGATGTATTGGACATGAGAGACAAGTATTTGTCCCCCTGCCAAAGAGAAAGCTGATTTAAAAAAAGAGAAGTGTTTTTTTCACCTAATTATGTATTGCACAGCAGTTATTTGTTTTAGTGTTGACCTTTATAAAACAAATGGGAGAAAAATCCCTTTAATCCCTGAGCATGAAGTTTGTTGTAGTATTTTTACATACTTTTTTTTGCATGCAATAAATTGGAAATAAGAGAAATTTCAGTTGTATTATTTTAAGTATCTAGAGTATCCCATCAAACTGGTGTGAATTATTTTAGTTATCTTAGTGAGTTAATTCTGAAAGTTAATAGACTTTTCAAGTAAAGGTACACTGAAGCTTAAGTTATAACAGAACATACCTAATTTTTGGTTCCTTTAGCAGAAACATCCTCCAAATATATTTATTCTGAAAACCCTATCAAGTAGAAAAATAATATCACACTAATCAGCACAATCTTTCAATGCGTTCCAAGTGGTAATTTTTGTCTTATAAAACCTTCGTTTTGAAAGCTGAGGAAGTTTTCATGGTGCTGCACCAAGCTGTTTCAGCAATAAAGGACCCTTGTAGAGTTTTAAATCCAGCCCCTTTGATGGTGTGTGGATTCTTTTGAAAACTGCCCACAAAAATGTGCTTGCATTTAAAAAAAACCAAAACAAAACAAGAATTAACAAATCACCAAGATTAGCTGAATTGACCTTGATACCACAAGTTGATCTCCTTGGGTTGTGTGTGGGCCTGTGGTTAACATGAGGAGAACAGCTCTCTGTGCTGGGGTCCACAGTCATGTCCCATGTGCCTGTTTTCCTCTTACATTTGCGTCAACTGCATTCTTCCTTTTCTTTCCAGTCATCTCTTAGACTCTGAATGAGACCAAAATGTTTTTTCTTTTTATCTCCCCTGAGGAAAAAGGTGGATTTTTTTTCTTTCTCTCTCTCAAGGAAAGACCAACACATTTAGGAATGACATGGTAGCAGTATTTCTTTCACCAAACTGACATCACCAGAATGTCATCATGGCTTCTTATGTGATGAATCTCTTCTAAAAATATTTTAATTTAAAATACATATTTTCCATGGCTTCATGTTTATAGTTCAAGGTAGCTAGGTACATTAAAATACTCCTCCAATAAGAGGTGATTTTATGCCTTTTTCATAGGGTTTTTTACAACTTGCATTGTAGCTCCAAGGAATTAATATTGCTGCATCCTCAGGAATATGTTGCTTTATGTCAGCCAGATAAGCTCCATGAGCTGTAACCTCTCTGATTTTGTAGAAAACTCTTAAAATAAAGAACCGTGAATCCTTCTTTCTCTCCCAGAGATTAGAAGGTGTTTGAGCTTGCTGTATCATTTTTGAGTCAATATATCAGAGATGCAAAGATCTTGTTTTCACACAAATCTGAAATTTATTTAGAAAAAATTAAAATTTATCATCTCAGCCTATAAGCTTGAATCAAATTTTAGTCATTTTTTTGAATCACAACGCTTACAGACATTCTCAGTTCTGTGAGCTGTAGTTTACAGGTCCTCTGTGATAATTTTTGGAGGGAGTTTGAAGTTATCAGTTTTAACCCTGAATATTCTTAGTCTTTTGCAATTCCTCCCAGCTTCTCTAAAAGAATGTGGGAATCATTCCACGCCTGGATCCTAACCTGGAAGCAGCAGGGGTTTGTGCTTTGTAAAACTTAAAGGCTTGAAAAGATTGACAGACCAGCAAAAAAGAAATTGATGGCATATTTTATATATTTATTAGGGGATTCAAAATACAATTGCATCAGGTTTTAATGCACATGTCAGCATGTGAGGCATGAAGCTTATGACAAATCACAAATACCAGTAGTAGCAGAGCTGCCTGTTGGTGATTTCACAGCAACATGAAATGAATGGCTTTTGAAGTCATTAAAACGTGGAGCACAGGAACTGTAGTTTATGTTGTTACCTTCTGTGTATGTCTGTCGTTAGTAAGATGCCTGCCTGTCAATTCACTCAAGCTTATGTATGCTTAACTTTAAGTACACAGGTGCTCCTAGCTGGTCCAGCAAGAGCCTGTTTCTTTTTCCCTCTCACTGAGTCTGTCAGTCTAGTTTTCACCTCTGTATTTTCTTTCTGCTTCACTTGTGTCACAAATGAATGTTCGGATGCTGTTTTCTCCTTCCACAGTAAAGCTCCCCAAATTCTCCCTGTGTCACCAAAACAGAGGAGTATTTATTAAATAAAAGATCTCTGTGACAGACAGTAGATGATAACCTAACCCAGACCTGTCCTCCACACAGATCCCAACCTGCTGTGGTCAAGCTTGGATGGGCTGCACGAGCCGCTGTCTTGTGTGTGCTACTTGTTTAGGGTTGCTCATCTCCTGCTGGCCTCTTATAGCCTGTTCCCCTCCTCTGGCTCTGCATTTAGCTCCAGGAGGGAGGGAAATTTTTGCCAAACTTTCTATAGTCTGGGAGCGTTCCCTCTGGGGACAGGACAAGTCCCTTTTCTGCAGGGGTTTTCTACATGGTGGTTTAACCAAAAGGAATTCTTCTAAAAGCACAGTCTTTATCCTGTGTGAGCTGAAGAGCAATGCAGGCTTTTTGGAGAATAATAAATGTGTTCTAACTGTCCTTGCCACTTTTCTGTTCAAGCAGGCTGGTTTCTAACTTTTTTTGCTCCTGGTGTTGGGGTTCTTAGAGGATACATTTCCTTCAGATGAACAGTTTTACAGGACCTAGGACCTAGCTAGCTTGCCTGCATCTGAATGACAGCTTTTGTCTTAGAAAGGGTGGCAGATATGACTCATTGGTAAGTCAGTTTTGCTGAGCAGCTGTCTGCATAATTCTTCCAGTCTTTAATCTCAAGCAGCAAAGAAAAGCTCTCTTCACTGAACGTGTATGTACACATATATATATGTATGCACACACAAAATTTATATACATTGTCTGTTTGCAATGCATATTTAGAAATAGAAGTGCACTTCAATATGTTTCTACATGTTTTTAGTTCAAGAACACTGTGAACATAGTTCTGTAACTTTTCAATGTGTTGGGTACTAGTCTCCAGTGCAGATTACAGTCATGTGTAATACAAACTAAAACCATGGAGTTACAGAATTATTATACAAACATCATTGCAGTCTCTTTTCAACAGCAAGACTCAAAAGCATGTACTTTTGGAGGCTGGAGAGTTGTTTGCTAACCGTGAAAAGCATCCTAGTGTTCCTCTGAACAAAGAACTAGGATTTCCATTCTTTGTAAACCAAAGCTGAAATAAAAACTCAGGACTTGTGCAGTAGCTGGGCTATAGGAGATTTATCATTACACTGGAGAGTGAGAGAGTGCCCTTGTCAAATGGCAGCAGGACAGCGAAGGAAGAAATCCAGGCTGAGAAATGAGTTTCCAGAAACTTTGAGGCATACCTGGCTTTTTGACATTGCTTGTTAAATGATTGCCAGGAAGCACAATCTAACTCCTGACAAGCTGGATAACGAAAGACTGCACGCTCTGTATTTTATCAGAAGCATAATTTAAGGTGCTTCTATTTTAATCTTCAGATAGAAAAGCTGAGAGTAATTAAGTGTTGTGTTACATCATTTCATGAAAGTGAAGTGACTGGAAGATGGTAGAAGAGCACATATTAAGAGCCTGGTGCAGAACAAGGAGATGACTATTAGGGTGATTGGCTTGACACATACTCATTTCTGCCTGATCCCTGTATGAGACAGGGGTACGAGAGGCTAGCCTTCGCAGTTTATAACCCCTCTGCATGGCTCCTGTGGCTCTGCAGACTCCTGCATACTGAGTGTAGCTCTGTTGCCAACAGGCTGGCCTTTGTCAGTCATCTCCATTGACTTGCAGGGTCAAAGGACCAGAGGTTGAAATCCCTGACCTAGGAGAATCGTCTTCTGTTTTCACAAAATGACTGTGCTGTTTGAAAGGCTGCTTTATCTCTTGTTATGACAGAAAAAAACTCACAAAATTCTGTGTCTTAATCTGCAAGGATAGCTCAGCGTGGCCTCTATGGACAGATAATCAGCAGGAACGCGGGGAGGTGATAATACAAAACTGTGCAATGCATTTACCAGAAAGTGCTTCTAAATTATATAAGAATTGAAAAGCTGACATTCAATTAAACTGAGATTTTATACTGTCACTCTCCTTTTCCCAGTGTTCAGCTTTCGACCAAAAAAAGCACAGCCTGAATGCAACAGGTATGTATCTGTGGAGCTCAGAGCCTGGTTTTGAAAGTAAGGCAGGTCATGCCTGGCTTAGCCACTCTGGGCTCAAGTGTCTCTGTTGCTTTTTTTTGGCTACTTTACGAAAGCTTATTTGTGAATACAGGTGTAAAGCCAGGAGGTTTGGATGTAGTGCAAGATAGGACTGGTACTCAGACACAACTCCTGCCTATCCTAAGATACATGCTGACTGGTTTGTAGTGCTGAAGTGAAACTGTTTCTTAAATCAGATTTTAGCTGGTATATGGAACAAAACCCAGAAAAAACAGAAAAATTGCCACTGAGGTGATCACTAAACTTTAATACTATAATTTTTTAAAAGACAAGAAATTCAATCTTAAGATCAAACAAGGTGTTTACAGGCTGTAGCATATAATAAATGTAGAGACAATGTAGAGTTTTCATGATTCTGACTGTTTCAAGATTCAGAATGCCCAGAGTTACTATTGCTATTGTGTAAATTAGGATAAGCTGAAGGGCTCAGGTGTCAGAAAGAAGTTATGAAGGAAGGAACGAGTGACATGCCCAACATGTGACAAATGAAGTGGTTGCGTTTGCTCTAGTAGTAAGGCATCAGTCAGGAGAAAAAGGCTGAAGACCAAAAGTAAATTGGCAGAGACAATTGACTCTAACAGTACTGGCAATGAATGGCATGCTATTTGAACACTGAGGGTGAGATCCTGGCCCTTAGTGAAGTTGGTTGAAATCAGCTGCATGAGCCTGGTTTTTTATCCCAGGCTAAGAAAATATTAATATCCAGTATTCCAGGTAAGTTTATGCAGTGAACATGGTCAAAAAGAAGATGCTACCCTGCAATTAGTGCTCTGAAATGTATGTGTGTTAGTAGTTATGTTATATATTACTAATTATTATTATTAATTTTAATATTATAAAATTATGCTTGGGAACAGTCTTAGATGAGCATCTGCTCAGAGGCACTGACCAAACTTAGAAGAAAAGATGTCCTCTGATTCAAAGAGCTGAAAATGTAGTTACCCCTCCCAAAAATGTGTAGGCAACATTGAGAGACTTCACAAGATAATAGTACTGATCTCAGTAAACCAGCAACCTCATACAAGTGTAGTCCTTGTTAGTAAGGAAGGCTCTTACAGAAGACTCTGAAGGAATATAATGCAGCAGCTTCATTAGTCTTTAAGGCTGGCTCCTCCCAAACAGGGGAATAATGCAGAAGAAAGCATAGGAGTTTGGTAACTGAATAACTCAGTGATGAAAAAGGTATCATCTGGCCCTTCATGACTAAAATTATGTTTAAAACAATCGATAAGGTGAATCAGTAAAAATACTGGCAATAAAAATACTTATATACAATATTCAACAGATTAATTTAAATGGGTAGATATATTACTTAGTATGAAAGAGTCTCTAATTTGGAAAAAAGAGGCAGCTGATGGGTCGATAAGATCATTAATTTCTTGAAGGAGACAAATAAGAAATTGTGTTCAAGTGTTTCTCATAACATAAGAACTTTAAATTACCTTGAAGCACATACAGATGTCTCAAGGGAATTGCTTTATAAATGATCCACAAGTAAATTGCAAAACTTATTGCCACAGAATGACTTGGCTCCCAAAATGCAAGTGAGCTCCAAAGGGAGTTAGATAAATTCATGGTAAAATAATCCACTCAAACCAATCTGAACACCATGATGCAGATGCAGCCTCCCACTCAGAAAGTCCCCAAAACCATGCTGAGTCAGAAACTGGGGGGATGTATGAAGAGAAAGCATCACTTGCATGCTTGCCCCGATTTTTTTCCTAATTAGCAGTTGGCAAAAATCAGAGATGTAATAATAGCGGCTAATTGTTTTTTGCAGCCATCTGTTGAGTTTTGTTAAGTCTGGCCCAACGGAGTAGTTTTGGGTTAAGGTGTATCTTTTTTTCCTGGAAGACTGTAGGTGCAGTATGGTGCGGTTAGGAAATGCATAGCTGTAATGGATGTTTGAGCAGTTCAGGTTGGCACACCTTTCATATAAAAAAGATGCTGAGGTAGTATGGCTTCAGAAATGTGTAGGGATGATATAAAGCCCTGAAAGCATTTTACATCTGGGTCTGTATAAAATTTGGTCATGCTAAACTGCCTAAACAGGTCCATTGCTCTGGGTAGTGCATTCATCTAGTACAATAAACTGCAATAAAACATGAACGGCCCCATAAAATTATACTGATCCAGTGCTTTGCCCTATGATGTCCTCACTAGAGGGTATGTTCCCATTTGCAGGTACAAGGACTTACGATGAAAGTCCACTGCAATGAAATGGTACTCAAAATGTGTTCATTAGGCTTTATAATGCAGCACGCTGGGGTTTATAAGTTAAAGTGGTATCTGTATTGCTTAAATGATAAAATCAATAGCTTTCACATGCTGCTTAGTCTGATGTGTCCCTTCCTACAATAATGTAAGCACCTGTCAGTATCATTGCTGCTGTATTTATTGTTGCCAAGTTGTATGTGATGTACAGACATAGAAGAGGCTTTCATTCTTGCAAACCAAAGGAAAATTAAACTCTCTTCCCCTTACCTATCCCTTCTCCTTCCTCAGTAGGAATGAAAATTCCACATCTTTAATGTCTGCCTTTCTGGTGTTTTAAAAAAACAGATGAAAACAATTGAAGGTATAGAAGATAAAACAGTGTGAGTCTCCCAGCTGGCTTTCTGTCGACAACCTTGGGTGTCAAAAATGGCTTAGGTGTGCCAGCAGGTTCCCTGTGGCTGCATAGATGTAGCTGTGGACTTTAAAATTGCTACTTTGTGCATCTGAGCTTTGAAAATGGCAAACTGGAGATGGTGTATTTAAGTTGGGATCCTGTCATGAAAAATCCCCGTTAATTCAGTGCTGGTACTTTGTCATTTCTGTCCAGATCAACTGACATCCATGGGCACTGTTTTGAAGTACAAATGTTTTCATTTGCAAAGTATCAGTGTATTTTGGGATTGAGAAATTATTGCTGCTGCATAACCCTGTTCCTCTGCAACAGACTGCCCACATGGAAAACCATTCAGGTCTGCCCTATTGCCAAATATCTTTATGTGCATCACCATTGCTGGACAATTCACCAAGCAGAAACTGTTAGTTAAATTTTCATTTTAGCTTTGTAGTATTGCTTCCTCTCTTGTGCTTTTATTAAACATCCATTATTATTACTGTAAGGATCATGATTTTGACATGAGTCCTGTTTTAAAGTTTCAGAATGAAATAATAACTTACATTCCTTAAAGTAATTACTGCAAGTTTAAAAATACTTTTCCTTGATGTGTGCTGTTCAACTCAAATACTGGTATATATCTGCAATAGAGATATAACTAAACAGGAATACTATTTGTGATAAGAATTTACAGTAGGTGACACTGCTGAAGTAGGAAATGTTTCATATTTCTTGAGACCATGAAAATGTCACTTGTGGCAAACTTGTTTATTTTAGCTGCTGAAATGGAATTCTTCCAGTACCACATTTATGAAGTACATACCTATATAGAGATACATGTTTGATATTTGACATTTTTTTATTAATATAAGGAAAGTTTTATAACCAGAAGTGTAATGTATAATCTTTAGTTATTGCATTATCTGTTCTACTAAAGTGTTTTAATTAATTTGAGTTTATTTGATCCAAAATAATGCCTGGGTATTTTTTCTTGGAGTTTTAGAATGACTGTGTTTTAAGAGGTGCATTTGCTTGCCTAACTCAATAGAGGAGTATTTGGGGAAACAATTGCAACATTAAAAATAATGGTGTTTTCCATCTAGCTAAGGTGATGCTATTCCTGGTACTGTGGATTTTGCATTATCCTTAATGGCCTGGATTTTACAGCTCTGCTGCATGCTGAAGTGCTTGAGGTGTCCGCTGAAGATTAAATTGTAGCCTGACTGAATGATAAAACTCAAGCAGAGCAACACTGATCCTTTTCTGGTTTATTGTTTGGATTAAATAAGCGATTTAGTCAATTTACTGTGTAATGTATATTAATGTTATTGTTTCATGAATATTGACAAAAATCTTTTTAAACTTGCAGCAGGTAGTGGCAGCAATAAATGCAGGAATCATACCTTTAGGAAACACATCTACTCAGATCAGTCACTGGGACTTGGGAAGTTCCTTCTTCTTTGCTGGCACTGTTATTACCACCATAGGTAGGACACAGCTTATTCTCTTTTTATAGTTAATGAGCTGAAACGTTTTTGATTTCCAGTGTGTGCATATATTTGTTAATGGAAAATCTTCCAAATCTTCTGGTTTGAGGTAGAGGGTTACTTTTTAGCTGCAGGGGCAGAAATGACAGCTCTCAGTAAGGATCCTTAGCTGAGTAAATCATTGTAGGAGACAATGTTGCTAATTATTTCTGGGAGGTAAGAGGTTGTGGAGACATTTTCTGGGGAGAATCTGGCCAACTGCGCGATTGTGTCAAATAGTCCAGGTTTTAAAGCACATGTGCATTAAACCTTGGCTGACAAGTATGGAATTTCAAGGCTGTATAATCCCATTCTATACTGTTTTTTCCTCTAAATTCTGAAAAAGATGAGAACAAGGTAAAGATTCAGTTCAACTTAATTTAATCAGTTATGAGTGTTGGTAGGCAATTTTACATTCTAAGGCTTACTTGGAGGCGTCTGTTGCGTTCAGGGAAGTCCAAAGCTGTAGGGAGATTTATCCATGCTCACAAACCCAGGGAATTTTCTGTATCCTTTCTGCATCCACTGTCCCTCTGAGCCTGTGTGAACAGGAGAAGCGTTTGATCTCTCAGCATCTTCCCTTTGACTACAATATAGTGCACATGGCATACAGTTCAAAGGTGTAGTGTAGCTCACAGATCATAGAAGGGGAAGCCACAAAAGTGGCTGGAAATTTGAAGAAGAAATCAAAAGAGAAAAATTTAAGACTTACATTATGAAAGCAATGTGTAAGGCATTGTAGCATTGTTACAATTATTACCACTACATAATATTTAAATGCATGTTGTCTTCTTGTCAAGTGATACCTGTTCTTTATGTAGAAGTTCATGAGTACTGTTGTTTGTGTTTGTGTATGTACATGTCTCTATGTATCTATTAATATTGCATCTACATTTAATATTTTTCCACATCTAGAGTAACAGGTTTAGTGCAAACAGAGTTAAACTCTTACCCTCCTGAGTTTAATAATATGCTCAGTGATTTTATAGTACCATGTCCACAAGGTGATAATCAAAGAAATATTGAGAAATGTAATTGTAACAGATTATAACAAAGAAAAGCAAGAACCTTGAAAGGGTAGCTTTACGATCACTCTTCTGTTACACGCTTCTGACAGCACCAAGGTTTATGTCATAAGTATACATGGTCCTGTAGAAAGTGCTTAATGTTTGTTTCAGTTCCCAATAAGGATAAAAACTGACATATACGAAGTGTTCAAAGGGTTACAAAATTCAAAAATTATTTTAAAGCAGTGCAACACTTTGTTTCACCATTTTATTTCTAATTAAAACTAAGGCTTTTCTAAATCAAGACATTTCCTTATTTGATTTATTGATCTGATTCTACCGAAACATGTGTGAGTCCTGCTTGGAAGAGGTGGCCGGGGGGGGGGGGGGTGTCTGCAAAGGCATCCAGGCCTCAGCTCTGGCTCTGCTGTCCCCAAGAGGCAAGATAACCCAATAGGAAATACATATGAAAATTAATATTTCAGGTCATCTCTACAAACCAGAGTAGTCAGAATCAGGTCAGACAAGACAAATGTAAATATTTATTTCAGGTTTTGTGAAAGCAACCTGAAAGAATCTAGGGGAAAAATCTTCTGCAAAAATATTTCAGCTTTGGAGTAACTGTGGTTTTGGTCAGAGACCCTTTCTGAGGGGAAGCTCACAGTCAGTTGCAGTTCTGAGCTTTGCTTCCTAAGACTTCAGGGCAGCGTGCTTACATGAAAATGATGGTGTCCTTGGTGTTGTCTTGCTGCTGTGAGCCATTGGGAAGATTTTTCACAGGACTTGCAGTGTGGCAGAGGTGGAACTCTCATCAAAAGCCCTTGGAACTGGAATTTTCTCGGGAAAAATGGTGACAAGTGTGACAGTTGGGTGTGCTTCCCCTTGTTCTTTGTATTATTATGTGCCATCAAGCTATTTGGAGCTCAGAACAGAATCTTTTCATATATGAGTAACCTTTTGAAAATGACAGCATCCCTCCCAATTTGGGGGCATATGGTTATCATGTAACGTGATATTTTAATTTCCCAAGGGACTATAGATGTGGTTTGTGAGCATCTCCAGAAGCTGCTGTAGGTTTCAGCCAAACAGATATTCTTGGTGGAGAAAGGCAGGACCTTCTAAATTCCTAAAGCAACTTTACAGAAATAATTTCTAAATGTGGTCTTATAAATATGAATAAAATTTGTAAATATTATGTTCTTTAGACTGTATACCTCAAGAAGTACTTGAATAGAGGAAAAAAGGATTACTACCATTTAGAGAAAATGATAGCTTTCCAATGCTGCAGCAGATTCTCTAGATTTCCAAACCTCTTATTACTATAATTGTACCTTATCATTTAGCCTACACTCCTCCTATTGATATCTCAGAACCCGAGAAATTAAAATGCAACGGTGAGTTTTTATCGATAGTTTTTCCCAAATCTTTCTTTAATTACAGTAGCACTTGCATCCCACAAGTATTTGGCTCCTGGGGAGAGAGTATAATAAATAAAGCCTTTAGCATTTCCTTAAGCCATAAGTTATTGTTTTACAGTTGCTGTTATTATTGTATCACAGTAGTGATGAGAATTTAAGTGAAAAATATTGACTGTGTATTTTGGTGGCTATTGGCAGCAGTCCAGAACCATCTGTAGTTTCGTACTCTTCTGGGTCTCCTGTATGCTGCTGAAAGGCTTTGTGATGGGGACATGTAAATCTGTAGAGCTTCAAAGCCAGCTTAACAAAACCAGAGGTGACACTAGAGGAGGCATGGCTTCATGTTTATTTTCTTTTTATTCTCTTATAATCTTTTATGTTATCCAATAAATGTTACAGTGTGTATTATAAAATTAATGAACTCAATTTTAATAGGACATAATCTGTCATAGTGCTACTAGTGCTTTCCTAAGAAATGCATTTAGTTCAGGGGCCAAGATTAAACAATTTCACAAGACATTATTTACAGAAGTTCCTTTGTTGCTTTTTTTTCCAAAGTTTTCGCTTTCCACTTAGTACTGTGCAACAGCATGGAGGTTGTTTCAGGAAGAGACCTCACTGGTTATTGGTTTCCTTTCCTTAGTTAGGTGTTCTCTCTGGAACATAAAAGGGAAGTGGGTAACACTAGGAAATGGGAATGTAAAAACTGTCTATGAAAAATATTGTTGCCTTGTTCCCGGGGATACTGTGCATGCTGCAAAGTACAAAAGGTACTCTATTTTTCTACCTGAAAACGTCATTATCCAGTAAGTCCTAAGACCTCATGTCCAAAGGAAAGGAAAAAGCTTTGAGAAGTAAAAAAACCTGGTAACTCAATCATAAAGGTAGAGATAGTGCTGAGGAAGAGGGGGAAGTAATCTTTATGCTGCCTCTTTATTCTTAGAGCTCATTGTTAATGCTGCACATGTTTTTTATCCTCTAGATCATTTCCCTCAATAGGTAGCTTAAGTCAGAAATAGGCACATAGGAGCAACTTGTGTGTACCCAACCTTCCCCCAGACAACTTTATTTTAGGGCCTGAGAAAGTCTAATATTGGCAGCAGAGTTGGAAAGGAGATGTCTCTTGCTGCAAGCTTTAGACCTATATCTACAAAAATGAAAAAACAACGTAGACATGCCAAGGCCTTGAGCTTACCAGTTGTTTTCCCAACTGACTGCTGTCTCAGCACATAAAAAATGTAGTGTCAACCGTAATATTTGAAACTGTGTTATGAAAACCTCTCCTAGACTCATATGGATCTTCATCTCAAATAGCAGTATAACATCTGCTGTTACTCCAGCCAGTCTACAGTGACTTTGCAAGCAGACATATAGTGGAAAATGCACTTATTCAGACCCCTGGAAGGTACAGGATCTTGAATAGCACTTGTGAGCACGCTGGAAGTGCCAGCAACCACAGTAGTAGCTGTGGCTTGCCAGAGCACATCCTTTCAGAGCTGTGTCTACATGGAGGCAAGCTTATAGAGCTCCATTAGTACTTGAGCACTCGGAAATACATTGCAGCCTTATTGATACCCAAGTCCAATAGTTGCTATAACTGTGTCTACAAGTCAAAAAAGGAAGAACACATCATTTTGTTTTGTCCTTTTCCAGTTTTTTTCACAGCCCTTGATTTTTCAACCCTTGATTTTTCAACCCAGACTTCTCATATACACTGGAAACTGAAGCTCTCCAGAAGTTCAGTCATGACTAAATTCTTTAACTTAGCTTCATATAGCTATCTATGGCAATATGATTATATTTTTGGGTCCAAAAGCTTAGCAACCGTTATTAAGGAGCACAAAGGAATGTGAATCTTTAAAAAAAAAAACCCAACAAAACCAACCAACAAAAAAGAAACACATTGTAAATATTTATGTTTTAGGGAACAGTTGTGAACAGCAAGCCAGATTCTGAAAAAGGATTAATATTTTTAATTAGAAATCTGAACTTGATTTTTCCCTTTTAGATTTGCAATTAGTTATATAGCTTCAAATGCAATTTTATTGTTTTACCATTTTTCTACTGCCTGGACACAAGCTTTTCTTCAGAAGGCAGGGTATTTTGAAAAGCCTTATTACATTGCTTGTTGATTTGAAATAATAAAAACCCCTGCTGCTAAATCTCTCCCTTCTGGCACCATTTCACAACATTTTTGAACTACAAAGTAGCAGAATAATGTTGATAACTAAAATATACAAAATGCATTTGTTGTTATAAAAAGCTGGATATTGCTGATAATACCTATTGTGCCAGGTAATCTTAAAGATAAAAAATTACAAATTATGTTGAAAAATTTGTTCCATTAGTTCAGAAAAGTAAAAATACATAATGTACTTATGTTTGAATGGTTTGTGTCACCAAAGAAGAAACATAGCAACCAAGGATGAGCATAAAAATTTTATTTTCAGTGGTCAGTGGGGACAGGACTAGGGGCAATGGCTGTAAGCTGGAGCACAGGAAGTTCCGCACCAACATGCGGAAGAACTTTTTCACAGTGAGGGTGACAGAGCAGTGGAATAGGCTGCCCAGGGAGGTGGTGGAGTCTCCTTCTCTGGAGATATTCAAGTCTCGTCTGGACGCCTATCTATGTAATATGAGATAGGGAGCCTGCTTTGGCAGGGGGGTTGGACCCGAAGATCTCTTGAGGTCCCTTCCAACCCCTAAGATTCTGTGATTCTGTGTGATTCTGTGATTTAAAAACATTACTCCAATTTGCTCTTCACAATATAAAAGGAAGGATTTCTGTTTCTGTATTTGCTGGGTTATCTGTGTGCATATTTGAATGGAAAGAAAGAAGAAATGAGCAAAAGAGAGTGAAGTCCAAATGTTGAGGTCATGGATGGAGGCGAGGATTGATGAAAAAAACATCATCTCCATCACATCAACATTCAGATCTGCATTTGGCACTGTGACTTAAATGAACTTTACTACATGGTGGACATTGCAGTATATCTCAAAATAATCCTTGTTGGTTACCTTTCCAAAGCAACAGATAAAGTTTTGTGTAGGCAGGTTCATGGGTCTTACCCTCCACCAGTAATTTACCTGTGTGTGTGTCCAGATTACATATAGCTTCTAGCAGGAGTAAAGCTCAGTGTAACCAGTTGGTAAGACCAGCTGCAGAGCAATGCAGAAAAAGCATTGTCAAGATCCATGGTCTGTGAAAATGTGGTAGTGAGAGACGTGCTGAAGGGATTTCTAGAGAATGAGGTAGAAATGCTCCTTCTGTCTCCTACTCTGCAGAGGACTCCACCCAAAACATCTGCTGTGTTCCTGTCGTTACTATTGACTCTCAAAGTGTGTTAGATATGTATATCTCATCTGCTAAACCATCAACAGAAAGAACTTTAAAAAAAATAATAATCCCCAGGACATGTGCTCAGAATTCAATCTTTCTTGCAGGTTACCACTGTTCTTCCCTTCCCATCCCTCTGCTGCTGTTCTTAATAGATGATATTAGGGCTAAAATAGCTTTTTAGACTCTTTTTGTCCCATTCTAATTTTTCACCTTTGCTTCTTTTATTGCTCCTGTGAAAAAGTGTCTGAATTTGACCCAGTTATCGTCTGTTGACAAATAATGATTCACTCATGCTCCAGGGAGACCTGTTAGGATTTGGCAACAAAATCTCCAAATATTTCATCTGAACTAAGCATACTCTCTCCCAGGACAGTAGTGACTAAACAAGATTTCCCCTGTAATTATTTCTCCCAGGAGCAGTGAGTAGAGACTGTATTACCACTATGCCCTCAATTTTCTCCTGCATTTGTTCAGGCAGCGAGAAAGAGGGCTTATCTGACTCGAATGCTGAAGAAATAACACTTGGACTGCACAAGGTTCAGAAGTAATAATTAGGATAAGACTGCTGGGAGCTAGGGAACCTGGAACAACGGTGGAGGAAGGACCATGGTGAAGAGCTGAAAGGAAATGTTATTAGGTGAAGAGCTCAGTTAGAGACATTGAGGGCTTGTATATCAGAAAAAATGGCATTAAATTGAATGAGCAAATCAGAGAAAAGAAATTGGGCCTCACTGAGACCCAAAAGAAGGAAAGGACTGCTTTTTTCCCAGCATATGTCAGAATACTCAACAACGCTAAGGCTGGCTCTGAAATTGAAGAAGTTTATAGGACAATACACAGCTTTAATTATACAGGGAAGTTCTTTCTTCCAGCCCTGTTTTGATATGTAGGTATATGACATGCAGGTGTATGGTAAATTGCAAGCACAGAAAGGATCTGATTTTTCAGATGGTATTGTAAATTTAAATTATTAGCTATATCAGATAAGCTTAGTGTGATGTAGCTTCTTAGTAATGTAAATGTACAAGGGATTTTTTGACCTGGTAAGTTCTAAATTCTGGACGAGAAATAGGGCAATGGATGGTGTAAAGGGATGTGGTCTCTTTAGGGAAGGTGGTGGCATCGATGATATTTCATATAATTTTTCATGTTTTTTGCACTAACCTTTTTTACACCTATTTGATCTTTTAATCTTGATACAGAACACTGCCAGCTACTCCCTTTTCTTGTAACACTGAGTTTCCAACTATGTTTGTATTTTGGAATATTTTTTCTGACCACCTGTAATGTTTTTCAGCATTGCTGTGATTTCATTCCAAATCGGTTTTGTCAAAACAGCCTTTTCAATTTAATCGATAAGCTACTTTCTAGGCAGTGCTGATGGTTTTCTTGAGGTGTGGTGTCTGTGTCCCTGGAGCTTGCAAAGCAAGGACGAAGACATAACATTTTTTGCAACTTGATGTGCTTGTGCATTCTGACCTTTTCCTTAAAACCAACAAGAAGTTGTGTTGAAACAAATTGCCAGGTATACAGCTTTCCATCACTCTTCTGCACCATCTGTAAATTCCTAAACAACAGGCTATACTTAATGCAGTTCTGCTGAGGTCTTGCTGTGGAGTGAAAATGTCAGTTTGCCAGTTGTGACACAGTCCCCAGTTTACACTGCAAATGAGCACTGAGCTTTTTCACAGCTTACTTTGATAATGCTAGTGTGCTAATGGAACTGGATTTGGTTTTCTTTATTCAGATTTCTCATTGCCTGCTGATCACTGTAGGGTATCTGAGCCTCCTGATCACGTCCCTTTTTAATTTCCAGGTTACTAAAGCTTGTTGTTATTGATAAAGGAAAGGTTGCCAGGAAGAATTGGTGAATATGGTTACGCTGTTTTGCAGAATGCTAGGGTGAATGAAATTAGCTCCTGCTTCCCTTTTTGTTTATTTTCATAATTGTATCAGGAGTGGTGCAACCAACCACAAGAACCTCAAATCCTATAAGCAAACAGTACCACAGGATTTGGGAAAACACAGGAAAAAGTGAATGTTTTGTGCTTTGTTTCTACTAAGCAAGAAGTAGCAAAATTGGAGCCAGTGTGTAGGGTTTAGAGATCAAAACAAAGGCACCTGTATGGAACATATATATCCCATCAGGATGGCCTGTTGGTAAGTTCCCCTTTCACCATTTTAAGCTGTTTGCATTACGTGCTGCTTTATTCACAGATGTTTGCACTTACTGTGTAGTTGAGCTGCTAAACAGGGGCTGCTTTTAAAAGGGGAATGGCAGCTGTAATCAATGCTGGATTATTTTTTGTTGTTTTGCTGTGGTTGCCTTTGAAAGTGAAGCTAGTCATCTCAGCTAGGTTCCCTGCCTATTGATTGTTTATAGAAAAATCAGGCACTTTCTAGGTGCCTTTAGTATAAGTTCTGGCTTCTGAAGAGTTTGAAGATGTCCTGTTAAGCAGTCTGTAAAATTTGGCCAAGTAGTATATTGCTATATACCTGGTAAGAGCCTGCCTAATTCAAGTCTTGATCTGTTTGTATATGGCATTGGCCTGAACATAAAATGAGGTTGGTTTTTGATTCCTGAAAATGTAAGTTGGGAAGAATGTTGCTTGTGTTGTGTTGGGGCATTGTTTGATGTACACATCAACTGTATATCTGCTCAGAAGTCTTGAGAATGTTCCTTGGCACTCTGGCTGGTAGGAGAAGATCATGGGGTAGTGCTGATTTGGAAAAGCTTGGCTTTGATGTTCCAGTGGTGCACTGAACTGGAGATCTAGGATCTGCTAAGGAGAAGGCTGAGTTGGTCAGGGTAGGCTCTGCCCACTATTCACTCAGGTGTTTGTACGTAACTTGGCTGTACCATCCCTGACAGCTGGAACTGGAAACCTGATGGATTCTATTTCAATGGTATTTGAAAGAAAGCTATCACTTTTTTTTTTTTTCCCTCAAGGGGTATAAAAAGGGAATTATACTGATAGTGTCGAAGAGTCTAAAGGCCTCATGAAGAGGTGCCAGTAGTCTAAAGTCTGATGTATTGTGCCACCAGCATTGTAGACTAAAATAGCATTAAAGTATCACTACAGCACATGAGAATATCCATTAGCATTTTATAAAAGTTGTTCTTTTTTATACACTGAGAGGTCTCTGTATTTTGTAGATTTCTCATTGTTGCCAGAAGGTTTACAGGTTTTTTTATGGAACCAAGCAAAAGGGAAGCTGGGTAGAAATACAGACAAAGGGGAAATTAACAAAATCTATTAACTTCTTCAGTGAGGTTTTTCTGCTGTATTGAATCCTCTGGTGCTTTGGAAAATCTCACCCTCTGGTGTCATCCTTTTTGCAAGAGCTGCATCAGTCAGTATGACTTCATGCAAAGTTCTAGCTCACATCTCCGTGTGGGTTAGAAATCCATATTTTTCAGGACTCTACAGCAAATTGGATATAATCTAAATTTACAACATTTAAAAGGATAAAAAAAAGGTGATTTGAACTGCTGGTGCAAGCGTAATTGTTATGTTCAGATCACTTCTGTTTTTCATTTGGGAGGAGCAGGCATTTACAAATGGCACGCATGACTTTCAAGCAACTGAAATGAAAGTTAGTTAAATAGTAAGATAGGTGGAAAAAGGACTCGCAGGATGCCAATTTAGATGGCAGTGCAGAAGAGCCATATATGTGCATTATCTAGCCTTTCCTGGGAATGCTGGGTTTCACCAATGGATAGTTAGGTGCTTTTCTATGTGTTGAAGAAAAAAATCCAAGGTTTGTAAGAGAAGGATAATTGTGTGCTACCTACTAGCTAAGAGCAAGCAAGTAAATATGTGTAGTTGTACAACTATTAGCCTATAAAGCAGCTGATGAATTGCTCTCTTTCTCAAGTATTGAGTACAAATGGTTTAAATCTTAATCTGGATGTGTGCAGCAGGATCAGGAAGAATAACATCCTTTTTCCCTTCTAGTTTGCTTTCTGAAAGCCATCCTTTGCATTCTACCTGAGGCAGTCTCAGATTGATACTTACGTTTTAAGAGAACTGCTTAGAAATACCCTTTGATGTTAGCAAGAGATTAGCATCCAAGTTTTTGGCATTTTGATTCTGTAGAGACAAATCTGCAGATAGTTTTACTCTTGTGGCTCCCTAGAGTAGCACTTTTCTCCCTTTTCTGCACTTGTGTGGGTTTCTGATGTGTTTTGCTGGACCAGTAACCAGTTGTAGAGAAAGCCAAGTGTAACTAAAGAAAATATATTTCTTCATATGGACATCTTTACGGTGGATGTTTCATAACTATGATCACTGTAAATTCAAGCCTCACTTGGCAGGCAGGAATTTGATGGTAATCATGGTCCCAGTTAGTCTGCCTTGCCTGCAGGGATTCTTATTCAAAACCTCCTGTCCACCCGAAATCAGTAATTTGGTATACTCAGGTGCTGCAGGCATGGAAGTACTCATTTAATACCTAGATGAATAGGTGGAAAGTATAAAGCAGTCTGAGTAGGAAAAAAGAGTTCCAGTCTTGAGAATTCAAATACTTTATAAAATCCATCATGGTAAAGGTGTTGGGGTTTTTCTTGGGGTGTGTGTGTGTTTTAATGCTTTGAAAGTAACTACACTTCTTTTATTCCACAGAACTTTTTATTCTTTTATATTAAAACACATTTAAGTTCTGACATGTTTCTGTTTTCCCATGTTAAGACGCTATGAGGGTAAAGATCACCTTTTTAAAAGTGGCAGTGTTTGTTATCTGCCAGAATGTCATGAGAATGCTTGAAATTTTAACCACATGGAAGGACTGGGTACATTGCTCTTGGATCCCCTCTTGCCAGATAGTCAGTCTTCAACTGTAACTTCTGAATAATTGCTTCCTTGCTGTCATCTCTTTCTGTACAGACTGTTCATCTTGCTTCCTTTCTTCAGGCAGAATCTGAATTAAGTACTGCTCAAGAATGGATTGATGATGTTCACTACTTGTGGGGCTAACAAATAAACTCATTTCTTTCACTGGGGGTAGCTGTACAACTTATTTTAGTTCTGGAAAGTTTTCTTTTTGATAAAGATAAATAACTTTCACTGCATCAAGGAACAGAGTAGGAAGGGAATTCTCTCCTCTCGTTCTCTACAGTTGCTGTTTCTTCTGGTCCAAATTCAGAATATGCCTTTTCTAGCTCTTCAATGATTATCCATAGTCGAGGTTATTTGTTCACCAGTCATTTTTGCACTTTCAGTCTGAAATTATATAATTGAATCATATTATTGATGACGTGCTCAGCTTACCTGCAGTCCTGGTAGTGTGACACAAAGCAGTTATTGGGGGAAAACATATGTGCAGGAGTGACCTCAGTTTACAGGTGTTTGAGGCTTTTTGCTGCATGATGCTTCACAGCAAAAAAATGATTGTGGAACCAGCATGATGCTTGCCATCCACTCTTCTGTTCTTTATTGTTCTGACACATTTATTTAGATCACAAACCCTTTGAAGAGCATATTTTGGATCATAAGAGTAACAACACGATCAAATTCAAGATAATTACAACTACTTGAAAGGTTATAGTGAATTGCATGTCGATATTTTAAGAAATAAGTGATAGGACATGAGGAAATTGCTTCAAGTTGCACCAGGGGGAGTTAGATGGGATATTAGGAAATATTTCTTCACTGAAAGGGTTATCAAGCATTGGAACAGGCTGCTCAGGGAAGTGATTGAGTTACTATTCCTGGAGGTATTTAAAAAGCATGTAGATGTGGTACTTGGGTACGTGGTTTAGTGGTGGATTTGGCAGTGCTAACTTAATGGTTGGAAGAGATCTTTAAGATCATGAAGTCCAATCTAAATTATTCTATAATTAAACTGAGCGGTACAGACACTTGAGATAACTGATGACATGTTAGGCAGATATCTTAGAGTATGCAGTTACAACTGTTAACTTTTATTTTCTAGCTCTGCAATAAAAAAAATCCTGCATCAAAGTTATCTCAGGTTAAGGATCTGTATCACTTAATCTAGTTTTATGTGATTTTTGAATACTTTAAAAAACCTAAAGAAAACCTCACAATAGGCTAACTTAATCAGACTGAAATGTTTTTTTAATGCAGTGGTGGATCTTTTAATGTTACTGTATAATGCTTTCCTGAAATAAGGTAATGTCAGGGGTTCTTACAGCCTATACCTTTGGCTTTTCGACTGGTGTAATAACCTATAGGAAATGACTTTTTGCTAATTTTAATGGTTTAAAGAGGTCTTTGCTTATATATTGGTAGCACTCACTCTGAAGTCATGTTGGAAGTCTGAATGCAGTCTTAAGTTTGGACATATGCTGAAACACATTTGAAGTCACCAAATTAATTTTAAAATCTGCCAGCATCATTGCTGGGTTAAACCTTTTCTCTTCTTCAGATTGACCTGGTGGTACCAATTAATGCATTTATTGCACCACAGTCTGGTAAACTTCACAGAAAAGAAAAAAACCCAAAAAACCCCACCTCCAAAAAATATTTGGGCTTGATAAACAATTGTGACTGCTGTTTGGAGAAATGGCTGTGGGAAAATATATTTACTAGAATTGAGGAAGTGTTAGGGCACTGGCAGCCATGGACATGTTTCTCATGAAGGCAAAGCCTGTTTAGCTGTCTGGTTTGCTCTGTCCTTTCCCTGACAGAAGAAAGGATGGTGGATGCAAAATGAGGTGTATTAGGGGTTGTATGTATTTTGGACAGTGTAATTGTAACGTGTAATTCTACAGCCTGAGAAAAGGGAACTTCTCTGTCTACTGTCCGTTTAGGAACTGGCCAGAGAAAATGTGCTTACCAGAACAAGAATCTGATTCACTGCTCCACTACAGATGATAAAGACTCCGAAATTTTTCGGATTCGTGTATCTTATGTGACTTATTGAACTTCAGCTGAGCCCTGAAATTGTAATTTCTGAGGCTACCTAAAAATGGAATTTAGGATTGCATTTGCCTAAAATACCTTACTGTGCTGTGAGATGGCTTTTAGATCATGTGTGTGAAGAGACATCTATAAATTTGTTATAACTTACTACAAATAACTTATTTCAAGAACTTATTATGGGTACCTATTAATGTGGGGGTTTTGTCCTAGTAAATAGGTTTTAAATCTGTACTTGCAAGCATCGTATGCTCTTGTCTGATCCTTTGACTGCTAACTAGTCATCGCTGTTAAATTGTTCAGAAATTTCATGTCTACAGATAAATATGAAAGATGAATTTGTTCAACTGAACTGATAGTTCCTTTGTCTGCTATAGGTCAGTGAAGACTTGAAGTCATTATTCTAGAGTCTTTGTTCAATTTATTTTATTTTTTAGTCTTCAAACTGCACTGTTCTATGACTGGGTAACAGGAGTGGTAACCAGTGTGGTTCTGCAACAATAATTAGACAAGTGAGTCATTGCTATCAGAACCACCCATGTTATAACTAAGTAATTGCTACTAGTAGAATATTAATATAAAAATAGTGTTAGATAAGAGTGAAGGTACTAAAATGCAAGTATTAAAGATTTCATTGCTAGATGTCTTGCTAAATACATAGATTCCTAAGTGCCTCCGAGGCTGCAGTATTACTAGAAGAGTGTTTTTTGTAGGTCTGGCATAAAAAGCAGAAAAAAAAATTAATCCTTTTACTAAGCTAGTTGATTTTGGGTTTGTGTACAGGGTAAGATACCAACTTTCTTTCTCTTTATTTTCATTGACTTATGGGGGGATACACAAGCGTTTGCATGGAGTGCTTCACTGGTGGGGTGAGAAACCTGAGTTGCATGTCTGTGTGTACAATATCAATATTGTCTGGGACTTTGTGCAATAGATATTTGGTATGGAAGGATGGAGGGTGTTGGAAAGACCAGGGATTGGGTTCCATTTTAAAGGGTGGAGTTGCAGAAATCGCAGATAGCAGATACCTGGTCTTGGACCTTCATGTATTAGAACTTATTACAAAAATGATCATGTGATATCTTAAGTTCAGCTTTTTTCTTCCATTGAAATAGTGATGCATAGAGAAGACAGGAGCATGGCTTCTTCAAGCACAGCAGGAGAGCTGTGTTATACCTTATACCAAGTTCTCTCACCCTTTGAAGTAACCAGCCCTGGCAATTGCCTCCAGTAGTAGTGAGCTTGATGAACCTGTATGATAATGTAGTAGGGCAAATATTTGGTCCTTTGTGAATGATATTTGCAGAGTTAAAATCACTCTTGGTGATCAATAAAAATAGGAGAGGGAAGATACAGGGAAAAATGGGAATTTGAAAAACAAACGTAAATTCAATTTTAAATACCTTTAAAATATTTCTCAGATGAGTCCAGTAAAGGCAGTTCATGAACCTGGGAATGGTTGTATGGAGGAGTAGGTTGCAGTAGGGTATGATCACTATCTTCTGATAATCTCTTCCGACTTCGGAAGAATGTCTTTTGTGGGGATTTTGTCTTTTATGAGCAAGTCTTGCTACATATTGATAAAACTGCAGCATTTTATGATGGAGAAAAATTACTATAGCATGACCAGAATTCAATAATGTGTGATTACTTCTTTGTAAGAAGAGGTATAATTTGTAGGAAAAGGTACTATGTTTTACTAGAGCCACTCAAAACAGCTGGAAGAACAGATAAGCTTTTTGGACATAGATGAGGAAGGCCTCATTTACCCCCAGTACTTGTTGTTTTTCTGATTGTCAGCTACTCAAGGATACTTCGCTTCTCTATCATTTTATCCTACTCAGTTCTTATATAATCAGGATGGTAGAAGAACATATTATTAAGCCTCTCTATGAAATGTTTGAACCATATTGCAGCTAGTGAGAGTCATGTCTCTAGCCCCATAGAAAAACATTTAAAAATGTATTTTTCTCACTTAGTATTAAAAATGATATTTCCATAATGATATGCTGCTGGATCATCATACAAATAGAATCATAGAATGTGTACGGTTGGAAAGGACCTTTAGAGAGCATCTAGTACAACCTTCCTGCAATAAGCAGGGACATCTTTACTAGATTAGGTCACTCAGAGAGCCATCAAGCCTGACCTTGAATATCTCCAGGGATGGGGCAGCCACCACCTCTCTGGGCAGCCTGTTTCAGTGATCTACCACCCTCACATTGAAGATTTTTTTCCTAATATCCAACCTAAATCTCCCCTTTTTCAATTTAAAGCTGTTACCCCTTGTCCTATTGCTATGTACCCTTGTGAAGGCTTCTTCCCCAGATTCTCGAAGGCATCTTTCAGGTATTGGAAGGCCACTACAATGTCCCCACAGAGGCTTCTTTTCTCCAGGCTGTGTTTTATGTGTGATATTTAGGGCATCTCAATCTTACTGGCTAATATGTCTGAGTGGTAACTTATAAGGACTAATCAGAAATAAAGATTTCTGTAATGTGCTGAAAATAAGAGATCGGGTGTAGAATAAATGAATTTAGAGAGAAGATTCATAAAAGGTAATGAAGCAATCAAAATTATTTGTGAATCAAGAAAGTTTGCATTATGTTGGCTTCCATGTTGGAAACATCCCTTCTCCAGGTTCTGGATGGCTGAACAAGTCCTGTTGTGTGCTCTACAGCTGTGATAGGGCAATAGAGGTGGGAATCAAAGAAACAAACATGAGGACCAGCAATAAAATAAAGGTCAATAACATGTGACCCATATTCATCTTTCATTAGCATGAAGAAGTTTTGTATTTGCTGAGAGAAACCAACCCAATATGTTTGGGTAGCTCTACGCTGGTGCTTTGTGAGCCCTGTGTTTGACAGAGATGTGAATGCATGTGTGTATGTACAATGTTATCTGTCACGAGGGTAGCCTGCCAGTCTTGGGCATGTGTAACTTCCCTGCCAGCCAGGATGCATGCAACAGTGAGCAGTATGTCTTTGCTGAGATGATGTGATGTGTTTCAGAAGGGCAGTGGAGACATCATTGCAGCTGACCATAGACATTTGCAATTGCGAGATGGTTTGTGTGCTGGGTGTAAAGATCAAGCTACTTCATTCTCATGGTAATCCAGAAAGTTCAGGACTCTTCAAGAGATAGTTCCTTGTGATCTACTCAAAGTGCCTATGTCTAATGATGGGATAGAGGAATGAAGTATTGAAAGCTGTTGGAAGACATGAAGGATTACCAGATGCTTGTTAGGAACAGTATGTTGCTAAGTAGTCATATAGAGGCAGGATGGAAACTTTAACTCCGTGTAAATGCTCCCACAGAGATCTGCTTATTAGCTAACACCAAGAAATCATAGCAGGAGAAGCTGAAAAGTCATCTGGGATGGTGTATGCTTTATTGATGAAGGACCACTGGTCACAGAATAGTACATAATGTATTCTGGCTTTGGGGATGTTATGCCTCTTCCTGATGCATGGTCTTTGGAGAAACCAGAGAGGAGAAGCTTACCATAAGCATCAAAGCCAGGATGTTCCTCTGGGTTGTCGGGAAGCATGAGTGGGTGTTCATCCTGTGCTGGCTGCTCTCTCCTTATCTCCTCATCTTTTTCTAACAACTGTTTCATCTCAGGTTCATCTACACTCACCTTTCTTGTCTCCTTTTTCATCTGTGGTCTCTCTGAACTCACATAGAAAAGTAACTGCAGAACTAACAGAATATCTTGCCAGAGAAGGCTGCAGGTGACATCTGAATGAGGAAGGGGCTTTGACACAGCAAGTGGGACTGTTTGGAGCTGCTTCTTTATATCTCAAAGCATTAAAACTAGTCCAGTTGCGAGCCTGCAGTAATAAAGCTGCCACGTAATATTGCATATGGCACAATTATTAGCACTGTAGCTAAATGCTAAATGAAAGACATTTCTAAGGAAATTAAAATCAGAGAAAAGCAGATTTGACAGTATTGATGCATACAACTAGTAAATCTGCACATGAGTCAGATGGAATCATATTTGGTGAGACAGTGGGACAGGCTGCCCAAAGAAGCTGTGGCTGCCCCCTCCCTGGCAGTGTTCAAGGCCAGGCTGGATGGGGCTTTAGGCAATCTGAGCTAGTGGAGGGTGTCCTTGGCTGTGGCAGTAGGGTGGAACTAGATGATCTTTGAGGTCCCTACAAACCCAAACCATTCTGTGATTCTATAATTTCCTAACATAAGCATTTAAAAATGTGTGTGTGACATGGTGTGGTTCAGATGCTAGGTCCTGAGCCTACAGATACCTGCGTGTATGCCTGACTTGAGCATGAGAAGTATCTCCTTGGGTCAGGACCTTGGAGGAGTCTTGGGGAGAAGGGTTGATTTTGAAGCTTGGAGAAGACAAGATGTGACTCATGTTACAGCTGGATTCAGTATTTCTGAGTTTAGTGATGTCTAACCCCAGAACTTTTTCACTGTTCCGATTCAGTCTGGTGAAGAAGCACATGCTTCTGAAGTCTTGTTGTCATGACAATTTGTGCTTCCTGTGAGTCACTTTTTGGTAATATTAATACAAATTTATTTAAATATATTGGAAAAATAAAGTTAAAATGCTGTTTTATTTATTGAATATGTTTGTCTCCTGCATGAAAAGATACAAGTGATCCCCTCAAACAGTATATAAGTAGACTCTGATTAAAAACCTGGTATCTGTAGTTCCAATCTGAACTGGGGTAACGGGCGATTTCATAGCCAAATGGTTGCAGCAAGGCTGTGTGACCCAGTAGCTTGTGGTGTTGGTGTGATGCTTTTGGTTCTCTCCTCTTTGCCCTGATGCTTCCCTTCTTGGTGAGAGGAGGCTTGCAGCACTTGGTGCTCTGCAGTTTTGTTCTTTGTGAAGCTCTTGACTGACAGGTGACCCTAATGGCCTGGGGAGACTTTTGGTCTGAGTGATAGCAGGAGGGATCTTGGATGTGTATTATTGGTCCCTCTGAGAATAGAGATGTAACATAGGACTGCACTAAAGCATTCCTCAGGAAATGTTGGAGGTTTGAGCAGGGTTGTAGCTTATGTGGGCCTATGGTAGAAAAACAAAATATATCCAGCTTTTTAAAGATACTGTCTTAGGAGCTTTACAGGGGGTTGATACTTCTGTCAGGGCCTCTGGTTGAGTCCTGGATGCTACTCTCATTTCTGGTCAGAGAGGTTTTAATAGAGCTAAATTCTGTGGAGTTCAAGAGTTTGTCAACCTTCCTGAAGGGGGGGTATTGTGAAAGGAGTGTGGGAGCAGATAAAAGAAAGCTAATTCAGTAACTGTGTGTGGAAATAAAACCCACTTCTGCTTCTTTTCTTCTTTGCACGTTCTCCCTCCTTTCAAGCATCCTCATCTGGGATGTCTTGTGTCACTTGGCTATAAGAGGCAGTTTCCTCCTTCAAGTTAAAAGATAACAAGCAACACAGGGGTAGTGGTAGCTGAAGCCAGGACCAGATACATGGATAGTAAAATTAGGGGATGGTGGGTGACAGTGCGGGGGAAAAGCAGACACACTCATGTGGCTTCCCTAAAGAAGAATGGAATCAACAATCTGTCTGGTTTTCTTTTTCTGCATGAACAATGTGGAGGAATTTTAAATTGCTGGTTTTGTTTATCAGGAAGCTCTTTCAGGAAGAACTTGCATTACAATTTATATTCTTAATTTTATTACATGACTATCTGAAGGCCAGGTACATATCCAGGTTTGAGGTCTGTGGTTTTTTGTATGTATGACAATTCTGCAAGGGGATCTTCATTCTCAAATCAACTTGAGAGTGGTAGGGGTTAAAAAAAAAGAGATAGTAAAAGGGAAATATTAGTTACTTCAAGATGTATGATTTTTTTTTTTTTGGTCTAATCTTAAAAATTTGTTTTGAACTTCCTTTGCTGTTAAATCACTTGCCCAGTTTCCCTTAACCTTCCACTGTTACAGGAAGGCCTGCATCCTAAAATACTGATGGCAAATACAAAATTAAATTAACTTCTTTGGTTAAATGCCGCCATGTGCAAAGGTGATATATTGACTCGAGAAACTTCTGGGTTTGAGGATATTTTCGCATGGAATCCTGTATCTCCTAGCTTAAACCATTCAATTGAGAGTTCAGTTTGTGTGGTAGTTTCTAGATATTTGGTTCATCAAAATTGTAACCGTTCTGCAGGAAAGACTGCTTGAGCACTAGATGTTTATTAGGACTCCATGGTGTTTACAAAGAGTTTATGAGTACAGGGCGGTATGACACAGCTGAGGCACCCAATGTAATTTTCAGCTGAAGAGGGCTGCACTGAAAAGCCCTGTGCCAGCTTCTGCTAAATGCAGATTGTATTTCTCCACTGCAAACATCAGAATTTTTTTCCCCCCCTAGTTCTACAGATGTATGGAAATGAGCATCTGGAGGCTCTTGTTCGGGACACAGGTAGCATCAAGTGGCTTAGTCACATGCACTAGATTATTTTAAGATTTGCAGGGAAAGAATCATGGTAGCCAAGAGCTAGTCACACTCTGTAGTATTTCCAGTTCAAAGTATGTTCTTTGGTGAAGAATTTGGGAGGGTTGTTACCTATTTTGAGATGGCTATATATAGATTTAAAGTGGTTCTAACTTTTTCTTTGTCAATACACATCTGAAAATATGCTTAATTTACTTTAAAGATTATTGTTCTAGAGATCTGTGGAAAACTGTCATACTTGTAGTTAGTTTGTATTTTTAATTTGCAAAAATCTTCAAGATAAGGGATGTTATTCATGTGGTTTATGATCATCATATGATGTCCAAGAACTTAAGCATCTCATCAGAATAGATAACCTGAAACTTCAATTTCAAAACTGTCTGGTATATGTGTTTTGAAGGGCTGTTATATACCAATTTGAGGATGTTGATTTAAAAAATTTGATTCATCTTTTTCATTTTGAAATATGAGACTGGCTCATTGTCTGCAAATTCATGACTGTGATCTGTTTTCATTACTGTCTGCATGTATTTCTAACCTGTACAGGTGCATCTTGAAGGCAGAAATGTTCAAAAGTTAATCTTAATATCCTTTTCAGAACTGCATTTTTTTTACTTAAATATGCCAATATGCATTCATAAAACTAATTATTAGTGTATTTCTGGAGTCCATTGGTTTAGTATGAGCTAATGTCTGGATTGATTTTCTTGAACTGGGAAACAAGAAGGAAAAGCACATCTGGTGCACCTAATTAATTTTTTCATGAGTGCATGCTATGTGAATGTAATTGAAGACATGGAAGGAACAGGATACTATTATGTTGAGTACTTGTAGGTTCTCTGTGTTTCCTGAGTGTGGGCACATGTAAGACTGATTTCTACTTATTTTCATTATGACTATTCCAGGTAGAGACAGCTTTTGGTCTTCAGCTCTACTTCTGTGGCTTCCTCTAGAATGTAGATATAGCCATTTTATTCTAGTAGAGAAATACATTTGGGAACAATATTTATTTGGAGAACACTTCATCTGTAGACATTTGCCTAAGCATTTATTTCTATTCAAAACTTTCAAAATGTATTTTAAGCCTTCAGAACTGTAGAACTAAGTGTAAATTGCACTTATATAGAATTGTTTAGAAAAAAATATTTCTAGTCTGAAAACTTAATGTATGTAGTGGTGTAATACTTATCTACCAGGTAATCTAAATTGCCATTGGTCCCATCTGGAAAAGCTGTTGCTTCCATTCATTCACTTATAATGCTTGCTGTCTGGTATGTTCCTCTTTTTGGCGTGGTTGCAATACACTTTTGTTATACTCTAAATAGGAAAGTACTACTTTAGATTGATTTCAGGAACTGTAGGATGGAAAACTAAAGTCCCAGAGTTTCATTGTTTTGATAGGAGCTAATGTAGTAATGTGGCCTTATTTGAGGGGGGGTGGTGTAAAAAAGGAGAATAATTACTTTTGGCAAACAAATTGTTTGCCACTTTTGAGTCAACAAATGAAGCTGTGAGATACCAAACTGACACAAATTGCTCTAAAATATTTTTGGTCCTGGAAAAGAAGTCCTGGTTAAAGCAAGGTAATAATCATTAGGCTTTTAGATAGGTGGCTAAGTTACTTGCTGCAAAATTAACTGTTGTAATCAGAGGACTGTGGTGTTTTGAATGAATAGCGTCCAGTAGAATCAGACAATCATAGTGTAAACAAATTAATTTTGGGATGTTTTTAAAAACTTTCTTTGTTTTCCCACTTAATTTTCCAGTGAGGTTCAATTCTGGTTGATTGAGAAAAATAAGATCCATAAGCAAAAGCTGCTGGAGTTAAAAATGTTTTGAGTAGTAATCTTTATGATAACTCCATTTAAATTACGTAGGAGACAATAAGTTTTGTTTACCTATTTGGACACAAACTAGCTACTCTTATTTCCTTGTTCAAGTTGAATGTAAAGAAAGTAATATGGGTTGGGAAAGTCTACTTTTTCCCCCTGTTTGTGATTGCCATACAAAATTAGCTGTTATTTGACAAAAACTTGCAGAAACTCATTTGCAGCATTGGGCTGCGAGCTTACACATTGACATGTCTTGGTTATGTTTGTGTCTTTTTTTAGGATCATATATTCCTAAACAAAAATGGAAACTTTTGGAGGGAGTGGATTAAAATATGATGAGTAATACTCTTGTACTAACCTGGACTCTTGTTGTTTGGGTTTTCACATGGTCCCATCAGGATATTGCGTGAAATAAGAACAAATATCTTTTCAGGATGTAAATGCTTACAATCAACCCTTCAGTAAATATTTGTGTAAACAAAAGCTGCTTGTTTAAATGTCGCATCTTAAAGCCTGAAGGAATAGAAACATGCTTAACCTTAGTACCAGTTCAGATCTTCAAAGACTGTTTATGAACACTGCTGCAAAATATTTGTAAAAAAACCCTACGTTTTCTGGCAATTATTTTCTGTGTAAAAAAGTAAATTGCATTTTAAGGAAATTAGTGCAGATTTTTTCTCTAGACAGGATTTTCTTCCTGAAATGTAGCCCAGGGTATTTTTAAATTCCATGCATATTTGCTATGTCAAATTGAAGTGACTAATATACAATTCACAGCAGCTAAAACATTGATAATTTTTTCCTATAATTAAGGATGACTCTGAGCTACTATTTGCTTATTTTTGGTAGTAATGAAGTAGTAGTGACCTTTAGTGGGGCTAATTAACACAGTTCTCTTCTGCAATGCATTTCAGAATAACAACAATAGAAAAGTTAATATCAATATATGCTATCTGCTGTGAAGCTATTAAGAATATTACTCTTCTTATCTCTGTTTTACCCTTTTAGTTGTTGAGGCTGAATAGGGGCACAGGGTATACTTTAATGTCATCATCCTCTTCTTGTACCAGGAAGAGGCCTATTTAAAAGTCATTAAGATTTACTGTCCTTAGCTTGCATAACTGCTGTTCTGTCCATATGTCTCTATACTTTCATACTTTATATGAAGAAAAACAATGCTGTTTTATTCAGGAAAAGGTTTTCCTTGCATTTCAGTTCAAAGAGATTGTTCCTTTTAATGAAAAGGGAGCAGTTGCTTTTACAAGATGTACTGACACTTAAAGGAGAGATGGAGGGGAAAAAAAGTAAATTGACACTTCTGTGTTTTAAAACTGGCATATGGATGAAGATGCTTGTTCAAAGTAGGTACTAGATTAAACTGGAATCCATTAAACCTAAAGCTTTTATTTATACTGAAAGACATCAATATACTCTCCCCAAAGGTGATGGTCTTTCCTTTTTTGAGGCAGTTTTACTGTTTGGCAGTGATAATGCAACCCTGGTCTTTGCTTGCTTCTAGTATCATTTGCTCCAGGTCATGGTTTGCTTTCATGTGGTCTGTCAGGCACTAAAGGACAGAGAAACCAAGGAGCTAGACCCTGTAGGGTGTGAAATGCCCTCAAGCAGTTCAGGTCTAAATAGGACAGCAGGTTGATAGTTTCCATAAGGATCGAGGGTTGGGGAATGCCTTTTGGGAAGGCTAGGGAGCAGATAGGTTGTGCCTTGTGTCTCAGCCACAAAGCACTAAATGGAGCCCTGAATACTTGAGTTCATTGTTTGAGCTTTTGTGTAAAATTCTCAATTATTTTCCTCTTTGATTTTTCCCTTTGATTAATAAATCATCTATTTTTTGTTTATTCTTAGTTGGAATGCTCAGTCTACCTGAGGCTGTATTTCACACCTGATTTCAGGAGACTCTAAATATCCCATAGTCCAAGCATGACTTAGAGCTGTGTTTGTAGAGTCAAATGGCTTAGTCTGGGCTAACTTACTTGTTTGTGTTCCAGCTCAGGGCTTTGGAGTGTAGAAGAAGTGAAATAATGCTTGCAGACTATCTTTTCATATGGTTAATCTTGGTATGTGTTTTAGTGTTTCTTTTCCACCTGTGAAGTGAAATGCAAGATTATATAAATTTAAGACCTTTAGCTGAAAGCCCTGTTCTGTCTCGTGCAGTATTCTGTCTCATTCTGAATTATTTTCCTATGTGTAGGTGAGGTGATTAGAGATACCTGTAAGATTGATCTTTGTAAAATCAAATTCATAGCCTGTGTATTTAAAAATAAGGTGTGAAGGAAACAATTGCTTGTGATTTTGCTACTTGCTGTAATTCCTGTCTATTGTTAATTTTACTGGTCTCTTTCAAAAGAAAGCAGGTAAAGCACAAACTTTAGAACTTATTTTGTAGTGCCTCAATCTTTTAAATGGCTTTACAGCATGCACAGAGACAATTGTGTATTCAATTACTGCTCTGTAAGGAATTTTTTGTTAGAATCACAAGCTCTTATGAGACACTTGCCTAGACTGCTCTCTTTGCCAGAAAAATCAAGTGAGACTCTCCAGTGCAATAGCTCACCAAGTGGCTTTGGGAAAAGGCATGGAGCTGTCCTGAGGGTTGGTAGGATGCTTGTGAGCCACAGGGTGTTCATCCTCCACTGCCTTCTGCTGGAGCACTCTTGCTGCAGAGGAAAAACCCACACACCTACATAATTTTAAGTCACTAAAAATTGAAAACTGTGGAAGCAGAAATTAATTCTTGCTCCTTTGAAGGATTTTCAATATTTTTGTAGTCTTGTAATTGCACTTTCTTCAATTGCTTGGATAATGACATTATAACAAAAGATTTTTTGATACATAGTGAGAAATTCTGGGAAGTTAAAGAGCTGGTGACAGCATGATTTCCAGGATTGATTTCTGCCATATCACGACAGTGTTGAAAATCAATTGAAGAGCTGTTAAGGACTTCATTTGACAAAGTACAGATGTTTGTTCATCTTTGCAGGTGTATATGCTGACAAAATGAGTGTGCCTTCAGGTATTTAAATGTTACTTGAATAGAGATAAACATTTTTAAAGTTAAGCACACGCCTTCCTTTGCTGAATCAGGAGTATAACACATAAGGAGCAAGAACCAAAATGTAAAATCAGAAGTAGTTAATTTTTTTCTGTATTTATTTCGGCTTACATGTATTGCTAATTGTAAAGCTCGCTCCAGGAGAAAAAACCAAAAAATAGAACAATCTCACCCCTTCAGATAGTTGATGAGCCCCACTGACAAAATGACAAAACCCTCTCATTTTCTTTTTAAAGAAGATAAGGTCAGAACTTTTTCTTGATAGAAACTCAGTAGTGTATTTTTTCTTGACCTTAATTCTTTTTTGACAAAACTTTATTTCCTAATATGCTGGTACATGGTAGCACTCACTGTGTTTTTAGTAATAAAATAGTCAGCTATTTGATGTTATGTGCAAAATAATGTTTGTGTATACATACATACATTCTCTTGAAGACGTCTCCTTCCTACCTGCCTTGCTACAATTAAATGATCGTGTACTAGATAAATATATGCCAAGATGAAGGTTCTCTTTCCTGTCAGTCTCCTTGCCTCCCATCTGTCCTGGACTGCTCTTCCTTTCCCAGGATTTCTCTGCCTACCTCAGATTCAGGGTAAATGATCTGGATATATGGGCTGTGTACTTGTAGCTCATAGGCAGGAATAGAAACAGGACACACAAAAACCCCACAGCCTGATGAGGCCAAACATTTGCATTTTTTGAACGCTGACCTAGTGAAAAGTCTCTGGTGGTGAAATAGGGTGCCTGAAAGAGTTAAAAGCCACAAAAAAGTTGTAGTTTGCCTAATAGCTCAAGGTACCTGCATTTGTTTTGGCCAATTGTATCAGTCTAACAGGTTCAGAGGGCCCAGCCTGCTGATTGCAGGATTATTTGACTTATAGTTCTGGTTTCAAATCTGTGACTTCACGCACTACCTGTGCTGACACAAACATGCTTCACAAGAGCAATTGGAGGTCCTCACCACTGGAAGTAGCAGTGTTCCCAGAGAGAAAGGGCAAGCACTGGACACTTGACATGTTTTAGCTGTTCCCGTCCACCCCCGTTGTTGTAAGTCTGCCACAGTTGGTAATTTGCTAACACTTCTGCTTGGTTTTATTACTGGTAGGGAAGAGAGAAACATGTACAGGCAGGGGATGGTTTAACTCTGCTGGAAAGCGTGTGCATTGCTTTGTACATGGGATGGAAAGGCCAGCAAGAGCTTGCTTTACCCAGCACCTACAATTGCTTTATTTCTAAACAAACTGCCAAAGCTGTTTTTTCAGTTACTTATAGGGAACAAAAAGGAAAGATATGAAAAGAAAGCCCCCAAAGTCTAGGGAAAAATAATTTTGGAACTCCATTAAAGTCTGTGTCAGAAAAATTTTTCATAGATTGACAATATACCTAATATTCACAGTTCTTGTTTTCCTGTGGATCACTTGTCTTTGTACTTTGTCTACACATGGATATTGTTCATGGCTTTGGTGCAGTGTGAGTGTCACTTTGTCATGTTGATATGTGTTTACACTTAGTAAGAATGTGGGTAGTAAAAGTTTCGTAATATTGTCAACTATAACTTTGTTTTAAGGTACGTTATCTTTGTTAGCTGTGTTAGCCAGGTTTCTTGCTCCCAAAGAGCAGTATCACTTACAGGAAAGAACAAAGTGGGAGCTTTTGGGTTTTGGAGCTGATTCAGTTTTTCTAGAAAGGAATTAGAAGTAAAATAAATGCAAGCAACAACAAAAAGAAATAATTGTAAAAGGGACAGAAGTCCCACTACTGATGAGAAGTAGATACCCTTCACTGGGCAAAGGGACAGCCAAATGAAATTAAGAAGCTGTACCGAGAGGCAGAGCCATCCGAATTGATGCTTAAGCTTTTAAAAGCCTTTTAACAATTATTACCCAGTTCTTTGAGAAATTGCCTTAGCAACTGAATGTGAGTTATTAAATACTGCAATGGCTTCTGTATCAGTACAGAGACTTTCCTTACAGTGCTCCTTCACCTCTCCAGCACAGTACTTTGACGTGAAGAAAACTTATTTTCTATGAATATTTATAGCCTGTTCTTTAAAAGCAGTTTTATTGATTTGATTACTGCTCCCACAGAACATAGATGAAAAGAAACCACTGAAAAGAGATCAACCTCTGTCTTGTCAATTCTTGAATGTTACACATTTTATTAATGTCAGTCTAGGTTTTTCCTGTTGTTATTCGTATTAGAAAAAAAAGTTATGCCTCATGGTAATTGAGGTGGTTTTTTTAAATAAAATGCCTTTTCAGGTTTCAGTTTCAGAACTTTATAACCTTCAAAATAGTATGTTGACATTTCTGTGACAAAATTGTATATTAGTGCTAAAAATAAGCATTTTGTAGCTTGGAAGTTGATCAGGAGACTGGAACAGCTCTCCTATGAAGACAGGCTGTGAGAATTGGGCTGCTTCTGCCCGTAGAAGAGAAGGCTCCGGGGAGACCTAATTACAGCATAACAATAGTTACAGGTGCCCTACAGGAAAGTGAGAGAGGGACTGTTCACCAGAGAGTGTAGTGATAGGACAAGGAGCAATGGCTTCAAGCTGAAAGAGGTTTAGATTAGATGTTAGGAAGAAATGCTTTACTATGAGGGTGGTGAGGCATTGGAACAGATTTCCCCCTCCCTGGCAGTGTTCAGTGCCAGGTTGGATGGGGCTTTGGGCCACTTGATCTAGTGAAGGTATCCCTGCCCGTGGCGGGGGCGGGTGGTGGAATTGGATAATCTTTGAGGTCCCTTCCAACCCAAACCATTCTATGAGTCTATGAATCCAGATACTACCGAAGGGAGTGCTGTGCTGAGCAATGGTATTAAGTAAAGAGCAAATATCTGACTAAAATTTGGAAGAGAATTGGTTTTTAAAAGCTATAGTCACTAGTAGAGAAATGACACTTCTGTAAGGCAGAAACTTTCAGTTCCTTAGCAGAGCACAGCTTAGAAAGAGGTAAAGGTACTCCTGCTATTGCACAGGGTACTTCCTTCAGCAAGATTAATGAGGCAATTTCATCAGTTGCGTGTACAGAAAGGTATTTAACTTTTCAATTGAGGTAACTCAGAGGAGGAGCATTAGCTACATGCCTGTAACAAGAGCCACAGCAACAGCATGTGAGCAGTGGATGTAAGATGCAGTGTGTGAAAGAACTTATGCATATATATGACACAGAAATGTTGTGCTTCAACTGCAAGGGAATATTCAGTTCATCCAGTATTCAAGTTTGCCAAACTTTCCCTCTATACTTCAGATACCTATTTGTAAAAAGTGGAATAAGATTTTTCTAGTTACTTAATGCTGGGAGGAGTGTCACATGGAAGGCAAAAAGGTTTTCATGCTATTACTAACTAAAGCTATAAAACCCCATGAAATGTTTCTTTCTAAGTATATATGTTCACAGAGAATGTGAACATGCAGGTCCTAGTATTTTTGTAGCTTATGTGGAGATTTCCACATAGCCAGTATGAATACAGCTACATTTTTTAATGGTTATGTCCAGACCATTATTTAATCTAAAAGGAGATATCTTCTTTATCTGTGCATAAATGCATATCTATGCCTTGGCTCTGATGGGCAGGCAAAATACTTAAATGCTGATCTCCTCTGCCCAAAAAACAATCCAAAGGGAAAGAGTGTTTTAGCTACTAGAAATTCAGTGAGGTACCTTTCATAAAGATTTCATCAGATAGCTCCTCAGGGCCTTGAAAAAATATCTTTTGATCTCTTAAAATCAATTTGATGTTCAGTATCAAAACACACGTATGCCCTCTGAAAAAGGTAATCACTGTAATTGAGCTGCATACTCTGGGTGGATGAGAACCTCTGTCAGTAGTGCTGAGAGTTGTGTGCAGTCTCTGGTGGTTGAAGATGGGGGCATGGCAGCCAGTTCACATGGCTCTGGCCTCTTGGGGTGCAGCAGCCAGGAACTCAGCCTTTCCTCTGAGTCTATGCAGTCTTCTCAGTGTCAAGTTTCTGTAATCCGTTTTTGAGTAGTTAAGGGGTGTGCATGTTCACCAGTTTGTTAATCTCTCAGCATTGAGCTGGTTCATCAGTTGCCCACATATCCAAGCCTACAGCTGAGAGTACTTTCTGATATCTCCAAATATACTATTTGAGTATAATTTTCACTTTGTTTGCTACCTGCTGAATAATGTTTTGTGTAATCTGAGGTATGTCAAAAACAGTGAGAAAACATTTACTGGTGTTTGAATTTACATTTTCTTGTTTGGAAAGAAAATGTTTCAAACCTTTACCAAACCTTTCAATCCCACATGAGCTATTTGACATAAATGAATCATAAGTGGTGACACTCTTTTTCCAGTCAATTTTGCAAGTAAAATCTAGTCCTAGAACTCTCAAGAGCACCTATAATCTCTCACATGAGAAATACTTAATTGCAACCATCTAGCTTCAGTAGATGCCCTGCTTTGTCTAGGAATTTTCTGTGAAAATACATTAATTTGGAGTCTCTTTTCTTCTAACTGGGCTTTGAAAATGTGGATCTAAGAGCTTTCTGAAAGGCAGAGATACCAGTTAACTAGAAAGCGAAGGGATCTTTTTTTCCAGTTAAAACAGAAATCAAGTTGTTTTTTCTATTTTAATTAGTTACAGCCTTCCCTTTTATGAAAGCTTGAATGCAAAGACAGTATTTATTTCTCGCTTGAAAAAGTGTGTCTTGCCAATTGTATGAGAATCTCTAGCATTTCAAACTTTTCCATGCTTGCAGCATAACCTATTGTCATGGCGGGGAGCCAACAAGATATTGAAACTTCAAATGTTTTCTTTTTGCTCAAAAGCAGTGATATATTTGTAGTTATCAAAGTTACTAATTCCTGCTTCATAGCAAGTCTATTTCAGATGAAAAAGTTACAGGCGGTTTCATCTGCAAATAAATATGTCAAAAAAGGGGACATGAAAATAAAAAAAAAAGAATCCTGGTTTCTTTTTTCTTTTTTTCTTTAGCATATCCTTGCTTCTCTCCCCAGCTGCCAAAAGGACTGAGGTTCCCTTTGAATCTGATTTGAATATATTTACAGTGGCCTCTTATTCTTAATTCACTCGGGGTTACTGGAAGCGCCTTCTAAAAAGTGTTTCTTGTCCACACCTGCTTGTCAGAGCCAATGTATTCTAAAAGCCCTTAGGGCATTAAAGGCTTGTTAAACATTTAGGGGGGCACGAAAGGGATTTGGTGGAACTGGGAGGCAAGTTGTGTTCCTGGTTCTGAACGTTAAGTGATGGGGGTGTGTTGGGGAAGGACAGTTTGAAAATGGTACTGATGTTGTCTTGGGTGAATCAGATCTCATTCTGTAAGTTACACTTTGTACTGGTCACTGCAGACAATGTTGGTTAAAGCTCTTTGAGGGAAACTTTCTGATAAATTCAGCAAGGTTAAATAGAGATCTTAGTTTGTTTCCATGTTGAAAAGCAAGTGTAATGGCTTTAATGGGGAACCAACTGATTCTAGCAACCACCTACTTAGTAGAACCAGAGGAAGAGAAAAGCTGTGTGGCACTGAAGGTGTGAAGAGTAACTGAAGTACTGAGGCTGTACAATGGCAGTGCTGTCCCATACTATCGAGGTAAATAGCGGAGAGGAAGAGGGGACAGAGAGCATGGTGTGATGTGGCTGATGCTCCCAGGCTTCTCAGTGAGACAGCTGTGGGTAGGCATTATGCTGGTTTCTGGAGGAGACATGGGAGCTCTGGAGCAATAACACTGTGTCAGGAGTTGCTGCAGCAGCGCTAGGTGTTCCTGCCCAGTGTATGGAGGAGAGCTGTGTGGTTCTCTGGGACATGGGTTGGCATTCCTGTGGCTGCAGGCTCCTCTCTAAGCACAGCGCCCAAAATGGAGTGTTCCTTTGGTTTTACCCAGCAGCGAGGTGGGTTTTTTTTTCCTTAAAGAAAGGAGTAACACTTTTCTGAGAGAACCCTCAGGAATTACATCAACCATATGAAATATAAATACATTTTCTCTCTCATTGCATAAATGATGGATTAGCTTTTCACTGGAGGAAGCAGAGTGGGATGTAAGGACAGCTTGTGTAACTTGTGAAGTAGGCTGTGGTGTACAGCATCCGACTGTTATGAAACAAGAGACTGTAGGAAATATGATTAATATGTGAGGGATGCCCCTTGGTAGATCAGTTCCCTGAAGCACATGTCCTGTCATGCATGCACCATGGTTTAACATATTATGTGTGGTGAGCACCTGGACAGAGATAAACTGCAGCCTGTTGGAGTATTATCTTATGCAGCAATGCATGAGATTTTAAAAGAAAAGTATGATTAATAATACAAGACCTTTTTGTCCTTTAAAGAAGAAAAGCATTTGGCACTTTCCAGGAAAAAAAGCCACAGTTTGTGAGGGTAGAAGTCAAATGAAGCGCAATCTTTCTTGAGCAAGACATAACTCCGATTTAGGGAGAATACATAGAGCCAAATGGGAGCTTTGTGTCCTCATACGGATTGGCAGCAGATGAGAAGCATGATGCAGCAGGAATTGTGTCTCTAATAGCTGTGGGATTCACAGAGAAGAATGCCAGTTAGCTTTATGAAGCTAACTGAGCAAAGCTGCCTGCTTGCCATGTGTTTCACTGGGCTGGTGTTTCATCACCATTGCAAGGCACCACTTCTATAGAGCAAATGAATACATACCTTAAAAAAAAAGAAGTTGTGGAGGAAGAGCTATTTCCAAAGTCATAGAATCATAGAATGTGTTAGGCTGGAAGGGACCTTTAAAGGCCATCTAGTCCAACCTCCCTGCAGTAAACCCCTTTAACTACGTCAGGCTGCTCAGAGCTTCATCAAGCCTGATCTTGAATGTGTCCAGGGATGGTGCTGCCACCTCTCTGGGTAACCTGTTCCAGTGGCTCACCACCCTCACTGTAAAGAACTTCTTCCTGATGTCTAATCTAAACCTACCCTGCTCTAGTTTAAAACCATTGCCCGTCATCCTATCACTATATGCCCTCACAAACTGCCCCTTCCCAGCTTTCCTGTAGGCCCCCTTCAGATACTGGAGGGCTGCTATAAGGTCTCCCCTGAGCCTTCTTTTCTCCAGGCTGAACAAGTCCCACTCTTGCAGCCTGCCTTCATTAGGGAGGTGCTCCCGCCCCCTGTGGCACTTCTCTGGACCTGCTCCAAGAGGTCCTTGTCCTCCTTGTGCTGAGGGCTCCAGAGCTGGACACAGAACTCCAGGTATGGCCTCACCAAAGTAGAGTAGAGAATCCTCTCTCAATTTGCTGGCCACCCTTCTTTTGATGCAATCCAGGATGTGATTTGCCTTCCGGGCTGCAAATATGCATTGGTGCCTCATGTCCAGCTCTTCATCCATCAATACCCCTGTGTCTTTTTCTGCAGGGCTGCTCTCTCACATTATCCCCCAGCCTGTATTGATAAGAAGGATTGTCCTAACCTGTGTGCAGGATCTTGCACTTGTCCATATTGAACTCCATGAGGTTTGCATGGGCCCACCTGTGTAGCTGTTCCAGGTCTCTCTTGATGTCATCCCATCCCTCTGTCATGTTGACTGCACTGCTCAGCTTGGTGTCATCTGCAAGCTTGCTGATGGTGCCCTCGATTCCCCTATCTGTCATTGAAGATATTAAACCACACTGATCCCAGTACAGACCCTCGAGGGACACCACTTGTCACTCCTCTCCATCTGGACATTCCCTAGTATGAGTTTTCTAAATCTGGTGTATCCAGACCCCTGATTCTGAATTGCATTAAGACCCCACAGGAATTGCACGCTGGCTACTATTCAAGCTCCTGTTGATGCATAAATAGGCATGTCTAAGGACAAACAGATCTAAGCTACTCTGTTTTCATTCCTGGTTGGTGATGAGTTAATTTATTTTGAAACTCAAGGGCCTTTTCTGCTTGATGAATGAAGGGACAGAGTGAACTCTGTGGAGTTGAAGTTTTGTGGGTTATAATGAGCAGTAATTTTAGCCCTGGCTCTGGGTTAAGGAAGGATACTAGGTTGATCTAAAGGTGCTGGGACTTCATTCCACTTCCCTGAGGACAGACTTTACCAAGTTGGAGGACTCCGTGTAGTAATGAAAATTGATATTCCCTGTAACATTGTCATTTTTTGGTTACTTTGACAGGAGTTTTAGTAAGGAATTGGGGAAAATTTTAATATCAACTTTAAAAAATTTAACTGAACTCTATCAAGATTGTGTTTATTACTTGGACTGTTACTGTATGGGAACCGGTATTAGGGCAAACTATCTGAGTGTCAAATATATTCCCAATGTGATTTTTTTTTTTTTTATTTTGATGAAGTTGAAGAACAGCTTTGTCTACCATGTAGTGAAACGAAATATTAGTTTTGACATCAGAGGTTTGGTGTCGTTTACCTACATGAGAGCAGAACCACAAATTAAGATAATAGCTTTCATAAAGAAAATCCCTATGTTTATGTTAAAACAACATGCTCAAACTATTTAAATAAAAATGCTGAAAAATAGGTAAACTCTTCATTAATGCATTATGGAAAATTACAGTCATCATTGTGCATAAATACTAAGTTTTTAAAAAAGAAAAACTGCCGTTGCAAGCTCTCAATAGAGCTGATAACTCTTATCTGCTTTCTCACATGAAAATTTGATATTTTAAAATAAGACAAAACAAATTTCTCAATTACTTGCTAAAATATTTTGCTTTATATTTACAAGCTTTTTTCTCCTAGATAGGCAACTTCTTAAAGAAGACTTTTGTTTAATTTCCCTATGGAAAATAAGACTGTTTCTGACAAAGATTCCTTCCCCCCCTCCTCGCCCCCCCAAAAAAAAAGCATTTTTCCTTTAAAGTGCACATTGCACTAAAGAGTGTCAGAACTGCTGGGATGTTACTACAGCTGTGTCTGTAAAGCACTGAGTAATCCTTTGGAGGAAAAACTTTTGAATTACCGCTGAGATCTGATGTTCATGATACTTGTCTGTAGGGTTCTGCTTAGGTGACCTTGGTCATATCATTACAATACTAATCCTTGGAGATGCATTTTTAGGATGTTTTGCAGATGCTGTGCTCTTTGTTATTCCCAGTTACCCTGTTTTGAGTGGACCAGAAGCAATCCAGAGATCACAGGCATATGAGTGGGCTATTTTACACAAGCCAGTGGGGACAAAATCATTTTCACTCTCAAACAGATCTAGCCATGAACTGTAAATTGTTTCTCTAAGCTTTGTTTGCAACGCTGAAAGGACAAAGGCCTTTAATGATGAAGACTCTAAGCAGCCACATTTATGCTACAAATGCCCATTTTGCTCATTTGTGTGTGGGGTTTATTTCAGGCTGCTTCCCTTTGAAACAGCACATCTGATGGAAGATTGTATTTCATTTACAAGTACTTTGGCCTGACAATTAGAAATCCACTAATAGTTATTTCCAGGTAGCAGATGCTAAGGTATAGCTTAGCCAATTAGTATTAACTACATGTAGTAGGCAAGAAAAGCTGTCACTTTTTTAAAAGAAAAAAAGTATTTCACTGAGAGGTTTTTCTTCTCCACAGTACATGTGCAGTATAAAAGATGTTGGTGAATTGTACAGCAGTTTAATTTTAGCTCAGAGAGGTCTATATGACCTACACTTTAATTTGATCTTTTTGCTGTGTTGTATGGTTAACCTAGTAGGACTTGCCTTTACCTGTTCTGTTCCTGTATTCCTTTTAAAATATGGAATGCAATATTTGTAACATCTTAAACATCTGAAGTTGTTTGTGCTTTAGGCTTTGGAAACATCTCCCCACGCACACAAGGTGGAAAGATATTCTGTATCATCTATGCCTTATTGGGAATTCCCCTGTTCGGTTTTCTCTTGGCTGGTGTTGGAGATCAACTAGGGACAATCTTTGGAAAAGGAATTGCCAAAGTGGAAGATACCTTTGTTGTGAGTATGGTGCCTGTCTTATTTGTTCTTCATCCTACTTGTTCAGAAGTAAGCAACTGAAACGAGGTCAGAAAAACAGGGTGTAGCTCATCGTTGTAACCAGATGTCTAGAGAAAGGTAGGAAAAACTTTGCAAAGTCAGAATATGATATTGAACGCCCCAGAAAGAAAAGGTTGGGCTTCATCCAAATCTCAACAATAATTGTGGTTGGGAAGAGGAACAAGATCCAAACCACTCTATTTTTTATTTGCCCTTGTACTCCCAAGCTTGCTCTGATGCTTACCTTTAAAGGTTTTCATATAGATTGTGGTAGGAAATCAGTGACACAGATGGAAGAGTGGAGCTGTAGCGGTAACATGGAAATTACTGTTACTGCTTTGAGCTGATTCAAAGAAGGCATTTGGTGCCTGAGTCTAAAATCACCATTTTAAAAATCTCTACTCAGATGCCATCATACCTGCGGAAATGTTTACAGTCTTAAGGCACCTATATTTTCAAATTTATGGGTGACTAAAGCTTTGGGCATTCACAGAAGCAGGACAGCCTAACTGGTACAGAGCTTGTTGGTTCTTCCCTGACACTGGATTACTCTTTGCAAGCCTCACTAGGCTGTAAGATGTTCTATAACTTAATATATTTTCAACCTCTTCTGCTGAACTGCATAGCACAGCCTAGAAATTCAGGTCCTTTGCTTTCTTTAGCTATCAATCTTTAACTGTGCATGCAAAGTGTCTCCTCTACAGAAGCTGTGCCGACCTGTCAAGCAAACTAGAAGCTTCTGCAGATATTGATAAAATTCAGTGACAGCCAGTCCTTAATGTCTAAATGCCTTGAATTTTATCAGAGAAACTTAATTTGCTTAGTCTGTTTTATACACAGAAACATTTATTAAGGTTGTATCTTACAAATGCAGCTATTAAAACCGTATTTACTGAGACTTCTGAAGCAGAGTATAAGTGATAAAATGAAACTTTATATGAAGCCTAAATTAATGCTATAAACCTGTAACAGTTCATTTAAGGTTAAACTGTTACCTAATGTTCAAAACATATGAAATACTATTTGTCTTTTTGATGTGTAGAATATGTAATATCTGGTGAATCCTTAGTAAGCTGATGGACTGTGTAGCTGTTTGCATCAGCACGGCAAGTGTAGGAAGGATTGCTTTTCTGCAACAAGCTCTAATCAGGGCACTCTTTCTATATAGAAAGGGCCTGCCATGACTTTAGTCTTAAAACTAAGGAAACTGGGGCTGTGCTAAGTAGCTTTATGTAATAGGTAAACACAAGCTTTCAAGCTTTTTAAGAAAAGGCTTGATTTTGGTCTTTTGAAATATCAGTTCAAGTCCAGACAAAGCACTGGTGAACAAAATCCATCTCAATTGACATTTGTCTAAAAGAGGCAAGAACATTCCATATGAACTTTTTATTCTTTCTGGTTTTTAAAACTGAATTGTACTTTTTGCTTAAAAGTACAAAAGATTTTGTCATATATCTGTATATCTAGTTTTGAGTACACCACCTAATGAAATGTGAATTAGTTGGTGGAGCCAACGGACAGCCATAATAATGGACAGGTGAAGAAAGACTGAAAGCAATTTACTTGTTCGAAAGAGTATATGACTGAAAGAAAACCCTTGTAAAAGCTTGCTAGAAAGAGCAAAGTAGCAATTTATTTGCCTTGTATAAGACCATAAACAGTAGATTTAAACTTTTAAGATAAGTGAAGCAGGAGAACTTTCTGATGACAAGAACAGTTAAGCATGGTCACATGTTGCCTTGCCAGTAATGTATCTGCAGTAGCTGACTTGAATTGGTTTTGTCTTAGGGCAGGTTTGGAAGAGGTGATGTTTCCCTTACAGCTCTAATTCTGTGGGTCTGTTTAGCCAGTCACTTGATTAGAGAGAACAGTATGGTTAAAATTTGCCAGTTTTATTCAGTTATTTGTGGATGTACAAAAGTAGGGACATCACTAGTGCAAGCACCACTTGAAGCTTACTCCAATTATCTAGCCCTTGCTCAAAACATCAGCATGATCAGCTGTTAATATTAATGAATTCTGCACATGCCACTCACCCAGATCAAACCTGGCTGCAATGAAGAGTCCAGCAGTACTCTATTTCCTGCTAGTGTATGTTTCTTAGCTTATTCATGTCTGAAAACCTTTCAAAATAAACCCCTGCTTTGATTCTCTGCGTGTGAAGAATTACAATGCACTGTCTGTCCTCTGGAGCAACGCAGTGCCTGCTGTGGGTGATAGGTGCCTATGTACAGTGATGCAGTTTTATTAACGATGGGTTTCCTCTCTTTCCCCTTCCCTTTCCAGAAATGGAATGTGAGTCAGACAAAGATTCGCATAATTTCAACAATAATATTCATACTGTTTGGCTGCGTGCTGTTTGTTGCTCTTCCTGCAGTTATATTCAAGCACATAGAAGGCTGGAGCACACTAGATGCAATTTACTTTGTGGTTATCACTTTAACTACTATTGGATTTGGGGACTATGTTGCAGGTAAGACTTTCTCATAACTATCTTATAATATTTTATGCAATGGTACGTGTTCTGTGTTTTTTGGGGTGGACACATCTGTGTTGTGGTACCTCTCTCCCAATTTTACCCTCTGTCATTCTTGTGTCAGTGCACCTGAGGCCCTGGCCCCCATCTTTGGTCCTGTGTCAGGCTAGAGGCAGGAGGTGGGACAACAAAATGCATGGTCTCTGTCTCTGCTTACTCATGTTTTTTCTTTTTTTTCTTCTTCAGTACTGTTAAAAGATGCTTTACTTAATTTTTAGGTAGATTTTTCTGTGTTTCTACAGATTGAGCGAATTGCAAGAACTAATACAGTATTTCAGTCTACTGAATATTTTTCCAGCTGGATAATTTAAAATATCTCACCTTATGAAGCTATATGACATAGCTTTGTGTGCATCTCTTACTTTCAAAGTGTAGTCCCAAAGCACTGTTTCTGCCATTGAGATGTCCCTATTGCTATTGAGTTCTGCTTCTGTGCTTTGTCTCTTTGCTTGCTACATATGCATTTGTCTGTGTATTGTAATGTCAGGAGAAGGTTTAGCACAATGATGTGTCCAACTTTTATGGTTTAGATTGGTTGCAAATAACTTTGTCAAACTGAGCTGGGTTGTCAAACTGGACCAGTTCTCTGTATCAAATTCTATCTTGTAAAGGTGTTAGATCACTTCTCAGAAGAAGACTGAGTATAAATGCATGGTGTTGCATAGAGGAAGTGTGTTGGCCCAGGTCAGTGATGTGCTGAAGTGAGGATTGGAAATTCAGAGCTCTCTGCTCAGAGTCCAAGATGTTCTTTCTTCAGCCTGATCTCATGCTTCTGCTGCAGGGCCATTATCTTTCTCTTCTGCGAGATGCCTCTCTCCCTGCTCAAGGCAGTAGTACCTGAGAAAGGTAGTTGGGAAGGACAGCAGAGTTGGGCTGCTGACAGTGAGCTACCCTTCTGGAGGGAAGCCTTTCTAGTAGATTAGACATGTGGTGTGGGCTCCTCCTGTGTCCCATCAGTAAGACCAGCTGTTGCAGGAGTCCAAAGGCACCAAGGTAAGGGTCTTAGGTTGGGCAGCCCCTCCTAATGACTCACAGGCATGCCTGAAGTTTGCCTTGATGGCAGGGATGTGACTGGTATTGTCACTGCCAAAAATTTTTCAGGTTGGTGAAGTCCCACAGAAACCTCTGCAGTGTCTGAACTGTTTGGCATACCCATGAATGATCTGGGTAAAATGGAGTGGATGTAGTTAGTGAAGATACTAACTTAGGCAAGTTGTCTTTAAAAAAAAAAAAAGGCCACGTGAGAAGCTGCCAAAGATTCTTATATAGACTGAGGCAAGAAAATGGCAAATTCAACTTATTAGGACTTTTACATAGTCTTTTATGATGCTTCTATTTCTCTTGAATGTGTCTCACTGTTTTCACCCTTTTCCTCTTCCTTTCCCATATTGTTTTTCTTATTTTGGTTTTTGTCTTCAGGAATTTGGGATTCTGGTCAGATTTTTAACTAGGACTAAATAAAATATGCTGTTTCCAAGCCAACAGGCTGGGTGTTTTAGACTTCTGTTCCTGAGGGGCACATGTATGTCAGGGAATAAAAATAATGGTATGTAAAGGCCTGGTTATATTTACTGTAAAGCATTCTGTGAAATGGCCCACTTGGCTCTAACTAGAACACGGAGTACATTCATCATTGCTCTCATTATAAATTTCCATGGATTTTTCTATTTGTGGACCACTTGATATCATAATTTGTTCCTACATAATGTCTGGCTTTTAATTTTACCAGGAAACACTTTCTCTTTTGACTGAATGTCCTACACTGTTCTGTGGCTTATGGCCTTTTATGGTTCATTAATTTACCTTCTTTTTTTTTTTAAAGTTCCACTGTAAATGGGTGATGTCAATGTCAGGAGTATTTTGTATTTTTTTTTGAGTAATATGCACAACACTTGTATTTCTACTGTAACATGATATTGACTTTAAGTTTCTCTGTGTGAGAATTCGATTTGTACTTGCAGAGATGACGCTCAAGAGAAAAGGCTTAGATGACTACATCATAATTTGGAGTTAAAATTGCCACTAGGCTGTATTTTGTCAGAGATGAGTTGACAATATTATCATCTTTGTGTGAACTAAAACATTCAGTTTATGGCAGATAAATTGTAGGATTTTTCAAAAATATTTGTTTTCTTGTCTTTCTAGTATGTAATTGTTAAAGAAAAATTCTGAAAAATAGGTAAGGTACTCACTGGCTTACTTATATTGTGGAAGTTTACACTCATCAGTGTGCATAGATACTAAGCTACTTGAAGAAAACTGGTGTTTCAGGCTCTCAATAGAGCTGATAAAATTTGTCTTAAGGGATAGGCTTCCTTACTAATTTTGAAGAAGTATGCAGAATCTTTTGCATGCTAAAGAATTAGTCAGAGGTTTTTATGATTTTTTAATTATTATTATTATTTTATTTCTGGCTTGCATGTTTTTCTTTTGGGTAAGTCATAACTACCATGCAGACACTAAGGGTCACGGATATTTTTGTTACAGGCTTCATCGAGAACACTCTCCTTAAGGTTTAGGATGCTGGAGTGCCATAAACAGACAAAACAAGCATGTAGAATTAAGACACATAATGCTGCATAAGGTTGTAGAGGAGGCTGATGTGATGGAATTATAAGTATTGTGTCTGAAGTTATGGCTCTAGAACATGACACTCTTGGTTCTGGTTTGTTATGGTGAGGTATGAAGCAGGCAGAATGACATTTCGGGCTACTTAGTGCCTAGATGTCAGTGCCTTTGGTAGAAAAGGTCACTTTGGCATTAATTTATTCCTTTTTATGACTTTTTTTTGTTTCCTGGCCAGGAAGGCATGTTTGTAAAATAATACTGAGGCTGAAAACTATCTTCTTCCACTCAGAAGTATAGTGTGATCTAAAGCAGAGTGGTGGAAAGTGATATTCCAATTTGCAATTACCGTGCAGTGAAAAATAAAATTGGCAATTCTTGTAGCATATTGGTGGTCCATGGGATATTTCATGATTATGTGCCAGTTTTGGCTCAAAGTTCCCTCAAAACCACCAAAATTCTTAAATATTACAAAAGGTTAAAAATTTATGGTAATTTGGGGTTGTGGTGGGGGTAGAGGAGAAAAAGCCCCAGACTTGCAAGCCTTGGATACAAATGTCATGGCCATGATATTGTGTGTATTGGGTTTAAAAGAAACATTTCTGACAGTATCTGTCACTTGGAACTTGCTGCTTTCTGGAAGTACTGCAGGTAAGAGCTGATGAGAAAGCTTGAACTATTAGGAGGTAAAGGAGAATGGATTTCTGAATAGCTGTACCAAAAGGGAGCCAACAGAAGAACTTGGCATTTTGGAATTTAATGGCATTAAAGGTTATAGTGCAGACCACTATATTAGAATTTCTTGTAGAATTCTCCAGAATTTTTATACAAATTCTCACTTATACTGGAGACAAAGTGCTTTGTTCTCAGAAAGACTAAAACTGTACTACAATTCTAATGACAGAAGAAAATCCAGCCAATATTATGAATGTTCTGCGAAAGAGAAAAGCAAGAGATCTTTTCATGTCAAAAACCTTTTTTGTAAACCAGTGAAAGATACTGTTGGGTAGTGAAGTTGGCACTGACCTAAGTGTGTATGTATAGATAGATGTGTGTGTATATAGCCTGGCAATATATTGTTCATATGTGCAGATAAATCCTTCTACTGCAGTGCAGATTGGAAGGTATAATTAAATATTTGTAAAGGAGTTAATTTATCAGGCTTCAAATCTAAAGTAGATGAGATGTCCAAAACTTGACTGAATTAAGTAGAGGTCAGAAATATAAATAGCACATCAGTAGTCGGTTTCACAGCAGGGAATACTGATGATCTAAGGTTACACTGCAATCAGTCCAATTCAATAGATCACAGAATTTTGCAAGAGTCACTTTAAAAACATATTCTAATTCAGTTTCCTACTTTGAATTCTTTTTTGGGAGGGTGATGGTGGTGTTGGGCTTTTTTTCCTTGTTTGAGCCCTGATTTTATTTTATTTTTTTTTAGCTTTTTGCTTCTTTACTGTTTTGATCTGCAATTGAATTTGGTGTGTTGCCACTGTAATACTGATATCTGGGTCTGTGCAGTATTGCTTGGCCTGAGACCGGGTTCGTAGAGTACTCGGATATTTTAGTCTCATTTTATGTCACTGAACTGGAACTCTTCACCTGGTGTCATAGCAGCCAAGCTGATCTCCTCTCGCTATGTGGGATTACTTACCCGACAGAAAGACCTCTACAGAAAGAAATTGCTGTCATGCTGAGCAAGAGGTGCATGTCAAGCATCCCATAAAGAGCTGTGTGCGCTCCTGCAGGCTTTGTACCTTTTTTGGCATTTGGAAGTGCTCTTTACCACCTCAGGACTTCACGTCCATAAGAGGGGCTGTCTGGTGTGAACCATGCAGCTTGCTTTAAGCTTAAGTCAGCGTGCCATGTCCTGCTCAACACTGTGTAAGGAGTGTTTTATAGCTGTGCTTTGTGTTCTGAAGTAGCTCTCCATTTTCCACTGAGTGGCATCAAGTAACTCGTGTAGCCTACTTACGTTCCATCTCACAGACAGCGCAATGTTATCTTGTCCCAGGCATGCTGCTTTTTCACGTCCCCACATCAGCTAACCTTTCTCTGTCCCTTTTTGCAGTCCTCAGAGGTAATTCCTTTCAAGCTGCAGGGCTAAACCTCCATACTTTGGAGTGGGACAAATGATGTGTCTGGATTAAGCCTGTTGTCCAGGTTTGTCCCAGTGGGGATGATGGATAACTACTCAATGTTTTGCAATTAAAACTGTGCTTGGATTTAATCACACTTCTAAACATGGAATAATTTTTGCTGCTGATTAAAAAAAAAAGACACTTCCTAGTTTGAAAGGACAGCTTCTGAATAACCCAGAAATCTGTGCTGGTATGGAATAAAGATACACACTGCCAATAATAGCATTTTCTACTTTTGAAACAAAAATGGAAACAAACCCAGAAAACTTTACAGAAATGATGGCATGTTTCTATTTTGAGTCAGCCAGTTGTAGAAAGGATGGGGAAAAGTGGCACCAATAAACTACTTCATGTATTTTATTTACACAAACCAAAAATATGTGTTTCTGAAAGCCTGATTCCTTACCTGAGAAGTAGAATCTGTCCTAACGCTCCCTTGATATCTCTAATGCCATCCTTCCGTAAACACAGATATTTTCACCTCAGCGAGGGGTATGTGTGTAGAGGCTTCTCTTTGGCCAAAAATGTTGAAAATGCCAAATAATTTTAGAGGTTTTTGGCAGATGTAAGAATGGCAGCAGCAGCAATACAACAGCCTGTGATAAAGATAGATGGAAAAAATTCTGATTTCTTCTGGATTTCAAGGGACTCTGGATGCAGTCTTTACCACAGAACATGTTGGCAATGAACAGTGGCTGCTTCTGATAAAAGATTGTGGCAGTGAGACTTTTAGAGTAAGCACACTCCAGTTGAGATACCCATTTCTTTTTTTATTGGGGTTGCAGCCTACTTCAGGTCCTTGGGCCCCACAATTGGTTTTGCCAAACAAACAACAAAATTCAGCTTCTGCATTCTTGGCATTTTGCTCCCTAAAAGACTAAAATGATCTGCTTTGCAAAAGAAAGTTGATAGTGTTATTAAGTAAATTATGCTATGAAAAAGTCGATGCACTATATCATGTTGGTATGTTTTTCACAATGTTACTGGGAAAATCATATGAATTCTCATACTTCAGAAAAATACATTTATCTATGCATACTCTTACCCGTTTATGTGAGCTGTAAATCAGTAGTAAATTAATTCTATTTATTTTAAATTCAGTAAAGGTTGACATTTGATCATGTTTTCCTACTAGTGAAATTCTCTTTGACTTTGCCACTTAACTGTTGTAGCACTCTGATGTTTAAGCATCACAGGAGGCAGTAGGTAGGGCAAACGTCCTTAGGTATGTCTCTCTTGTTGGTATTACATTAAATTGAGACTTCACCCAAAAAGGACCTCTACTTCAGAAACTCAACAGCCAATTAATATTTCAGCTGTTAAGCCTTTTCTTAGAGGGTCGTTGACTGTCCCTCTAACTTTAGGATAGCTGAACTCCTTTGGGCATGGCTAGATGGAGCCATCTCCTGGCCAGACAGTAAAGAAAACTCTTGATTGTCATAACTCCTCCCATAATATTGCTGTAAACAAATAAGGTGTAACTTGTGAAGGAAATGCTCCCTGCCGGCTGGCAGGGTTATGGTCCAAATTCAATTTATAAATTTAATACATAAAAAATTAGAAAAGAGCTGAGGTGCTTTATACAATACTTTCTTGTGCATTGTATGAATGGTTGGAGAGGGTGGACCAAGGAGCATGGTTCATTACTAGGTCTTGACAGACCAAAGGCATGGTGGTAATCAACCATTTTCTGGAATGACAATAAACGTTTGGCAAATAATCCCTAAAATCCTGTTTCACTGGATTGACACATGCTGGAGGATGTTAAAGTGCTTCGTTTCTTATATTTTGTGTTCCTTGGTCTGTGACTAACTCAACCCTTTGCTGGTTGTCTGTCTTCTGTCCAAGACAGAACTCTGTCTTCTACCTTACTTGTGACTGTGCAAGTGTTGAGGTATATCCATTTTTGCAATGTGGATTCATCTCTTGGGTAGCTGAGTAAACCATAACAGATTTTATTGGTAAAAAGTCTTATTGACATGAGAATAACAAAATTTCTGTCTGTGAGGGTTTCCATACAAAGGTCATTAAAATTCTTTGTTTGCATGTAATGTCTGTAGTGATTAAATAATGGAGCCAGGAAAAAACATTACTCTTCATGCAAGTTAATCTTGTTCTATAACAGAGTGCTTGATATTTTGGGGCCAGTTTTCCTTCAATTGCTTCAATATACAGGTACCTAAAGCAACATATTGCAAACTGTACAGACTAATGTGCCTGAAAAGTTTGTACTGTAGGGTCTCTGCAGTTGTGGGCAGATGCGCACATCAAACGTCTACTTGCAGGAACCCAAACTAGGAGCCTGACTTTATCATAACACAGCTGAATTGCAAGTTTAAGGCTTCTGTTTTATTATATTGCAAGATGTGAAATGTGGGTTATTTTGTGTTGTCAGGAGCTCTGATTGAACATAACTTTTTTGTGCGTGGAAATAAGACATCTGTTCTTTATGTCTGTAATAGAACTTTCGGGTACAATACAGCTATCTCTGAAATTTATCCTTTTCTCACTTTATCCCTGGAAGGAAGTGACTGGTGCTTACAGCAGTGGGATTCAAAAAAGCTGCCTTCAGCTAACATCTATATTAACTGCTTTTTTGGAGTGTGATCAGTGCAGCTCAAATCCCTGCATCCTGGTTTCCTCCTCTGTGAAATGGAGATGATAATGTTTGCCTACCCAACAGGGACAGTTGTTAATGCAGGTGCTATTCTTTACTAGGGCTAAAAGATTCATGTAAGTATTGAGATGTCTCAAAGCCCTTGCAAACTCAGGTTTCTCAGGATATGAATGCATTATGTATTCCAGAGCAAGACTGGAGTTTGGTACAGCATTGTTACTTGGAGCAGATGGGAAGCCCTTTTGTTCAAACTATCATCAAACTTAATAATGATAAATCAGAAGTTGAATCAGTCTGTGGGTTTTTTTAAATATTATTAATGATCAGCAGTCATTGTCTCAAATTTGCATACTAAACCCTGTGTTTTCAAGAGTGGATGATTTTAGGCCATTGTTTATTCAAATACAACAAAATGTTTTGCATTTTTGGCATAGGTAAGAAAATGGAAGAAGCTTCAAGAAATATAACTTCTTTTTAGGAAAATAATTTTGAAATAGTTTTGCATTTATAACTATTAAGTCTGTTTTAATTTTAACTGTTTTGTTTTTCAGGGGGATCAGATATTGAGTACCTAGATTTTTATAAGCCAGTGGTATGGTTCTGGATCCTTGTTGGACTTGCTTACTTTGCAGCTGTCCTCAGCATGATTGGAGACTGGCTAAGAGTCATATCAAAAAAGACAAAGGAGGAGGTAAGAACACTTTGAAAGGGGAAGAAATACTAGTGTTTTGAAAGCTTTGATTAGAAGTCAGGTGAGCTTATAGGGGCTTTTTCTTAGGGTGTGCGTCAAAGCTGTTTATGTATGAAGCATCTGCTGCAGCTCAAACTGCAGCAAGTTTTGTACTAGGCCAAATACACAGTAGGTTTTTTGCTTTTATATGGCTGCATACAAAATTGAATTAAATGTATTGTTAAATTAAATGTATATGGCCAACTACCCCTGGCTTGTAGGAAAAAAATAACTGAAAGGATTATTCCAGGGAGTAGAATGCAGTCTTGAATTTTTGAGGCAAAACCCAACCTGCTTTGATTGTTTCAATGTGGGATACAGGTACATAAAGAAAACTACTAAATCACTAATTATTGATATTCAAATACTTTTTATCATTTTATACTGATAATAGAATAAACGGTTCATAACATGCAAGGTGTTGAAATTAATCATTTCATTATGCTTGGTTATATTTTTATCTTAATACCTCATTATTTGTAGTTAGGTGCATTGCTTTTGGCTCAAATATATTTTACTTGTCTGTGCTTATTTATCATTCCAATGATGTTATATCTTGATTTTTTTTGTCATTTAAGAGAATGTTCTGGTTTAGAAAGGGGTGTAGCATTAAAAATATTTCCTTTAATTGTGGCTAGCATATTTCACGTTTTACTAAAAGTTTGAGAAATAAATTATTTTTGTTTTAAGCATCATATTTCTTCCCTCTAATTTAACTTCAGTTCCTCTGCATGCATCAGTTCATTTGTTACTCAAATATAAAAGCTCTAATTTCTTTTTGATGGAATGAATCTGTTGGCTATTGTGCAGTGGCTTACTACTTGGGTTGTTTAAAATTGTTTTCCTGGCTGTAGGGCATAGCATTAATGCCTGGTTGTAATCCTGGCAGTCCCTGAGTTCCCAAAGACCCTGCTATAGAGGGTAGCTTACCCTAAATACCTTCGCTCACTACAGACTCTCAGGGTCCCTGCTGCTTTCTGACCTGAGGGCAGCCGTGATGGTGACAGCAGGAAGGAGAGTGTGAGCTGGGCACTTGGGCAGGATTGATGCGCAAGGGGTGGGCAGCCCTTTTTCATTGCCTCTGTGATGCACATAGCTTCGTACAGTTTGATGATATTGTGGCAGGTCTGTTGTAAGTACACTTTTATCAGGCATTTCATAAACACTTAACTCTGAAACAGAGGACAATATTTATTTGACCAGTTTCATTTGAAGAGTATAATCTCTTTCTTCTGTGCTGTAATTTTGAATGGGTGCTTCTGACTCTTCCTTACTTGGGTCCTCCAGAGGTATGGAGCAGCAGGCATTGCACAAGTGTTCCCATTTGCCATTTCAACAGTTTGCAGGATCACCTTTTTTTTTTTTTTTTCTGGAAAAGCCCTGAGGGTATTTTCAAAGCCCAGCTGGCATGATTTACACTGCCTACAGGCAAACCAATAGGTCACTTCAAATGCCATTGACCTGCATGGGTTTTCTTCATTATTTTGAACTCTGGAATTAGGTTGGTCTAAGCCATTTTTTCCCTCTGTATGAGTAAGAATTAAGTGCTGGGCAAGGACATGTGGTGCTTGTGCACTCTCCTAGTGTCTAACAGTTCTCAGCTTGGGGCACTTCCAAAACTGCATTTCATGTCCTTGGATTGCTAGTTTCTAGATTCTTAGAAAAAGAGTGGTACAACTGAGGCACTAGGACTTGGGACTAGGCAAAAATTCCATGTTCAGGCCTGGTTTTGTTGCATTTCCTGAGACTGGTAACAATTTAGCTCTTCACACTACTTCATAAAATTAACTTGGTCTCTAATCTCACTTTTCTCATGCTTATCTCTCTTAACCCAGAAACTGAGATTTCTGGATGAGATGCTAGCTTGACTAGATAATTGTACATAGCACACTGAGGTTTTAATCTTGTTTAGAGTGACTCATTATGTATATTATTATGGTGATGATAATATATTAAGAATGCTTGAATTTGTCTTGTTTTTACTTGATACTGAAGCTATTTCAATGTAGACTTAGTCTGGAAAAGATTTAATGAAACGTGAATAGAACAAACTCATGGATTGCTTTAAAGTATTAAATACATGCCTATTTTTACCAAGTAAAACTCCATTTGAAAAGTTGTGTAGCACAGTGCTATGCCAAACTTTCTTTTCTCAGGCACCAGGAATGTTCTATTTCATCTTTCCATTCTTTCTCACCTTTGTAGCCTAAACAAGCATATTAATTTTGTCTACAGAAAGGAAAACCTCATTCTTCAGATATATCCACATTCCTTTGGCTGGTGCAGGTATTCAGGATTTTGCTGTATAAAAGTGTCTCATGTGTTAGGTTAGTCTAAAGACAGACATAACATAATTGGTACCATTTGTTAATTTAATCGTATCTCTGATCAGAAATCTTCCCCACACTTCTTAAGCCATTGCTCAGGCATGTCCAAGAATTCCTAACAGAAATGTTTTAGTGGTTTAAAAATGCTGCAGTTTTAAAAATGACAGAGACCAGTTTGGGAACTGAATTATAGCATAGCACAAATTCTGTGCTAGTTAGCATTACAATAGAAAATAGAAATAGTTTTCCACATTTCTAACTTCTAGGAGGAAAGTTATATAAACCCCTTACGTTTTGTTGTAAGATTTCTGCACAGCCAGCATTGTACATTTTTATGCTAAAACTTGCTGCTCTTAGCTCATTCTTACTGTTCTTCAGCTTCTACAGTGGAAATGGAATCATCAAGTCTCCTCTATGCCAGCAGAAGCCAGAGGAGACTGAATTTCTTGTACTGCTTGTTTTATTGGTTAGACCTGTATTTACATTGATCTGTTCCAGCTCCTATGGATGTTGATTATAGCACAAGAAACTATGTGGAGTTCAAATAGTAGAAACGAGTGCAATGGAACATCCTAGTTTGAAGAAAGTTTTTTTGACTGTCTTTTAAGGAAACAGTCTGTCCGTGGAAATAGCTCATTATACCTAACAGTAGCCTTTGAAATTAGAGACAACATTAGATACTGAAATCTATTGGGAGGCAGAGGCTATGATAAAATCTACAGGACAATAAAAAATGTACTCTAAAAACTGAAACAGTTTATTTCCTAGGAAATATGAGACACAATCTTCCTTCATGAAATGTACTCGCTATGGGTATCAACACCTACAAGTAAACAAGATTTTTCTGGAGGATTTGTATCATAACTTTCATGTAAAAAAAAAAAAGTAATAACCTCTCATGTCTCAGGGAGGGAGCAAGTCATTCAGTATTGGTCGGTTTTGTTGGTTTCAGCAGTCTAAGACTGAGGGCTGACAGCAGCCAAGTCTAGTGAATTGTACCAGAGTTCAGGATGAAGGGGTTGCAAGCATTGAAAAGCCTCTGTCTTTACTTCCCAACAACCGACACTATATATCAGACGAAGTATTTGATATCCCCTCTGATAGGCAGCTGTAGTAATATCTTTTTTGACTTCCTGTAATCTATGATAAACTAGTTTTTACTTTAAAGTATTCAGGGTGTATATTGTGAAAGGAAACCTCCATATTCCAGGAAGTGGGCACGCTGATAATAAATATCACCTAATACCTGTCATCCTGTTCAGATTTTTCTTAATGCAGGTGGATTGCTCCTAAAAGCAGTTTATATAAGACTTTGTGGTGATAATGCATTTCACTGTTTTGACAAAAGAAAACATCTATTTTTTTTTTTCAGGATGTTACCAGGAAAGCTTGCCATGTGCAAGTGGAACTGAGACCTCAAAAATCCAATCAAATGTGCAATGATCCACAATAATGCTGTATTTTAATATCGAAATCCAGATAACCAGAATATCTGTCAGTTGCTCAGGTGGCTTTTGTTTCCTGAAATACTTTTGAGAGTTTTGAAGACATCAAATGGGGAGGGAAGTGAAAGACAAGTAGAGACAGAAGTGGGAGTTTTAGAAGGATAGATCTGCTGCTGGAAGTAAGATACAGTAAGATAGATGAAGTGTCAGAAAGTCACTGGAACATGCTGTGTGCTGTAATCTTAAGTAGGCGATCTGTCTCTGAAGTTCAGCTTCAGCTGTACTAGCTCGGCTTAAACTCCTTCTTCATTATTTGCTATATTCTGATTACTCAGAGCACTTTTAAAGTCTTCTGATTTTAGTCTTTCTTAAAAGGTAAAATTTCAGCAGGAATCTTTGTCCTTGTTATATTTTTCTTGTACTTCAATATGCAGCAGCGGCTGAACTTCAGTGTTTCCAGCAAAAATGCCTACCTAATCAGGAATCTCAGTCATTTAGGATAAAAATTTCAAATTGCTATTTTAAAATGAAATGCTTATGTCCCTTGGCCTCATGATATTCTTTGTTAACCTCTAGTTTGGACTTCATTAGAGTCAATGCAGATGGGTTTCATCTGTTTCTGACCTAATCATCTATGTTCCCTTCATAATCAATGGAAGGAAATTAGTGTTTCTAGCACGATCCATTTGAATTTAAGACACCTCCTATATGAGAGGAATTACATCCTAGAAGAACCTATTTTCGTCATCGTGTATCAAGAGTCCAGGTGACTGACACAGATATTGGCTGAGTTTGGACATGTGTTTTTCAAGTTAGGTGTCTTTCTTTTGAATTGAACAATATGGATCAAACTTTAAAGGCCATGTCGAAAATTACATGAGAGAGCACATTCAGTTCTTGTGGAAATTCAAGATGCAACTGTTATGTTTATTTATAAACAAATTTTACGCATTTGAATCAACATTCAGTTTAATCTTCTTGGCATCAGTGTCAGAGCTGTCATTCATGACTGTCAAAACAGAATTATTCTTGTCATGATGATGCCATGGGGATTACTGTAGTCCCTATATTTGTTGCCTGTTCATTTTACTAGCTTTAGGCTAAAGGTCCTCGCCCAGCATAAGGGTCCCAACCTAAAGAGAACTTGAACCAATCTTTCATATCCCCCAAAAAGAGACCCTAAATGTCTGGATGTTGATGCATGAAAAGATGAAAAATTGAGTGGACTCAGGTTTTGTAATGTTTTAGTGAATTTAACTAGCGTACCAGACAAGAAGCTGCTCAGCGAGGGTGTGCAACCAAGAAGGAAGGAGTTTTTAGTAGCAGTGATCTCTTTGTTTTAAGAAGCAAAATCTGTACATTTAGAAATGAAGGTGATAAGAATACCTCTTCAGCCTGGTGGGCTATTCAGTTCATTGCATGGGTAGGTCTGACTTGATTGAATTCTGTTCCTAGAAAACACTGAATCATAAATATTTGTGGGACACAGTTATGATGGGAAAGAAATTGCATGTGAAGTCCTTTTGCAATGCAGTCACAAATAGGATGACAATTCTGGGATCTGTAAGTAGGGAATCATTGAATTTCTGTAGGAAAGTGGTGTTATGGCTGCAGATGCTATTAAAAGGCATATTGCCAGAAAACAGGCTCTCAATCTGTAGTCTAAACTTCAGAAAGAATGCAGAGCTACAAAAATGGCAGAAGAGCCAACTGAAGTGAAGTCTGTCTGGCACTAAGCTTTTTCCAGTCCATGCAAGATGGGTTTCGTCTGTTTCTGACCTAGTCATCTATGTTGATGAAAAGTTTATTTGAGAAAGAATAGCTACATTCAAAAAGATGTTTTTTATAATAATTTCAATGCGATAGGGAAAAATGTAAAATCTTTCTACATTAGAGCAATATATTTACAGTCAAATTTGACTAGTGACAAGACAAAAAAAATGTCCAAACCCTCAAAAATTAGACAGGGGTTCTGTCCCTCCATAACCTCCCTGGGTCTCAGATGTATTAAGAGTGGTATTGGCATAAGGTGAAGGTAGAAATGGCTGACCTGGTTTTGAATGCAATTTGATCTCTTCTCAAGAGATTATAAGTCATCCTGGTGATGTTCTCATCCTGCCCTAGCAACAGCCTGTAATGCTGAGTTTCTGTATCGATCACTCTTACAAGTACGCTATAGTACTATGTGTAATAATGAATATGAAAGAACATGTTGTTCTAAGAGTCTCAGGAAAACTGATCTGCTGATGGTTTTTGACACTTTGAGATGTCTGTCTTGTCTATGGCTTTGTGCACTTTGGACATGTGATTCCTGTTTCACTTCACACACACACACACACAGAGAAAGGTAACATCTACACTGTCATCACTTTGGTCTGGTAGTAGAATCACAGAATCACTAGGTTGGAAAAGACCTTTGATATCAAATCCAACCATATCCTCACCCTTCTAAACCGTATCCCTAAGCACCTCATCTACCTGTCTCTTAAATAAATCTAGGGTTGGTGACTCACCCACCTCCCTGGGCAGCCTGTTCCAATTCCTGATGACTCTTTTGGTGAATAATTTTTTCCTAATGTCTAATCTGAACCTGCCCTCATGCAGCTTGAGGCCATCCCTGTTCATCCTATCACCTGGATCACAGAATCATAAAATATCCTGAGTTAGAAGGGACCCTTGAATATCAAGTCCAACTCCTGGCTCCACACAGGGCCAGCCAAGTCAGTGCATGTGTCTGAGTGCATCGTCCAGATGCTTCTTGAACTCAGTCAAGCTGGGTGCTGTGATCACTTCCCTGGGGAGCCTGTTCCAGTGCCCGACCACCCTTTCAGTAAAGAACCTCTTCCTAATATCAAACCTAAACCTCCCCTGTCACAACTTCATACTGTCCCCTTGGGTTCTGTCACTGGTCACCAGAGAGAGGAGATCGATGCCTGCCCCTTTGCTCCCTCTTGTCAGGAAGCCACAGACAGCGATGAGGTCTCCCCTCAGCCTCCTCTTCTCCAGGCTGAATAAACCAAGGGACTTCAGCCTGTTCTCATAAGTCTAGACCCTTCACCATCCTTGTTGCCCTAAGTATTTGCATCATGCCTCTTACTTGGGCATATTAAAGCCAGAGCAATATGTTTTTTCCGGTATTTAGTGTGTAATAACTCCTAAAGTGATGAGTACCATTGTGGCATGGATTGCAAGTGGCCTGCTGCCTAACTATATGTCCATGAGCAGCACAGCATGCTGTGCCTGCTGAGGTGGTGGGGCACTGTTGGTGCCTCACCTGCTAGTCACTACGGTCTGTCTTGCTCTCCCCCTGGGTTCCCCCTTGCCTTACTGTATTGACTGGATGCTTCAGGGGAGATGTACTTGCTTTCCCAGTAGTGATGTTGAGAGTTACTGAATTTACATCAATAAAACTGGAGTAAATGACTTATAGCTCATAATAAGATAAATTGATTAGACAGCTCAGTTACAGCAGTGGCGTTTCGTGGAGTTAATTACCCATGAGGATTCTCTGAATGTACATTATCGTGGTTTTCATTAGGAAATCTTGAATTTTGGGGACAAGATGTAATTGATCCTATAGGTTACTGTGACACATGTATCTGTGATTTATCAGAGTGACATTTAATCTGGAATCTCTTCAGCCCACATCTTCATGATTAACATTCCTGAAAACTTCTTTAAGTTAATATCAGTACTTTGATATTGTTAGGAAAAGACAGAAAACTTGTCAGTAATGTGGAGTCTGTATGTATTTGATAGCTGTGTTGTGGACACTCCCCCAGACAAAGCCAGTTCAGCAGAGTACCCTTGCATCTTTCAAGAAGTGTTGGCAGAGAGAAAGCTGCTTTGCAGTCATGGGTTAAAAGGGCTGAAGAATGAATGGAATACTTTCCTTTACAAAGGATGAGTGCCATTGTAAAACTAATCTTGAACAACCGAGGTGAAGCTTTAATCAGACAAATATTGCTCCAGATATTGACATTAAAGTTAAGAAATAAGCAGTTTTTACTGGGACTTGGCCTGTTCCTTAAGCTGTTCATTACTCAGTACCAAGTCAAAATTAAAAGTTGGGTTTTATGTTTTCTTTAGCATATCTTTATAAGTTAGAAAAGTCCAATGAGTTTGAAACAATCACTGTCTCAACTTTCTCCCACAGGAAAGGGACAGTCTTTCAACTATCTGCAGCTTGGGTTTCATTATGCTTCTAGTATAATTCTTAGTGTTTGCTATTTCTGGCCACAGCAAAGCCATTGGCTGTGTAATGCAGACAGAGAATACATGCTGTTCTCCTGAATCACCTTGGGCTCAGCTGGTAGAGCTTTATGTAAACCTAAATACTTTCTTGTGGTTAATACAGGTGGATGTCATTCACTCTCTTCAGGTTGGAAGAGGGGTTGGATGGCTCTCTGAGGTAGATGAAAAAGCTAAATAGAACAGCTGATTTTGATAGGAAAAGGTCAGCATCTTTTTTTATCTTTGGAAGTTTATTAATAAACCAGAACTTTAGGGACCGAGATAATCAGGCCATTAACTTGCATACAGTTGAGACACAGATGTAAGCAGTCTTATGCAAACTGGTGTCTGGGCAATAGTCAATAATAGCTCTGAGAAGGTACCTAACATAGGAGTGTTTGTATTTCTGGAAAAAAAGGGTAAAACAAAGTAAGTGTGGTGACTTAATATATCTGGTTCTGTTTTTGTAGACATGATTTTTTAACTTTATTTTGTAGGCTACCTGTTTTTATTTTGTTGAATCAGACCATGATAGAACAAAAGGGCCATTTCTGAGTCTGCCATCTGTCACATCTCCACAAAACATATTCCCCCAGCTGCCACCATAGATGTTCCTCCACAAATAAACTCCAAACAAAATTCATGGGCTCTCTGCATTCCCATTGGAAAATGTGGTTTATTTCATCCAAGGCATCAGATGTGGTCATGGAAGTTATGTGGGTGAAATCAAGCAGTCATTGCTCACCAGAATGAACTCACAAACATGACTTATTACAGCACTGAATTTCCAGCAGGAGAGCATTGTTCCCAAAACACTTCTGACCACCATGGCTACAAAAATGCAACTGCCTATGTAATTTAAATGTTACTGTGGAAGACGGCAATTTCACAAAATAGAGTCTTTTCCCCTCAAATATTTTCCTGAAAGAGGGACATATATAGCAGTCAGGGGAACCAAAAGAAAGAGATCACTTACTGCTTCATTTGTGCCATTCACTTAGAAATTAGTCTGGTAGCTTAAAGACCTGGAGTAAAAGAGTTCTCTGCTAAAGGCCTGAAGTCCTGACAGGATGAAGGAATACAAGATAGTGGTTAAACGCCTGGGAAAGCTCAGCATGGGCGTCTCATTAGTGCCTGTACTATTTCTATGTTGCATTTTATTATTGTTTATCTTTAAATACAAGTAGAGCACAGTCTTCTCTAAATACCTGTCTGCAGGTTACAGCACGATGGGGTTTGGTTATTTGTTAGTAATGCTGTAATTACAGAAATACTAAAAGTCAGATAATTGCAACAGGAATTTATTTAGTTGAACTATAAATGACTTTCCCTTAATGTTCAGGAAATGCATGGGCTTCAATAAAAGTGTCTGTGAAACTTCTATCTTTCACTTCTGCTCTCCAATCTTCTCTAGCCTATAGACAACTGAAGTCATCACCATAAATTCATGGACAGCAGTAATGCAGGTGGGAGAAGTATGCTTGCCCAGAATTGTGGGGAAAGTGAGATGGCAGATAGACAAACCCTCCTACCCACGCAGGGAATCAACCCACCCAGCAGCTGCATTGTTAAACCCATCAACCTTCTCTCTACCTACTTTTTTTTTAAATTTCATTTTTGAAGTGGGACTTTGAGAACAATTTCTGTGAATGCTGGATGAGTTTCTTGAAAGCTGAGACAAAATGTTATGTACTCGGCTGCCTGGATAATGTGACATGTACATGCTCTTTTTACTTTTGTCTCCGAGTAGCATATCATGGAGAGGTTAATTGGGTGTGTTATTTTTAAGTAACAGAAAGTACATTAGAGAGGAAAAATGAAGCTGTGAAACTTTGGAGAATGCATTAGGGATAATTGTTAGAATTTATATACCAAGGAACATCTAGACTGTTAAGAATATTTGTAAGGAAGGCCACATTTTTCCCTAAAATGCAGTCAAATGGATTATCTCCAGCTCATCTACATGTTCTTTAATTCGTTTTCTCTTGTACTAATGGGGCCATTGTAAAATGTATGAGCTCTGTATACCAAAGGAAACAATGTATGGTACAGCTCTGAAAGAAAAACTACACATGTTATTTAGAAAAACATATTTTCCACTTTTTTGCATAGCATATATAATGGTAACTTTTTTCTTGTTTGGTACTTGGTGGTTTAGTTCCTCCCAAGTATAGCATAATATGTTCTCTGAGCTCCATACAAGCAGGATATCTTTCTTCCCATTCTTAGTAGTAGATTAACTAGGTATACTGTGAAGTTGAGATTTCTTTTAAGAATCTCCCTCAGAAGAGCGAAACTAAGGCAAAGTTAGACCAGTACGTGTTCCTTTTGGCCTATTTAAGGATGCCCTTAATTTGGATTGTCTTTTCTTTTTCTGTTAGACCACAGATGTGGCTTAATTCAAAGTACAGCTTACTTGTGTAAAGGTTCTGGTTACATGGTGTGTGAAGTCCAGATCATGCTTAATAGGAGGAGTTGTCTTCCTTGCATGGTGGGCAATGTGTTCATATGATTATTTGTTGTGCCCAGAAAGTTCCCCCAACTCCTGACTAGTATGAGAAATTAGACTAAATGTATTGAAAAATGAAGCAGGAGCTTAAATATCTCAAATTTGGATGGGGGTGTGTGTGTGTGTGTTTATTGTTGGTCTTATTTTTTTCTTTCAGCAATAGTATCCCTTTGGTCATACTTAAATTCTGGGTTATGCTGTTGGCCTCTATCCAAGTGCAAAGTTCAGATAAACAGTGAGAAAACCTAAAACATGGTGGTAATGAAAAGGAATCAAGTGTTTTGGTGTTGCCAGTGATATTGGCTGAGAACCAGTTTTGGGTTGTTATTGATTTAGATTGATTTTGTCAGGAGTTGGTGAAGGAATGGCTGCTTAATGTCCATGTTTTTCCTAGTTCTTTCAAATTCAATATGTCTGTGTTTAAATGATACTGGTGGTAATGCATGTGCACAGCCTGGGAACTGTTTGGTCATTCGGGAACTTCAAGCAGTAATGTTTTTTTATGTATAGTCAAAACCAAACAGACAAACCCTCCCAAAAATCAAAAGTGACTTGGACAGGAATCACTTCAAAGACATGCTTCAAAATTGTTCAGAGGCTATTTCTCATTGTATCCTCATAGAACAAAAGTGACATTTCTACCACAGGTAGACAGAGACACCTTAACATAGACATTTAGAGATGCTACTAGAGATGACCCTTGGTATTTCAGATGTACCCATGGGACTGTCAGATATGAAGCAGAATGTATGGGATATGCAGGTCCATCTACAGTGGTAGCTGGAGGCCACGCAGTCTGCGTTGGGCAAGGTGTTAGCTGTTTATTTGGTAGAAAAACATCTACTTTTTCATGGTGCAGTGTGCTGGGTAGAATACTTAGTTATGCATACCATTACTATATTTCTTGAGAATTTGTCATTGAGACATCTCTTCCCAGGACTCATAAGGCAGTTGGGAGTTTCTTTGTAAATACCTAATTAAGTTACTAGCTGTTGATGTTCAAGGTAGAATGTTAATAGTCCAGAGTTGATACTCCTCTGAAATATGTCTTAACATGTTGCAATCTATTTTGGATTTATTGTGGATGAAATCAACTCTGGAGCTGTGCTAGGGCCTGTGTCCCCCTTACTGGTGGCATTTCTATTCCCTGAAGGTTAGGAGTGAGCAGCATCACCAGGTTAGTGCTGCTTTTTGTGTGGCTGAGTCAGGTGATAGCACTGTGACATGTTTTTCCTATTACTTTTGAAATATTTTGTCATTCAGCCTTATGTAAACTACTTAGTTGTCAATAATTTCTGTGACTAAGAGGTCTCTTCCTTGTGTCACATTGGCCCAAACTATGACAGCTGCCGAGTCTACAGACTTGTGTGCTGTAATCAGGCAAGAGAATTGGAAGAAAGTAAACTATTGTTATGGGAGGTAGGTATGTTATGATTATTTTTTTTCTTTGACCTGTGTAGACAACTGGCATTTCAATCACTTTGCATAAGACATTTTGTGACTGTCAGCCCCCCAGATGAAGAGGAGCTGTAATGCAGTATGATAAAATGTCATACCCTAAGGACTCAAAGAACCTGAACATATACAGAACTGTCCCTATGTACACTGGCAGTTAAAACCCGCACATTTCTTTCCCTATAACCTTTTGTGCCTGAGTCCCTAAGTGCTATGGAATGAAGAGTTTTATTCTGAAGAGATAACATTTTTGAGTGCACTTCAGTTCACACAAAAGCCAGGGGCTGAAAGCAGTAATTTGGGGCACGCACAGTTCACACGGCCCTGAACTTGTAGTTTCTCATGCTGTGCCAATTACCTCTGTTTTGCTGCTAATGCGTTTCAGTTCTGCTTAGCAAAAGAACTGCATTTTTCATAATTTCTTTTTTTTAATGATTCTAATATACTGAAACTGTGCCAAGCAGCATCACAGCTCTGGTCTGGTCTATGGGAAGATAGAATTGAGTCCACCATGTTCATGTTCCGCAGCGTCTTAATTGGAACACAAGCCCATCTCCAAAGGCATATGTAACAATGTTCTTCAGCTGGCTGCTTGCTTCTCAAAAGAAATCTAATTAGAATTTAGTGATCGAATTCTCTAACAGCTATGGTTTTAAAATTCTCCTGATTAACTTCCATGCACAGGAGTTAAAACATAGCAGCTAGCCCTGCCTATCACCAGGATGTGGTGAGGTGGGCTGGAGAAGGAATTCCAAGCCTATTCTCGGGGCTGCATGGGCTTACTTTTGTCGGAAGCATGGCCAGCTGGTTTTATCTTTGCTGGGAAAACATGAGCGAAGTGGGAACTGAAACAACTAATGAAAGGAAGGTTAGAAAGCTCAAGGGGAGACAGCTCAAGATGCTTGTAGCTTCCAGTAGGTTGCCAAGACACAATTTTAAAGCTGACAGTCTAATAACATTCCTTGGAGGTGACGGCATGCAATGCCACAGATGGGTGGCAGAGCAAAATAACTAGTCTGGTGAATGCTTATGCAGCTGGTGAGGGGTAAAAATGTGCAAGGTAAAATAGAGGCCTGTATACAGGCTCTTTGCTCCCCTGGACAGAAGCAACCTGCCTTGAGTAAGGCTTAGGAGAAGGACAAAGCTGCCCCAGGGTGTGTGCTGGTGCTGCCTATCCTTTTTATTACTTGTTTGCTACAAATATTGTACTAAAAATATTGTAGTGACAGAAATATTTCAGCATTACAGATTTCATTATTTTCAGATCTGAAGTGCAGTGTGTCTGATCCTAATTGCACAATTTAAATACTAATAATCATTCAGCTGGGCGAGTCCTCTGTGTATTACAGATAATAATCCTTGTTTTAGAAAATATACATAATGGGTCCACATTAGTCATCTGTGTAATTCACTGAAGCTGAGACAAATGTAATAAAATGACCCCTGGGTAAAGAGATCTTTTTGTTTTGCTTCTGGAGGGTGGAGGTTTTCCTGAAACCCTGTCACTCCTGGGTGAGATGATTATTTTTTTTTTACCTTCATTATATTCCTGTTTTCCACTGCACTGCAAAGCATGAATAAGCCTGTGGCCCCTCTTCTCTGATGGTTTAACACCTTCCCCCCGCCTCATATTTCTACGTGGGATTTTTTATTTATTTCTGTGCTTACCAAGTCCCAGCTTGCTTGCCAATGATTGAAACTCTGTACTGATCAGTACCAAGACTAATTTATTTAAGTGGGTTAATTCTTCTGAAATGCTTTGCTTTGGAGTTATATTTATCAGCAGTCTTATCCTCCCTGTGCTATAGTTTCCAACTATTAATCTGCCTACTAAGCAGAGATTTAAAGAAAAACAACCTGTTTCCTTTGCAGTTATAAAGAGGTAATCTCCTCAATACATGCCTCCTTTAATTACCTGTACAACTTATTTAATATTGGAACAATGGTTTGGTTGAAATGCAAGAGCAAAAATGTAAACAGTGTATAAAGGCCATAGTTCACCTCAGACTATTACATGAGTGATCTGCTCAGTCTTCCTCATGCTATATCTAAGGAAAAATAAGGATAACCTGGGTTTCTGTGCCAGCAGCTGCCTTCCTACCCTGCTCAGCCCCTACGCTCAGAGCTTGGGCTCAAGGTATGCTCCAGCTTCCCTATTACTGAAATGGCGGAAAAGGGGAAAAATTATGAGGGTTGATAGTAAAGTGATCAGCTTTTGCCAGAAAGGCTGTCCATACAATCACATACAGAGCCAGAGCACAGGAACTGAGCCAGGTGGCAGGGCATATATGTTTATGTTCATGAAATGGTGACGATGGGACAAAAGGGCACCTTGCAGCCATCCTGACCAGAGATCTGGGCATAGCAGGGGAAATACCCCATTCCAGCTGCATGGTGATGGTATAGCAGCTGTGTGTGGTGACTGGCAGGCTCTATTTCCTTTGGGTGTGATTGGTAACAGCTCCTGGAGTCCCACTCTACAGTTGTCTCCATGCTACTCTTTAGCATGTCATTTCAGTGGAGTCTGGGTGGTAAGCAGACACGGTGCTGACATGACTGAAACTGCTGCAGTAATAGTGCTATGTTTGGGCAAGCACATAAAAAGAGAGACTATAAGCAGCTGCCGTTTTCCTTTAAAAAAGCTTTTCTGTCTAAATTTAGAAATTTCTTTGCCAAGTCTCCCAGGGATCTTTCCAGAGATGGTAAAAGTGTGCATAAATAACCCTGCACCCTAGTAACAATACATAGTACAGCCTGGATTGCTGGGATTTCAGCATCCCCTGACCAGCTGGGTACTGTGCAGCTGTCAGGGCTCTATTGTTGACTGCCTATAATTAAAGAAAATTTAGCAGAAAAGATTTGTTGTGTTTTTTAGAATAATCGTTAACTCTTGCCGGTGCAATATGCTTGTTTAGTTGCCTTTGATAAAAGAGAGCCTGCGGCATGAGAAATCTGTGTGGCAGCAGCATCTCTCACTGGGCTCTTGAGCCTGATCAATGTCTAAAGTCTTCTCTCCATAATGCTTCTGTTGTTTCTCTTCTTTTTCTTTGTTTTTGCCCCAGGTAGGGGAATTCAGAGCCCATGCTGCAGAGTGGACGGCCAACGTCACTGCAGAGTTCAAAGAAACTCGAAGGCGCCTGAGCGTGGAGATCTATGACAAGTTCCAGCGAGCTACCTCTATCAAAAGGAAGCTCTCCGCAGAACTTGCCGTCAACCACAATCAAGACCTGACTCCCTGCAAGAGAACCCTGTCAGTCAACCATCTCACCAGTGAGAAGGACATCTTGCCAGCTCTAACAAAGACGGACAGCATTTACATGAATGGTTTGACACCACACTGTGCAGCAGAAGAGATAGCGGTTATTGAAAACATGAAGTAGCCGGGACTTGGGATTCCAGTCTCTGAGAAGCTCTCGGCTTAGACTAGCCATTTACCTTTTTCCCACCACCCTGTCGATGATCAATGCTAATAGCATTTTATATGTGTGCATGAGTTCCACAGAAACTACAGTCCAGAGTTACCATCGCATCTCTTCAAAGACGAATGGCACTTCTGTTATCGAAAGATGCTGGAACAAGCAACGTCTTCTGCCTTTATCTGCCCAGACTGTTTTTTCACTTCTCCTAATGTGCCATACGGCCTCAAGAATGAATCACACTTGTTTATGGTAACAATGTAGCTTTGAGGGATCAGTCCTTAAAATTTCAGGGTCTACCTTACTGAGCCTAGGAATGGACTATTTCTGGACTACAACACATTTGTAAATGGCAAGAAATTCTTATGCAGCCTTTTACCTAAGAAATTTTTGTCAGTGCCTTATCTTTTGAATAACCAGAACCTCTACAGTTCCTGTATGGTTTTTAGTTTGTTTGGGTTTTGTTTTTTTCCTTTGTGCATGAGAAGTGAATTTCATTTGACCTTTCATTCTTCTTGAGATTATGGTGTTTTTAAAGGTGTCTGTCATGAAGATACCAACCAGCATGAATGAATGCCAAAACAATCATCAGACGATGTTCTTAGCTCTAAATTTAAAGGCACTGCAGTTTCTAAAGTTGCAATCATGTCCCCCAGAAGCATTTTATTTTACTCAGGTCCAGCTGATACTTTTTTCACACTGACTTGTAGAATTTTTGGGCCCTTTTTGGGTCTTATTTTTTCAAGCAGTGTTCAGCAGTTGTGTGGTTTTTCTCCCTCTGTGTCAGATGTACCAAAAAACCTGCAGCTTATCTGTCACTAAATTATTTGGTAGATGATGAGCAAATAATTACTATTTTGAAGAGAGGCAGGAGAGGCTTTTAATTACTGTATTCTAATAACTGTGTCCAGAAAACAATGCAGAAAAATAAAGCGGGATTTTTTTGGGGGGGTGGTTTGTTTTTAATAAGCGTAACCCTTCTGCCAGATATTTGCTCTATGAAGAGGATTCTTAACTTCCTCTTCAAGTCAAGTCACACCAGAGGCCATATGATATTTTACCCAGGAATCTTGCTGGAGTGCTTTCCTGACTGTCACACTGTACAGTGGCTACCCGTGCCGGAGCTGTGACTGCTGTGGGAATGCAGTTGAAACTGGTATCACTGTGACTTTCTACATTTCAAATGGAGATGGCTCTGAATATCTAAGTGCAGGCATGAAGAAGAGCTGATAAATAGCACAATCTGAATCCCGATGATTGTTCACACAGGATAGGCTGATGAGAAGCAGATCTAAACCAGACTATGGGTTTTCTTTATTGATTTTAAGAAAACACATTAACATTAATTTTGTATCTTCTCTTTTGCTTATAGGTGTACATGAGATTCAGAAGAAATGCAGGGTGGAATGGATAACTTTGCATTCTTTTCTTATGTTAGTCTATCGTAACCTGGCTGTACATAAAATGACTAGAACAGGCCTTAAAGAATAATTTAGGCTCTGTGTAAATTAAAGAAGAATGGGACTTTGCTGATTGGGCATGATTCAAGTGGCAAATCTTACAGCATCTCTGACCATTAGATAACATGCAAGATATGAATGTTAATGTTTTTTGGATGCTTAGCTTGTTTTCTAATAAATATAAGTTAATATGTAAATTCAGTCAATTCAGTGTAAATATCAGACAATTAACATTTACAGAGAGTATGCTTTTAAAACTAAGGAAGTTCCATGACACAGCACCGAGCAATGCTCTTATAACAAAGACCCTTGTCTCCCCAGCACAGTGTTCTGAATGTCCACACGGCGAGGGTTCGTCTTGCCGTGTATAAACTGTGAATTGTAATGAAAAATAAAGTTTTTAATTAAAGTAAGCTTTTCTGAATCTCCTGCTTGCTACAACTGGAATGCTAAGAAGTAATTTGTGAAACTGATTTTTGTGCTTTTATTGGTTACAGAGTATAGCAGTTTGCCACCTACTTTAATCACAGCTGGTTTAGCAATAAAGGCTTGACTCACCCAGCGCGGAAACTTTTTTTATTTTCCTTGATATTAAAAATAATGCTCTTTCTTTGCTCTACCTTAAGTTGTGTTTTCTGCTATTTTGTTTCAAAAACTTGGCAGGCTCCAGTTTTTCCTGCCATGCACTAGAGAGCTGATGGCAAGTGCTCTGTCTTCGCACTGAAGTCGGGTGCCCTGACGCTTCTATGCTGGTGATAGCCTCCCGCAGAAGTGCTTGAACAGGCAGCTCTAAGGGCAGTAGCCTTGCATGCTGGATCAGTCGCTTCTGCCATGAATATTTTACAATGGTCTCTTAAGTTTAAACCTTGGCCCAGGGGAATGGTAGCCCACGATGGTGTGGTGGTAAGTGGAGAGAAATGTCATCGTGCATTGTTCCACGTGTGTGGGATGTGTCTTGGTGCCTTTCTGATTTTGCAGAAGGGGACTGGTAACAGGTAATGTTTATTGCCTTTTGACACTCAGAGATGTGATGCCTAAGGTTAGACCCTTGGATCATTCTAAATAGCATGTTTTCCTTTACCAACCTACAGAAGTGAGTTTCTATGTGGCGGCTTTTATCTTAGAGAAAGTTTTGGTCACCTCAGGATCTGCTGAAAAGGGTACATAGTTTTGAGATCCTGTCACAATGTTTGAGGTACTAGTATGGGTATTTGTTAAATCCATTCAGCGTTTATTTACCTTCATTTTGTATGTGATCTCTGGGAAAAGAACCCCTGGTGATTTATACATGAAACATTGTTTCTTTTTTCACTTCTGTAGCAGATCTAAATTATCCTTTCTTATCAAAATAAATCGGGCTAGATTTACCCATTAGGAGTAAAGCATTAACAAATAAAATTCTTTATGTGTAAGTTTAACTGAAGTCCAGATGGTGTAAGTAGGTAGAGTTGTCATGATGCAAATGTGCCTAGTACCATTAATGTTACTGGGAAATACTTTTTTCCCTCTGCACATACAATGATAGGCATCCACAGTATTTCTGATCTAAGTGAATTTATATAACTTGATAAGCTCTATAAAATTTTTTCTTTTTATTCCTGTAAGAGCAGACATTTATATTATCTGTGTGTTTCTTGCTGTTGGATATCATGTATAGCTCACTTTTCCCTTCCAAAACAGATCTACAAAAGCATGAGTTAGAATAAAATTCCATTTGTAACCTTCCTCTCACACACATGGAGACATTTCCAGACCACTGGCATACTTGCTGCTTAAGCAAGCTTGCAAAAGTGGCATTTCAGTTTGTTAGAGGGCTGTTTTCTCATGTACTGCCAATAATATACCATAAAATAAACTGGCAAAACATTTTGAATGAGACAGAAGATCCAGCACATAAGAATCTGTGAAGGCACACATGCCACCTAACAAAATAATTTATTTCTCACTGTTGGAGGAAACCTTACATTAATAAAAAAGAAATCTGTTAGGGAAGTAGAGGAAATCTGTATTAGTTGCTGTTGTCTGTGATAATCCTGCCCCTTTTTGCATTCTTGGGTAAAGTGTCCAGAGTGTCTATGCCAGTCAAAGCCTCCTTTTTTTTTTTTTTTTTTTAATAGCTCTGCTTAAGAGCCAGGGAGATTGAGTAGCAGAGACTTTTTTGGTGCTCTGTTCTTGTTTGTGTACTGGTGGAAGACTTTACTTTGGCATCCCCTCTACGTTTTGTAGCCCCAGGCTGCCTGTCCTCCTTTTCCCAATATTTAAGCAGCCTTGAGATGCTATTGTCTGAGCAGGCTTGGAAGGGTCAAACCCAGAAGCTCACTGAATCGCATGAACATCCTAACTGTGATCACCCTCATCACCTCTTCCTGACTTTTTTTTTTTTGGTTTTATATATAGGAGGAAGAAAGTGGGAGGGTGACAAAGGAATCATAGGAGTGCTAAAGCTCTAAAGGGACCACCCTTGAACTGTAACGGGCCTTCCATAGGTCACTAAGCAAACAGATAAGACCAGGATGGCAGATGGGAGAAAATCTGGTCTGTATGTTTGTTTTAAGATCCTCTGGCAATATTTCTACACCAATAGTCTTTAAATTAGAATACAGCGCACCCCATGGAAGAAGAAACAGAAAGTTGCTCTACTTAAACTCAATCCTACATACTTGTTACAAGTCTATATATGTATGTAATTCTATTTCCTGAGAAGGAAATTTTCTTGTCAGGGAAACTACATATAGTGTCGAAATACAGCAGTAATATTTCTAATAAATTACTGTCATACAGTTATGTGGTAATTGCCTCTTTTTTCCTACCTTGCAGTACTAGTTGAAGGAAAAGTGTTTTATAGATTAAGAAAAGTAAATATTTTACATGAATTTGTTATAAAGTAATTACTTTGTCAAAGAAACGCCAGTAAGATTACTTTTTGTTTGTGTCACCCTGCAGATTTAAGTGAACAGCGTAACTTTACTTCAAAAACAGTGATCCATTTGGGAAAAATAGAGAAGGTGTTGATTTGCTGTTGTCAGAAACAAAAAGCTGTTGAGCTACACAGAGAGATTAAAAATGCTGGCTCTATCATTTAAGCAAGCATTCTCTGCTTTGCCAAATTATTATTACAATTGTAATGAGCTTCTGTGAGAATCAATTGTAATAGTTTTATGATACATGAAATACTTCAATGTTTCAATTTTAGGCCTGGCTTATCTTGCTTTCGCAAACTTTCAGAGGGATGTGCTGAATAAGTTTATAAACAGGTACATTATTTGTTATAGAACATCGTTTTACCCTTCATATGTAACAATACCTTACACAGCTTTTTATTCTGGAGCCAGATGTATTTCTGCCTTTAATATTTATTTAAACATTTAATAACAAAATAGTTATTGTATAATCTTAAATTGACTTAAATCCCCACTTCAGTACACTGACTATTGTTTCACATTAATTTAGTGATTTGAGAATATAGCTCAATTTAAAATCAGTATCTTAGAAAGCCAATGGACTTCACAGCTGTTTATGGATTATAGCAGTCTGTCTACACTGGTGATATAATATATAATTCATTATTTACTGCCTGGTTTAGTTATTTCTAAATGTTTATCTGGTTTTCTAGTCTGCATGCTGAGACAGAATGCAACCTGTCTCTATGGCTTGTAGCTATTACGCTAGGCCAGGCTATTGGTAATGGAATTCTTTGTGACTGAAACTGGGATAATACATTGTGTCCTGTCTCCTCTGTTACTAATTATTATTAGTAGCATTCATTAAGCATTCTGGGTGCACAGTTTTTTCTGGAAATGTCACAAGAGTGTTTATATAGACATCTTTAGTCTGACTTTGGCAAATTAACGTCCTCGGTGAGAAACTCCTTTTAAAGGATTTACTTTAACTTGATTGTTAATTCTAGCTAATCTTCAAGACTAATTATATGCAGACAGATCATCGTTCTCTAGAGAAAGGCATATAATATGCATATAATAGAGATCCTGATGGCAATGTACTATTTGTCATTAGCAATAAATAACAATATTCTGCAGAAGATGAACAACTGCCTGGAATGACTTCTTAAATAGTAGTTTAGTGACAGCTCCCTTTTTTTTTTCTCTTGTGTTATTAATTTATCTTTCAAATTAAACAGGGAGGTCTGAAGTTTTGCTGAAGAGATATATCTTCCACCGTAAGTGTATTTTAGTATTGCTTCGCTCAGGGGAGACAGACTAACTTCAGATGACTAGAAATATTGAATCTATTTGTTAAAAATTCTCCTATGGGAACATGAGAGAATACATTGCTATAGTGTTGATTCTGACTTTTTTATCAGTCACAAATCTTGTTCTGCTTTGTATGGATTTTTTTTGCATTTCCCCCAAAGACTATAGTATTCAGGCATGCAATCTTGTTAAACTAGAACAATGGAAAAGCCATTTCTAACATTTTTTTCCAAAATAATGGTTTTCTCCAAAGTTTTCGTATATTTTCCTGCAATTTCCTGACAGTTGATTGCCAAACTGGACAGGGATATCTGACTACTTAAGTTAATTATCTAAAAGGGGCAAATACAGGATGTGCCCTCAGAAGGCAGACTGCATCACTGCAGTGAACAATTCCTGATAAAAGACCACTAGATCCAGCAGTAAATATGATTGAGAGAGGTCCTGCTTTAACATGCACAGGCATCCTTATCATATCCTTTTTTGCAATTCGTAGGGCATTTGTAATAGTTTGCTTGTTCTCTAGCAGAAGAGAGGAATTTTTACAGGCTTGAAGGCACTCTATTGCACAGCTGGCCAGAGTATTGGCCCAAGAGTTTCAGTCTAGGCCCTTCTGAACTACAGAGTGAAAACTCACAAAGTCTAACTGCTTTTTTAATAGAAAATGCCTTCATGGTTTGTAGCAAAAAGGAGGATAAAAAATTAGGCTCCACTGTGAAAAGTGAAAGTGGGAGTAACATGTCATCTACTATTGTGTGCTTTATAAAGTGGAGGTGGTACACGCACAAAGACCTTTTCATTTCTCAGTGTCCTCAGAGACTGTCAGAAGAGAGTCAGAGCATAGCCGGCATTTTATCAGTGTACTCTCACTTTTTTGCAAGCTCTGAACATGCACCAGCCATAAATGTATTACACTTTTCTGGGTGCCAGTTGACTAATGACGATGGGATAGCTTGAAAGGGACTGAACTTTGTCACTTGCTCATTTGCCCAGGTGGAATAAGATAAGATGGGTTTGGTGTTTGTAGGATGGGAGCAACCAGCTTTTGCGAACAGGCACTCGACAGCTGAATGCTGGATGGAATTAACTTTTTCCAATATGAAGCCCTTGAAACACTGTTTTATGTAGAAAAAGAATTCTGATAAAAATGGATTCCCATTTGCTCTATCAAGACCAGAGCAGAGGCTGCAGAGTTGTTTTTTTATACTGCAGCTGCATGCTGCTTTTGAGCTTGGCCTGTCTTTTAATGAGCAAGACTTCTGCACAGAATTAGCACTTAGAAGTGGTCTCTACTTCTGTGGACTGAAACTACAGGAAAACAGTTCCATGAAAATTAAAGAGAATATTCTGCAAAATTCTTGCTGCTGGCTGGTGATTGTGGAAACCAGGTTTAGAGCTGGAATTAGCTGCTGTTGTCAGCATGGAAGGGCTACATTTGCACATCAGTTTAACTGCTAACCTCAATCAAGTTGTTTGATACCTACTGTCCTTTAACAGAGCAGACTGCTCCAAGAGTAAAGGATTACAAGGGAGAATATGTAGGCCCCTTAGCTATAGAGCTAAGCTGCAAAGATACATCAGGATATCTTCTTTTTGTTTTGTTTTGTTTCTGTCTGTAGGCTGTAGTTAAATGACTTAATATGTTTTAATTTTTTTTCAGTGGCATCTTGCATTAAAAATCTAACTCAGTGAAGCATAGTAATGTGCTCTACGCCTCTGGTTTGCACATTTCTGGTCCTGTTGGAAATCAATAAAATGATTTCCAGTGCAGGTAGAAAGGTTATTTGTGAGAATACATACATAAGATCGTGAAGATGGAAGGTTTTTTTAAAAATGGGCTTATTCCCAAGTAATATGACAATTTTTGACAAGAATACATTGCTGTGGGGGTTGTGGCACAAGATGATGTATGAAGAGGACAACATGATCATGTGCAGACCTCCATGGGTTGCTATTTCCTGCAATGCCTTACACAGCTGTTGGAATTGCATGCAACCAAAATAAAACTGTTTTCCTATCTCTTCCAGCTTGCCTGCCTGCCAGTTTGGTAATTTCACAAAAAAAAAAGATCATTGTAGCCAGTGGGAAGAACAGAATGGCAGGGCATGCTGACCTGAAAGGATATGGGGGCAGCTGCAGTGATAACATCCTGTTCTCAAGTGTCTTTTCCTCCACCTGTGCTCCCTGGGAGCTGTGCAAGAGACATAGCTTGACACTCGAATTGCTCATCACTTGGGTTTGAAACTGCTAGTATACCTCCTCTAACTCTTATCCTGAGATAAATAAAGATGAATTCAAAGAGGCCAGTAATGCTTGGGACAGTACTTATCTCAGGAGCTTTTGATGGTCAGTCTATATTTGAGCTTTATCTGAAGCAAGTGATGTTAACGCAAGTCCAGAGCATCGCAGACCAGGGTACCCTGAAGTCAGGTACTTTACGCCTCACTTTGTATTCTTCTGGCATCCTACGGATGATGATAAAATCCAGAACTAAATATCATTAGCCTGAAACAATCGGTCCTACAGTTCAGCAGAATTCCTTCTTTCCTCAGAATTTTTCTAGATGTTGCCCTTTTTCGGTGTTCTCTCTGAGGGTTTTTTTGTTGTCTGTTTCATTCTAATTCTAGTTTACATCCACTGTGTTCCACAACAGTTTGTGAATTAAATTTATCTACTCTATTCTAGTTTGTAGCTGATGGAGAGAGGAGCAGCAAGAACCTCTTTATGTAACAATCACATTAGGATGTCTCTGTAAAAAGAAAATTAACACCACTACCAAATATTTTTAGCTCCTAACACAGAAAGCACTCTGCAACTGCATTTTGTTTTCTTTTTACTGCTGAAGGTTAGTGGCAGCATGTGCTTCACTTCATGCTTGAGGGCAGATCTACAGGTGTTTGATCTCCTTTCCTTCAGTCGCTGTCAGAAATTCTTTTTTGCTGCGGTGAAAAGACAGAGTACTGTTTGGCTACTGTTGCACCAAACTTGTCCTGGTCACTGGTTTTGTTTCCATGTTGCTGAAATACTCTGTATCTGTGTACTTTCTCTTGTCCTGTGATTGTGAACTCTGGAGACAAGGATCATCTCTTTGCTCTCTGCTGTGCTCTCTGTCATGTACAATGAGGTTCTCTGTTCATGGCTCATCAGTGTTTTAGTAATGCAGATTCATGCTGTGATCAAACAGTTGCACCTTTTCACTGGGTTGGATACCAAACTGCCTAATTTCTTTCTTGCAGCAAGGAAAATGAGTCATCTTGAATACCTCAGTCATGTAGTCTACCAGAACTTTTTGTACTCCCTTGTTAACTTGGCCAGCGACGGTGCGTTTATCACCCTGGATATCTAGCAAAGTGCAGGGTGATTCCGAAGAAAGGAAAAAAACGTTGTGCACAGAAGAAATCTTTTTGAATTAGGATGTTAAATTGCTGTGCATTTGTGGAGTGAGTGCAATACTTGAATTCTTAGCTGATGAAGTTTACTGGGAATGATTTGTGGCTGTGTAATTAAATAGGATCACCACACTGAATAGTATGGGAACCACAGAGAGCAGGTTAATCTTGTTTGTTGTGCTCATTTGAGATCACCCTAAATATCTCTTGGGCCACTCAACAGCTAAGGACCATGGATCTGTGCACTTTCCCTGGTGGAATGGGGAAGAGAATTGGAAGGAAAAAAGCAAAACTCATGGGTTGGAATAATGACAGTTGACTAGGACAACAAAGGAAGATAAGAACAACAACAATACTTATACAAGAATACACAAAGCAGGTGATACACAAGGCAATATGCTTACTACCCAGAGCCTCACCAGTCCCTGACAAGCCGTCCCTCATCCCCAGCCATCCCGTTACATATGGAGCATGACATGATATGGTATGGAATATCCCTTAGGCTAGCTGGGGTCAGCTGCCCCAGCTGTGTCCCCTCCCAGCTCCTTGTGAAAATTAACTCTTTCCCAGCTTAAAAACAGGGCACTCTAGTGACAGATACATAAAATCAAAGCCATCGGGTGCCTGGCAGAAAAGAACTGCTGTCTCGCTGAAGCCTTGTTGTCTTAGGCTGTAAAGCAGTGCTCGTTAAATGTCACTATTTTTCTAAAATATAGGCAGCCCACAGAACACAGACTCTTGGATAGCATATAAAGGTGGATGGACTTTGGACCTCTGCTTTAAGCTGTAACAATGGTTCCCTCCATATTCCCTTTCATGGGAGACAACAGCAATTATTAATTTACTAAAAGCTCTGCCGCCCTATCGCAGTAAAACACTAGACATGGAGCTGCTTTGATAAATGAGGTAGCCAGGTTGCTGGAGTGCTTCAGAAGTGCTACTCATGAAAAGTCTGAGTCCACTGGCAGGCACATGAAATGGAAAATGTACAAGTGAAAATATAAAAGGGGAGCTTTGCTTTGAGTACTGCTACCGTGAATCAAAATCCCAGGAGGAAGAATCCTGGGTTTCATGTCAAATAAACTGTCGCTAAAGGCAACACAAATAACTCTGCTTCCTATAAGATGGATATTAAAGGGATGTCCTATCATGTGGGTAGAATATCAGGCCATACACTCATTTCTGTATCTTTCTGACTAACTCTCTCTTCCAGTCTTATCCTGGAGTAGGGCAAGAGAGGGTAGTTTCTACCCACAGGAACTGAGGGATTGGGCAGGAAAATAGAAATACAACATTTGCAGAGAAAATTTCAATGCTGTGTGCCTCAAGGGTTCTAAAGTTAGGATTAAGTGTGTTCCTAAAGTGAATTTCCATCCATTTTTTTAACCCTGTTCTTGAAATCATGCTTTTCTCTAGTTTCTGAATAGGGGGAACAATAACAAAACATCTTTTCTTGCATTTTCTTATTTCCTTGTATAGGCAAACCTCACATGTAAATATCAGAACTGCTTCTGCTCCAACAACCCACAGGATAACACTGTTAGAAAAAAGTGGGGGAGCGAGGACATAGCAGGAAAGGGTTTGCTTTCAATCAACCAGAAGTCTTCGTATTTGCAAAAGCACAATTTATGCAGTGAGTGGGAGCTTAATACAAGTGCAATTAACTATAATGATGCTGCTAATATGCCTGAATGTTCATTCATCTTAGTACTTGAAGCCACAGAATCAAGTCACTTTCGGGTCTGTTGAGGTCTGCAGCCACCTCCGCTCACTGTCAGTGTAGCTGAGTGGCAGAAGGGGAAAAAGCTGCTGTGGGCATCTTAGAGTTGATCCTGTGGTGGCAAGGCTCACTGAACGGGAGAGCTACTTACAGCTGGCCTATGCTGTGCACCATCCAAAGCACTTCTGCTGGCCCTTCACCGGAAAGATGCCTCCTACATATTGCAGTGACAAATGCAGACTGGAGTTGGAAACAGAACAGTCACATCACTGTGAGAGTTCAAGTCACCTAAGCTTTTGGAAGATTTTCTTGCCAGCTCAGTAGTTTTGCTTTCTGAACCAGTGCTAGTGTGTGTGCGCTTTACAGCGTGTGTCCTGAGCTGCATGAAGGTGAGGGAAGAGCTTACCTCAGTGGTCTCTTGGATGTTCCCCATTCTGCAAAGCAGCCAAACCTTCTGAAGATGCTTTTTTCCACTCAAGGAGGTGTCAGTTGCATATTTGTCAGTCTTTATTTGTTCTATATGTAGGAGGAAATATAGACTGACAAATTGGGTTACAATTGGATTTTTGTTGTTTTTTAATAAATGACGCTAGGAAAAAGAAGTGGATGAAGAGGAGGAACTCTGCTTCATCTTTATCCTTCTTCAATGTCATTACTCAGGCTGTCTGCTGATCTTGTCAGTCACTAGAGGAAAACAAATGTCTTGCTTGTCTAAAAGGGAAAAAAAAATACCAAAAAAACACTAAGGCAATCTCATTCATCTAAGTTCCATAAAGGAAAGGACACAATATGTCCAAATTTTGCTTCGCAAATCACATGGAGATGACATAAGCACAAGAGATAAGGCTAGAACATTATGTGATGGGATTGATCCATTTTGTTTTGCCCTATTTTTGAGTGACCTACAGACAGCTGAATTCTTACTAAGTGTAAAAGCACATAAAAGGGTTAGAAGTTATTCTAATGCATGTTAATTAACTCTGTACTTTATTCTAAAAAAGCAATGTGCAGTTGATAACTTCTAACCTTCACTTCTTTTATATTACAGAATATTTTCCTTCTAATTCATAAACCCTCAAGTTTAAAAAATCAGGCTTGACATAAAAATGTCTGAAATGACAGAACACGAGAAGGGAGAGAGACCTCTGATCAAATGAGGGGATGCAAAGCTTTTCAGCTAAAATGAAAGCCTAATTACTGAGGTGATACTTAATAATTGATGCCTTCATTCAGTATAGCTCTGAGATTTAGGTCCAATAAAGAATTTATGTACCTAAAAATAGTCAATACAGAACCCAATTTTCCAGCATTTGGTCCCCAGATAGGGACCCAGAACCCTGTCATGTTATTGAGGCCCTAGAGCAACAAAGCAGCCAAGGAAATTTCTCATCTCATCAGAGAAGGGATAAGGTTAGTGCCCTCAGCTTGACTACAATTAGCTAGGCTGGATGTGACTCTGCTAATGACGCAAAGGATGTAGCAGGATGGCTGGGGAGCCACTGAGCTCTCTTTTACAGTCTGATAGAAAGCACCAGGATTTGCTAACACTAAAGCTGCATTTTCCTTCGGGCCCTCATTGAATCGTCATGTCAAGATCCAGTTTAAAAAATGGAAATGCTGAAAATTAAGGCAAGTGTGATGTTCAAGATTTATCTGAGGATGATGAGACATGCTTCTTCCTTTCCTCACAAAGCCCTTATCAGGACCTTTTAATGTGCAGTCAGAGAAGGCTGAAGTGGGGTTCATGCTGCCCCTTTTTACTCAACAGCTCTTGCACAGCAGCTCTCTGGGAGACTGAATTTCTATACCTGGAGAGGAGGGGTTTGTGCATCACTGACAAACAGCTGAATTATAGGGCAACAGGTCACACTAGCAAGGTAGGACTTTTATTTTTGCTCAGAACTGGTGCATGGCAAATCATGGAGCTGAGGAGATGAAAGCCCTGCAGCTTCAGTGCGAGCTAGTTGGTTCTACAGAAGTGAGCCCTATTGCTGGCCCACTACCCAAGTTGATCAAGGTAACAAAGAGGAAACCAACTTTAGGGGCATAAATTGGCAGAGTCTGCAGTCTGGAGAGGTCCTGGGACATTAGCCCAAGGAGTAAGGCTACTTTTGAAAGATAGCCTAGTTCCAAAAGTACAGTGCTCTGAGACTGAAAGTGAAACATGCTGGGTTTGTTACCTCTAGCAAGGCATGGTTTGAGCCTCCTTGTTCTCTGCAGCTGTGGTGATGGAGTGTGGTGGTGGTGGGTGTGGTGGTAAGACCTTTTGAGTCAATGGGCTACACAGAAGGCTTCTGTAGGGTAGCTAGCTGTGGTAGTGGGCTGAGGACATGTGATGCCCATGGAGGGTAACTGGTGCATCCAGACAAAGCCTGGTGAGTAGGTTAAAGCAAGGTGGGAGGGTAGTGAGGTTACTTGTCCACACTTTGAAGGGGGCATTCCATTCAGGTCGTGTTGGACAAGGGGGTTGAAGGTCTGTCAACTAGTGGTGGTTTTTGGTTGGTTTTGTGTTGTTTTTTTCTTTAAAATGATGGCTGACAGCTTTGCTGTTGTTCTGCTTCCCACCAAGACTGTTTAGGACTGGAGGGATTGCAGGTCTATGTGTGCGGCTGCCAAGTAGAGGGGTGCTTGTCTAGAGGTGGCCGGTCTGCAAGGCAGTGGGTCACCAAGCAAGCAGGTCAGCAGGGCGGCCGGTTTGCAAAGCAGCTGGTTAGGCAGGTGGCCTGTTTGCAAAGCCTTCTTGAAGGACAAGGCCACCTTGCTGACTGGCTGCCTTGCAGACTGGCCACCTGCCTGACTGGCTGCCTTGCTGACCAGCAGCCTTGCTGACCGGCTGCTTTGCTGACCTGTCAGGCATTGAAATGTGGCCAGCTTGCAATGCAGTGAGTCAGACGGGTGGCCTGCCTGCAAGATGGCTGGTCAGGTGGGCACCCAGTCAGGCGGGCAGCTGGTCTGGAAGATGGCTGATCAGGAGGGTGGCTGGTCTGCAAGGCAGCTGGTCAACAAAGCAGCTGGTCAGCAATGTGGCTAACCTGGCAGGTGGACCATGTGCAATGCAGCCAGTGAGAAAGGTGGCCAGTCTCAAAGGTGGCCAGTATGCAAGGTATGCGGCGGGTCAGAAGGGCGGCGGGTCAGCAAGGCAGCTGGTCAGCAAAGTGTGGGTCAGCAAGGTGGCAGGTCAGGTGGACAGCCATTCAGTAATGTGGTCAGTCAGGCAGGTGGCCGGACAGCCGGTCAGCCAGTCAGCAAGGTGGCGATCAGCAAGGTGGCCAGTGAGCAGAGGGTTGTGTGGTGCCCCTTGGGTTGTACTTGGGACCACAGCCAGACTTTTCCTAGGGATTTACTTCAAACCATAGCCTGGCTTGAAGCTGAAAGCCCTGTGTTGTTTTAGGGGCCTTGAAGCTTGTTCCTGCCTGTCCTAAGTGCTGTTGAGCAAGGGAAAACCTCACATGGCAAGCAGGAATTAATGCCTGAAGGTTTGGATTTAATGTCCAAAAGCAGGGGAAACAGCCAACCCCTTTTCAGTGGTCTGTGGAGACAGGACAAGGGGCAATGGCTGCAAGTTGGAGCATAGAAAGTTCTGCACCAACATGCGGAAGAATGGCAGGGGGATTGGACCCGACGATCTCTGGAGGTCCCTTTCAACCCCTACGATTCTGTTAATCTGTGATGGCTCGTGCTTGGAGATTTTCCTGGCGTTTGACCGCTGCCGAGGGGCGTCCGGACGCATCTGTCTCTGCGTTTCTCTGCCCGCGCAGCTCTTTGCTGCGGGGCGAGGCGCTCCAGCTCTCTGCGGCGCCGCTGCCAGCAGCAGCCTTTCCCCCTCTCCCACGCTTACCAGAGCGGGTAAAAATCTTTCCCCGCTTTTCGCTCTCTCCGGACACACCACCGGGAGTGGAGGCGGGGCCGGGCCGGACCGGGCCGGGCCTCCGTCCGGGAGGGGCTGAAACTGGACAAGGCCCGAAAGCGGCCCTGGGCGGGGCGTCGCCTGGCAACCGGAGACGCTCCGCCAGGGCCCCTCCGTCATGAACCCAGGAACGCGGCCAGCGGGCTTGGCCAATGGGCAGCGAGGGGATGAAAAGAGTGGCCAATGAGAGATAAAGAGGCGGGCTAGCGGGGCGGGGCTTCGGGGGCCGGGCTGTAGGGAGTCGGTGTTTGGCACTCGGGCTCCGGGCGGCGGAGAGAGTGGTGTTCCAAGAGCCGTCTCCCCTAGCCCTGACCCTAGTTCGGGCGATTTCCTTGCTGGGGAAAGGACGAGGAGCAGGGGCGGCAGGAAGAGGAGGAGGAAGGCTGCCAGCTGCCCGTCCCTACTATGCTCCCAGGTCCCCTCCAGGCAGAGAAGGTCCCGTGCCTCCCAGGCCTGTTCCCAGGCAGGGCAGCAGCCATGGCCCCGCTCAGCCTGTTGCAGATGCTGGACGTGGCCATCGGGACGCCTGAAGTCAGGGCCATCAACTTCCCAGCGCTCCACAGGCTGCTGCGGGCCATGCTGGGGTATCTGCGCCTGCAAGACCTGCCCACCCAGCAGGGGCACGACCTGGCCATCCTCCTGGAGGAACACCTTCCACCAAAGAGCACCCCAGAGAAGGAGGGAGGCAGGCCAGAGATCTGTGCACAGGGCATGAGCTGCTTGCCCCAAGGAAGGACCCGCTGCCGGGGTTTGTGTGTGTGAAAGCTGGCCTGTCAGGCAGGCAGCCAGTCAGAAAGGTGGCTGGTCAGCAAGGCAGCCAGTTAGGCGGGTGGCTCATAAAGCAGGCAGCTGGTCATAAATACGGCCGGTCTGCAAGGTGGCCAGTCTGCAAGGTGGCTGGTTTGCAAGACTTCTGGACAGGCAGGTGGCCTGATGGGAAGTCAGCCAGTCTGCAAGGCAGCTGGTCTGCAAGGCTGCAAGACAGGTGGGCAGTCAGCAAGGTGGGTGGCAAGCATGGTGACCTGTCAGCATGGTGGCCGGTCAGCAAGGCAGCTGGTCAGCAAGGCGGCCGGACATAAATAGGGCCTGGCCGGCAGGCATCCAGTCTGCAAGGCAGACGGTCAGGTAGGCATGCGGTCAAGTAGGCAGCCGGTCTTCAAGGCAGCTGGTCTGCAAGGCTGCTGGACAGGCAGGCGGCCCATTGGCAAGTCAGCCAGTCAGGCAGGCGACTAGTCTGCAAGGCAGTCAATCAGCAAGGTTGCCAAAGGGGCGGGCAGTTGGTCAGCAAGGCGGCCAGTCTACAAGGCAGCCATTCAGGCAGGCAGGCGGTCTGCAAGACAGCTGGCCTGCAAGGCTGCCCATCAGTAATGCATCCCATCAGAAGGGTGTCCAATCAGGTGGGCAGCCAGTCCACAAGGTGGTCTGTCTCTAAGTCAGCCAGTCAGGAGAGCGGCCAGTTTGCATGGCGCCAGTGTGCAAGGTAGCTGATCAGTTGGGCTGCCGGTCAGATGGACATCTGGTCAAGCAGGCAGCCAGTCCGCAAGGTGGTCACTCATCATTGCAGCTGGTCTGGCCAGCAGCTGGTCAACAAGGCAACAGGTTAGGTGGGTGGCTGGTCAGGAAGGTGGCCGGTCTGCAAAGTGGCTGATCAGTTTGGCCACCAGTCTGCAAGGTGGCAGATAAGGCGGGTGGCTGGTCAAGCAAATTGGCCATAAAGGCATGTGGCCAGTCGGGCAGGCGACCAGTCTGCAAGGCGATCCGTCAGCAAGGCTTCTAGGCAGGCAAGCGGCCTGTCAGCATGGTGACCATTCAGACAGGCGGCCAGTCTACAAGGCAACCATTCAGACAGGTGGCTGGTCTGCAAGGCAGCTGGCCTGTAAGGCAGCCTGTCAGTAATGCATCTGGTCAGGAGAGTGTCTGGTCGGGTGAGCTGCCGGTCAGGCGAGTGGCCTGTCTCTAAATTGGCGGGTTAGCAAGGTGGCCGGTCAGCAAGGCGGCTGGTCAGCAAGGCGGCTGGTCTGCAAGACTGCTGGACAGGCAGGCAGCCTGTTGACAAGTCAGCCAGTCAGGCAGGTGGCCCATCTGCAAGGTGGTGGGTTGGCAAAGCTGACAGACAGACTGGCAGCTGGTCTGCAAGGTGGCTGATGTGGAAGGTGCCTTGCAGTTCCAAAAACAGGCTAGCAAAGCTCTGATAAAACTTGCACAACAGTTAAATATATTTAATCAGTGTGCTGTATTTCAGTATTCCTCTAGACAGAAACAGAAACTTAAGAGTGTTGTTTTTGGAACCATTAGGTTGAAACAGACAGTGTCCATAAATGCAGCTTTATGTAGTTCTGTTTCTACCAATAGCATTAAAAAAGGCAAAAATTCATTCAACAAACTCAGCTTGCTGCTGCCCTGGAATGCTGATAAAATCCATTATGGACTGTGTGGATCAAATGTCATTGGGTGCCAGACATCTTTCACATCTGTAAACTTTACATCAGGCTTTTGGCAATGCCTTTGAGAAATCTATGCCTTCATTTGGAGCTACCTTTAAGTTAACTAGTACCAGAAGGAGACTTTTGAAAAGAGGCAGTCCATTTGTATGTGGGTCATACAAAGTTAAAAATTGTCACTTCTCCCTGAAAAGATACAGTCTGTTTGTATGTGGACTTGATGTATCTTCATCCTGTTTGTTGTTCCTGAATGATGTGAAAATATAGATACCTTAGTCTTTTTGCATGTGGCAAAATCTGGAATCCAGCAAACTTGGTTGCCCTCCAGATCTCATTTATAGCTGCTTCACCTTTTCAGAGCTAAAAACTTTTGGAGCTATAAAAGAAAACTCCTCTACTTGCATCATATCTACAGACAAATCAAGTGACTGAAAAGCCAGTTAAACCATACTGTACTCCTTAGCATTCTATTTCTATCTAGAGGAATGCTGAAATACAGCACGCTTGTTGTGCAAGTTTTATCAGAGTTTTGCAAGCCTGTTTTTAAAAATTAAGGTTTGTGCAGATGCCTCAGGCAAAGGTTTTATACTTCAGAAGCAAAATTTCTTTTAATGATATGATTGACAGTAAATCCTTTGTCTGCCTTGCTACCTTGCTCAGTCACTTTCTCAACACAAAGACGCTGGTGCTCAGGAACACTACTGGTCATGAAAGATTTATGATTATGATGGGTGTTATATTGGGTACTGAAGATCTACTGGTGAGGGGAAAAGATAGAGTTAATTAATTCCAATGGATTCCAACTCCATCTTCAACAATCCCATTGCGGGATTAATTCCACTGGAATGAATTCCATGGGATTGTTTGCTGCTGTTTGCTGGAAATATTATAGCATAACTGGCTATGCTGCTCTTGCCCTCTGGATAAAATGAGGTTTTTTATCTTCCTGATTGCCAATCTTCTGTCAGAGTACCAAAACTACTGAAGTTTTTCAAACCTGCTTTTTCGTTTTTGTTTCTGTTTTAGTGATAACTTCTCCTTAGGATGCTTTGACAGTCCTATCTTCAAACTGGCACCACCCCAATCATTTTCAGCCCTGGTGGCTAAGAGAGCCAATGGGATCCTGGGGCGCATCAGGAGGAGTGTGGCCAGCAGGTCGAAGGAGGTGATCCTCCCCCTCTACTCTGCCCTGGTCAGGCCCCACCTGGAGTATTGTGTCCAGTTCTGGGCTCCCTGGTATAAAAAAGACAGGGATCTCCTTGAGAGACTCCAGAGAAGGGCGACAAAGATGATTAAGGGCCTGGAACATCTATCCTATGAGGAAAGGCTGAGTGAGCTGGGACTGTTCAGCCTGGAGAAAAGACGACTGAGGGGGGACCTAATCAATGTTTATAAATATCTTAAGTAAGGGGTGCAGGGGGAATTGGCCTGCCCCTTTTCTTTGGTCTGTGGGGACAGGACAAGGGACAATGGCTGCAAATTGGAGCACAGGAAGTTCCACACCAACATGCGGAGGAACTTTTTCACAGTGAGGGTGACAGAGCACTGGCACAGGCTGCCCAGGAAGGTGCTGGAGTCTCCTTCTCTGGAGATATTCAAGACTCGTCTGGACACCTATCTGTGTAGTATGAGCTGGGGAGCTGCTTTGGCAGGGGGGTTGGACCCGATGATCTCTCGAGGTCCCTTCCAACCCCTACAACTCTGAGGTTCTGTGATTCTGTGATTTAATTTACTGCAAGGTGTCTTTCTGTAGTTTGGTCTCAGCCAGCATGTCTGCTTTAATCAAGGATAAAACTCAGAACATATATTTGGGGTATTTTCCCAACCAATCAACTCCATTAAGATGGTCAGGCAGGCAGCTGGCCTGTTTCTATTAAGATTTGCTGCCTCGTAATAATCATCATTGACTAAACTCAGGGACTTTATGTTGGTGTCAGGAACTTTATGTTGGTGTCATGGGATTTGCTAATCAGTGTCTGATTCTGCTTTTAATTTAGCTGCACAGACAAGCAGTACAATTTAACTTCTGGGGTTTATTCTTATGTTTAGAGTTGGTAATCTTAAGAGCCGGAATCTCCAAGGTTATGCAGGGTTTTTCTTCAAGCTTTGAAGTTTAAATTTAATTACTGTGCACATAACTCTTGAGTAGGTATTGGCAATTTGATAAGAATGACTTGTTTTTTCTGTTGGCTTTCACAAGTAGCCAGTAGAATGATTTCTATTTGTTTGCTAAGAAATTATTGTGAGCTCTAGCAGTGTGCCCTGGAGATACATTTCAACTAAAATAAGTATCTTCTCCTTTCTTTTTCTTGCCTTCAAGTAGGGAAACAGATATAGGATTTAGTTTTTGCTAGAAATCATTTTAAGGAACTATTGTTTTAGCTACTTATTTGTGAAAATTGAAGTTTATTTAAAGTTACATGCATCGGAAACTGTATTCTTGATCACTCTTCCTGATACAAAATTAGAAAATGGATACATAAAAAAACCTGCCCATGTGAAATGCAAGTGTCCCACTGTGTTAGAAATTGTCATTCTTCTGGCATCTGAGTAACAATTAAAAAAAAAAAGTCTTTGCCACAGTTGCAGTATTTCACTCACCCCGGTCTAAGAGTCAGTGTACATTACTAAATCATAAACCCTGATGTGTTTCTGCAGATGTCCTCACCAGTTGCATGCTTTAATGATGTGGGGGAAGCCAAGTAAATGAACTGCTGTTTCATGGGTTTCCCTAAGGACTTCTGCAGATTGCATTGGAAATGCAGAGCAAGGTTCTGGTAGTCACCCACTGTCTGTGTTGAGATGGCTAAGGCCATTTATCTGTTGCAAACCCCACTGCAGGATCTGTGGCATACCATGGACCTTTCCTTCCAGGGATGTATCTGGAGATAGATAGCAATTATACAGCAATTTACTAAAATCAGACCAAGGTTTATCTAACCGTACATGAAGCTAAAGCAATACTCCTAAATGGTAGTCCTACCAAAAAGTGAAATTTTTTGATGCCTAGTTCTGTATTTTGGGGAAAAAATTGGTTATAATAGAGTTATGTGGGTTGGCTTGAACTCTAATGTAATGTACATAGAAGTAAAATATGTTACCATCTAGAGGAAGAGAACAATTCTCCTCTTCATTCACTTAAAACTCCTATTCTTCAGTGTTGCACCACCGTAAGAAAAATGGTCATGCTTTATTTGAATAGCTAACCTACCTGACTGTATCTGGCTTCAAATTTGAATTTCCCCAACTTTTGTTTCTGATCTAGAGCTTTCTTTGAAATCCAGAAAAACTTTCAAAGACTACACGACTGCTTCTAATTAAAGCATTTTTGATTACAATGATGCTTCAATTGTTGCTGCTAGTTTCTTCCTAAAGTAGTATTTCTTAAGATCCTTCAGTGAAAACCATTTAATCAAGTTAAGTTTATTCCCCTGTGGAAAATTTAATAGTTTAGTTGCTGACAACTCACTTGCAAACTAGTATGGCCAGCTCTTTTGCCAGTAAGCCTTTTGCAGATTCAAGCATAACTTCTGCTATCTAATTAATGGGATGTGGGAAACTAAATGGGATGTGGGAAACAGTGACCTGTTTAGATAGATACAAAAGGCATAAATAATGTTTGAGCTCTGAGCCCATCATCCCTCTCCCTTATTTATACTACCTTGTTTAGTAATTAAGCTGTGAATATGCAACTCTCCAATTTTTCAGTCCTTTTTGTAACTTTACGGTTTGCTGACATGCAGGCAGGATCAAAACATGAGAATATCACTAACATAACCTTTACTTGAGGGTAACTGAAATGTTTTATTACTTTTCTAAGCCTGAAAAGAAAACTGGTAGAGCAGGGTTACTTACTTTTGAAAGCTGATTTGTTTAAAAGCTCAGTAGAGCTTTCCACAGAAACAGCTTTCCTGCCTTTATTTTTCACTTTATATGAAAAAAGAAAGCCTGCAAACTGCACAGAAATTTCACTACTCTGGGAATCACGTTTGTTGGTCAGTCACCAAGGGGAACTGCTCTGGAGCTGTCCTGGCCCATGGCTGACTGGCAGTTCTTGGTGCACAGTGGGTTTTCCTGAGGTGAGGAAATGACAAGGGAGCAGAGAGACCTGCCAGAGTCATGGTGGCCACCCCATACCTACAAAATGTAGCATGGGGAATAAACAAGAGGAGTTAGGCACTGTGACACATCTGCAAGGCTGAGATCTTATTGCATCATGGAGATGTGGTGGCATGGCTTCTGTGTCTGGAGTGTTGGAATGGAAGAATACAGCTCTTCAGGGATGACAGGCAGGAGGGACAAGGAGGGGGTATCACCCTGTGTGTCAATGACCAGCTGGAGTGCATGGAGCTCTGACTAGGGATGTGTGAGGAGCTGACCAAGAGTTTACTAATCAGGATTAAAAGGTGGGCAGAGACAGATGACACTATAATGGGGGTCTGCCACCTGATCAGGAAGACCAAGCAAATGAAGTCCTCTGTAAACAGACAGGAGCAGTGTCAAGTTCATAAGCACTAGTCCTTACTGAAGACCAGTGATGAGTGGCATTCCTCAGAGGTCAGTATTGGGACTGACACTCTTTAACATCTTTGTCAGCAACAGGGACAGTGAGATTGAGTGCACGCTCAGAAGGACCCTGACAGATTTGAGAGGTCCCATCCAACCTGGCTTTGAACACCTCCAGGTACAGGGCATCCATCACCTCTCTGGGCAGCCTGTTCCAGCACCTTACCACTCTCTCTGTAAAAAAACTTCCCCCTAATATCTAATCTAGACCTTCCCTCCTTTAGCTTTAATCCATTCCCCCTTGTCCTGCCAGTATCTACCCTTTTAAAAGATAGCCTGGGCTGCATCTAAAGAAACATGACCAGCGGGTTGAGGGAGGTGATCCTGCTCCTCTACTCTGCTCTTGTGAGTCCTCTCCCCGAGTACTGTGTTCGGTTCTGGGGCTCTCAACATTAAAAGATGTGCAGCTCTTGGAGCCAGTCCAGAGGAGGACTGTGCAGATGCTGAGAAAGCTGGAGCACCTCTTCTGTGGCGACATCCCAGGTTGGATGGGGCTTTAGGCAACTTGGTCTGGTGGAGGGTGTCCCTGTCCATTGCAGGGGGGTTGGGACAAGGTGATCTTGAAGGTCCCTTCCAAGCCCAAAGGTTCCCTGATTAAGGGGTTATGAAGGTCTAGAGCATGCTCATTTTGGTTTTTAGTCTAATGCTTGTACAAGCCATTCAACAGGAAGAACTGTGCATGGTCTCCGTACACTCAGTAAGATTTTTAGGTATCTTGGCTCTCAAGGTTCAGCATGTCTCTACTAATTACCTGCAAACAAATGATTCTCAAAGGTACTTTTAATAGAGACTAGGGAGCCTGCATCCCTGGCAGAAAATCCATATAGTGATTAGGGTTTTTCAAAGTTATAACTAAACTGAAAGTAATTTTCTGGGAAAATTCCCTTGCACTTTCCATTATAACAACTAGAGCTCACAATTCTGTGAGCAAGCTGGGACAGGAGTCTTAAAAATTGTGTGTGGTGCTGAAGACTCTGAAAACAAATCATGTGAAGCAGCTGAAATATACAGTGCTCTGAGAGGGTGTTTTATTTCTTTACTTGTTTGTTTGTTTAAGCTTCACTTGAGGAAATGGTCAGTATTTTGTCTCACTGGTAAATTGCAAGTCAGGAAGGATCCTGAACTCTTTGCTACAAAGTACCACAAAATGATTGGTAGATATGTTTGGTGGGTTGGTTGGTTGGTTGGTTGGTTGGAGTGGTTTTGCTTTTGTTTGTTTCCTAATCCAAATCTCTTTCTGCTCTTCAAATAATAAACTCACTTAAATGGAAAAGCATACAAGTAAAGGCACCTTTACATGCACAGATGCATATCTCTGTGCACAAGTCATGTTAAGCAGAATCAGGATTGAAACTGGAATTTAAGCTCCCTCACATGTCTCCTTTCCTAAATGAATGTTATCTGTCCAGTGTAAGCTTAGAGACCTTTTCTCTGATATAAGGTCAGTGTTACCAGTCAGGTTAACAGTGACTTCAGAAGTAGCTGGTTTGGTTCCTTGATGTAATTTATAAATTGGAGAAAGCCTGGGGGGGAGGCGGAAAAATGAATAAATCCAACACCCTTTTTCCTAACTGATTTGTTTTTCAGAAGTACTAAAAAGTTAAGAAAACATCAAAATCTCAGAAAGATTTAGCTTCAGTTCTGAAGGAGCTGGTCAGGAGAGGAAAAAGGTACCAAATATGTTTTTGAGTCACCCTTTTACAATATTTAGATGTTTGCAAGTTACCCTTTTGTAATACTTAGATGTTTGCAATTGCTCTATTGACGTCAGCTAGCAGGGTGGGATGGCATTCTTCCAGAGCACTTGTGTTTTTGTCTCATTAGCAAGGAAGAGCTATCAACCCTTTTTTCTTTTTTTTTTTTATATTATGTCTAATTGAAGCTGTAGCTTCTGCACCGTGTTTTCATTTCCAGCTACTTGAAAGGATCAAGGACAAGCTAAAGGGCCTCCTGTGACTTACAGAGCATTAAAGCTCATAACCTCTGGGACTGATTTTAGAACTTGATAGGGTTTGGTGGTGGGTTGTTTTTTGTTGTGGTTTTTTTTTCCTTCCCAAACATCCTAATGCTTTACAGAAAAGTGTTTCAGGACCCAAGCTGATGAGCCATGTCTCTCTATCTTTTTTTTTTCTTTCTGTTTTTTTTTTTTTTTTCTGATCAAAGCAGATTCTCTTTGATGTACCCCTAGCTCTAGCTGTATCATAAGCAGTTTGACACACTAAAAAGGAAAAGAAAGCATTTGTGGAAGAAATAATTTTCTGAACAAGACAATTTTTCACTCAAAAGACTAAGAAGCACATGGGCAAAGGCTTATACAATCAGTGTTGTTTTGATTCCATGCTCAGCCTTCAAGGAAGGGAGCACTTAGGCAAGATTTTTATTATTTCTTTTAAATCCCTGCTGCCTTTTCTTCTGGTGGTTCTTGCATGCCACCTCTCAGAGCCTCCCCTTGCACTGACCACAGAAAGCCTGTTTATTCCATCTCAGTCGAGACTTAAACAAGCATGAAGCCTATTGTGAGCCAGAGAAAAATCAGGCCAAGTGTGTTTACATTGCAAGTTGCTAATAACAACAGCCAACAGCTCTTCACTTTTGTGAAGCACGTGTCAGGTAAGGAATGCAAAGTGTTTTTAAAACAGGCACTAATTAAAGTTGACAACCTCCACCCTTTTCCCTAACCAAGAAGTTACTAATGAGCAGGGAATGTTGATTGGCTTGTAATTGCCCTTACCAAATAAATGGTCACCTGCCCCCTGAGTAGTATAGAGTGATGGGTGTACTAGGGTGGACTGAGAGAGCAGATGGGGCTGGCTCAGCTACATGAGGGTGGTGCAATTTTATATGACCTGAGAAGCAAGTTGGCTTTGTGGAAGGATGTCTGAAGTATGTTTTGACCTGTCTCTAGAAATGGCTGCTGTTCCTTGCTCGCTTACCTCATGATGGGAAAGGAGAGATTGCTCATGAGGTAATTGGGGTATGGTGATATGGTTCAGTTGTGTAGCTGGTCTGTCATTTTTTACTGTCCTGTAGTTTTGTCCAGTAATAGAAAATGTCTAACCTGACTTAAAGAACCAACCCTTTGGACCAGAATAGCTTTCTTTCTCCTCTCAGCCTGTAGAAACTTCTTCACAGCTCCAGGAGCAAGCAGAGGTAGGCCTGCTCTGTCTGTGTGCTTAAAATAGCAGAATTAACATGGTAACTTCTTAAAATGGACTGACTAGCACTAGCTGTTTCATGTAGTTCTACCCTTGCTGTCCTATGGGTAATTCTGATGGTAAGAACTGAAAGTACTTTCCAAAATCATAATAAAGGGAGACTTTGTATTGCATCTAAATGAGCACAATTTTTTAGTGTTAACACATGTTAATACCTGGCTTTCTTATTAGTTTTAAGGTATTATCTTTGGCCAGTGTTTTCATGGCATGTTGATATGTATTTGCTAACAAAACAGAAGTGTTTACTTAAAAATATTAATGAAGGGTAGCTGGAAAGCATTCACACTATTTATTGTGCCTGCTTTTTATGACTGTAGAGGGAACTTATGTCACATGTGCCTGAAGTTTAATGGCCACTTCAGCCAAGTTACAAATTGATGCAGGCAGTGTGGATATTATGTTCTAGTTTTTGATACAATACTAGGATGAAGTGGACTTCCATTAACTTCACCAGGGTTTGTATGGGACTGGGATTTTACAAACTCTTCACGGAGTGGGTGTTGGAAGGGACCTCGAGATCATTGGGTCCATCTCCCCTGATAAAGGAGGTTCCCTAGGACAGGTCGCACAGGTAGGTGTCCAGATGGGTCCTGAATATCTCCAGAGAAGGACACTCCACAACCCCCCTGAGCAGTCTGTCCTAGTGCTCTGTCACCCTCACTGTGAAAAAGTTCTTCCACACGTTGGTGTGGAACCTCCTGTGCTCCAACTTGAAGCCCTTGCCCCTTGTCCTATCCAGAGACCATAGAAAAGAGGCTGGCCATTTCCCCCTGTGTCCCACACTTGAGACATTTATAAACATTAATAAGAATACTCCCCATGCACAGATCTAGATGCTTGTATGTGGACCTGAGCTTTCTGTGAGCTGCTTGCCCAAGCTTAACCAGCTGTCAAATACAGCTGAAAACTGTGCAGCTTTTGCCTGATCATTTTTGTGCTGAGACTATGAGCTTTTGAGCAAGGCCTAGAGGAATGATGTTGTGTTGCATAAACCTTCAAGAGAGAAGGTTTGCCAAACAGAGGGCCCTTTGAGGTGTTGTGGCATTTACCAAAGCCTTCGCAGTTCTGTACAGTACCAGATTTTTACATATTCTTGCATTGCTTTTGTTAGACTCTCTTTACTCACTGTTTTTTCATATAAATCAGCTTATTGAAGAATATGTAATTTAAAACCTCCTTTGGAATCTTGCCCAGAGAAATACGAGCACAGGGAGGGTGTTAAGTCTCTCAACCAGTAGATAATCTTTTGAAATACGATTTTTTTCATAGGGGTTAAGTTTTAGACCCAGAAGTGAAAGCTGCTTTGGAAGATGTAGCTAGAAATATTTGCCTAGACAGAAATACAAATCCCTAGATTAATTGTGTTAAATCCTTCAGCAGGAAGTCTTACTGAATTGCAAACTTGTGAAGTGTGGTATGGGGATCTAAAATATGCTAAATTAGATTTCACTTTAGTCAAAAAGTACTTTGCTAAACAGCCTTGTAAATGTTTTGACTGAAGCATTAAGCCACAGCAGAAATGGCTTTTTCTTCTAGGATTTTTTTTTGGAGGGTGATTGTTGGGGTTTTTTCATACTATGATAATAAACAATAGTATGCTACAATTCCTTTCTCAAATCCCAGAATCTGTTTCTATATCTCTACTCACTTCATCTAACTTAGTGGGAGTCTGGTTGTATCATTTAAAGGTAGAGAGACAGTCTTTAAAAACCCTTTCCTTTTACCATCTTTTCATCTAAAAGGTCTTTTACATCAGGCTGTTAAAGTATATTTTAAAATTGTTGCTATATAAACCTTCAGATTAATTTCCTTTGCTACTCTTCTTGTTAATCTTTGAAGCTAAGGATCCAAACCATGGCTTATAAATAAACATTGTCCTTGGGAAAGAAAAATAGCATTCAATGGCATGAACATTAGCTCACTGTTTTATTAAAGTTAATGTTTGTTTGAAAAGGAATAAGTGAGAACTATATTTACAAATCTAGGCTGACTTAAGGAGCCAAGTGGTAATTTTTTAACATAGCTGAACATGTCCTGGTGTACATGTTGCTTTTGTTTTGGTTTTTTTTCATGAATGTAATTATACAGGGAACAGACTTGTGGTCCTTTTTGTCAGGGGCATCCTGCCTCTATGATGGGCCATCGGTTCCTACTTCAAAGGAGAGTATGACAATATAGGAGACAATTTTCTCACTGCATTAGTCTTTTCCTTAATAATTAAGTTTTAATCTATAGCCACCCTGAGGCATGAAGTTCCAAACTTTTGTGCCTGATTGGTATAACATTAGGTAGATGCTATTGATTCTAGCACAACTGTGGCATAGGTGTAGTATTCGTGTAAACATTAATAATTATCTGAATTGTCACAATGCCTACGTAAACTAGTAATGGGCCAACTCTATTGATGTAGAAGCTCTGCAAACATAGAATGAAGAGATTTTTTGTCGCAGAAAGTCTCAGAACAGAGGCAGTAGTGAGACAGATATTTATTTGCACAATAAGGAGTCACACTGATGTATCTGAGGCTTGACTCCCACCAACTGTACTGCAGTTTGACATTAGAGTTTTAAGCAGCAGCTGCAGCGAAGTAACTGAACTAAGGTCACTGAGGTAACCTGATGAGGAGTTCCTTGCCAGCACAAGGGGTATCATAGGTGAAAGCAAGGAATGGTAGGTGTCCCAACAGAAAGAGGAGGGAATAGAGGAGAACTTATCTGTGCTGATGGACTGAAAGCTACAAGAAAGATGCAAGAGGGCTGGTGATGTGGAAGAGCATTAAGTGGTGCTTGGAGAGAGGGAGCACTTCGATATGATTTCCACTTACAGTTTAATAATACATAGAAGCAAAAACAGAGACAAACACTCCAAAGAGAAATTACGTTGGCAAAATTAAGTTACATCCTGTATTTGCTCTTGTTACCTCAGAGTATGTTGTCACACTAACTGATACCTAATTTGCAACTTACTGGTTTGGCAAAATCAATATGTCAGTTGGGCAGCTCAGCTCATGAAATGCATGTTAGATATGCCTTAAAGCCATAATGTCAGCCATATTTATTATGGTCCCCTATAATGAGTATATAGTTCATAGACAAATAGTTTGGAGCTGTATGACTCAGCACAGCTCCACGGTATCTGTCAGGGGACTATTTTCACTTTAAGGAGTAACTTTTCAACTTAAAATTAAATAAATATTGCTATGTGTTTTCTCAAGCAGGAAAAATACCTAACCTGTTTTCAGCCTGGGTGGGGGGGAGGGGGGAAGATCAGGGTTTGGAAAAGAGTAATTAAAATGCACAAAGGACTTGCGTATGGACAGTTTGGTGCTATAACTTGATGAAGAATGGTACGAAGCTTAGAGCAGACTTCAGTGACTTATCTCTATGTAGTTCTTCCTTCCAACATAACTTGAGAGCAACTGGCTGCTCTGAAGCCACACTGTGAAGCGTTCTCCTCGTCTTATGTTTTCTATGTGTGACACCTGAGAAATCTGAATTTATATTGAATTGTCAGGAATAGCAATCATGCTAACAGCGAAGGATGAAGTCCCCATGGTTTATTTTCTGCCATTTACTGAGTAGTGAATTACAATTCATAAAACCATTTCTCTGCTCACACTGTGCAGTACCCCATATTACTAAAATCATTTGGTTTCACAAATCTGATTATGTTCATACTATTTCTGAAACAAGACATTTCCCTTTCTGTTATCTTGGATAATACAATTTCCAGTGTGCATTTAGAAGATCAGAGAACATCAATGGCTACAGCTGCTCCAATTTTTATGGTGCATATTGTTCATGGTTCTCCACAGCTAGAGATGACTTTATGTGCTTCTGATTATTAAACCTTATAATAACATGAGGCATGCTATACAATCAATTACAGTAAATGACTTTATTGCCAATACCTAGAAATTTCCTGTTATTCTTATCTCAATTATTTTAAGCAGAACAAATTGCCTAATGGCAATTAAGTGTGTTTTATGAGCAGGTCAGTGTGACCTTAAGGCATTAGGGGCAATACATGAAAAGGGTCAGAGAGCCTTGAAGATCCTCAATCCTATTTGTTCATTATCGTGTCTCACTAGGGAAAGAGCAGAAGGTTCCCATCTTAGTTGTGCACATCATAGTCCTGAGCCTCTCTGTATGTGTGCTAGTTCATGGCAGACTATGTTTATCAAGGAGGGAAGATAAAGATGGTTGTTACGGTAATGTCCAAGTGCTAAACACCTATGAGTTGACTTATAAGTTATTGCATTAAAAAAATTTCTGTATCCAACCATTTTATTAGCCTTCTGAACATTTGACTATTCCTCTGTAGCAATACGAACAGTCTTTGAGAGAGGACTGAGATTCTCCCACAAGCTCTCTGAAATAGCAAGTACAAAAGATCACAGGGATGGCACTGAAATGATGCTAGTCCTTGGCAACATGTCCTGCATTGCTGGCTCTGAAGTGACAGACTGAAATCACAGGGAAGTGCTGTGAAAGGGAATCTTGTAAATGCAGGGAGAAATACTTCCTGCACCCAAAAAGATCTGAACTAGAAGACAGGTAGAATTTTAATTTCATTTTATAAAAAAATAGTCCAAATCCCATCTATAACAGGAACTACAGTGGACCCCAGAGATGCCTATTTCAAGTTCAGCAAATTAACTAGAAAATTCCCTTTTGTTTCGGTATGTGCACAGCAGTATTCAAGAACACTGAGAATGAAGGACAGCTAGGGATCCTCCTGGCACTCACAAAGCCACCCCAATTTGGGAGTTGCCTGGGCTCTGGTACCCAGGCAAAGCTTTTCTGTGTTCTCTCTGCCTGCACCCCCCATCTTCTTAAATGACTTGTGTTGCTATCGTGATCTTCATATCAGAAAAAAATATGCAGTTACCTGTGATAAATTCAAGGTGTTTTCTTCCTCCTGCATGTTATCTGTGTCCCTAAGTGTGGGGAGTAGCCACTGAGTTTAGATTCTAAACCCTCTTCTTTAAGGCATTATCAGGTCCGTTTAGATCTAGAAATAATTACATGCAGACCAGATTCTTAGGTGCCTATCCAAAATAGACAACACTTGTGGCTATTATCCCATGCTTGCTCCTTGTCAAAAGGAGCAAGAATGACATCACTAGGTAATTTACAGCAAAAAGTGAGCATTTGGGAAACAATTTATTGGACTAGGATGAAAATACCATTCACTACAGATAAAAATATAATAATAACCAGATAAAGTCTTTGAAGTATCTCAGCCTTCAACTTGTCAAAAACAGGACACTTAAATCAGTGAATTGTTATACTCAAGTTTTCTTGTTCATTATTAGAATACTTCAATTAAGTTTTTGTACAATGGTAACTGAGGCTTGAAAATACATTACAAAAACATGTTTGGTCACATTTGAACAGTCTTGAAAAATATGTTACTAGAAAATAAACAAGCTAACTGGAAAGTGAAAGAGAAATTATTTGCTTTTCTTTCAAATGATGAAGAATTTACCTGTTTCTATTGGTGCAAAGTGGAGGGAAAAGATGTAAAATGAAGCAGGAGGAAGTAATGCAGTTTTAAAGTAAGCAATTTCTATGCCTAAAGGAAGATTATTGTTTGCTTTCAGTTTTCTGATTCATTTTTCAAAATGGAATTGAAGTCCATTTATTAGGATTTTTTTCTAAAAAAGGGGCTAGTTAATTGGGGGAAGAATTTAAGCTTAAGGGTAGTTTTTTTGTTGCTGGTATTAAACGTATTTTAATATGTTATTTCCTTGTATGAATAAAGTTTCTGTTGTATAACAGCATCCAGTGTTGTGGAGATTGAGGCAGATTTTCTAAAAATACTTTGCTAGATAAATCATAATGAAAATGCTATTAGAATATTATTTTCCAGTTTGAAGGCTGAAGAAGTCAAGTTTTGCATCCAGGCTTGTGTATTGGGTCCAGAATTCTTCCTACTGACCTGAGGGCCTAAATTAATAGCCCAAGTTCTCTGGGCTGCAGTGGGCAAAGAGATGCTGAGTGGGACGTGTTGCCCCAGCAGGCTCTCCCCATTGACCCTGGAAGGAATCTGAATGAATGGGCTTTAGGCACCAGGGGTCTGTGCCCTGAGGTTCAGATCTAAAAAGTTCTGACACCTGCTTTTTCACAGGTCTCATTTAGACAGGCAGCTTCTGTGATTTCAAATTCAAAACCAACTTTTAAAAAGCTTGTATCCATATTTAAAGGTGTCTGGCTTGCTTTGACTTCCCAGAGTATTATACGAGTTCTGGTCTTCACAGGTGGCGAGTTAATACAGTGCTTGTAATAAAGCATTCTTCAGGCATTCTCCTTTGCCTTTAGAGTTTCTTATATTTCACCTGAGACTGATCTGGTAAGGAGAAGTTGTTGCAAATAGCACTACGGGTTTTTTTAGTCTAAATGAGCTCATGTTCTGCAGCTCTACATTGCAATGGGACCCACAATTTTTTTGAGAAGCAATTCTTTTTATACAACTCCTAACCTTTTCTGTCTTTCAGGCATCAATAAAAAAAATAATCCAACTTGTCAGCAGCTCTCTGAGATCAAAGAAGAAGGGAAAGTGGATTGCTAACAATAGACTACCATCTGAACAGACTTAAATTATGATGAGGTATAAGGTGGGGACACTTTTTTGACGCAGAGTTCTGTGACAGAGCTTGAGTATTTTTAAGCTTTAACAAAAGTCCTTGATGGGTATTTTTGTGTATGAATAGAAAGAAAGTTTTGCCTTAGTGAAAACCATTTTATTTAGTCCCATGTTAGTCCTGAAAAAATTCTGAAAGAGCAAAATCATTAATATATTGATTTCTCAAAGTATACTGATTTAGCACAGTGTTTAACCACTTGCTTAATACTTAAAATACATATGGGCTATTTTTTTGTTTAACTGCTTTCCAACACTTTGTTAATTTTGGGCCTAGAACTTTCTGTTATGCCTGAGTATAGGGAAGACTAGATTAGGGAAATAATTATTTTAGAGTCTCCTGATATAGCTTGTCCTTGGGAGATCCTGCTCCTTTGAAATAGGCTCTCTGTGTTATTTTTGGAGAGTCATAGCCTGACTGAGAAGCTGGGACAACTATTCCGTAAGTTATTTTCCTCAAGTATGCTGCATGACGTAATATTACGTGCTACAAAGTAGAAGTGTTAGCCCTTGGTCCCTGAAAACCCCTTAGTACTCAGTCTTCCTTTTTTGTTTGTGAAAATGATCTGAAGATCCTAGGAAATTTTTTTTTAATGCACCCCATTGTGTTCATTGAACCATCTGTTCAACTCATACTGCCCTCATGGTCTAAACCTGCTGTTGCTGCTTTTGGGAGAATGCAGTGGAAAATGTGTTTTATCAGCACTTGCTTCACTGGGAGGAAATTGAATCCGTGACCCTCTGGTCTTTAGCTTGATGGGTTCAGATATGAATGTTTTATCAGAAATTTTCCAAACGGGAAGGGGCCATTATCAAGCTCATCAGTGATAAAGCAGAACAACGTGGGAGTTTTTCATTTTGAGCCTCACACCTGGACTCTGAGAGCTCATAAGCAGATGTGTTGAGGTTTTTCTTTCCCCATTTTGGAATCGTCATTTCTAAGGAATCGAGCTCAGACATTGTGAACACCTGGCAGGGAAACAATAGAAGCACCAGGTTAGTTGACCTGAACATGTCAGACCACTTAAATTCCTTCTTGGCAAGTCAGACTTTTTATTTTTGGCCATCTAGTGTTTTTCAATGTCTCAGGCTACACTGTTCAAAAAGTCATAAGAAAAACTCACAGGGATTCAAAGAAATACTGCATTTCTGGGACAGTAGTACTCTCAATATCAATACAATTGGGTGTCTGGAGTTCAGAATTAGGCCTGTGTGAGACCGATACTCATTGGTTCAGGAGCAATTTTGTCACTTTCCTTCTAAGTCAGTGATCTCATATGTGAGCCTTATGAAAGGTTTGGTGGAGTTAAAACTCACTCAGTCCATGGGTATTCTTTTTGGCATTGCTGGTTTTTTATATTCATATAATCTTGGTTCTTTATAGTCATGATATTGTGGGCACCTTTTCAAAACACAAGAGAACTTTGGTCTGTGTTAGGACAAAGCACAAAGCTTTGTGCTTGTGATAAAGCATGCTGCTTCTAGCATTTGTGGAAATAAATATCTGTCTTATAATTAAAGAATATTCAGTGTGTCTCTAAAAGTACTTAGCTGACAACACTGTAGCTGTTAAAATTTGGGGGGTTTTTTTGCATAGACATACCTAGACTATCATTTTCATGTAGGTTCTAACACAATTTTCTTAACTATTCTCAGTACAGCAAAATAGATGTCACTTAATTCTTGGCCATGGTTGTGTTGATTATTCTTTATAATTAAGGAAATGTAAATCATAGGAATTGTTGGATCTGTTCTGTGTCCCAGGGTAGCATATAATATACTTACTAAAACATGACCTATGCTCACGCATCATAATCATACATTGATTGATTAATAGTATCCATCTTTCTGCAACAAGGTGGCTGCTTGTACCTTTTACAGTAAAAGTCCCAGAACAGGGGCCATGTCCCTAGATGACATCTTGCAATCTAATCAGTTGTGGAGATACTGAGTAAGTATTGCTGCCAGGAACAGCTACAATACTATAGCTTCTGCTTTAGCAAAACCTCAGCACCACTTGGGTTTAGCGGTTTAACTGATGAGTATTTTCATACTTGGACTACTGTGCTAAAGGTCTCTGAAGACTAGAATCGGTATTAATCTTCAAATATAAATGGGTCTGTCAAGATCCACGTGAGATCTTTTCTATGGAGATGCATTTGAAATTATGAACTCTATTCTCTTTGTTGGCAGGGGAGTTTGTATTTTCACATGCATTAAAACAGTGAAGTTACATTAGTTTATATGTGTATATATATACCCAAAAAGTTAATGTTTGTGACTATTTTCTATGAGTTTGATGAAGGATTTGCTAGAACAGAAATCAGTATTTCATTGTGGTACCCAGCAATGATACATGGGGCATAAGAGTCTCTAAGCGTACCACATTCTACAACATATAAAGGGACATCCTCACTGTGAGGCCACTGCAATTCTTGCAGCCAGTTGCAGTAGGACCAGTGATTAACCTACCAGACTGTGTTAATCCCTGTAATGAAATATGTTTCATAAATAACTTCTGGGTAGAGAATTATATTAAATGACCATACACTTTAGGTTTCAACATTATTATCCAACAAAAGGAACAAATGTATTTCTACTGGAAGAATCTCAAAGGTAGAAATATTTTTTTTTTTTGGAATTCATATACTATTTAGGAGTCAGAACATTGTGCTAATTTATGATAAACAACCTGAACATAAGTAGAAGCCATTGAGCTCCTTTAAAATGGTGTTGCATGGCAGCCTGAAGAACTCATCTAACTTATATCCCCAGAGGTTGAGCACTGGAAAATTTGAAGCCTGTGAAAGGATATCTGGAAGATCACTAATCTGTAGGCAGAAATCACAGAGGATGTTCTGTTTGGGGAAAATTGGGGGTGGGGTGGGGTGGGGAAAGCACTGCAGCTGAGGTAAGGTTTTTGTAATTGAAACTGAAAACCTAGGTGAGACAGCACAGTTCTTCCTGTATTATGTAAGAGAAAAGCTGATTACTCCCTCACCAGTAGAAGATGGTAAACTTCTGTATTGCATGACTAAGGTTTTATATTTCTCATTAAAGCATTTTAGTGTGGATGGTTTCAACATAAACAGTAGAGCATGAAGTTAAAGCCATACACTTATAAATACCTCTCACCATCTTTCTCTGTTTCTGTGGTGAATGCTCATCCTTTGTGTCATCATGTGGTTTTTCAGAGAGGTTTCTGTAGCTTGATATCAGCCTTCAGGTCCTCATGAGAGGATGCAGTGCTGTTCGGTCTTGTGTGGTGTGATGTACCTCTTTGCCTCCACCTCTGTCATACACAGCCTGTTTTGAAACAAGAGAAAGGTGGAAGTCCAACTCTGAAAACCCCCATGCTATTCAGATCTTGAAGCTGGCATTAAAAATCTAATAAGTGTTTTGCAGTTTCAGCCCTTTGCTTTTGTAATCCTTAAAATGAAATTCAAAGTGCTCCAAGACAAAGCTAGAGATACATAGGTCAGAAGAAATCTGGGCAAAAAATGAGTTATTACATAACTAGTAACATTTCTGATATGGAGTTCACCTTTATGTGAAGTAGGATTTGCTACTTTTTGTGCTGTTTGTAGATTATTGTTCTTGAAATAGGTACCTTGATTTTAAAAAAGTGGGTCCAACACCAGCCTTGTTACAGGTGGTATGCAGAAAGTGTTTCTACTTAATTAAATATTTACTTGATGTTTATATATGTATAAGTGAGTGTAGTGTTGGGACTGTACCTACTGTATAGGTAAATAAGAAACAAGCCAATAATCAACCAGGTTTTAGTGAGTAAATGTACCGGTCACAGATAACTGGAGTGCTTTAACAACTCACTTGACAGAGAGGCTGAATGAAGTCAAATGGGAGAAGTATGTACCAAGACTTTTCTTACCAGAGTATTGTATTAGTTGTCTTTTATGTGGGCCTAAACCAAAAAGGATTTAGATCTTTAGAGGCAAGTGAGTCAATAGGTTTTCTGCTGTAATCTGCATTGTTGATGTATAGTATCTCATGGAAAATGATGCATGAGAGGCTGGCCGTGTGCTAGAAGGAACTTCAGGACATAATGATTATTTATTTGAAGAAAGGAGGATAGCCATAATAAAAATACAACCAAAAACTCCCAACAGCCTCAGAACAGCAGTAATAACAGTCCAAGAGGTAAAAGGACACACAGTATGTGAGTTTTAATGTGATAAACTAGGACCTTTAGCCATGTCCTTAAAGTTGCCGCTTTCAAATTTCAATCCTCCTGATTGCTAAGAGAACCTTGAAGCGTAGAATATGAATGAGTGGTGTCTCTTTACCTTAGATACTCCAAATTGAAAACCAAAGCAATACAATTCCAAGTACTGATCAAGCATCAATCTCAATAAGAAGAGTTAGTGCCATTTCTGAGCCTAAGGCTAGCTGCTATTTCACATCTAGAAGGCCAAAACATGACATAATCCTGGCAGAAGTACCACAATGTATATTAGACAGGAGAGGTGCTCTGAATCCCTCATTTGGCCTCTTCTGGCCTTCTGTACCAGTGCATATTAAAAATTTATCAATTCCAACTCTTAATACTTTATTGTCTTTACGTTGTAAGTGCAATAAAAGTAGGATACAAATGTAAAGGAGGATTGGTCCTGTTAGCATTTACAATTAAGTGCAAAACTGTGATATGTTTTCCCTATCTCTAATTCTTATGGGTTGTTGAGATAGTCAGAAGAAAACTTTCCATTGGAGCATAAAGATAATGCTGCCCTAAAAAAGAAAAGTGTCACAGATTCTTCTTGAATGCTTCTTGTAATCAAAAATTTCCTTGAAAAACAGCATTTTATTTGTTCAGTTTCCAAATGGATACCTATCTTGCTTTGCAGGTAGCAGAGAATAACTTAGGGTGAAACTCACTTGTATCTGAACATGTGCCCATCACTTATGGTAAACCTTGAAGGTTTATGCAGGACCAGGTGCGTAAAATACACTGTCTCAGAACTGAGGGCAAGGATACAGAAGAGGAGAATTCTGTCCATAAAACACTTCTCAAAAGACTATAGTAAATTGTAAATCCACAGTTAATGTCTGTATGTATGATCTCCTAGGCTGACTTTTTTTTAATATCTGTAGGGATGGTCATTCTCAGTCTTTATGGGCAAATCATGTATTAACCAAAATGTTTTCCTCAGGTCCATCTGGAATATCTTGATGATATTCAAGATTGACTCTTTTTCTTTCTCTTTGTATCACCAAAAAAAGTGTAGCTCTGTCTTCTTGGTAGCTCTGTTTAGCAGCAGATTACTGGGACTGGACGCTCTTTACCCCTCACTGAGGTGAAGTCCAAATTATGTAAAAATTTGTTATGTACTTATCTATTTTATTCCACTTAAATTTAAATAAATTTACATAATTTAGATTTTTTATATTATTTGTGCACATTATTAAACATGCTAGAATAAACTGGGTACAAAGAGTACAGTTCTGTTAGGTTAGCTCTTCAGAGTGGGTTTTATGATTTTCATCTTTAAAGTTAAAATTCATAAGCATCTCAAAGAGATATCATTCCATCTTTTAAAAATGTACTGTTTGCAGTCTTTGAGGTGACAGTCTGGATTAAATATGTGATAAAAATATGCAATAAAATCACTCAGTGCTCTCTGATTTTTTGGTAGATTCTGACCACTATATAAACTGTGGTTGCAGTTTTCTTTTAGCCCCATAGACCTTAATAGTTTATTAGAAATGTGAGTTCCAAATTATGTAAAACTTAAGAACAAAACAAAAATCTTCCTCTCCAAATCAAGCTACAGTTCAAGCCCATATTTTATGTTTAGTTGCTTGGGCTTCTTGAGCAGAAGACCTGCACTGGCAAACAGAGTCAGCAGTGCATGCATTGCCTGTTTTATGGGGCCCTGTGATTTAGTAAGTAGTCTGCTACAGCCAGTTGGCAGAAGCCAGCTGGAGGATGCCCAACACTACAAGGATGTGTGAAATTATGTGCTCATAAGGAGCCCGGTCATTTTGTGCATGTCCAACAACTGTGTGTGTGCAGGTCTGCCGCTGAACTGCGTGAGGGTCTTGGGGGCAAAAAGGCTGCCTCTCCTGCTTTTATCTGCACTCTTTCTGGTCCCTTTGCCCAGGGGCAAAGCTGGGAAGGGAAATGGCAGAGGAAGGTAAGCCACAGAGCACTGAGGAAACTTGCCCACACTCAGCAACACAGGACTGGATGGGATACATCCACAGGGTGTTGTGGGAAATGTCCAATGTCATTGCAAGGCCATTACCATTGTCCCTGGGAGGTCACAGCAGTCAGGGGAGGTTCTTCACCACTGTAAAAGGACAACACCATAACTGTGTTCAAAAAGGGGAAGAAGGAGAAGCCAGAGGACTACTAGCTGGTCGTTCCCTGGGGAGATCATAGAGGAACGTCTTCTTGAAGTTAGTTCTTCTAAGGAAAGAGTGACTGGGAACAACCCATGTGGGTTTGCTAGGAACAAATGTTGCTTGTCAAACCTCACTCCCTTCTGTAATGAAGTAACTGTTTCAGCGGATGAGAGTGGAGCAGCAGACATCCCTTCACTTCAACACAGCTTGCAGTATGGTCTCTTGTGTATCTCTGTAGTCAAGGCTGGGGGCATACAGACTGGATGAATGAACTACAAGGTGAGTGTCAAAGTGGCTGGGCTTCAAAAGTAACGGTCAGCAGTTAAAAGCCAGCTAACGTCTGGTTGCTAGCAATATTTTTAAAGTTTCAGCAGAGGTGGCAGTAATGTAAAATGTCTTTGTTCCTGCATGATGGGACAGTCAACTTCTGCAGCTGACCAATGCTGGGGAGCAGGGCAGAGAGACTTTCAGTACATGGGAATGTTCAGAACGTGACTGAACAAGATTCTGAGCAACCTGATCAAACTCTGAAGTTAGCCATGCTGTGAGCAGGGGCTGAACCAGATGATCTACAGAGGCCACTTTGGACTTAGATTATCCTGTGATTCTATATACAGAAGCAAGAAGCTATATAAAACAGATGCAAGAAGCACATGTTGTATACACACAATAAATCTTGCTGAGGAATGTTCAACTTGATGGTAGGGACAGAGCTGCATGAGGCCTTTCATCCACTGAAACTGTGCTCCTCTGTGAGCAGGTGTATGACATAATTTTAAACATTCTTACTCTATTGCTTACATGTGAAGAATCTTCTAATCTTTAGATCATAATGTCATTTTGTTCCTCACAGAAGTAATGAACCACATGAGATGCCATTAATAATGCACCCTTCTAGATGTCCTAGATTTAGAAATAATATGCTAAACCAGTATTTTTACCTATCGATCATTCTTTAAGCAAGAATTGATCATACTTTTATAAATGGTGTCTCTGTCTGCAATTCTATCTAATCTAAAGGCACTGGCTCTGTCAGCATCTCCTTCTCCATAGTAAAATTTACTTTAATTTCACACCAATTTAGGCCACGGAGTTAGCAGAGAGAAGTGCTGTAAACCAACTGGCACTCAGCCTCTAAGGCAAGCAACTCTGAACAAGAAAAAATTGCAGGAAAAAATCCAGGAAGAAACCGACCAAAGAATTGTCTCATATTGGTGAGGAAAGTGTATAGAAACTGAGAGAAGAAAAGGCTTGAGACACCCATAGAAATGATCAGTAGAAAACCCAGCTGTTATTACTGCTGTGAGTCTCTGAAACAAGGACAGAAACATGAGCCCTCTATATAAAGGGATAGGTGAGGTTTTATTTGGCTTGGTTTTTGGGCAAGGCGGGGCTTTCTTTGGTTGCTGTATTTCACTCTCTAGAAGTTAAAAGCTGTGTATGTCCATCCTGTTAAATCTTTGAGAAGTCTGATGAAAGAAGAGCAGGCAAGTCTGTTTATGTTCCTGACAGCATGTGCCCTGTCCCCTTTAGTGACCACAGCTGTACACCGTGGATGTCCTGAGGGGTTTGGAGGGAGATAGGACCTGCTCCTGAGCCTGCCATGGGCGTGAGCAACCCCAGGCTGCTGAAGGCAGTTTCCACTTAGTGATCCATGGCTGACTGAGAGCAGAGGAGAGAGCTAGAGGGCTCTCGCCCCCCTTCTCTTCTGCTCAGTCTAGGCAGCTGGCAGCTTTGTGGCTGTGTTAGGTCCTGCAGGAATCTTTGTGCTTTCTGGAAGCAGGGATGAGAAAAGGACCATAAATAAGTGGTAAAGCTGCCCTGCATGGCATCTCAATAGGCATTAGCTGTGAGGATGTGCTACCATGAGGGCCCACATTGTTGGTTACTATAGCTTATTTGCCAAAGAACTGATTAATCTGTTGTGTTTTGATTACTACTAATTAGGTACCCATACTCTGATTCATTTGGTGCCATTTCTGCTCCTTTAATTCCTACAAAAATAAAATAAGTTTTAAACCAAATTATTTTGTTTGTAATGTAATTACCACTAATGACCAGCTGCCAAAAAGTCAATTTTGTCTAAATAGTGTAATAACGATTTGCCAATGGACAGCAGTGTAAATGAGCTGTCCATCATGCAGCACTTCCTTAAATTAAAACCAAAAAAAGCCAGATCTTCTCTCCTGATTTCGATCTTGCAGAAACTGAACTGAAAAAAAAAAAATCACTCTAAGCTTATGCCCAGGATTGTGACTGGTATGTGACTCAGGAAAGGAGCCAGAGAGCAGAGAATGCAACCGCTCAAATTCATCTTCCTGCTTCGTGCTGCCAACTTGCTTACTACTGAGAGCAAACGAGGTGACAAGGCAGCTCTCCATAGGAATGAGAGCACGAAGTTTGAAGCTCTGAATATCGTCTCGAAAAGCCCGGTAAGCGCCTGCCAGGGGACAGGATGGATGCCCAGGCCAAGATCAACCCACAATGCTACAAGCAGACACGCTGCTGTTGCTTGGTGCTGGGAGACAGCCCAAAGCCAGTCCTCCTGACCTAGCAACAAAACATCTAAATCCTTGCCCTTAAATCAAAGCACAGCATACAGGTAATTTGCCACAAAATCCCAAGTGGTGGGGCACCATATTTCAGATGTTTATGGTATGTATTTACCTTAGAATTTATTTAATTTGGAAAACCAGTCTTCCCTTTGAATAGATCTGTTTGCAGGGCGGATTTTACATTTTCCACATATTTATCTTTCTGCTTCAGATGCATCAGCTGTGTTGCTAGAATGCCTGCCTGCATGGTCCACTAGAAGCATGTGTTTGAGAATGCTTATGGGATGGTTTTGAGACAACCAGAGAAGAAACTAGTTCTTCAGAAGACAGTTCCTTTTGTGTCCTGCCTCCGTTCAGCTGTCATTTTGAAAAGGGGGAGCCACAGGTCGTGGAGTTGGGATGGAGTGGAGAGAGACTGAGGTGCTAGATGAAAGTCCTTTAATGGAAAAAAAGAAAACTGAACCAAACAACCCCTGTGAGTTATTTGAACTCCATTAACTTGGCTTTGGAATTTCTATGAAGTGGTGTTTCTGATTTCAGTTAGTTTTCATGGGGGTGGTGGTTTCCTGTCTGTTGGCAGTGCATATGCCCAGCATGTCCAATACTGGGGTCTCCCCTTCCAGTGTCCTGCTCACCCACCCATCATTGCACCTCTTGCAGCCTTGTCAGGGTACATCTTGTGGGCAGCTCCTAGCTGCTGCCTGGCCTTCATTATTTCAGGTGGGATGGCACAGAAACAGTGCAATCACTTCATCCCAGTATCTGCAGCACCCGCATGATGTCCAAATAAACATTTTTCTCCCTGCAGGATTTTGGCAGCTGGCTTGCTCTGGCCTTCCCCTGGAGCCCAGGAATTTCTTTCCCACACCAGGCAGAAGCAGATATTAGTGTAGAAGTGCAATGAGCCAGATTTATATGACTGGAAAGGAGAAATTACAGAGTACCTCAAAAAGAGAGAGAGGTAGGGGTGTGTGTAGGTTTCTGGCCACTGTGATTTCTCAGGGAAGAGTTCGAACCATGGTCAGAGCAAGCAGTATGGCAGGAGGCAGGGGCATAGCAGAGTGGGGTTGAGTGGTGACTGTCTTGTGAAATAGTGCCGAGTGCTGGTACAGGGTTAATTCCAGTTTATGAGGCTGTTTAGTTCAGCATATTAGCAGCAGGACTCTCCTTTGCATGTAGGTCCTTTTAATAATGTCCAACATATGACAATTTTAACTTTCTAATAGAGATCAGTCAGTGCTCTACTTATAACTTCTGCTGTTTTAATGTAATAACATTTTGCAGTTATTGATTTAATTCTTTAAAGCAGACAAACTGCTTACCCATGTTAAAATGCTTAGTTCAAATCATCAAGATAGCAAATCCTTTTGCCCACATTGCCACCAGCTGTACATTGCCATATGGTGCTTGGTTTTGGGAATCATGCACTGATGTGTGCAACCAGGAGTGGAAGCCAATGGGTGTGAAGTGGAACGTAGGGCAGCAGAGGATGACTATGCATTTTAGAAGTTGCTGGGTCCCTTTTCATGTGATGTAGATGACCTAATTCATATGATGCCATGTTATTTTTTTTCTCCTCTCTAAAGGGAAAGGAGGCATATGAGACCATGCTGTGCAGGAACGTGATGTTTATCTGTGCATCCATTCCTTTCCTAGAAGCTTTTTGAATCCATCAGTTTTTCTCAGACAACTTAATAGTGAAGGTTTCTCTAATGCCTGTGAATACAGGTAGGCAGATGAAGGTGCAGAACAACTGTGGTTTTCTTACTGCCCAGGCAGGCAGAGCTCATGCTTCATTAGGGAGTCAGGGCAGGACAGAAGCCTCACAAAATGTTCCCTGGCTGCAAAAGCTTTGGTCAGAACTTGTACCTAAGACAGCAAGCAGGAGACAGAATCAATAGGAAACCTGGTTTCATTAGCACCCCTGCTCCCACAGCTGTTAGCTTTTCCTTTACACGTTGCACAAAGGTGATTTACACCACTGTTCTCTAGCAAGTCTTCACTTCTCAGTGACCTAATTTTTCCCCTTATTTTTGGCATATTCTCTAAAGGATCCCTTCTCCATCTACTCACTCCAACTCCCAGTTATATCCTGGTCTGCTGAAGTGTTTTCTACCTTGCACCCCACTACATTCCCCATTCTGATTGTGATGTGGCACACGAAGACAAATTATTTTCTGTGCAAATTAGTTAAGCTGGTTTCTAGCACTTAGAAAAAAAGTTCCTTCAGATGGACAGAGGGAAAGAATCAAACAGCATTGGAAAGGAGGCAGACATCAGAGACACGCAAGACAAATGGCCCCAATTTTGTTCACAGGCTGTGTGGGATTTGAGGGATCAACTCTCTCCTCACTTAGTTAAGGGCTCTCACATATGTCAATGAGAGTGTCTTTTCTCCTCCAATGAGGAAGACTCAAGGAGATTTGGAACTGAATGTATTTGCAGTTGCTCATGGATTTGGCTAGCAAGATGCCTTAGAATTCACTGTCATTTGCCCCACAGGCTCAAATTATAAATTACTCAAGGCAGAGGAAATATTCTTTGTTCTATCTGTGCAGTGCTCAGTGTGGTGTGATTCTGTGGCTTGTACATTGCACAGATGCAAATTATGGCTCATAAAGGCAGAAGAAAGCCCAAAGTTCTAATTTTTCTTCTTTTTTTTACCTTCATGAAACAAATTATATGGTGGGAGGTGTGTGCACACAAGTCTGAGTGCTGAAAAAACAGGGGAGAGTGTGGTTGGCTCTAGGAGACAGCACTGGTTTTTCATTGTCTCTATATCTTTAGAAATGTGAGATTTCAGTTTAACACATCATCATGTGCCATTTTCTACAGCAAGGAAAAATGTATCTTGTATCAGCCACGAAATATGTCCCTGGACGCTTGTTAGTATAGTAACCATTAAAAAAAGGCAAGTTTCTTGACCTTATATTTGGCCTGGAAGGTTTTTGCATGTGAATCACGCTGGTACTACCTTCTGCATGAACATTTATTATGTAAAGGACTTAACAGGGTTCAAGAAAATCATGCAAATACCTGCATGGTGGGATTTTCATAGGTAATCCCAAAACTACGGTTGCCTGAAATTCTTTTAGAAGTAGCAACAGTATAGCAGAGCCAGTGTAGTACTGTGTCCAAAAGAATTAACTTTCCTCATTGGAAGGACACCAGATTACTCTGTTTTCACTAGATTTTTATTGTACTAATCTTCTGCTTACATCTTCTGTTTGGAGGTAGGTCGAGAATGGTTGAGACATGAAGAACCTTCTCCTCTCAATCTGTTAGTTAGCTCACTTCTGACCTGTGCAGACTGACCACAGTTAAAACAAGAAAAGATGTTCCCACTTCATATACTTTGCTGATACGTTCGTTCATGATTAGACTGATTAGGGGCCAAGACCAATTTTTCTCCCTACACCCCTCTAGCAGGTGAGCAAGGGCTGTCAAAAGAATTTTATTTGGTTTTAACCCTTCTTTAGATCACACAGTGCCATGCATTTCGAGGTCATCTTTGAGTTGGGCTTAGGAAATCCAAGGGGTTCTGGAATATGGCGATGCCCTTGACATTTTGTGACACGCCATGGTTATCGCATACGATGGCTTGCTGTAGTAAAGACATTTGATACAATGTGTTGGGAAAGTGCTGTGCGTGGAGAATTGCTCCCGGGCACAAACCAGCAACTTCTGCTGGTGTTTGACACAGAATCACAGAATCATAGGGGTTGGAAGGGACCTCGAGAGATCATCGGGTCCAACCCCCCTGCCAAAGCAGGATCCCTAGCTCATATTGCACAGGGAGGTGTCCAGATGGGTCTTGAATATCTCCAGAGATGGAGACTCCACAAGCCCCCTGGGCAGCCTGTCCCAGGGCTTTGTCACCCTCACTGTGAAAAAGTTCCTCCGCATGTTGGTGCAGAACTTCCTGTGCTCCAACTTGCAGCCATTGCCCCTTGTCCTGTCTCCACAGACCACTGAAAGTGGCTGGCCATTTCCCCCTGAATTCAATACTTAAGATATTTATAGACATTAATAAGGTTCCCCTTTAGTCTTCTTTTCTCCAGGCTGAACAGTCCCAGCTCTCTCAGCCTTTCCTCATAGGGGAGATGCTCCGGGCCCTTAATCATATTTGTAGCCCTCTGCTGGGCTCTCTCCAGGACATCCTGGGTTTTTTTTATACCAGGGAGCCCAGAACTGGACACAATATTCCTGGTGGGGCCCGACCAGGACAGATTAGAGTGGGAGGATCACCTCCAGTTCCTAATATCTATGTGCAGTACTATGGTCATGTGTGTAAAGGTGTAAGATCCTTTAGAGCTAGCTTCAGGATATTTAAAATAGCATTTCATTCAGTTCTGTGAACAGATCCGAAGTTTAGCACAGCTCTGTTGTTTCTTTGATTTATTTCTTTCTGGAAATTGATTTCTTTTTTAACTGAAGTGGAAACAGTTTAGCAAACCTGGACTCTTGCAAGCAAATTGTGCTGACTGTGAGGATAAGTACATGGGCTGAGTTTCATATCTACTGAAACTCTATAAAAATCTTAGCATGAACTGCAAGCTAAGATGATGCTGTTGCTCAGTTTGCTTTAACTAAAAGTGCCTGCAAAAGATCAGACTAATTAAAGCTGTCTCTGAGGACCTAAAGATGCATAATCCTATTAAAATACTCTTGAGCTTTTAATTATTTTCAGGTGGAAGTGCAATAGAAGTTTGTGCCTGAATTTTCCTATCTGGATTCAGCAGTCTTGGAGACCACCATGGGAAAAGTGCATGTGGTTCTAGTGGATGGACACAAGCATTTAAGCAGGAGCTGGGGCCCAGCATGAACCTCAGCTCCCAAAAAATCTACCAGTACAAACATGCACTTTTTCTTTTTTGAGCTTCTCCACTTTGTGTTAGTAATTTTTGGAATCAGTTTCCAAATACCCCAGAAGAACGTAGCACTTACTACCTCTGTATCATAGAGCCACAGAATAATTTAGGTTGGCTGGGACCCTTGGAGGTCCAACCCTTGCTCATTCCAGAGATTGATCAGGTTGCTGAGGGCTTTGGCTAGTCAAGTTCTGAACATATCCAGGCTGGAGATCCTACAGCCTCTCTGGGCAGCTCATTCTCCTGTCTGGTCTCCCCCATGGGAAAGAGGGTTTTTTTGGGTTTTTTTAACTCCTTCTGTCCAGCTGGCATTTCCCTTCCCACAGCTTGTGACAGATATCAATATCTGGAATCCAAGCAGCTCTAATGGCCTTACTTTCTAAACTTGGGAGTCTCAAAAGGTATGCATGACCTCTTTTTGAGGTGAGAAAGCATAGTTAACAAAACAGCGTTGTAATCTGTAACAATTTCTGTTATACTGGAACTGCACAAGTATCTTATTTTTTGGCAATTCAGAGATATCAAAGTAATGTTGAACTAATGAAAATTAATTTGGTCTTCTGTTGGAATTATATAATAAAATATGAGGAAATGTAGTTCTCTTTTGATGGACCCAGGTCTCCTAAAGCATAAAAGGATGCCACCCTTTAAATGTTACTTTACATACATCCTTAAAGAAAAAGGGCAAATGTGAAGGATGAAAGGGAAGAATTAGGAGAGCTCCAGCCAATTTGGGAGATCAGATTTTAGTGGTGTTTGGTTAGGCTCATCCCAAGGTGCAGATTAATTAACAAACCAGAATGTAGGTCACCATTCATGGCAGACTGACATGGCAGATGATGCTACTAGCTTGGGGGTGCCCTGGGGCTGGGCAGCTCAGTCTACACAGCTGGAGAGCAGCTGTGCTTCTGGAGGGGGGGCGGGGGTCTGCTTCTGCAGTTCTTACTGAAGTCCTCTGAAATTCAATACTTCTTTTTAATGAAACCTTGGAGAAATAAAGGGCTTGATAGCTCTGACTGGAGATAAATGGTTCTGCTGAATGACCTGAACTTTGAGGTTTAGGGAGCTCCAGTTTAAACATTATTGGTATTCTTAGGCTAATGTATACAGAGACTGTATCGCTTTGCCGATTGGAGATGACTTCAGCTGATGAGATACAATAGCTACCAAAAATAATTTGCTCACTGGGCTTTATTCCTGAAATTGTCTACTCTTTTGCTTTGTCGTTCCTGAAATTTTACCCCTCTTCTCTGGTTTCAAGAGGATGAAATATACCAATACAGAAATGAAATTGATAAACCACATAGCAAAGCCACAGTCCTCCTCTTGGATCAGTAACATTGTGTGAATTATTTAAATAATAAAAGGAAACCCTTGCTCGGTTTTCCCCTGAGGGTCTGCTCTCAGGGGCTTGTGTCTGCACTGTGCTTGTCTAAGCAGAAATATTCCCTTCTGCGGTTGTGCTTAGTTTCCACAGCAGTTAAGGCTTGCAGGTGATGACAAGTTTTCTTTAACCTTAATAAAAGACAAATTTCCTTAGGGAACCAGCCACAGATTTCCAAATTTGAGGTAGAAATTTGTGTATTGGAACATTATCTAGAGTGGCAGTAAGCATGGTGCTGTTAGAAATGCCAATGGTCCTAAGAAAGAAGCCATTGTAGACACATTAATGAAGCAGTAATTTATTGTACGTTCTTGCGAGAGCGGGTGACCTAACAAAGCAGGCACACTTTTGGTCAGAGTTTGTAGCGTTTTTATACCATATCCCTGTCTGAAATCCCTCCCTTGTTTATCTATGGATTAGCTATTTCAAAGGTTTACAGGCTCAACCAAGGCACCTTATTCACAAGAGTACATAATGTAATATATATGGCATGGCTGGCAGGTTCCCGCTTCCCATTGGTGAAGAAAATTAGTATTTATGAAATTACTGAGTTATCTTACGTGGCCCTTATCTGTTGCCAATTTGTTTTTGTCTGAGGCCATTGAAGCCAAATGCTTGTAGCAGCTGAATAGTGGGGCTTGATTGTTTGTTGATTGCAGAAACCTGTTTGTGGAACGCTGAGACAGGTAATCCTCACATTCCACCCCATGTCCTGAGTTGCAATTTAACCACTCATTGTCTGATGTATGGGTATAAGTTTAGCAGAGCTATGTATTCCTCAGTTTCTGATTGAACCCTTATTTGAGAGATAGATTTTACCATAATTCTTTTAACACAACCAACAACAAAACTTCATTAACGGTGTTCCCTCTTATCTTATGTGCTATCTGTAGCATAGGCAGTCTGAGTCCTTCACTTCCCAAGTCAGCATAAAAAAAACAAACCAACCCACTTCAGTTTGAAAAAGCAACATGTCCCAGCATTTTCCACAGTGCTAAGCAGGTATTGATTATTTATCCATAGTGTCAGAGTTAACTGTATTTGTAGGTTTTACACTATCTGTGAAGAGTTATATTCAGTAACTGGTGCAAATACTGATTAAACACAAGAAATGAATGATGTTGCTTCCATGCCTGTTTTGAGAGGCTAAGCCTGTATCTCTATGGTACCTCTGTCTGCTCTTCAGCCCCAGAAAGTTCCTTAAACTTTCATGTGTCAACATAAAAACATTCCTTTGTTCTCTTAGAGTGCTGGTCCTGCATGTAGAAATCTAGCCAGGGCTTGTAGTATCAAGCTATGCATCCCCTGAGCACAAGATGCTCGAGGGCCTAGACAGGCAAATGGCCCCTGCAGCTTTTTTTTGCTCCTGGGTGAGTAGTATATGTAAACATTTTATCTCACTAATTACTAGAGTAGCATGTAAATCTACTAGGGCTGGTCAAAGAAATCAGGATCCTGTAGCTTCCTTAGGGTTCCTGGTCTGCCTGTGGGTACTACGGTTAGATGTCTGCAGTAAGATTTGAGACTCTGCAGTGCTCTTCAGGCACAGGCTTCTGCTGGGGTTAGCAAGTTATTCTGATGATATCTTGGACCTTCTGGGAAGTGGTTTTAGGAATGATCAAGAGTAAATTAGTGTGGGGGTCAGAAGCACTCCAAATAAAGGTCTGTGTAGATGGATGTTTCCTGACGGCTGTGCAGTCTTACCTGAGCTAGGGATACAGGATTTTAGCCTCCAGAGGCTGATCACAGTGAAGGCTTATTTTCAGAAGGTTTATAAGGCTGAATGTAGAATTATTTCCAGTAGAGTTGTTCAAGTTTGCATATAAGTGGGGCTTGAGCATCAATGAAACCATTAGGGCAGGACTGAATCAGGGGCTAGATTTAGGATTGCATTAAACTAGGTTACACAGGAATCCCACGGTGTCAGTCAGGAAGTTCAGATGGCTTGTGACTGATCTTCAAATTATTTGAGTTACGGTATATTTGGTCTTGAATTTAGTGCATGACTTTTAGCATTTCAAGGTAGCATGTTGTCCTTTAATCTAGTAGAGAAAGGAGTAAATGAAAATCAATGTAGCCTACCTTTGGATCTGGAGATTACATTAATGAAATACATTAAGATGGTTTTGTTTCCTTATCACAAATACTACTGACCCCTAAAGAAAGTGACGAGTAGAATTTTCACAGAATTGTTGGGTTTGGAAGGGGTCTCCAGAGATCATCAAGTCCAACCCCCCTGTCAAAGCAGATCCCCTAGGACATATCGCACAGGTAGGTGTCCAGATGGGTCTTGAATATCTTCAGAGAAGGAGACTCCATAACACCCCTGGGCAGCCTGTGCCAGGGCTCTGTCACCCTCACTGTGAAAAAGTTCTTCCACATGTTGGTGCAGAACTTCCTGTGCTCCAACTTGTGGCCATTGCCCCTTGTCCTGTCTTCACAGACCATAGAAAAGAGGCTGGCTATTTCCCCCTGTGTCCCACACTCGAGATATTTATAAACATTAATAAGGTCCCCTCTTAGCCTTCTTTTCTCAAGGCTGAAATGCCCCAACTTTGCAAACAACCCAATTTTAATGGAAAAAAAAAAAGAGGATATTTTAAATAAGTAATAATATATAGTGAATCAACAATGTGCTGCACCTTTTTTTTTAATTTTTGAGGGTCTTATTACATGTCAATAGGAAGAAAGCTCGGAGTACTGTTTGGACTCATTAAAGGAAAGAAAATAATGCTGATGGTAGACTTGCGTGGGTGAAATCAGAGCTGAGGAAGAGAAGTCAGATATAAAAACTGCAGATTTCATCTGTTGTTTTGTTATGGCACTAAATCCAGCAGCATATATTAATAGAAGACACTGGTATTTTCTGAAAAATGTAGCTTTTTAAGGTGAAATATCAGCAGAACATTAATCCATGACATTCTTATTCCTTGCAGACTTGGAATAATTTAGCAGATCCTAACTGTACTGAACATTACAGTAACACAGAGCTAAAGCAGTAATTCAGCCTATAAAAATGCAGAACATAGAAAACATGAACATTCTCAGTAAGCAATTCACAGGGTTATTATGAAGTCTGTTATTTTCCCTCCTGTAAGGGAAAATACCAAAGTTTTTAAGAGTCTTGAAAAGAATGGCAAATGTATTTTGAATTAATCAATTTAATAAATAATTTTGGTTTAAGTGGGAAGAAGTATTTCTTCAAATACTTTTATAATCATTATACTAAATTGAATTTAGTGACTTTTTTTTTGGACAACTGTATGTTTTTTCAAGTCTTCTCGTTAACTAGAAAATATTCAAGGGTACATTGTCAAACCCAAAGGAAAATAGTTAAAGCTAGAAAATGTGCTGATTACTTCCACTATTCATGTGCTAAATGACATTTAGTATCAGCGAGGCTTTTCTTCAGACCAGAGGGAAGCATGGTATGGTTTAGATTAAAAACAAATAAAGAAATTGTTTATGCCCTTGGAATGGCTGCTGACTTCACTAAACAACCAGATCACTAAAACAGTTCAGAGCGTTTAATTTCTGTTTGACAGTAATTTTAACCCATCTGTCTCACCTCAAAGTAAAACGATAGGCACGTGCCAGTGGGTGAGGATAGACTGATAGCCAGCAACTGCTGAAATGCCACTGGCTACTGTTTAAAGATTTAAAAGAGCCTGCCATGTGTTAATTGTGAATGGAAGTGAAAATGGCCAAACAGAGAATTCGTCTTTGAGGGAGTGAACCTTTTCTAGTGTGACTAGACATCCAAGGAATGAGATAACACCTTGCATGAAGGACAGGAGCTCCTGTTTCATGATGCAAGCTCTGCTGCCTGGGTAAGGGAAGTGGGCTATTCCTCCCAGTAAAAACAGGCCTTCAGAGCCTCATTTGAAAGCTCTGCTGTGCAGGCAGGGAAGCAACATGTCAGGTATTATAATAAAACCCATCTTCCCTGAAACATGGTCTGCACAGAAGATATTTTTCTTTTTTTAAAATTAAATCAATCTGGATGGTTCAGGCACTTGGATTATATATTTACTAGATAAACATTCACAATAGGTTAGAACACAAAGGGTTTTATTTCTTGTTATTTCTTTCAGCCCTGTTTGTTGTTTTACTGCTCTTACAAAAAAGCATGCTCCGTGGGAAGGCATGCCTTGCATTTATGCTGACTTCACCCAGGAACCCTTACTGGCTTGTGTGTTTACCTCGTGCACAAATAAAGCATGTCCAGATTTGAACTCTGTCACTTGGATTCTGCTGGGAAAAAAAACCCAAGTCGCTCTGGCCCACTTGTTTTCCGAGTTTTGGCTTCTTAAGGTTCCCAAGCTGCATGCAGCATTTTTTCTGGAATGTGTAGCCTGGTTATATCAATCATAAAAAGCACAGGAGGACACTTGTAATGCTGTTCATCTACTTTAAAGTTTGGGAATTGTCACTTATGCTTGTTGCTCCCCTTTCCTCTTGATCTCCTTTGTCTCAGGTTTTCTTCTGTTTTTCCTTGATATTTGTTTTCTGATCCAATTGTGCAAGAAGTAGAAAGCATCCAAGCAGCAGGCTTGTTATGGAAGGACACACTTTTTCACACAAAAGATAACTTATTATTGGAACTTATTGCCATGGGTTATTGTAGAGCTCAATCAAACAGATTAAAAAGATCACTGAGGGTATGACCACTGGGGGCAATTAAACACAGCAACTTGATGACACCTTGCCTCAGAGGTCTCTATATATTCCTTCAGAAGTGCATATACAAGGAAGAATCTTTTAATATGTTCTTCTGAACATCTGTTACTTGTCATTGAAAGAGACAAAATGATGGGCTCGGATCCATCTTTGATATGTCCCAGGGTGCCTCTTTCTATAGCATAGACTTCAGGAGAGCTAATTCTGAGCTACAGGAAGACCTGCCTGATTTTTGTGTCTCTTTTCCTGTTTCTTACGGTCTGCATGGGAAAGCTTCTAACTGAGCATGCTACTTTCTGGAAATGTTATCCCTAAGTGCTCAGTTTCTAGGTTGAAGCTAAAGGTTTTGCTAGGTGGAAAGATACCCAGTGTCAGCAAGAGCAGGGTTGCTCTGAGAAAGGATGAGCTGGCAGCCAAGGGTAAAACAGGCCAGGGCATTTCCCCCAGCAACCAGCACATAGTCCCAAAACATCAGGAGACACAGCTGGGTTATTCTTGCACTCTACTGACAGTCCCAGACTTGGCTGCAGACAAAACTACAATATAGAGCTGAGGTTCATCCAGGAAAACCAGTCAGGACTGCAAAGGACAAGGCCAGGTATGGGTGGAGCTTCAAGGCAGCTCAAGGGTTTGAGTTTAAATAAGCCCTTAGAAGAAGTTAGATTGGAGAAAAAACAAGGTGAGGGTAATCATAACAATTAAGGTCAACTGGTGGTCCAGGTTCCTTTGCAGACGTAACCCTTTGTGTCAGGTATTGTACTGTGTCAGGGGTTGGTGGGTTGTTTTTTTTTCCTTTTTCTGATGATCAGTAGGTTGCTAATATGAGTTGGAGTCGTAGATGAGTCTCCAGTAAGATTTAATGAAATAGGTCACAAGCTGAGTAAAAATGGCAGGGGCTCTGCAGCCCTTGGGAATTTGCAAAGCAGAATCCAAGCTCTCCATGCCATTTTAGGAGCCCAAGTTGTTAGTGTCTCACTAATCAGTAAAAGTTAACACACGCTGTTAGGATAATGGTCAGAATAAAGTCTGCAATAACCAAATAATTTTACCCTCTGGGACTTCTAAGTCAACACCTAGCAAAAAATAATATACACAGATCCTAGCAATTAAACAGAAAAAATAAATCATTGAAAACTGTAATCAATACGGAGGGAAGTTCTACAGTTATCTTCAGTCAATGGATTTTCAGGCATGTGATTTTTCTTTATAATGTGCAATTTATTCCTGACTTTTCATGTTGCTTAGGCAGAAATACAGATACCATAGCACCTGCAAAATGAAGGAAGCCAGAAAAATAGCAGTGTTATCCTGGTAACACATCTCTTGTGATGTATAGCAAAATAGGAAAACAGCAGTAAACTAAGTGAAAGAGATGGACTAGAACTGTTCTTGTAAAACCCTGGCCCTGAAGATGGTTGGTTCTACTACTAGCAGCTTGGCAGAGAGGATGACCGGAAAGAGCTAGAAGGCCAGGATTTGTCTGAGGGTGTTTTGTTGGTTTTTTTGGGTTTTTTTTTTTTGGGAGGGTTGGAGTAGAAGGGAATAGAAATTGGCTTTATACATTATTGACATAGCAGAGTTAGTATGTCTGTCTTAAATATATTGTGTATTCAATTGTATCAGAAAAGGCCAGTCAGCTTGACTTGCTTTCTTCTTTCTCAAAAGCTCTATCTCAAGCGTGTGTTTTATGAAGAAGTCCAGATGCAATTTTCTTGTTTCATGTAAGCATCCTTCAATTTCCTGTACCATTTTAGTTCTAAAATGGTATATTTCAAAGCATTTTATATGTTTTTGATAATATCATACTCAAAATTGGCTTAACAGATGTGATGACGTATTGTCTTGCAGATACAAGTGGGGAAAAATTCCCACAGCCAGTATTGTATACCAACTGTATTGCAGACTTTTGACCTTGAAGTAATAATAACAATTAATGGTTATATATGCCAAAAGAAAGCATGTATTACCAGTTTCCATAACAATACAAATTCTGGTTGATATACACATGGCTCTAAATTTTTGCATCTATAGCTGCTCTCCATTCTCTTTTGTCAACCAGGCACAGATGTTCTCCCTTCTCTTGTGTTGTTCTGAAAGCAGTGCAAGCAAATTATCCAAATGGAAACTGATGCTTTTTTGTCTTTAAAATAGAGAAATAAATTGTGATCCAGGATTTTCTTTGAGCATTTATAAACTGAAAATTGAATAGTAGCATTTGACTCCATCGGAGAAAGGAAGGAGAAATTAATTCATAAGGCACAATTTTTCTGATAGAGCTGTTGTTGAACAAATAATTTGTTCCTGAAAAGTTCCAGTAGAATTTTTTTGGATGAGTGAAGAAGAGCAAAAGGATTCTTTTTCAATGCAAATTTGCAGTTTCCTCTGAAATTTCCTCACACCAAAATTGTTTTGCTGAATTTCTGTATCTTCAGGGATGTTTAGCTCTTAAATTTACAAACTGCATAGTAAATAATATTTTTCTGTGACTTATGGGTGGAGATATGTAGATGGCCAGCTAGTTATATTCACTGAATATCCTATTTTTTCCATTGAGCCTGCTGGGAAATCTTGTAAATCTGGCACTTAATACACAAAGACTGCCTTCCTATGTTAAAAACATTTTTGAGTGATTTAGAGCTCAATACATACAATAAGATAACAGGCACCAAAGTTCTCACTACATTCCTGTAGGATTAAGGGCTGAAACATCTCAGGAGACCTGGCCTCTACTGCCAGTTTCTGCAGGGACTTAATATGTCCTTGAGTGAAGCTATGAACTAAACCAATGCAAAATATTTGGGGAATCTGAATACTTCAAATTCCTACACCTGACTCCTTGTTCCCCTCAACTTCAGGTTTCACCAGCATCTCTAAGCTTGGTATGAGAGTCCCTGCAAGGTACATTAAAAAGAAAAGAAGAAAAATTGGGTAATAAAGATCCTATTTAAAAGAAAGACAAAACCCAGTATGTTCAGCAAGCCCTTAAATTAATATCTGAAAGTGCATCATTAGTCACTTAAAATTCTGCAAGTTCATTTGGAAATGATCGGTCCTCATTTTCATTCTTTACTTCTTAATGAATGGTTTCCTTTTCCTAATATTGTCTGCTTTTCCCTTTTATGGAAATGCATTATTAATCCTTCTTTTCTGTTTCTGCCCCACCTCCTGGACTTGTCACAACAGCATCCCTTCCCCACTCAGTCGCAGTTCTCACCTACCTAATGATTTGGTATTTTATCATTAATTTGGGCAAAATTTAGTAGCTTCTGGTTTTATTTCTCCCTGGCTGGAAAGACTGCATGTGTGTTCACCAAAAGGAGTATTTTTGTCCTAAAGGCAGTTCACTGATGATGACAAATGAGACATGTTCCTCAGGAGGAACATGGCTTCAGGAAATTTTAGAGCTGCTTCAGTGAAATACGTGTCTCACCTAATGGGAAAATTCTGATTGTAACTAAACAGCTTGGGGTGAGGAGAGTCTAGATTTTTTCAGAAATGTGGATTTTAACAATTTCTGTATCAAAATCTTTCAAATTAACAAAGACTTAATTTGTTTCAAGTTATGGGTATTACTGTAAAAAAATCAAAAATACTGGGCTGCCAAGAAGACCTTATTTTCTGTTTTTTCTACTTAGTGTAAGAATAACCAATGCTTTCCAAAAGCTTAAACCAGAACTGAGATCCAAGTAGATAACTGGGGTTTGGGTGCCTCTAGAGCCAAGAACAAGGGCATCAACAATAGCAACAGCAAGCAAGGACACAGTGGCAGACCACTGACAATTTAATCTAGAGGAATATATAATTTTATTAGGTATCTTAGACTTTACATTTAAAAAATAGGAAGAAAAAAGAAGCAGAACCGAGGGTGTAATACTTTTTTTAACAAAGGTATCTTGATAGTGGAAAAGAACAGCAGAGGACTATCATCTCTTTGCTTTCCTTGATGCCTGCTACAAAGAACTTGTCTACTGTGTCCTATACATATTTAGAAAGAAGAAACCCTTTTTGGGAATATATTTTTATATTCTCAAATCTCCCAGTCTGCTAAAAGACTTTTCAGTCTCTATACAGCTTTACCCCGAACTTTTCTCCTTCAATGATTCTTTTTCAGAGAGGGTCGTAACACAGAGACATCAGTGGAATTTTCTGCTGACAATAATTACAAGAAAGCATGTAATAGCTTTTATAAAACCCCCTTTATTTCTGAAAGTGATCAAATGTTGGGAGCTCAATCTCAGATTTGTGCATTAAAAGCATCTTTGAAAGAATAACTTCAGTAATACCATACAGCCTTGGAAACAGATTTGAAATAATGACAGTGCCACAATGTGTGGAAGCTGCAATCGATTCAATTCTACGTTATTATCCATAGGATAAAGTGCATAACCAGTCTTTGGCAGTAGGGTCTAGAAACACAATCCACCGATGTTATTGCCACGCCAAATAAAAAGGACAAAAAGTGGTGCCACCATGATTTTCTGTCAAGCCCGATCTTGTTACTGCCTAACTAAATAATAAGCAGGTTTTGTGTTTTTCATAAGGATTTACGTAGAAAATCTCTACTTTTTGTGCCTTGATATAAGGAGTGAAATGATCATCCATTACCACAGACCTCTTAAAAACTGTTCATTTTCTGTATGTGTCTGAAAGCAGAATTTTTGGCTGTTAAGGGTATTTTAATATCACAAGAAGCTGATGCCCTTCTTTTCCAAAGAAGGGCTACAAAGATGATTAGGGGCCTGGAGCATCTCCCCTATGAGGATAGGCTGAGTAAGTTGGGACTCTTCAGGCTTGAGAAGAGAAGACTAAGGGGGGACCTAATTAAAGTCTATAATTATCTGAAACAGGGGATGCAGGGGGAATCAGCCAGCCCCTTTTCAGTGGTCTGTGGGGACAGGACAAGGGGCAATGGCTGCAAGTTGGAGCACAGGAAGTTCCGCACCAACATGCAGAAGAAATTTTTCACAGTGAGGGTGACAGAGCCCTGGCACAGGCTGCCCAGGGAGGTGCTGGAGTCTCCTTCTCTGGAGATATTCAAGACCCGTCTGGATGCCTATCTGTGCAATATGAGCTAGGAAGCTGCTTTGGCAGGGGGGTTGGACCCGATGATCTCTTGAGGTCCCTTCCAACCCCTACAATTCTGTGATTCTATGATTCTATGACAATAGTATAAGAATGCTTGTAGGTTAGATATCCAGGGGAACTGGGAACTGCAGGACAGTAACTCCAACTTTATAATCTTTTTCAGTCCCTGTTTAGACACCTACGTTCCTTTTTAGCTCTAAAATTTGGTATTTTGTGCTTACTTTTCCCATTAGTAAAATAGGGGTAACATGGATTCTTTTCTACATTTATTTCCTAATGTAAATTCTTTAATATATTTCTGTATTTGACAAACTTAAATTTTACTTGTAGGCTCTGGATGTACTTCTGGAACATTAATATGCTATAAAGTAACAGCACATAAAAGGAGAATAATTAATATTTTCACCAAGTACTAAATTTAATAGAAATTAAATATATTTTTAGCACTGAAATACTATTTCACCTTATCCATGTTTCAATATAAGTATAAAGTATTAACATCCCCAAGGCAAAGCAGCTCCTGTAATTTAAGACAACCCCAGAGAAACTCTAAATTATTTCAGTTTAATTTTCGAGATGTTAAAAAAAATGCAGTTATAACTTATCTATAGCACTGTCAACTGTAACATTAAATTAAATATATTGTTCATGGGAACAAACACCTCTTCTTCTATGAACACCACTATTTCTCCCATTACAGCTTGTTTCCATGGTCCATAGGTGAGTTTCGCAGGCCAAAACTCTGTCAAGGCTCAGGTTCAGGGATAAGGTTTGGAGAGAGAGAAAACCTACAGCTCCAAGTGGTATTGTAATACAAAGTGGTGCAAAAGGATGGTGTTGGCTGCAAAAGCAATACTCTTTGGAGAGTCTGTTCATGCAGACCATGATGTTGTCTTTGGCTAAGGCTTGGCCAAAGCCTAGAGTTCAGTTTTGAGTAAATGATTGGATAAAAACCAAGCCAAGAGCTCCACATGGTTCAGGGCTGCAAAGACGTGGTTGTGTGAAGTCTCCTCTGGGATTTGTTTGTGTTTATTACTGCTATGGGTCTTGGGGTTAGGCTATCTAGGAGATAGACTAAGCCTTGATCTCCAGGTAGCAGGTGGCTGCCAGGGGCTGCTAAAATACAGAGAAAGCTTCAAGATTCCCCTCACTGAGGACCTCTTTGTGCCCTAACTATGGACTTGGGGTAAACCTCTGTCAAGGCCTACAGTCTGGGTTAGTGTTGTGGCTGGGATGGAGAGAAAGGCTAGACGTGCAGTTGGAGTTAGTCTGCAAAGGGGCTGCCAAAGGACAGGTCAATGGCAGAAAGATTTCTTCCCCAAATGCTGTTCATGTACGCTATAGCTGGGTGGCTTGAGCTAAGGCCAACAAGGCCAACAGATTTGATTAGATTTAGGAGAAGGACAAAATCAAGCACTTCACGTAGTATGGGGCAGCAAAGGAGCTGCCTAAGGGTGGAGTGGGCTGCAAGAAGTCTCCCCATGGAGCTTGTTCCCATGTTGGGCTATAGAAAATGTCTGTATAATATCCCTGTCAGTAGAGTGTCTAAAATAAGTCAGTTAAATCAGAGGGGACATGCACAAATTTTGGATGATACAGGGTAGAGTGGGATTTTTTTGTTGTTGGTTTCATTTGTTGGTTTTTGTTTTGTTGTGGGGTTTGTTGGGTTTTTTTTAATGGTATTAAAATAATACTCCAGCAGTTGAAAATATATTTTGTATTTTGCAATTCTTGTTTATATTGGAATCTAGAGGAGGAATAAATGATGGATATTGCAAAATAGCATATTTCTTTCTGAAATCGGAATATTAAATAATGAAGCACACAGTAAAATGTGACCAAAGGCCCTTTGATTTTCATTACTTAGGTGCATTATGTTCTGTGGTTTTCAGCATCTAAATTTTATAAGAATTTCTAAAAAAATATTTCCAATAAAATATAAAGACTTGGGTAGCACCAATTTTGTTCAAAACCTTTGCTTTCAGGGAGTGTGTGCGTAGGGATTGGAATGGAAAGCGTTGGTAAATGCAAACTGCAAAAGTTATCACAGGACCTGTCACTTCTCAGTTTGTAGAAACTAGTGCACAGAGGAGCACACACTACAGTAATGTTCCTTAATTCCATCCTTTTCTGAACTGCCTAAAGGCAAGTCAAATAATGAAAACTATAGAGATGAAACTTGCAAAGTGGGTGCTACTGATACATTTTGTAGATCTGAATGTGGATTTCTTTCTTTAAGTCTCCTTGCCAAAAGACAAGTGTTTTATCGTGACTTGGGTCCACTGTAAAACAGTCAGGACCATCAGATCATCTGTCTAACACATAAAACAAAGGCTGAGCCATCAGCTAGTTTGCTCTTCTAGATTGAATGTGCAGCTGGCACTACAACGCTAGTGCTCCTCATTACTGCTTCTCTTCTCCACTGGGGATGCAGAGTTTGTGGGTAAGCTTTACCATTGAAATCTTCAGCATTTCTACTGTATGGTATGTAGAACATGGACTTGGCCATCAGAGGCACAGAAAAGGTGCAAAGTGGCTGCCATATCTGATTTGCCCCACATGACAAATGCTATTTCCATAGCAGAGTCCCCACGCACTAAGGTCCTTAGACGAGGATTTCAGCCTACCTTCAGCAAGCAGGTCAGGGACAAGTCCTTAAACTGTGTTTTTACACAAAGGTCTCTGATATGTATGTCTTGGTTTAACTTTCTGAAATTACTGGGTCAGAACTCAATACAAAACTTAGCTTCAGTACACATAATGCCTTTCCTGAGTGTCTAGAAAGAGGTGGGAGAACAAGGAGGCACAGGCACGATGAATTACATTTTTCATTTATTGTAATTCATTGCTTGTGAGAAACTTAGCAGACAAGGCATTTGATTCATTTTTTTGAGACAAAGAGGGCTTGCAAACAGCATGTCCTCTTGGGTATTTTCCCTCTCAGCTCCCCCTCTAACTCTTTCCTGGAGCCCAAGAGCAGGTGGAAAGGAGAATACTTGTAAATAACAAACCCACATGGGTTGAATCCACACTTTGCAGTAATACCAGCAATTCCTCATTGTTTTCTAAGGATGTGTCATATAAAAATAGCTGGCATATGTTTAATCTATTTCATTTTTACAGGATGGTTTCAGATGTGACAGTTAAAAACTGTGAGAGAAAAGTGGGAGCCCTTTTTGCACACTGATAGTGTGTTCTATCAGCAGCCCTTTAGATAGGTCAACCCACAACCAGATATAAGTCTTGGATGCAGATTTAAATTGTTTAGCCCCAAGCCAAGACAGACTTTGTCTTCAATTACTAAAAGGTATGTCTATGTAGGCATAGCAGATGTAGGTTTAAAAGGAATATAGGTCAAAGCAAAGATCAGTAGATTCCCAGGCTTGTGCTGCTATCTGGTGGAGCTGGCTTGGGAAGGAGGCTCTTCAGGAGAGGCAGGGACTAATCATGAGGAACTGTTTCCTGGAGGCTTTTTAAAATTGAAATTTGAGATTGGAAGTCATGTTGTGATGAACAGTTCACAAGTACCACAAAGTAAGACAGCTGGAAGCAAGGGCTTACTATCCTTCCCAGTGCAGCAGGTATGCTCCAAGGACATTGGCAGCATCTATCACAATAGGCATAGAATCATGTCAGACTGAACAATGAGTGAACTTTGTGGTTCAGGTGATATTGATAACCTTTTGTAGGAATGAATATGGATTTCTTTCTTTAAATATCTTTGCCAAAAGGCAAAATATTTAATTTTATTTTTATGCCTGGCCTTTGATCAAGTGTGCAATGGGTAGTGGCACAGAGGGTAAGAGACAAGATTTTAACTCAGAAGCTTAGACTTTTCCCCTTGTTACGGTGCAGTATTAAGAGCACAGATTCATGAAGTGTCCAGATAATCCTTGCTAAGCAGAGAACCACAAAGCCACATCAGAGATCTAATCCTTCCTGCCGTCTCCCATTCCCTTGATTTAGCACATGTCTCCCTGAGGCAGGATGAGTGCTGGGGAAGAGGTGTAAAGCTGTGCACTGCACTGGTCCCTGTTCTTCACTGGCCAGCAGAGATGCTTTCTTAGTGTGCATGGCTGCCCTTAGCTGTGCTGTCTGTGGCAGCTTCTGGCCTGACTGGGTGGAAACCCTTGCTTTGGCCTGAGGTTTGGTGCTTCCCCTCCTTGGACTAGCTCATTTCAAAATGGCAGTGAAAGAAAGGTCTTTTGTGATGGGAGTATCTTCACTAGAGCTGAAGGAGAAGGAAATAGAGCATTTAGAAGGGAAATTCTCACATCACAACAGCCATAAGAAGCACTGGGTGCTAGGAAGGGCAGGGTGGGGCAGTCAAGGATCTAAAATATCATCAAGCAGATATACTGAGAAGCAAAGAGGACGCTGACTGTCACTCAGTAGATCAGGCAGCAAAAAGGCATCCTGTCTTGATACTACAGAAGCCAGATGGGTTCTCATGAGCAGCCTCCATATTACTTAAAGGCAGCTTCCTTAACTGATGAACTGCTTTCATACAGAGCAGCTAGTCTAATTTTATTTTTGAGGATGAAAGGGTGGTAAAAATTATGTGCATGCAAGCTTCTAGGTTGGCTCAAATTATTTATAACTTTTCACAGTCTAAGCTTCTGTCAAGTTTAATTTCATTGCTTCTAAAAATGATATTCAAGACTGGAGTGCTAAAACGGGAAATGCTGTCAGGGAAAGAAAAATTTCTGCTATTCAGTTCCACATTTTTTTTCAAAACAGGTTTTATTTATTCTGCTGGAGCTCAGGTCATCTCTTTCTGAGAGTCTGTGCCGTGCATTTGTTATGATACTAAAAAAGAAAAACATCTCATATATAAAAAAAAGCTCCCACTAGAACCCCCAAATAACATTACACAAGGTATTTTTTATGAATCTTCACAAACACTGAAAAGCTCCTGTTAAATTCAGAAAGAACTGTCTCTTTCTGATTGTGTTAAACTCTGAATTGAGTTAGATATAAATCTAATGAGAGCCACAGTAAAGACTAAACATGTTACTTTGATGAATTACGATTTTTGGAGTGTATGTTCTTATGTTTTGTATTATGAATTTACCGTTTACACCACATTCCTTGAGACCTTTTGGTAGAATGGCTATTTTAGCAGGAAAAAACTCAGACAGAAATTCAAGACCCAGAAATGGGAGAAAATTGTGGAAAAAATAGCAGTAATTGACAGCCATTGGTAGCCTTGAAGGGTTAAGCAGATGTTTCAAGAAATCTTCTTGTAATGTAAGTTGCCTTATTGGATGGACAGATGAATGTAAGAAAATAAGACCTCTTTCTGAATGTCCAAAAATCACCAAAAGCATTTCCATGCCTTCAGCATCTGCAGAAGCAGCCTACATCTGTCTTTACTGCAACAGTGGCTTCATCTTGCTGGAAACTGATTATTAAATATGTTCAAGTTGGAACCCATCTCAGTTTATTCTATTAATTAAGTTATAGTGCTATCCTTTCTTTGCTTAAAGCAAGCAAATGTTTGAAATTTACTCTGCAGTCCATTTTGAATGAAAGTTCTTATAAGTGATTTGCTGAGGAATCTGGCTCCAAAATATGTATGGATGCATGTATTTTGGATAAGGAGCTTTGAATCAGCAAACTCATTTAGGTGTCAGTTGGTTTTAATGTAAAAATAAAATTTCTGGTATTTTAAACTAAATTTGGTATTTTTTCCTGAGAGCTTTTATTTATAAATACTTGAACAAAAATACTGTTGGTGGTTTTTATGCCCTGTGTATCCCTTTAAGGGGTAATCCTTCATTTACCTGTGTAATTGGAAAGGAAAATGTTTGCTAACAAAATAAAGTCATCACTTTGGCTCTTAATTTCCTGTTTATATTGGAATGATAGGTGTTTCTTCATTAGCATCAAGAAGGAAGGAGCTGGTCATCTATGAATAACTCATTTACATTGTAATCACAGAGCTACAGCAGATTGTAACCCCTGATTTGATAACCAAAAAGTACCCATTGGTCTCAGCAAATTGGATGAACCCAAACCTTGCCCATAAACTCAATCCAGAATGAACCAAAAGGCATCCCAGCAATCTGTGTAGGATAATCAAGACTTGGCTCGGTATTCAATAACATCGGGTAATGGGTTCATTATTGTAGCATCTAATGTTTCGTTGTGTAATTGTGTTCTTTCGTACCAGAATTCACTGACAGAAGTGTTTAAAAAATATATTTAGCTTTATGTGATGCTCTTTCTAGATTAGAACTTAGACTTTTATTTAAATATTCACATTTAAAGTGTCATTCTCATTTGTTGTAATTTGCTTTAATTTCTCTTTGCTTTCAAATTTGTGTTCCCAGTGATAGTATTTTAATTAAAAGGTATTTGAGCACCTTGTGCTCATTGATTTGAAGGAGAAAAGTAGACAGGTATGTTGGAATTGGCCTGAAGTCCTTTGCATATCTACAGAAAAGGACTTAAAAAAGCACAGACAAGTTCACAATTTCTTGCTCCAGCATCACTGTGGCAATTAATCTGTTTTGAATATACTGTGTCTAAAAAAAAAAAGCCAAAGGTAGTTCCATTCAAGTGCTAGTTCTGGATTTGACTTTTAATTATTGGTTTGGATTGATGCTACAAGTAAGAACCAAGAATATTGGCAGGTTTCTTCTGATGATTCAGAAGACCCTTCAGTTAAAAACTAGATGCAGCCATATTCAGTATATCGTGTATACTAGTCATCAAGACTGATACCACTGTCAGGATCAAGCTGAAGTTTTTCCTAATCTGTGAAAACCTCTTTTCTTTTTTTTACAGTAGGATAAACCTGATGATTCAGTGGATCAGCATATCTTTGACGCTCTACCCAAAAGGTAACTTAGAAAAATATGTAGTTAGTACAAAGTGTCACCTGAATCACTTACGTAACATTCCTCCCACCACACTGCTCATAATATCTTCAAAAATGCAGTTGAAGAGCTACAAGAAAAGTGGTAATGTAAGGGAAAAGCCTGAGATGTGAATCGACAGCTCAAGAGGTACAATTTCTACTTCACCTTGTAAAAATTATAAGACCAAGGCATTTCCAGGTTATAAACAAACCAGAAAACTTTGCGTAAGAAAACCAGCATCTCTGTGCTTTTATAATGCCATGAGCATGTGTTTACATTGTAGTACATATATATGTGTTAGTCAAATAACCACAATGTTTGCCCACAAATCAGTATTGGACAAAGCCAAAATATATTCATGTTAATGAGATGTTGTTTTGATAATGTTTAGAGGCAAAATGATGTTTGCCACACACATGTTGGCTCATCTAGGATATCCAACGTGAACATGCCACAGAGAGTTGGAAACAGAGCCTCATTTAAACTACAGCAGATTCTAATAAAAGTTGTTTTGCTTGGAAAGTGACCAGACCTGAAGTCCCTCTATATCATGCCACTCATGACTGTTTCCTTAGTTGTTACTCAAACTGATGCCCACAGGCACTAATAGGCAGGGCCTAGCCTGCACCCTCTGACTATGAGTCTAGGACTTCCATTTAAGCCCAGCCCTGTGTCCTTGGTCTGTTGCTTGGGTAAGGTTGTTGCTGTGATGATTTTTAGTTCTGCCTCCTGCTGCCCCTGTCTCGTTGTCCTGGGGGTCTCTGGATGCTCCCTGAACTTGCTTAATTTCTGGCTGTGCCTGGGACTACCAATGGAGCTGTTTCCAGCACATGGCTTGCTTTATCCAGCTGAGCCCATGCGGAGCTGTGCTGCGGTGGGTGAGGATGCTGCTCTGCTGGGGTCACCTCATGCTCCCAGACCCTTCCTCCTGCTCCTGCTGCTTCTTGGTAAAAGAAGTATACTTTAATATTTCTCAGTATAAGTTTCTTTTCTCTTTCCACCATAAAGTCTCTTCAGCAAGAGATGGAAGAAGCTAGACTGTTTTAAGGAGTTATTTTTATAATATACAGTTGCATTAGAATGCCATCATGATATATGTTTTAAATAACATGAAGGGATCGAAAACAAAACAATAAACCACAGCTGGCATGTTTTAGTGTGCACTACTCTGATCTGCAGTTTGCTGACAATGTGAGACCTCAGGGTGAGGTATTTATATTAATTTAATCTTAATACCTTATTGTGCTTTACCATTTTGCTTTATTTTCCTCAGTCAACTTCTGTGCTTTGTCAAAATGTTCCTTGAATTTCTCCAGAAGCTATAGTCAGGACTTTACAACCAGCAGGTTTTGCCAGTTTCTTCTAATTTTGCAATTCTACTCTGGTATCGTGAAAATGGCTTAAAGCAAAACCTCTCTTCTCTATAAGACACATAGTAAATCAATTTACACAACTAATAGAGGAATGGATTTGAATGTTCTCCTACATAAATAAGAGCTATACACTCAAGTAAGGGTTTTCAAGACCTTATCCCATATAGTTTAGATATAAAAATATTTTTCATAAACTTCCATCACCAATTAGAGAATTCAGGATGTCTTGACAAGATTGACTGTGAGAGTAAATATACCTGACCTGTTGAACAACATGGCTAGAGGGAAATCAAACTAGGATGAGTCTTCTTTCATTGAAGAGACAACTGCTTGTCAGCAAGAGGCACTGTGTAGCTCGTGGCATTAGATTCCCACCCACCCCACTATTTACCTACCAGCCTACATGACGCCTGCAATGGCGTGTTTTCTAGCTATTGATCTATCAGGTACTGAAAATTATATATTGCAATCATTCAATGCGAAGTATGCAAGTAGGGTAGTTTCTGTCCTAAGAACAGCACCTGACCCTGTCATGGAACAGGGTCTAGCCTGGATGGCTTCCTGGCAGTCCTTTTTAGTCTTACCATTTGTAATACAGTAATAAAAAACCCATTCATTGTTACGTTCTTGTTTCTCCAACAGATGATTCATTAATATATATATATGCTGATGCCTAACTAATGTTCTGTGTGACAGACACCCAAGATAGGGAAAATCTAATCTAAGGGAGAACTGCAGTATGTATCAAAAAAGTCTGAGCGGGTGGTAAAGTTCTCACTAAGAGGTTAAAGCTACAGTGGATGCAATCATATTTTCACAGATCAACCACACACACACACACAAAAGCAAAAAAAAGCAAGCCTTTCTTTATCATATTAAGACTTTGCCAGGGTTATGAACATGTGTTATTACAGATAACTCTACCAGGTTTAGAAACTGAAAACGATACAAATTCTAGTCGCCTGATATTTAACAAAATACGTAACAGGATATTCTGAACTGGGATATGGGTACAGGGCATTTCTGGTAAAGGATCTTTGTCAATTAAGACAAATTTGATCTGGTAGCCTAAGGCTTGGATTTACAGACATCAGCGTCATGCTGCAATGCAGAATTTCCACTCAGCCCTTTTCTGACAATAGCTCTGAAGTGAGAAGGGGAGTAGACTACAAAGAGATTTTTATAGGAATTGGTCTGCTTTTTATTAATGATTGGGGTTTTCAGTCTTTTACATAGACTACCTTTTAATAAATCCCACTCAGTGGAAAGGTAATGTACAGAGCATTCAAATGTCAGTCTCATCTTGCTGTTCTCAAGCCTCTATTGTAAAATGGAGTGAGTGAACCATTTTGCCTGATTATAACATTATTTCACCTTTTTTTTTTTTAGATGCTCATACATATGTCATGTGGCTCATGAATTTTATAATTATAAAAATTTATGAAAATATATCAATATTGTAACAGTTATGAATCCCTTGAGATAAGAAAATTATTATTCTCTAATCATTTTCTATACCATGCTGGGCCACTTTACTCTTTCTGTTAATATTTTTGTCCTTCACTTTCATCTGAGTTCAAGCTGCAGCGCTGACATGGATAATCTCAGTTACCAGAATTTCATACTGTTTCAACACCAAGAGCTGTGCAGCTGTATTATATTTGGGGTCTGCTCTGCGTGAGCTATTCTGTTGCCCTATTTAACTAAGAATGTAAGGTGTATTGCAGCGCTACATTAAGCTCCTTATGGGAGTAAGGAATACTCAAATGCAGAGAAAACATTGTCATGTCCACATTAGAAATAAACATAAATATGTATAAATATGTATTTTAATTTTTTAAAAAAAATTAAATTATAGGGAGGGTGTGGGTTTTTTTCTGACCTTATTGGCCATTTACATTTGCAGATACCAGGGCTGGGTCAGAAGGATAGGTATCTCTGTAATGACAGGGCTCATCTGAGAGAAGTGTCGCTAATTCAGCAGTGGTGGATCTGATATTTAAGTTCACATTTTCTAATTCATTGTCAAATCATGTACACTGTTAGATGTTTGCAGATATGTAATTAATGGTTTCAAAATGGGGGGTTGTTTTGTTTAAGGGTTTATTCAAATACGTTAGAAGGTTGTTTACAGATTGCCTGTATTTGATTAGAACATTCCTATTTCTTCTTACTCAGGAGAATACTAAGCAAAAGTGCACTGTAACTAAATACTAAGCAAAAGTGCACTGAATATATTTCCATATGCCAAGGATACAAGAAGTGTAAGAGGCCTTAGGCTCCAGTTGCCTGTGACCACAAGATCACTACCGAAATTATTCACCCAACACAAATATATTCCTATTTCAGTACTTTGTGTGAGTAATGAGGTATCATTACCCTGATTTATTTCTTTGCCATAGGCAAATTTTATTAAGGTACTGTACAGGTGAACAGATAGTCTAAGTAAGTTTCTGCAAGTTGCAAGTTTTTGTAATTAGAACATAAGCACTTAACTTGGTAAAAGTGCCTGCATAACACTGAAAACAACACTATAGGAGCTAAACAGACTTATTTTGGCTTTTTAGCAGCATCTCACTCTACAAAACAAGGCAACAGTGATTCAGTCAGGAAAAAACATACAGCAGAATTTGTCAAACTCCAGTGACGGGTGAAAGACTTTTGGTGGATTTTTGCATGCTTCTCCTAGACAAGAATAGTCTTGTACAGTTCCACCTTCTGCAGCATTTCTGCTTTCCAATGACCTCTTTTCATACATTGGCTTCTTCCTGATCTTTACTCTTTCCACATATGGCATAGCTTGGACAACCCAGAATTCAAAGCAAGGTATGCTCCAGCTGGGACTCTAATAAGCTTTGCTAGCCAATAATTAAATTTGCTTTTATAAACTAAACAGTATCAGACCTCATTGTATGGCTAGAGGACCACAAAGAAACACATAACTACAGAAGTGGTTCCAGTGATTGAGTAGCTGGTACCACTCTCTTCCATGTCAGTAACAATCTGCTAATGGAGCCTGGTGTCACAGCTATTGTAGACCATTGTGTTTCAAGAGTTCTATGTGTAAGCCATCTTTCTTATCATCTTTTATAGTGTCCACAATACTTCCCAGAGTCAACAGTGGGGTTTTTTTGTCACTTTTTCTCCAGAGGTTTGGGTGCTTGACTGAAAAGAAAAAAAAAACCACAACCCCAAACCCAACAATTGCTGAGTTTAAAATTAGCTACTTTTTCTGTTTTGGCTACAAAGAAAATTAAGACAATTTTTTTTTCAGGCGGATTTTCATGGAATGCCCTAAAATTTAGTAAGTGCAGAAGTTTTCTACTGAATTTTCTGATTCATAAAAGAGGTTTAAAATTAATAATTTTCACCGTAAGAGAAATCAGAGTAGGTATTTATACAGAAGAACAAAAAGCTATCATGCTTCCATACAAAAACAGTCTTACTCAAAAATATTTTTTCTTCAGGGCCTTTTTTTGAGGCTGTTGATATAAATGCTGATCGAGATGTGACCATCCGGAATCAATGAAATTCTGCCTCTGGATGTTTGGTTACTAAACCCAAGTAGAACTTTGATATGTAAAATCATTACTGGTTATAATTCCCTTCACAGTATTTGAGAGTACCTCCCTCTACTTCTCCTGAGGTTACCCTATTGCCAAATCATACGTTGTCATAAAGCTTGATTATGGTTTTATTCATGTTTTTCATGTTACAGTTCTTTATCCTGCTTAGGATCAACATTATGCCATGCTCTTAACTCATTTAAAAACCAGAACATACCTGAAAACTAAATTGCTTGCTGGACAAGTAGAACGAGTGTGCTACTCCAGTGTGCTGTGTGTTCAGCACCTTTCTCAAGAATGACAATATTCAGAGGCCTCAGAGGTAAAGGCTTCAGTTATTTTATCTTAAGTGTCACGAAAATCGGAGTTTAGGGGTTTCATTTACTTGAGGCAAAGGGAGGGAGGAGCTGGTGACTGACACACATAAACCAACAGGCTTTATTTACACAATGCTTTACATAAGATTGTCTGTTGAAGTGTGTTGAAACACGACTGCAGTTTTGCGCAGTTCTTTCTACATCATATTTTGCTTTGTATTTGCACTGAGCTTGAAGAGCTCCTCTAACAGCCACAAAGCAAATACTGAGATCAACCCCTTGCCTGGCTTATTGCAGAGTTTTTGGACCTTTGAGAGGTAAATCACAGTCAATACTGGAGGACAGATAATACTAAGGAAAGTTTTCCCTGTAAATAGATAACTTAATCTGGTTCTGGAGAGCACAGTTCTAGCAGTTACCTTTTAATTTTTTTTCTCACAGAAAAATTATGTTTTATATTTTCAGTCTTACAGAACACTTTCTGGGGAGATATATCTTTGGATATTCCCATACTATTAATATTCTAAAACAGTGGGATTGAATTGAACCCAAGAGTTCCTTTCTTTGTTGGTTTTTTTTTTTCCCCATGAAAGACCTTAAACTGCATGCTCCTCCTTCAATTTGGCACTTATGGCCAAAATTGATTAATACTAATATACAAATATAATCTCTGGCAACATCCTGAAGTCACACAAATGATTTTTCTTCAGCAGGGAATAAACTGAAAGAAGAGACTCAATAGAGAACTACCCCAATAGAGAACTGCTTTTCCATGTCTCAGGATATTTAAGTACCATGTCTCAGGCAGTCTTAATTTTTTAATTTTTTAACTAAAAATGATATACCACACAAAATAAACAGTAGCAAAATAACCCTTTTTAAACTTTGGAAAATAGCTTTATGATTTGTTAGTCTGTTTCTGTAAGATAATAAACAGGATAAATGTCTGAAAAGTAGCTTTAAAATACAATTTCACTAGAATGCATGCAGTTCTTTTGGAAATGCAACAAGCAATGTTTTTTTTTTTAAGTCTTATACAATGCCTTAATCAGGACATTTTCTCCTTTTTTACAAGAAGGAAAAAGTAGCATTAATAATTTAGTATTTAGAGTGAAGTACATTAAAAAGGATACAGTTAACGTTATAGTCCAATATCCAAAGCCCCTGAAAATCAGGAGAGAATTTAAGCAAAACCATCTTTGCCTTTGTCTACTTTCAGTATAACTAAGAAAAGTGCCCACAATGGCCCCCATACCCTCTTTTATCAACGTCTTGACTTAAATCCTTTTTCTTTCCAGATTTTCAGAAAGTGCATTCAAAGTTTGCAGAGCTTTTTCTGTCCATTAGATTTGCTTTTTCTAGGGACTCAACACCCCCCCACCCCCAAGGTGGCATCTGGCTTTCAGTTGAATATCTAATCACCCTCCCCATTTCCATTCAGATGGATAAATGTTCCCTATTTTCATGCAACAGTCTGGCCATTAAAAATGGGGTTATCTTTTGATTGGCATGAGGTGATCATAATTTTTGCTTTTATGTATACATTCTTTTTATTTCTAGCTGAGTATTCTCTTAAACAGCAAGTATGTTGTTCATGGTATCAAAAGCTCCAACTATAAATTCACAAGATTCAGTGCAAGAAAACTAGTATATATCATTTCAATGTTGCTTGGAGTTTTTTTTAACTTTTTCTTTAGCAGCACATTAAATAACGAAAATTATTTGGTCCAGAAATTATTTTCTTGCATTACTAATTCTTTCAAGTTTTTAATCTGTTCATTGTGGGTTTTTTTTAAACAATTCCCAACTTAGGTTTCTTAGGAGACTTGAGCACAGTAAGAAATAGCTGCTGATTTTCTGTAAATTAATTCATCTTCACAGAGTATTTTAAATGAGATTAAAATAATTGGTTTCAAATAGGCATCAACTTCAGGCTTTTATTGTGAAACAAATGATAACATAAAATTTATACTGTATATATTATGGAGAGAAGTCAATGACCTGAGTGCCTTGCTCATAATCTTTATGTACTTATCACACACAAGGTGAAGAATTATGCTTTCAGTTCTGCAAGGGCAGGAAAAACATAATCCAGAGAGGTCAGTAAGAATTTCGCCATCACTGAGATCTTGCTCTGTAGGCAACAGGCAATAGAAATATTTAACATTAAAGTTTCTCCTTTTTCCTTTTGGAACAGGAAAGCCAGTCGGATCATTTCCTACGGTTGTTATCACACCTTGCCATTATACATCACGCTAATTAGCATGCCTTGGTAGCACATGAGCTGCGCTGCCTGAGCGTGCAGCACTGCTGCCAGATGTGAGCACCGCTGCCAGATGTGAGCACAGGCCTGGGTGCAGCAGCACGTGGGCGAGTGAGGAGGCTGCAGTCATGCAGTCACCGTCATCTCACGCCAGTTGCACAGTGTGACACGGGCTACTGCCTTCTCCATACTCACACTCCAGTTTTTTCTCTGTGACATTGAGAAGTACAAGTAAAGCAGTGTAAGTAAAACTGTATGCATTGTGTAGTAGCCATGCTTTATCTTATGGAGGTTCTTATTGCCATATTTCTTGTTCTTGTAATAGAAGTGGACATTAGGCAAATTATACTTCTGCCTTTGACCCTTCCTGGTGCTGTTCTCCCTTAATATAGCTGTACCCATGTTGGTATTTATTTCCTCAGACATGACTGAAAATGGAAAAAACCACCTCTGAAGTCACTAAATTATGTAATTCAAGGAAAAGAAAGAGCCACAGTTATTACAAATGAAGTCCCGAACCAGGCGTAAAGAGGATAAAGTCTACTTGTGTTTTCAGGCATAAGACATCCAGTAAGTTCCAAGGGTTAGGAAGCCACATTTTAGTTCTATGTCATTGCTATGGTAGTTGCCTAGATATAAAGAAGCACCTGGCAACAACCACTGTCTTCAGCAGGGTGTGCTATCAGAAGGTGCTGTGGTCTCTAGGAAGGACTGAGGTCTCTAGGAAGGACTGAAAACTGTTAAAGCATCTGTGCTGTAGGCAAACCGAGTATAACCGTGGTATTAGGTCCAGATAAGATTTAACAGTAGCACTTTACTGCAGTTTAGGCTTTCAATTCCACTCTGTGATCCTGAATAGAAAAGAGAGTTATTCCATTAGTTGGAAATTGGACTCTTTCTTTGGAGCCACAACCTGGTAGCAACTGGAAATAAGAACTTGAACATTTGTGTGTGGCAAATGCAAGTAAATGAAAAAGTTTGGAGCTAGGTGCCAAGTGCCTTCTGAGAAGGGTACCAGTGGTGAATGGGCACAAGGTGGAGAGGTCTGACAAATAGAGTAGTGAGGGGGAAATGGAGAAACACAGAGATGCAAGAGTGGAGAAATATAAAAAGGCTTTTTAAAAATAAAGAATATAATATTTCTGAGATTGGATAAATAACCTAATATATTTTTTAAATGCTCATTTAATCAATTTGTGGATTTACAAACCAGAAACATCATCCCCAGCTGTCTGAAAATACAAATGGTTCTATTTTGAAATCCTATGAATTATAAACAGATAAAGACAATCCACATATTACTAGGTAAAGCTATAGTTTATATAGTGTTTTTTTATACATTAGCAGGTTGCAGTATTTTAGAATGAAGACTTTTCTGTATCAGGTGAGAAATCCTTTTAAATGGGTACAGACTAAATTGCATTAAAGCAACACAGTCCTATGACGAAGCCTTGAGTGAAACTGCACTGCTGGTATTCCACTCCCAGTGAGCTTCTGCTGGAATTTTGTCTGACATGAAGTGCTTTCACATCTTGTGCTCTTAAACTAACAACTGAGGAAAATCCGAAAAGTCTGTGATTCATGAATTGGTATATAGGGTCTAACGCATGAACTATTTTTCTGGAAATGCAGGAAATCGGAGCTCTGAAGCTGAAGTATCCATTGAAAACGAGAAAGGAATAAGTAGAAACACCACTCATTAAATATTTTTTATTAAAGAAATGGCTCATTATCCTCTAGTGTAACTCACGAAGGCATCATCAATCAGCTATGCAATCTGCAATTATATCGCATTTCTCTGCCAACATGGGTGCAAAAAGTCCATTGCTAGAATTTGATTAACTCTGACTCAAGGGATTGCTAAAGGATATTGGACTTTGCAGTCATGATTTTTGAAAATGATTAATTTGCATGCTTTAGTATGTTGTTTTTCTGATGGGGATATTTGCAAGACAACTGCAGAAATAGCAAGGTACCCACCCTTGGCAAGTCAGCCCCTTTTAAACCAGTTCAATGCCTTCCTTCTCCAATGTCCAACATTAAAACCATTGCAGAACAGTTCAGAAATCCTGCAGCAGATTAAACAAAATGGTATGTCACTTTCTGCCAAGAAGTGACATTTTGCTTCTAGCTATGGGCATTTACTTCACACACATACATATTTAATCCTGTTTAAAAGCACGGTGTATTGAGTAAAAAAATGAAAATTCTTTTTTCTCTCCTTACTAGTTATATTTCAATTACATTTTCTTCTGTTTACTTGGTTCACTGACTGCAAATGAGAACATGTATCTACCTATTTTTTTTGGGGGGTATTCTTACTACTATCACCAAAGTTTGGAAGATCTTCCTTTTACTCAGTAATTTTATTGAAATACAGAATTAAATCAAGATCTTTTCAATATTACATGCTACTGTCTTTCCAAAATGTTTCTTCCACTATTCTCTCACATCCCATTCCCTCACGCATCTCCTCTAAATTCCTCTCCCTCCCTCCCCAACCCATGCCCCCAAGGAAGACTTTCACATTTCTATTTCAATATCTGATGACAAGAAGAAAAGCAGTATACAATGTAAAGATAGAACAGTAATTGATATAAATGGGAAATGACAGTAATGGGCTCTGCTTAGGCCATGGCTGGAAATGTCTGTGTAATGAAAAATCCTCCGTACTTAGTATTTTTTGTCCCTCTAGTAATATTAGCTAAGATGATGTTTTAATAGATTCTTGAACTAAAATCCTATTTCTGGTGTGAAGTCAAAATCTACCAATACACAGATTTTTTTTCATCTTTGCAGCATTTCTAGAGTGGGATTTCTTTTTCCAAAAATATGGAAGAATAAGAAATACTGGAAACCTTCATTGTAATTAGTCCATTTCAATAAGTGATAAATGGTTTCATTATTATTCATTTCTGGCCTCTCAAGATATTTCAGAAGTTTTATTCAAAATCAGAATATTTTTTCATGAATAAGAGTTCATGTGTATGTGTGACTGCAATATAGAAAACTTACAATTACCTTTCCTTTCCTGAATCAAGCACTGTGACTGTAATATGAAAAGAAAGATGATGCAACATTAATTGCTTCTGTGGCAAGAAGAAAGAGTTCTGGCAAGGTGTGAAAATAATGCAGTGTTGCCTTTTGCTTTACATACTGTTAGGACTGAATATTGTATTTTAAAATGTTCTAGTTGTTTGGTATACTGCTAGACAACTAGGCCAAAATAACAGAAGCTTCTGCTATGTGACTAAGATTTGAGAGACAAGGAAAGTCATGTCACTGAAGGAGATTAAAGGAAGGCACTGAGAATTCCTTAAAGGTCAAGCTGATAGTTTGTTCAAGTCATGTAGACAGATGAGCAAATTGGACAGACTCACCAAGTGTGTTTGTTTAGATAGATGAGCAGATTGTATGCACTTAGCAAGCATGCAATCTAACCATTCAGCCTATTAACACTTAACCTATCAAACCGGTTCTTGGGTCACAAGCAGGAGTCAAGTCAGGGAGATCAAAAGCATAACAAAAGAGGGTCAACCAGTGAACACCTGAGGAAGTGTTTTCTTCACCTCTTGACCACCAGAGGACCCCCGAAGCCCACCAGAAAGAACTACTGCACATGCGGCAGAAACTTTGACATATATAAATGAGTTCTTAGAAATCTAATATTTATGTAGATTGGCTCTTGGAAATTATATTGAATATGCATGACTTTGCAACATAAATTCTCTGTTATCTCACTAATCCACTGCAGCACTTGTGACGGGGCGATCCCCAGTGCTGCCCAGTGCTGCAATACGGGATACCTCCTGGACAGTTACTGGATTCTGACTGGTGAGTGAGTATATTACCACCTTTCATCACCCAATGAACAAAACTCCACCACTGGAAATCACCACAAATGAGAACAAGAAGAACTGAATAAGGGAAAGGTAAAATTCCCAAGAGTCCTCTGGGTGACTTGCAAAAGCCTGTCTCTCCCCCTCTCTGGCTCTAGGTCTTTCTGCTGCTGAGACCACCCAGGCCAGTTTGGAAGAAGCGGCTGTGTTGCACAGCAGCTGGGGCAAGGCTCTGTCTGACCTGCATGTACTGGTCTAACCACAGCTTCCTGGTTGCCTCCCTGGAAGACTCTTAGTGATACGTTACTCCATGCAGAAGAAAGGGCTAGCTTCTGCACAGGTGGAGTTTTATTAACATTTAGAAATAAGAAAAAATATTGGTCAAGTAATAACAGGCTAAAGGCATTTGTATATTTGAAAGTCATTGTAAGAGGCATTCCTCAGGCTATGCTTCAAAAGTTCAGGTTGCTTTTGAATAGCTGGTATTGAGGCTTTCAGATACCAACAGTTTGGTCAAATTTCAGCAACTCTTCATGAAACTGTTGACAAAGCCCATGTTTCCCCAAAATGAGATGATCTGTTGTCTTGCCCAAGTTGAATTCCTGCTTACAAATTTCAAGTAAAACTAAGACTTTTAAAGCGCTCTAAAATGACAAAATTATTTTCTATTTTTAGATATCCAGAACAGTTTTCAGTGTTCTTGATTTCCAAAAAGAGCCTACAGAAGAAACTCAACCTGAGAAATTTCAGACCAAGTACCTGAAGCCTGGTGGTCACAGAATCACAGTCTGGTTTGGGTTGGAAGGGATCTCCAAGACTGTTTAGTTCTAACCTCCCTGCCATGGGCAGGGACACCCTCCACTAGCCCAGGTTGCCCAAAGCCCCATCCAACCTGGCCTTGAACACTGCCAGGAAGGGGGCGTCCACAGCTTCTCTGGGCAGCCTGTGCCAGGGCCTCAGCTCCCTCACAGGGAAGAATTCCCTCCTAATGTCTTATCTAAATCTCCCCTCCTTCACCTTAAACCCATTACATTTTGTCCTATTACTCCATGCCCTTACAAACAGCCCCTCTCCAGCTTTCGCCCTCTAAAAAGTCCTTCTCTAGTGATACAATAAGCAACTGTAGACCAGCATCCTGTAAGGAATAGAATCTGGTAACAAGAAATTATAGATGCTGTATGTGTGCTGGCTGCTAAGGAAAAAAAGCCTCATTCACTAGTTAGTTGTATGGAAGGGTTTGCTACATTCCACATGACTTAAACTTTATTGTTCCAGCTCAAAGAACCTAAAATGAGGGTAAGGAAGGCCCACTGTTGGAAAGTATGAGTAGGAAAACCACCAGCCTGTAAATGAAGCTCTGAAACTATGTTTCTCTGTGGTTTGAAAAGAAAAAGCCATTTTTAAAACATGTGACCACATTCACAGAATCAGAGAGCGGGTGAGGAGGGAAGGGACCACTGGAAGTCAGCTGATCCAATCCCCTCCCTCACACAAGCAGGGCCACCAGATCTAGTTATCCAGGGCCACATCCAGATGGACTTAGAATACTGGCAAGGATGAAAACTCCATAGTCTCTCTGGGCAGGGTGAGCCACTGCTCAGAAAAAAGTGATTCCTGATGTTCAGAAGAAATCTCCTGTGTTTTAGTTCATGCCAATTGCCTCTGGTCCTGTCACTGGGCAGGCTGACAAAAGTCCGGCTCCATCTTCCCTGCACCCTCCCTTCAGGTATTTATATACATCAATAAGATTCCCCTCTGAGTCTCCTCCAGGCTAAACAGCCCAAGCACTCCCAGTCTTTCCTCATAAGAGAGATGCTCCACTCCACACTGAGTCATCTTTGTGGTCTTTTGCTGGACTCTCCAGTAGCTCCATGTCTCTCTTTTACTGGAGAGCCCAGAACTGGACACAGTGCTTTAGAAGTGGCCCCACCAGTCTGAGTAGCGAGGAAAGATCACCTTCCTTGACCTAATGGAAACACTTCTAATGTGGCCCAGGATACCATTTGTCTTCTTTGTGGCAAAGGCACATTGTTGGCTCATGTTCAACACGGTGCCATCCACAATCCTCAGAGCCTTTTCTGCCAAGCTGCTTTACAGCTGGCAGGCCCCCAGCATAGACTGGTGCCTGGGGCTCTTCTTCCACAGGTGCATGACTTTGCAGTTTGCATTGTTGAAATTCACAGGGTTCCTGTCAGCCCATTTCTCCAGCCTACTGATGGTCCCTCTGGATGTTTTGAACCATCAGCAAATAAAAATGGGCACAATAGAGTTTTGGACGCTTTACAGTAAATGAAGCAAGGTAAGTTCACTGTACCTTGCTCAGAGGTGAGTGTTGGTTTAAGTACTCATCAATTTGATGAGTATACAGTGGATAAAGCTGGAAGGACTCCTAGGAATGTGGTTTGCTCCTGGCTGTTTTTACTCCCAAGTAGTCCATTTTATCTTAAAACAAAAGTTAAGCAGTATCAGGGCTTCAAATATGACATGTTTGTTGTGGTTCCTCTCATTGCCACCCACAGTTTACCCATCTGTCCAGTTTCAACAACTGTAATCTCCCATGTGTGTACATTTGTTTCACTCTTTGGAGGAAATGAGCTGAGAGGAGCTTTGATCCTCTCTCATGCTTACTACGGATTTCAGGGCTTATTTGAGAGATGTATTTTATAGTCATATAGATATATGCATTATCAGATACCTCTGATGCTGCAGGCAATCCAATCAATCAATGAATCAAAAAGTCTTTTGAAAAAGCATGCCACTTTGTACTGCTGTATGGTATGGAACTGCAGTTTTTAAAGAGTAGTTGAGTAGATCTGTCCACAAATACTTACTTGAAGAAGGTACTTCAACATTTCCTCATTAGAAGGCAAACCGATGGCTATACAATGAATGTAGACAGGTTGAATGGCAGAGATGGCATGAATTGGGTAACTAAATGCCAGACATGTCACCTGCTTATGCAGTGGATTTGATACTTTGTCACTGGCTGTCCTTCAGCCTTCCAGAAAGACATCCAGAGATAATATTACAAACATACAGGTAAGAATCAAACTGGGGAAGAAGGCATTCCATGGGGTTACTTTGCCAGTACTATACTAGAGGTCAGATCAACTAATAGGTCTCCTTTCAGCTCACAGAAGTCAAAACACAAAAAACCCCTGGTGTTCCAGTATTGACTTCACACACAGGATATAGTTTCTGTCTCTGACCCTTCAATTGCTGTAATAAAACAAGGAACCACAAAACAAGCATTAAAATGCTTGTGTATAATCAACATTGATGGGCTGAAAAATGTCAGAAGGAGCATAAAGATAATAAAATGTGAGCATATAAACATTTTTCGTGAATTTATGTTTTAAGAAAACCCTTTGTAATACCTTGATCTTCAATCCTCTCTATGACTCTTAAACCCAGACTGATGTCCTTGACAAATGAACAGAAGATATGTATGAGTTAATGTTTCAGGTAAATGTCTCTGTTACAGCAAGTGCCTTTGTTATTTTATGTATGACAGAACATACAGGTAGTTATTGGACCTTCAGCCTGCTATACAGTCGTCCCTGCTTACGCAGCAGTTCAACATAAATGAAGCTGTGCTAACTTACCACAATCTAACCCTGATTGTCCAGGATAGATTGGAGTTTTAGGGAAGATTTTTGATTCCTAGCTACATCGAGTTCATAAACAGAATCTGACCCAATACAGAAATGCAGACAACTTTAGCTGAATGACTTAAATGATGAAAACAAATGCATACACTGCTCACAAACTCAAGGGATTTCAAATCAAAGTGGAGCCTGCAGCAGTGGCACTCTTCCACTGTCCTGAACGGAAAAAAGCTTCAGTTTTTACTTCAGGCATGTATTAGCAAACAGCCCCACACTGTGGACACAGCACATACTAGTAAAATAACATGTAAATGTACTAATTTCCTGACTTGAGCTATCTCTCATCTCACCCAGCTCTGTCAGGGTATACTGAAAATTTTTAGGTTGTGATTAATGTATCACTTATTTTCATATTACATTTATCTAGAATATTGTGAAGAGGAAGAACCTTTCAAAAAGACAGCTGGTAGATTTGGACTCTATTTATTTAATTGTTTGTTTGTTTGTTAGCAGGGGAAAAAACCCAACTGCATAAATTCTGAAAGCTGCTGAGTGGCATGCCCACTTCAGGGAATAGAACTTGGTAGTGCTCGTAGCAGGACTAGTGGATATCTCACACTTGGCAATCAAAACACTATGCTGGGGTGTAATAGTGATCTCCCTGAGACTTGATGAATGTGAATGAAACACTTATTTTCTGAAAATAGTTTTCAGAATTTTGCAAGGATTCAGTAGACTTGCACACACTGTTCTTCACAGGACGCTCTGGAATCTTTCTTCCCCTTTTAGGAAGCTTCTCCTGATCTGACCCTGGATCTATCATCTCCTTCTTTTCACTCCATTTTAAGATGGGGAAAAAACGTCTTTCTAGACATTTCTGCCAACACCCCTTTTATCTGGCTGTGGAGTGGAGCTGCTCTGGGCAAAGGGAACATCCTTGGTAGCCACCCACTGTGCAGCACTGCATCTAGAGCTGAAAAGGAAGGTTGTTTCCCAATCTGCAAGCAAAACCCGTATGTTCAGGCATGAAGAAACGCATACTCCACCTAATCCCATGAGCTTCCTCTCTCCTGCGTGGCCTATTAGAAGCTATTCTAGTCCTCTTTATTGGACTCCAGCTATTAAGTGAATGCCTTCAAACTTTAGACCCTTCATGTAAAGTTACTGTAGCAAAGCTGGGGAAAAACTGAACATGCACTAACTATTGTTCCCAGTGACTCATAGTATCATTTCCCAGAGTGACTATACTGGGGAGGCTCCAAGGCTCCTACCTTCAGAGCAGATGGTAGAAAATTTTTCATTTAGCAGTTATTATTCTATGACACCAGCCATCAAGATGACAGTTTACAGAATGATATAGAGACAAGATCCCTGTCAGAAAGCTCTCACATTTTGTGAGAAAATAGTTAAAAAACTATTTTGTTTAAAACTATTTTTAGTTAAAAAACTCCTCCCCTCAAATACATAAAAGTTACTTTTATTTTAAAATAGAGTCCCATGCAATAATAATGTAACATCATCATCTATATCATCACCAAAATTAAATGCCTATTCACTTCCAAACATTTGTTTTCCAAAGCAGATGCTATGGGAAATAAAAAGAATAAAGTCTGACTCAGGCTTTAGATAAACAACTGAAGTATATATCTCACAAACTGGCGTCCAACCACTCTGTACTGTAGCACAGATGGCTGTGCTGCATTTCATGTTGGTGTAAGTGGTTGGAAAGGAGTCTGGCCAGGGTGGTGCAAAAATCTCCTGCACTATGGATCTGCTGAGGAAGCAGAGAAGGAATTTATTAGCTAACTTCCTTTGGTTCCCTGGAGAGCCAACTTGTTTCTCAGGAAATAACTTTACGAAACAGGTACCTGGCAAACTTGCCAAAGAGTAGCAATTTCTCCCTAGACTTGTATTTTAGATAGCTTAAAGGCAATCGTGCCACTGGAGGTGTCTCTCAATACAACCTGTACAGCAGATGCTCTGTTTTCAAGGGAATAATTAGCTCCTTGGCCAGAAAGCACAGAGAAAACTGTACTCATATGCAAGTGCATAAAATGGGTAAAAATCCCTTCCTTGTCTTCTTAGCTTGAATTACTGAAATTAAAGAGATGAAATTACAAAATATGAATTAAAATGTGCAATAGCACATAGCAAATAACTTGTTGCATGGGGGTCCTTATTTCCTAAACCATACAATCATCACTTAGATGTATATTTAATTCTGACATCTAATTTTTGCATAGTGCCACATGACCTATTTTTGGCAGGGTTTTTTTGTTTTTATGAATTAATAAAAAGTTAACAGAAACTAGCAACACAAAGTTGCTTGCTTTGTGCATTAATATTTATAAGGCTGACGTGATGTGTGCTTTGAAATTAGCTTGGGATTATTATTTTTTTTTAAGTGACTGTAAATCATGTATTTTAATTGCAACATGAAGAGAAATAGTCTTGAGAATAGGCCTTAAATGGTTAGGCTAAACAGGAATTACAGTTTGGAAACGTACTTTAAAATCAATAGAGGCATCTAGTGGAGACGTTTGAGGACTGCAGCTGCCAGAGAATGCATCGATGCACAGCTGATTCTCTCGCACTGCTTCTTCCCGGATTGAATGTCACGAATTGAATGACAAATGCCAACCTGTTTAAGTTTTACTTAAGAAGAGGCAAATCTTAAATGTAATAGTGCATAGGTACTGTGAAGCAAATATGATTTAGGAGGCTTAGACATATTTTTCAGAAGTGATCTAAGCAAGCTGGGCCACAGAAGCCTCTATATTCACAACGCTTACAGTGCCATTTCTTTAAGACACATGCCTGGCGGCAGTGCAATCCATAGTGCTTAACTATGTAACAGACTAGATTCCGTATAAAACATGGTTGAATTAGGCATGTAGAAAAGTGATCTTTCCATCAGCTGCCTGAGTGAGCAGCCACTCAAAGTGGCCCATAGGAAACACTGTGGGTAGGTACAAGCATTCTACGCAGAATCCTGCCGCAGTATGGATAGGTATGTTTTCCAAGCAAGATCCACAGCCTCAAACTCTCTCTGACTTAAGTTTTTCTTTTAAAAGCTGACCGGTTGAAGTAGGGAGTGTCAGTCTCCCTTCCAAATACAATAAAATAAATATCCCTTCCCCTCGGTCTTATCCAATACCTCAATACTTAGAGGACTCCCCGAGGACAGAAGAAAGGAAGATCAATTTCCTTCTCTGCCTGACAGCACGCCTGAACATTTTTTATTTGCTATTATATGGTCATGGGAAGGGGAAGACAACCTAGAAGAAATGCAGAAGCGGGCTCTTAAACCCAGTTAGAACCCCACACTACAGCCAGACCACAAAGTATACAGAAAATATGGAGTTCCAGGACTTTGTGACACACTTGTCTTTTTAATTTTCCCTTCCCCTTAGGCTGCAAGGCGAAACACCACAGAAGCATCTACACCAACTCGTTCAGAACACATTATATAAGTGTTTGTAGGCTCCCTGCTTGAGCTTAATACGTGGTGCTGGTTAGGCAAAAAGCCCAAGACACCCAAGATGGCTGTGTGCTTCTCTGCGGTAGTGACAGGGTCTTGGGATAGCTAAATCACTTGTCAAAAATACTGTACTGCCTGGCAAAGGTATCTTTTGTTAGCTGGGCTGTATATGTCTAGAAAAACACAAACTTTTATTGTCCAAGGTATGCAGGTGAGTGAAGTGGCCAGGTGACTTCATGCAGTTTATCCCCTGACTAGTCACGTAACTGCCACGGCATTTTCAAAACGCAGTTTCTGAGCATGCTTCAACCCTTATTCTTGTATCCTTACAGAAAAATACTAGGTTTAAATAGGGTGTGGATCTTCCCAACGGGTTTCAATCCCCAGGAAAACTTTACTTTAAAATATCAGGCTCATTTTTGATTATCCCTCTCCTTGAGCGTAGGAATCAATCACAAAGCCTATCCTCGCATCTTTAAACCACAATTTTATTACTTCCTCTGCTGACCACACTATCATTTATTTCCTCCTCAATTTTCCTTCACTTGCCATGACAGATTTCTTCCTCGAAGTGCACTGCAGGCTTGGATTTCTCCTTATTACTTTTTCCTTTCCGCAGTGCCGAACTTGATTAACGAGGGTGGGCTGCGACCCAGGCTTTCAACTCCAGGGTGGGACCGCTGCCTTCTCGTTGGAGTTTTTATGGAGTTTTCTGCTCCTAGGCCTCCCCGGCTCAGCAGGCCATTCACCGGCGCCGCCAGCTCCCCAGCCCAGGGTCCCTGCGAGCAGAGGGAGAAGCAGGACCCGAGGGGCCTCGCTAGCGGCGGTTTCAGTGGCGCTGGGGTCGCTGGCGCCTGATGGCACCGTAGGCGGCTCCCCCCTTCCTTCTAAAAACCACCAGACAGCATTCCGCCCCCTCGGCTCCTTCTCCAGGCGTGACGCCGCACTCGGGGCTGACTGGCTCCCGGCGGCGGCCTCGTGGTACCGCCCAGGCCGGCGCCCGCGGCGGCGACGCGGCCCGCGGCAGCCGCCCCGCCCCGCTCACCTGCCCAGACCGGCTCCGCCCCGCAGCCTCACAGAACGGCCCCCACTTCGGGGGTAGCTGATCGCACCCGGCCTCTTCCGGGTGCGTCCCTTCCCCCGGGGGGCGTTGACCTGCTCCCCCCGCCTCAGCCGCCGCCGCGGGGAGGGGGGTTATTCGTCTCTCCGTAGCCGGCTCCGCTTCGCAAACTGTTGGAGGCGTTTTGGCCCGCGTCGGCCCCCCTCTTCGAGGTGCTGTCGCGTTGCCATGGCATCTTCCGCTCAGACGGGGAAGGCGGCGTGGCCTGGCAGGGCCTGAGCGGAGCCCGCGGGGCCGCGGCCTGGCCGGACGCTGACCCTGCCCTGGCCGCCGGGGACCGCAGAGGGCTGCGCGGGCCCGCTGGCCGAAGCCCCGCTTCCTCCTTCCCCGCCGCCGCCTTCCCCTTGCCCCGCCGTTGCTTTCCTCGACCCCGAGGTTCCGGCGGCGGCGGGAGGCGGTGGCGGGCGCCGGCTGGAACAGGCGGCGGGGAAGATGGCGGGGAACGGCGGGGCCTTCGCTGGCGCCGGGAGCGGGGAGATCATCCAGCTCAACGTGGGCGGCACCAGGTGAGCCACGGTGCGGGGGTAGTGTGCGGGAGGGCGGGCGGAGTGGGACAGGCCTCAGGCCCTGCCGGTGGGCAGCTGCGGTCCCGCGGGGCTGCGGGCGGTGATGGCGGTGTACTGGCGGGCATCGGAGCGAGGGGGATCGCCGAGGGGGGCCGCGGGGAGCCGAAGGGAGGCGTTGCCCGGGCGCGCCGGGTGGTAGGCTGGGCCGGCAGCAGCTCCGTACCGGGAGCGCGACCGTGCCGGCTCGCCTGGGACCTGTCCGCCGGGGTTCCGGGGTCTGGACGTGGTGCTGCCTGAATGAAATTTGGGAGAGCCTGAATAAAGCTTCACCCAGCACGCTGCAGGGGTACCTGGCGGCACGGGAAGTGTTGGCAGCCTGCGTGGTATCTGCCTGCAGCAGCTGGGCTTTCTATATGCCTGCTCCAGTAATGTGTCTGGCAGACTTTCTGGGTTTCCTGCTTCTTTGGAGGTAAGGGCCCGAGAGCCTTGATTTGCCACCAGATCCATAAGCTTCTAGCGATCTGCTGATCTGGCAGCCTCAGAGAATCACAGAATCACAGAATTGGAGGGGTTGGAAGGGACCTCAAGAGATCATCGGGTCCAACCCCCCTTAGAGACTAAGGTATTAAAAAGCTTGAGATGATACTGCTGCTATCAGCCAGAGTAAGGGGTTGTGTTGCATTTAGAAGTGTGGAATATGGCATCTGTAGACGTTTTGGCAGGCTGGCTGAGCTAGATCCTGACCACAGCTGCCCCACAGTTCTCTGTGATGAATAGTGCAAATGTTCCTGTCAAAATGCTCAGGCATGAAATCATTCACATTGCTGTAGCTCGTGGAAACTCAAGTAATGTGTCTTCCCGAGTCTGCACACAGTGTGGAGCCAGCTATAAGGAACTGCTACTACAATTTTAAGGTTTTTCTTGCATTACCCAGAAGATGAACTTGTTCTTCTAACAGAGTTGTATGTTGCAGCCTTTCTAAAGGAGGCCATAAAAAATGATGGAGAATTCCTTTGTTACAATAAGACATTTAGGTGTCTTCAAACATCTGTTCAAGGATCCTCAGTGTCTTCATGGTCTCATCAGGCTTCTTTATTGCTTCAGAATTAATTTAGTATTCATCATTCAGGCTTGTAGAAAGTGAAACTTACCGGTGGTTCTAGTACTTTTCATCAGTCTGTCTACCTGTAGACGCCTTCCTGAGAAACCATAAATCCTCTTGTTTTCTGGGTTTTGTTTGTTTTGCTTTTCTTTGTGGCTTTTTTTTTTTTTTCACAAAACCAACTGAAATTTCTAAAGTATTTACAGTACCAGACAGTAAAAGTCTGTAGCTCCTGTCAAAAAGACTGACATGTGATATTGCATTTACCCCTATAGTTACAAGTAGTATCAGGCTTAATCTTTGACAAAATTCATGTACCTCATTGTTTTCTATTATGCAGATGATAGTTTAATGAATCCTACCATACTCTTAAAGTTCAGAAGGCTAGTGGTCTGTATTGCTGATGATAAAAGCTGTGCAATACTGCAAATGTACTTTGAAGTCACTTTCCATCTAAATAGCAAAGTCCTTAGATTCTCTATTTCTTTTTTTTGTGTGTAAAAGACTTTGTGCATGTTTGTGCTTATAACGCTGATGCTGTGGATTTTCTGTTAAGAACAGATCTGTCATTGTTATGCCTGCAGTCAACAATCCGTGTTCTATGGGGGGTGACAGTTCCATATAGCCTTTGTGTTTCTGCCTCTTAGGGGTATAAAATAATGCTTTTGTTTACATCTTCTCTGAAACTGGAAAATATAAGCAGTGAAAAATAGATATGATTAAGGGTGGGTTTTTTTTCCAAAATATTTTGTAATGTATTCCTGTACTTCAGTACAGCTTGTCATGGAATTTTACTTTTGCAATTCCTTTTTTTGGTTCTCACTAATGAAGAGGGCACCAGAGGTTTCTTAAGTCACTTTGCTAGAAAGAGGCTGTGTTCAGGCTGAGAGCTGATGTGGAGCATGAACTCATTGTCCAAGCTGGCAGTCCAGTTGTCTTCTTTCACGTTAAATCAAAACCAGAAGTATGAAAGAGATCATAGTTATTAATTATATAAAATACTGTCTGGCATCATATAAAACTTTAGTTTGTATTATTTCATAATAGTACTCTGGGTAAATACTTTCTTTTAACTGTTACTGTTGTGCTGATTCCCCCCCCACCCCACCCCCGGCCCAAGATTCCCAAGTAGGCAAATGGCAAATAGTTAAATTTACTGTAAAATATTAGCTTGGGCTTCATAGCACTCTTTTGTAGCACTTTTTGAGTCTTAAGAGTAACCTGCAGTTAATGACAACTGTAGCATGCTGTTGATAAACTTGTATTTTAACGGCTGCCTTATTTGTGAGGAGGATGTTGGGGTTTTGGGTTTGTTGGTTGGGTTTTTTTAAGCATTAGTGTTAACAAAGTGTAAGAATATCAGTGTGGGACAGTGTGTTACAAACATGAAAAATTACACTTTTGGGGTCACTGCATGCTCCTGCTTCGTTCTTGAAGATAATCCTTGCAAAGAATCTACAACCTCTTTGATTTTGTGCATGTGTTTAAATTATCTCAAACTTTCCAAACACCTTTGATACCAGCTTTGTAGGGTAAATCTAAGTCTGATAAAGCAGACTTCCTTCCAATTCTATATCTAATTCTAAACTTGTAATTTTGGTTTCCTAGGTTCAGCACTTCAAGGCAAACACTGATGTGGATTCCAGACTCATTTTTTTCCAGGTATGTGAATTATATCACATCAAACGAAACCAAATTAACAGTCATTAAAATAATTGTATATGTTCTCAGTTCTTAATTTATGCCATAAGTAATGTTTTTATTCCTTAATGCCTTTACCCTATCTCAAGTGATGGGTCAGATTATTTTGAAATACGTTATCTAAAAGGCATCTCTTGAATGATGCTGTGGCAGCTTATATGTGCTGAAGACTTGTCACTGCTTAGATGGAGTGTTGTGGAAATAAGGGTCCAAGTCTGCAGGAAAGGGATGTGCTACTGACTTTTTTACCATATTGCCACTTGTGATTTCACTGACCATACAAGGTAGCATTGTCTTGTTTTTTTTTTTTTTAATTATTGCTGTACTTTGAGTTTACTAAAAGTTTTGAGGGCTTTAATTTGTGATACGGGAGCTGTTAATGAACATCCTTCTGCTGTTTTGTAGGTTGAACTGCTTATTGTTTGTACCCTAGAAATTTTGGGCTGTAGGTGCTGTACCTTTACCACCACAATTAATCTCAAGCACATGAGAGAAGACACAAAGGCTGGCTGTTTTGCTTCCTTACATTTAATTTTCGAACTTTAGACTTATTTCCCAATGAAAGCCTGGCAGCTGGCATAGACAGGCAGCATTACCTGCTCCTGTCTTGCTGAAGTGTTCAGATAAGTGGAGTGCCAGGGAAATGTTACCTTCTTTGAGGTATGGAAGGAAAGGCAATAGGAGGAAATCCCTTGCTGCTCCCCAGTCCCTCAACCCTGATCTAAGGAAGTTCTTCTGAAGGCATCTAGTGCTGGGAAATTTCAGAGGTAATTGTCACCCAGACTTGGATGGAATCTTGAAATAAAACAGGTGACATCAGTTAGTTTGCTTCATATCTGTAAAACAAAGTTCAGTGTTGTGTTTTCTACTGATCTGGAGCAAAAGCACTTTGATCTAATGGGAGAGAAACTTTTAAGTAAAATGGTGTGAAAACTCATCCACCCCACTCTTGCCCAGGAAGTCCTTGCAGAGTGGATTGTTCACTCCTCCTTCTTTTTACTTCAGCAGCTTTTACTGATTTAGTAGATTGTAACAGACTGTGCAGCCCTGTGGGTGCCTGAGAAAACTTTTCCATGCTTTCCAGCTAGACCTTGTGTTTGTTTTCTTTAGGAATCTGAAGGCCCTTATGACACAGCTCTTAGCCTTTCCTGGGTGTGCATGCACTACTCCTTTATTCAGAAGAGATATTCCACCCTTACCAGCATTCTGCCTTACCTAGGCGGCTTTCTTTGCTCAACTATACAGTTTCACCAAAATGCAATCTGCAAACTGACTGAGAGTGTTGTTACCTTGTCTTTGTGTTAGTGCTTTTCAGGGAGGGGGATCTAACAAAGATTTCTTGTATTTCAGTTTGCTGAGTGGGAGAATTTCAACACTAAAGGATGAAACTGGTGCTGTGAGTAATAAGTTTACTGATAAATTGCTAATGCTTTCAGTTAGGTTCTCTCCTAAAGACTATTCACTGTGGGTGCTAACGGGAGTTAGGCTGCTTGGCTCAGCTGTGTTTAAAAGCATGGGAAATAAATGGCCAAATGAAGTAATAACATTCACATTACTGGGCTTTTAAAACTCGTTTTGACTTTTCCCACTGTTTTCTCTGTCGCTGTTGTATTGCATAACCCCTAATAGTAATAGTCTCAGAAGCCAGCATTTAAAATGCTGACATCATCATCTTTGCTTTAGAAACCATGAGGGGGTAGTGGCCAATTGGACTTCACTGTCTGTTCTTGTTTTGTCACTTACTTCAGTAAGAGGAAAATGCTGGACTTTTTGAAAGAGTTTTTAAATGTCACTATGATTTGATGCAAAATACACTATCTTCTCTCTTACATCAAAGCTCAGTGGCAGAAGTGTTAGTGCTACTCAGCAGCAGAATGGCAGGGAGCAGTTAATTCGGTTATGTCAGTATTTCAAAGATCTTAGGACAGAATGAAGGTCTTGTAGATGTAACTACTTGAATGTCATGGCACCAGTCTGGTCTCCAAAATTTCATTAAAATCAGTGACATCTCTGGATTTCTTGGTTCTCATCTTCATTCCAAAATAAGCAAGACTGGAACAGTGCATATTTTTGAGCTCGTTCTGTGTTGTACAGACAAGGCAAAAACAGAAACTGTACTTTAATCCGAAAGAGCTGCTAATTGCTGTACAGCAGAGGGAGGAGTAGTTTTAATTACATGGTATTGCATATGTAGTTGAGCAGTCATGACATGGAAACATAGCTTTTGTTGGCAAACTTATATAGCAAAATGGTCATTGACTTTCTTAAATGCAAAGCTATAGCTGCAGCAGTGTTGTTGGGTGATACCAAGGCACACAAGCGCTTTGCTAAAAGCATGGAAGTATTTGTAATGGTAACTGACTTCATTAAAAAAAATTCTAAATTTAATTTTGATCCTATTGCTTTTACTGCATTCTAAACTCATGACAAAGTGAGAATACCCATTCACCTTTGTGGTGACTCTAGAACCTATAGACCACATTTAAGTGCCATCTGTTTGCAGCAGAATATATCTCTTAAGAATGTTGAATTAATATATGTTAGAAGAATAATGAAAGCAAAGGGGTGGCGCAGAAACTTTGGGTTATGTTAGTCTGTTGACTGCCTTATGTTCAACTCTTCTTTCCTGTGCTCAGCATAAAAAAACATTTTAGTTGATGGTTGCTCCATAATAATGCTAACAGCACAGCAATTTTCCTTTGCAGATATTTATTGATAGAGATCCAGCAGCATTTGCACCCATTTTAAATTTTCTTCGCACAAAGGAGTTAGACTTACGGTAAGAAGTTCTCATTATTTCAACTGAAAATTAATTTGATGAGATGCATTAAAAAACTTTATTGAAGATAGTTCAGTTTTACTTAGCTAGTTTGGTGTCTAGTTTCTTACTCAGCTCCCTGGTAGATTTAGGGCCACATCTACAATATACGTGTGTTGTGGTGGAGGCAGAGATGGTAGCATTCTGTTTTGCTAGTGGATTTAAATCACTGCTAGCAGTGCATTTCTTTATTGTTTCTGTATCCTTGTTTTAATGAAAGATAATTCATATTAAGATCACCTTGAAATCTCAGACATCAACATGTTGAATGCATTTGGTGGTAACTGCATGCAGGTAATTTGAAGTCCACATTGTGTAATATATGGTTATATAGAAGTATTTATATTCCAGGTATTGACTCGCTCTGGGTTTTTTGTTTTGTTTTGTTTTTTCTTTCTCTAGGGGAGTGAGTATCAACGTCCTTAGGCATGAAGCTGAATTCTATGGAATCACTCCTTTAGGTAATTTTTAAAACTTTTTTTTAAAATAATTTGACCTCACCTCGCTTTTATTACTATAATAATGATCCACTTAAAAGCCCTAGGCAGTCGTGATCCTCAAGGTTTTCAGAGTGATTCGGGAGGCTATTTGAAATGTTTTCTGGGAAGTGAGATCTATGGTCATATCTGGTTTTCCTCTGTAGTGAGAAGACTGCTGCTATGTGAAGAACTGGAACGCTCATCTTGTGGCAGCGTCCTTTTCCATGGCTACCTGCCTCCTCCAGGTAATTTCAGCTACGTGGTCTGATGTGGCTTGCAGTCTCTTGCTGCTTTAGTTTGTGGGGCAATTGGCTAAGCTGGTTACTCTAGCCATCAAACTGCCCAGAGAAAGATTTCCTTTAGAAAGATTTAAGATGAAGGATTAAATTGAACATCGTTCTGATGAAAAACCAGAATTTTTGTATGTATGCTGTATGGCATTTTTAGAGCACTAGGCAGCTGCACTGGCATATTAATACTGAGCAGGCTGTGTTTGGTAGAGTAGACAAGAGTAGAGATTCAAGTACATTTCAGTTACATGATATCAGCATGGAGTGCTTACTTCCTTCTGAAGGGGCAGTTACTTTAGGTGCCCTGTTTCTAGATGACACGTCAGCTCAAATGACCTTCCCTTCACAACTTGAATACTTGTTAGATTTTTACTCCTGTGTGGAGATAAGCACAGTTCATGTGTTAAGCTGAAGTCTAGGAGTTATCTAGGCAATTGTGGACAAATTTCTGAAGATGATTCCTTGAACTGTGAATATCAACATAGCAAAAATATTCTGTTTCTGTGTTACGATATTGCCTAATTCTGATAGCAGGTGAATTTGACTTTAGATCAAAATGCACAAGTATTTATGATTCGATGGTTTAATCTTTATTTTAAAAGTGAATGAATATATGTTATGTTGCTGAAGTTTGAGAAGTAGGACAAAACATGTCTCTTCTTTTATAGGCATTCCCAGCCGTAAAATAAATAATACTGCTGGGCCACCGGCTGATGTTAGAACTGGTCAGAACTGCTCTGAGAGTGAGATGCATGGAGCTGGTGTCCAACCTACACTTGCTGGTACTGGGGAAGGCACAGTCAGGCTAGGTGAGGAATGTCAGTTTTAAAACCAAAACAAATCATGAATATGACTGTCACTGGAAGTAAAAACTAAGTACTGTTTTTTTTATTTTGGTCTGTTATTCTTTGTTTGCCGGTTCTTAAATTGCTACTTTTACTTAAATGCTACTCCCTGTACAGTATTTAAAGCTAACTGCTGCACTGTTAAGATGTGAAGCTGAATGGCAAGTCAAAGTTGTTGGCTTTTTTAATACAGTCTTAGACAAATGTCTTTCACTGTACTAAAGCCTTGATAAGAAACAGACTGACTAGTCTCTCTTTGGACATTTGTTCAGGACCTCCTTCCTGCTCTTGCACCTCTTTCTTGCTCCTGATGCCTCTTTTGCCCTGCAAGAATCAAGTTTTTTGGGTAAAGGTAGTCTTCAGTTGTTTTACCCTAAATAAGATAGGCTTGAATTCTGCCATTTTTCTGCTTTTGACTTCATAAGCAAAATGGTGCTGTTAGAAGCATCATGTTTCTGCTATGATCATGGGGATTGTAGCAGTGTTAGGAAGATCTAGAGTATGTTGAAAGTTGGTGTCATATCCAGGTAATACAAAAATAATCATTGGATATGAATTCATGACTCTTCTTTGTGAGTTGCAGGTTTGGAAAAGGGCAGTCTTGGGGAAAATGGGAGAGATGTGGTCTTTAGGGATTAGTTCTGTAGCATATGTAGTCTGAGAGCTAGCTTAGGGGGGAGGTACAATAACCAGTGGATTTCCAGTACCATCCAGTCATTTCTGCCAAACCTAATTTAGTTACATACCAGATCAGGCATGCTCCCACTAGATAAGAAACAGAGGAGCTATAGGTATTCTGAGATACTGGAAATTTAACTCAACAGTCTGGAACAATAATGCAAGGTTGCATGAACTATTTGGAAAGAACTTTTACAGAAGAAAGCATTCTTTCTTATTGGATAACAATCCTCAAATATTTATCAGTTTGGCAGGCTTTAAAACTGGGGCATGTACGTGCCTCTGTTCTCATGAACACTTTGCTTTGTAGTGACTGAGATAAAATGTGTCAGAACTGTAATAGTTACAAGGATTGTCAGGAGTAATATCGTTATCTAGAATCAAGCTGAAAATGTTTCTTGAGAAACTTAATTATCAAGTTTCTGTTGCATATCCTAGCAGAGAGCTTGATCCTACTTTAGGTGCCTCTGCTCATGCTATAATACCCATCACTTGACTGACTTCAGCTTTGTTGTTGTTTTTAGGATTTCCTGTGGACCCGCGGAAAGTCTTAATAGTAGCTGGCCACCACAATTGGATAGTTGCTGCCTATGCCCATTTTGCTGTTTGCTACAGGTATGAATACAGTTGCTTGTCAGGTTACAGGGATCTTAAAAAAAAAAAAAAAGCACGATTATTTGTTATGAGCAAAGCAAGAAGCTTGTTTTATTCTGAAATGACAGTGGATTGCCTGTGTTCAGTCTGCTCCTATAAATATGAATTGCCACTTTTGCTTGTGCAAATTAACTGATGATAAGAACTCAAATTATTCTGCTTTGATGGCAATTCTTGATGCTGTTGTAAAATCAATTTAACTGCTTCAAAAGCCTGTTTTAAAGCAAGCTTCTAAAGGAAAGATTCATTTAAAAAGTTCTTCCTACTGTATAGGTTTGAAGACAGTCTGTGAAGCTTGGCTGTTAAAGAACTTGAAACAGTTCAGGGATTTTTGTTCTGCAAGGGATATACCTTGTATTAAACTTTAGGGAGGGTTTGGCTTAGAACTGTTAAGCTCTTGCTACTTCACCTGGATGGCAGAAAAATGTCTTTTAAGTGTCTTGTAAACAGACTGGCCATTTTTTAAGTTCAGGTGAAAATGAGTAACACTGTATTACTGCAGCTGTTTTTAGTTCACATCTGGTGGTCTTGATTTAATTGGTGACTGTCTTTTCAGTGAACAGTAATGTTTTAACAAGAGCTGTTGGCAAAAACAAATGCTGCTGTTGTAGTGTGGTTCAGAAATGGAAGGGAGAATAGAATATGATGCAAATAGCTTCTTTCCTTACTGCCAAGCTGAAGCCATAGTTTGATACTATATAAGCCACTAATTTACTTGCTTAAACTTTATAATTGAAGTCACATCTAACTCACCTCTTCTATTCACAGGTATTAATTTACACTAAATCTGGCTTTTCTTGCTCTACTTAATGTTCTTGTTTTCAACTGTGCTTAATGGTCTGACTGGAGAAAGGTGATGATTTGCAGTTGTCTTTGTGCTAATTCTACCGTCCCTAGAATTTTTTCTCTGAATGTTTTCCTGGGATGCTAGTTCACTGAAGTGAAAGATTCTGCCTTTTTCTTGCTTGGTGATCTCCTTAATGAGTCTTGTTACCATTGAACTTAAGTCATTAGTGTTACTTACGGTGAAGCATGTCAGACTTGAATGGTTGCTGAAAGAACACAGGTCAATACAGTGATTTAATGTGCTGCTTTTCTTGGTCTCAAGGTAGCAGTCTTGTCTTGATTTGAATTTTTTTTTTTTTCTTCTGGAACTTGAAGGTTTTTTTCTCTGCTGCATCTCAGTGCTTTTTTTTATTGCTTGGCAAGAGAAGTTGCCCACAGTGTCTTGAATATGTAGTGTTCAAGGAGTCAGCATACACTTAAAACTACTTCCCTCTACCCACAAATTTTAATAGGCTTTTCATATTCTGCTTTGCTGCAGTCAAGTGATGTGATTAAGATTTTTGTGAGAATTGTAAGGGCAATATCTGAACTTTCCCCAGAATCACTTCTCTTAAGTGGTGATTTGTAGTGGACTGGAAAATGAATCCCATGCAGTAAGAAATTAAATACATTCAGATGTTAAGTTTTGTGACTTTGTTACGCTGCTTGTAACAGGTATTATTTAAATACTTAAGATAATTATTTCAGTAAAAGCTACTAAAGATAGCAGGGTTTTTTCCCCTTTGAAGTATAGTAGAAGTCTTCAAAACTTGATAATAAAGCTTGTGAGACTGTCATAGTTGCTTTAAAGGCCTATTGATATTACAGTCCTGATCTTAAGTCACTTCACTACAATTCCTTCTGCATACTATATGGTTAGAGCACAGTGAGCTGTGGTGCTTCATGTCCAGACAGGATACAATGCTGAAGTGAAAGAATGGCAAGAATTACTATAGATAAGTTTTTGCTTTCCATGATAACATTTATATAATTTAACTGTACAGATTTACTGTGCTCAGTTGGAAAGTATCTTCTAGGTTGCTACCTAAAATTAAATGGGGTAATTTTTGCTTTTCTGATGTCATGTTGGTCTTTAAAACCGCACAGGCGAATGATTCTCTAAAAATAAAGCTTATGGTCTATTCAATATAGTCGGTTTACAGTATAGCAAAACCAGAAATTGTGACTGCACAGCCTTACACTAGAGCGTGATTGGGTGTCTTATGTGACATGTAAGGCACCTTGCCTGTAGAAATTATTAGAGATTTCACAGAATCGCAGTTGCCTGTAGAAATTATTAGATATTTCTTCTAAAGTATTATGCTGAACCTAATTCTCCAGCATTTGGGTAGCCCAAGCTCTTGGCTGCATGAACCACTTTGGTTCAGGCTTAGACTGAGATGTCTGTTCCTCTTCCAGAATTAAGGAATCATCTGGATGGCAGCAGGTGTTCACGAGTCCCTACCTGGACTGGACAATTGAGCGAGTGGCTCTCAACGCGAAGGTGGTTGGAGGACCTCATGGAGACAAGGATAAGATGGTTGCAGTTGCCTCAGAGAGTAGCATAATCTTGTGGAGCATTCAAGATGGTGGTAGTGGCAGTGAAATTGGTAACTAATTGCTTGTTTTGATTGTGTGTGTGTGTGTGTTTAACCACAAAGAAGTCCGTGACCTTATTTTGAGGTAAGTATGATCACCAATGTTTGGTAATCAATTTAACAAAGTGACAAAGCAAGCTACAGTAAGCAATGTATTGGAGCATATTAACTTACTTCTCTGTCATGTTAGAGGAATCCTTTCACAAAACCAAAAAGATGATTCCTAAAGTAGTCTGTGTACTGAAGAGATACTGACTAATAGTGTTCAGTTCAGCTTGAATTTTTGTGTCAAGAGGCAAATTAGACTTAAACTTTTCTCTGTGCTTGCATTTGAAAGTAGGCCATAGCACCAAGGAGGTTAAGTTTCTGAGACAGAAAGCTACAGATGCTGAGCGCGCTTTTTTCCTTTGTCTTATTAAAGCTGTATTTTTGCACAGAGATGATGTAAAGATTTCAGTTCTCTGTCAGATGTAGTTCTTAAATGGAGTTTGGAAGACTAAAAGATCTTCATTTTATAACTTGGGTGTCTAGGTAGGAAAAAGCATACTCTACTACCCTAAGCGTATATGAATTGGCACAGGACAGACAATTAGGGAGGCTTTAGAAACAGCAAGAAGACTTTTCAGAAGTAAATGTTCCTTATTACTGATTTGATGGCCTGTCTGGATCACTTGAGCAAAAGCATAGGGTGAGTATGGGAGGCAAGGAAGGGGACAGCATTAGGACCTTCCTCCAGCCCAATCCCTGGTGTTTGAATTGCTGTTATGCCAGTGAAAGATGCTCAGGCAATTTCTAGCTATGTTAGTGGCGGTTGCTTTAGTTCATGCTTGGGTGAGTGGAAGCACCAATTCGGATTGTTGGGGAGAGCTAAAGGTCGTGCATGAGATAATGCAGCTGTATACTGCTCTCTTACTTGTTCTTGTATGTCAACAAAACAGAAAATGAGGTTCCATTGTATATGTAAAAAAACCCAACCAAACAAAAAACCAAAAAAAAGGTAAATCTGAAAGGAGTATCTAAAAGTTGAAGGAGAAATATCTATTAAATAGAGAGTAAATACTATGCTTGAGGAGCCTTTTCTTCTGTTATGCTCCCCTTGACCAAATCTTAAAGGCAAAGAAGAATTAGCATGACAGCTGTACTCCTGTAATAGACATTACTTTCAGCACTGTGCTATTACATTGCTCCTTCATTTTCTGGTTCAACTTAGCTGCTTGTGTTGCCTTGGGATTTGCAATAAGGTAGGTGAAGCACTGTCTCGGATTTTTGGAAATTAAGTGCAGAGAGAGGGGAAGAACTGTAAGTGAACTTTTACTTCAAATAAAAACTCTAAAATATTCCAGTGTCATGAGGTTCTGATAACTTGGATGATAACAGAACATGGCAACAAAACTGAAGGAAGCACTTTGGCTTAACAGCTATACTACATGGAAGTGACTTTGTGAAACAAAGGAAATGCCATTTGGGGCCTGGGGGAGCAGAGAGAAACTGCCTACAGGGTCGAATCTTTAGTCTGACTAACATTGTAACAAGACCTCCTGTTCCTCTTTTGGATGATCGGTCATGCTGCTTGGTTAAAAAAATAAAATATGCTTGCGTTAAATAGTATCAACTTGAATATAGCTGTCTTGTTTCTTTGTAGTGATAAATGCTTGCAGTCCTGCTTTGTGTTAGAGACGTAGTGCGTTGCTATCATCTTCTGAAAGAAACTGCTTGTTTGAAACAGTCATTGGCGACACCATCCTCAGAAAATTGTGTGGGCTGGCATCTTTGTGATCGAGCTCTCCCAGAGCACACTCTTGCCTTTCAATATTACTTACATAAGACACTGCTGCTGGATTGCTGCTGTAAGCAGTATTTTACTGAGGGACCCTTAAGACAAGAGCCTGTCATTATGTATAACGTTGTCTCCCCTGTGGATGGGTCTCAAGATTGTTGAGCCTGAGTAGGACTGACACTTCAAATTCCTCCAGACCATTCAAGCTGTCTTCCTTGATTTCCTTGAACCTCATCCTTCTCTGGAGTAATCAATTCTAGTTGTTTCTGTGGATTTTTTTATTATTGCCTTTTTCATGTGCCTTGTACTGCTGAATTTTATCTGCATCAAATGATTGTACTGTGCCCTGGAACACAGTTTAGCATCCTAATTAAAACATATATTGAGCTTCCTAAGGTTCCTTCTTGGAGGTATAACAGAGGACTGCTTCTTGGTTGGGAATGGCACTCTATTCATTTGGATTTCTCAAAAACAATGCTGGGAAACTTCCCAGATATTGGGTACTCCTGTTTTGAAGACAGCTGTCTGCTGTAGTTAAAGTATATTAGTAAGGAGTAAAACAGTATGTAGAGTGAGCAGTATGCAGTAGGGAACTTGAGTGACGCTTGACACTTGGTTGTGTAATGTATCCCCCGTAGTGATAACTTTTGTACTTACCGGTGGTAGAACTTAACCTTCAGTTACTTACAAACTGAGTTACTTACAGGGCCTGTTTGCTGGACTTCATAGCTGTCAAGCTTGGAAGTGATCTCAGACCATTTTAGTTTGCTGCAACAAGGTACAATAATAGTACAAAATGTAGTATGCTGTCAGTTTGCACTTCAATTAAAAATAGTTATATTGGATCTCTGATGAGACAAGGAAGCTCTAAAGACAAGACAGATTTTGTGGAAAAGCTCAGATGTTAAGGTCTACTATAACTAGTCATCAGTGCCTGTCATGTTCTGCAGTGTTTGATTTTTATTAAGTGAAATGTTCATGATGCCATGCTTGCTGTATGTGGAAGATCAGCATTTGCTGCAGTCTTCAAGATTTTGAACAGTATGTGATGATTGGTGAAACTGCTTCCCTATATAGTTTCAGTTTTTAATAGCCTGTACTCTACCCATGGACTGTAACCAAACTTCAAGACCTGGAGATGAAAAGAGAAAGAAATAGGCTTTTTTCAGGCTGCTTATTTTTTTGTGTTCAGGTACTTCTGCTAAAATGGAAATTTGAATGTATTCAAGTAGTGTCACATTGGGTTGGTTCATTGTTTTCCCAAGAGTAAGGATGAAATCTTGTAGCCATATTTAGTTTCTAAAATACACTTTCAGACTATGCCTGTTTGATTGGACTTAAGATATTACAAGTTCTGACCACTGCTTTTTTTTAAAAATTGCAATCTAATAGGCATAAATGTCTAACAAACCCCATGAAATTACTGTTTCTTAAATGACACGTAATAGTGAGAGGAAAAAAAACCAGAGAGCAACAAAAAAAAAATCTTGCTTGCTGTAATAGGATTTTTATTTATTTTTAGTGCCTGCCTTAAGAGTATAAGGTCGTTTGAGAATTTGATTCCTGTAGAGAAGTAAGGAATGTGTGTTTCATGTGGGCTCTTCCTTCTCTTGCTTCCTTTCTCCTTCCCAAGTAATGATTGCATTATCAGACATGCTATTTAATTTAATGGAACCTGGTTTGCTGCCTGAGTGGTACCTCATCTAGCGCACTGCACAGCCGATTTTTGCTTTTCTCTACTTGCTACTGTGATATGTGACATATGCTAATAGTAGAGAGATTCAATTGTTACTGTGTTTTTTCTCTTTATTTTAGATGAGCTTCATAGACTCTTCATTTTTTGTAGGAGTATTCAGTCTTGGAGTCCCTGTAGATGCTCTCTTCTTCATTGGCAACCAGTTGGTGGCTACAAGCCATACAGGGAAAGTGGGAGTGTGGAACGCTGTGACTCAGCATTGGCAGGTGTGTTCAATTGAATTTTCTGCATCCCTTTTAATAAGAAGGTATGTCTTACTAGTGGAAAGAGGTAAAATAAGCTGAAGGCATGTGTGCAATGCTTGTCAACAGGGTTTTTTTTAGCCCTGATGTGCGTTACAGAGTTTGCCACCTTGGTATCTGAGTATTACTCCTGTGAGCAAAATACTGAATTGTGTGGTGATCCTACCAAGCATGCTTTAGGCTTCTAAATAAAAGGACATAATATGATTTGGAATAATAAATGGAAAGTGTGTCCCCGTTTAAATTTCTTTGTGGATTACTAGCTTTTTACCAAGTCACCAGGATTATAGGAAATAAAAAAAATTTGGGGAATGTGTGACAGCAATTTCTGTACTGTCTGAAAGAGGAGGAAAACAAGTTAAGCAGGCTGTCTGGTATCTGGGGATCTCAAAAGTTGTTTTACGATGAGAGGTGCTTCTTCAGCATAATTGTCCACCTTACATGCTGATGCTTCTGGCTGTGCTGACTTTATTCCTGTTGTCAGAATGCATATTAAATAGACAGCTCCTTGGAGTCTGTGTGAGTCTGAGAAAACAGCCAAACAAGCATGTGAATAACAAAGCTTGTAACACAGCTATCTGCATGTATGTCTTTGTGGCACAAAACCTGGATGCAGTAAAAATCCCAACATTGCCTTACAAATCACTCTGAGCAGAATAGATCCGAGGCTGCCTCATTCTTTGCTGACCAAGTTCTGGTTTGACCCTTAAGGGACAGTACTGCTAACAAATGACATGGATAATAAGCAAGGGACAGCAGTTAGTGTGGTCTTGAATTAAACAAAACATTATTTAAACCTCTACTGATGTCTTACGAAATCTTCTGTTAAGAGCCAACTTAATGCTATGTGTTGAGCTGATGTTTGACAGTATTTTCTAAAGGAGCAAGTCATAAGGAATAAAACCTGATGTCTCATTCATCTTTGTTTCCAGAGGAGACACAGAAATGTTTCTGATCACATTAGTACTTCCTTAGTTTGACTGACTGTTCCTTTGGTGAAAGCATTTCTTATTGAACAGTACAGAATCTTTAAGAAGAGCTTTTATGCTGGGATGTCCTAATAAAAACAAGCTTTCTGGCTAATTATGGTTTTCCTTAAGATGAGAATAGCTCCCTTTAAAAAACAAACAAAAACCCCCCAAACCACAAAACCAAAACAAAAAGAAAATGCGTAACCCAACGAGTTTCAAGGTGCTTTCTGGACCTCAAGCTCTTGTTAATAAGTAGAAGAAGGAACCGATCTTCCTGCAGATCTTCATCTTCCTGAAGCAAAAAAGAATTGCTTGAGTTGGGGGATCATATCATCATACTTGACATCTCTGTCCCACCTGAAGGGATAAGCACACCTTTTGATCCTGGAGGGCAAAGAGAGGGTATTCCTAATCCCTCACCTTAAGTTGTAGACTGTTTGGTAAATATGACAGGGCTGCCTCCCAGGGGACTTGCTATGGATGTGTATTGGGAGTGGGAAATTGTAATGGGACAAGATTTGCTCTCCCTTCATTATATATTTGCTTGAGACTGGCAGAGAGACATGGGAACTGTAGGTATGTAAAGGGAGGCTTAGGGAGGCAACATCTATTTCCATTGCCCAGCAAGTCCTTAAGGAGTTGTCAGAAAGGGAAGAAAGGATAAGACAAAAAGTGCAAAATACACTTATTTTGCATGTTGGGGGGAGAAAAAGTCCTCTTCCAAAGATGTGGTTTACCCGCAGTGCTCTAACCTTTGTGCTCTTCCAGAGCAGCTGTGCCAACATGTCAGCATGCTTCTGCTGAACTCTGTGACTTAAGATGCGGTTTGGTAGAGGAACATGATCTACCAGTAGTACTTTAAGAATGCCACTGTGTATGCAAGTGCATACATCACAGCTTCAGACCAGTACCAAACTCAGGTGTTCTCTGACAAAATGTACTGATCTCAAAACTGAGATCTCAAAAGTAGCAACCTAATTTCCTGATTTGTTTTTATTCCTTTCTGTTTGCGCTAGGTTCAGGATGTCGTTCCTATCACAAGCTATGATACTGCTGGGTCTTTTCTGCTGCTGGGCTGTAACAATGGCTCTATCTACTACATAGGTAAGAAATGGGGAGGGCAGGGCTGAATGAAAAGGAACAAAGCCACTCAGTACCACATCCTAAACTCTTTAGGTGGTGTAAGTTGTATTGGAATGACCCTGTTCAGACTAATAAACAAGTGTCTCTCCCCCACAGACATGCAGAAGTTCCCATTGCGAATGAAAGACAACGATCTTCTAGTGACAGAATTGTACCATGATCCCTCCAATGATGCTATAACAGCACTCAGTGTCTACCTCACACCTAAAACAAGTCAGTATTCTCTTCCTCTTCAGTGAGGATCCCTTACAGATGTGGGATTTTTTTTTCTGTTTTTTCCTAAAGGAGCTACTTCTATTGCTGCATAGCAGGGTTAAAGCAGACAAGGTAGCCCTCAACATAAATAATGAGTTTTTCTTCATTTATTCATCTTCAAATGAATGATCAACAGTAGGTGTAACTGTTTCCCCTTACATCTATGCATATGTATAAATAGGTACATGTAGTTACGTGTATATGTGCATATACTTGCATGTCATGCATTATTCATAATGTAGTAACATCATATATTAATGCTTGTGGATTATGTACCTTTAATGGGTTTAAGCCTTTTAGATGAGATACGCACTTAGATTATGAATTGTATTCATTGCAATAGCTTGTGGTGAGGTGGGGGGGGGCTGGAGACAACCTTGCTGTTGCTCCTAACCTTATAACCAATACACTAAAGTCATTTCCATATGCAGTTAAATGATGTTTAACTATTGCATCTGTACACCCTTTTGCAATCACAGTGCAGTTATCTTTTAAGGGGGAAAAAAAGATTAAAAAATCCCCAAAACCATAAACCAAAGCAATCCCTCCAAAAAACCCCAAACTGGGAGGAAAGGTTTATTCAGGTACCTACATTGATACCACAGTGACCATCTTAACTCTTGCCTTGCTTTCCCATTTGCCTCCTGCTAAGGCAGAAAAATAAATGTTATGTGGCCCGTGTGGCAGTGATCTTGACCATATCACTGAGGAGTGCCAAAATACTTCATGGTGTGATTTTATGCATCTCTTCTTTCATTTCCAGAAGGGAGGAGGGAATGGGAGAGAAGGCATTCAAACAATGTTGAAGAGTGTAGTGTGGAATTGCACAAATCTTGGGGCTTTTTTAGGGGAAAAATGTCCTCTCTGTTCATGGGAATAAGTAAAAAATGTTTAAATACCTATCTTACTGTAGAAGCTTGGAAATACAGTCTTCTACTGCCTCATTCCCTGGCTTCAGTATGACAATCTTTCATTCCTGGGGGAACAAATGTGTTCTTGCTTCCTTTAGGTGTAAGTGGCAATTGGATTGAGATTGCGTATGGCACCAGCTCTGGAGCAGTGAGGGTGATTGTACAGCACCCTGAAACAGTTGGGTCTGGGCCCCAGCTCTTCCAGACCTTCACAGTTCACCGAAGTCCTGTCACGAAGATCATGCTCTCAGAGAAACACCTTGTGTCAGGTAATCTGTTCTGTGCACAAATTCGGCTTGGTGCTTCTCCCCTCCTCCTGAGCAATGACATGTTTGCAGGCATTGCTCTTTAGCTTGCCGTGTTTGCATGTGAGAGAAATGAGTTGGACGCATTTAGGGCGGAGAAGGAGCTAGACTGTCTTGGATCCTCTTTCTTAGAGTGAGCATTCTTTAAAGCCTTTAGCAGTTTGGTGTTATTTGACCAGACACTGGAACAACTAACTCTTAGTTTGTGTCTTATTCTAAGGTTGTCATTTATGGAAATAAGACTTTGTAAACAAATGTATTCCTTTGAAGTCTTATTGTTGTGGGCAGGTCTTTTAGGACTCCTCATCTTGAACAGTCTCTCAGGAGCTTTCTGGGTTGCAGCAGAATATGCACCATCTCTTGGGCCCTGGAAGAAGCCTTCCAATGGCTTCAGAGGGCTGCCTGTGTTTCTTCTCCTGGTGTTTGTTGTGCTAGCCTGTTTGTCCTGTCTTATGTTCAGGAAAGTGCCATGCTTTCAGGGAAGGATCAATCACTCCTTCCTCTGTAAGAATGTGTTTCACTCAGAATCCAACACTCGGGGCATGGTAGAGAACAGATTTGCTTTCTGTTGGTATCCCCAATCCTTTTTAAAATGGAGCAGGAATTGCAGTATCCTGTTATACTTCAAACAAGCAGCGCAGAGGTCATATGTTACCCTGCAGTTTGGTGCTAAATCCTCAGTGCCAGGAAAGGGCACGTCTGTATGTAGGAAGCCAAGTAACTGGTAAATGAAATAGAAGAGCACTATTGTGTGATGAGGATTCTGCTGCCACACTGCATCTTAACACACAGGATTGGAGTGTGCTGTAGGCTACTGGTGGTTCCTCAGACCTTCATATTATGTTCTCATTTCCTCAGTTTGTGTACTGAATTTCTGAGGGAAGGAACAGAACTAATAGAAAGCAGGGCATCAGCAACAGTGGGTAGAATGTTGGATAATTAATTTACCCAGGGAAGCTGTGGATTCTCCCTCCCTGGGAGTCTTCAGGGTTGGGCTGGATGGGGCATTGGGTGACCTGGTCTGGTGGACTGTGTCCCCTGCCATGGCATAGGGGCTAGAATTAGATGGTCTTTGAGATCCCTTCCAACCATTCTGGGACTCTGTGAATAGTCTGGAGATGCGGTGTGACCTGGCATGGATTAAGTTCTGCTTGATTGCTTGGTCTTGAAAAACTGTTGTGCAGAAATGATTAGAGGAGTGTTTCTCAAAAGTTTTGTCATCCCTTGTGAATGCTGTTTCACATCTCTTCCTTTCTAGTTTGTGCTGATAACAACCATGTACGGACATGGACTGTGACTCGGTTCCGGGGCATGATTTCCACTCAGCCAGGCTCAACACCTCTTGCATCATTCAAAATCTTATCCTTGGAGGAAGCAGAGAGTCATGGCAGTTACTGTTCTGGAAACGACATTGGTAAGATGTCTCTCAAATGTGCTGTGCATACATTTGCTGGTCTCACAAAGGTCTGACAGACCTCTGACCCTCTAACATGCCAGTCAGCTGATGGGTGTGAGCTCTTAGAAGTGGCTCTCCCCTTGAAGAGATAGCAGGGATCAGTAAGGTTCACCTGGAAATACTGAGTACTTGTGACTACACTTAAAGGGCTTAATCTGCAAGTTTTCTCTCCCTTTTCCCCACCTTCAAACACAGATGCTCCTCCTCTGAGCAAACTGGTGTCTCATTTCACTTTCAGTTTAGCTAGAAGATGACAAAGCACAGGAGACTTGATTAAACCAGATGAGCATAGCAGTGTTTGGGTTTAGTGAAAATCCCAGTTCAGTGTTCAGTCAGGGTTAAATGATGCACATGTGAAAATTTCTTAAAAGAATATGAAGTTGTGACAGTTTAGTGAAGCCTTGAAACTGCAGAGGCAAGTGGTGCCAGCACATCGCTGTCACAGGGTGCTGAAGGAGTGCATACCACCAAATATGGGTAGGCAGGTAATCTAGATTCCTTTGTAGTCAAAGTCGTGCAGATGAACCTTTGATGAATAGAATGTCCTGTGAACGCAGGGTGGGTCAGTACTATGGCAAAGGATCTGATTAAGCCTTTTTAGACAGCTAGGAGCTGCAAAGTAAAGTACTTGTTATGTAGGCCTAATGTAGGGCCTGTGCTGACATATTAATTCCTCCAGGAAGACGCAACAAACCTCAAGAATGGGTGTCCTTTAAAGTGAAGTAACAAAAAAGATTTGTAGCTGCAGAGGCTTCCAACTATTGGATGTTTTTTATAGCTGTTAGTCATCTTTGTTTCCCTGGTTTGATGATTTAAAATTGCAGTGGTCATACTGATACGAGTTTGGGTCTTGAGGATGAAGGTGAGGGAATTAAAGTCATTATTTTTCTTTATTTTAGGACCTTTTGGTGAACGTGATGATCAACAGGTGTTTATCCAAAAAGTTGTTCCCATCACTAATAAGCTATTTGTAAGGCTGTCTTCAACTGGGAAAAGGTACCTCCACAATTGAAATTTCAAGTGGGGAAAGCTTTTGGGTGGTGGGGTCTCCCATCCCCTGGGGGTGCATGCAGTTGCATTTATCAAGCTTCTGTGGTGTTTGACAGCTCTGGCTGAACTCTAGTTTGTGAGTTACTGTACTTTGTGATCTTGTGAAACCTAGAAACCAGATGGCATTTTGCAAAATGTGGTATCGGGGACTCACTTCGTGGTGTCTTGCCTGCTGAGCTCACAAAACAAGCAGTTGTGTAACTCTCAGCCATGGTACCATGCTAGCATTACATTTCAAAACTAATGCTGCAGCTTCTGGTCGCAGGGATTGTGCTGCTTACAAAGGCTGACAGGGAAGCAGCTTCCCTCTTCTTTTGCACTTGTCTTTGAAGATAATTCAAGCCTTTAGAAGGCAGTCTCTCACTTTTAGGTCAGCTGTATGATTATTTACTTAGGCTTGACTTTACAGTCAGGTGCTACGAATGTAGTAAAAAAGTTACCAAACAACAGCAGCTGCTTTTCTTCCTGCTAGGCTAGGAGGATGGCCAGAGATCAGAAAAAGTGGTGCATCTCAGTTCTATGCTTCTCACTGTTCTTGCATCTCTTGCCTGATAACTTTGAACCTGGTGAAAACATCGATGCCTTAACAATATTGGCACCTGAATTGAGGCTGGAAGCCATGTGAATTACTGTTGGGCCTGTGTTGGTTTTTTCCTTACTTCAGGCTAGATATGGATATAGCAGAGAGTTTTGTTAAATTACTTATTTTGGCAATTTCTGGGTAAAAAGCTCAATACAAGGGGTCAGTAACAGAAATTATCCAGTATATGTGAGGTTCTGGTGTGTAATCTGGCTTAGCCGCTTAGTTTTGGGAGTCCTTCTAAAATAAAGGGGAAAAGCAATGGAGATCTGCCAGGTCAAGTGATACAGCAGTTGTCATAAGACAAAAGTTACCTGTATAGATAACCTCAGATTTATCTTTGGAATTTTTTTGCAGCTCTTTTACATGGTTAAATGTACTGTTTCTGCTAGTTAGTTTCCTAGAATGTCAAGCATAATGAAGGGGTACTTACTTGCTGTCATTCTTTTGAGAGCCTTACATTTCTAATCATTGCAAACTGACAGTGGACATCAAACACAGGGAGGGGGGTTCCCTGACAAATATAACAAGCAGAAGACTGCAGGTGAATGGGAGGGGATGGTTCTGTGAGCAGCTGAGCAGTACCGTGTTCTGTAGGGGAAGGAATTTTGTTTGGAAAAAAGGTCTTTTCCAATGACAGGTTTGGTGCCTCCTCAGAAAATCTAAATGGTGCTGAGTTGCCTGGCCAAGCTGTGCTGGGGCAGTTGTTTTGGTAACTTGGGGGGGGGATCTCCTCCTGCAGGATCTGTGAGATCCAGGCAGTTGACTGCACTACCATCTCATCATTTACTGTGCGAGAATGCGAAGGATCCAGCAGAATGGGCTCCCGGCCACGCCGCTACCTCTTCACTGGGCATTCAAATGGCAGCATCCAGATGTGGGACCTGACCACAGCTATGGACATGGTTAATAAGAGTGAGGACAGAGGTAAGTTGTGTTATGACAGGACTCCGGTGTGCTGCTTTTCCTGTCCTCAAATACGCATGACCACAGTAAATGGACTTGGGCACTAAAAGCAGTCTCTTTCAGATGTTGGAGGCCCCACAGAGGAAGAGCTGCTCAAGTTGCTTGACCAGTGTGACTTGAGCACGTCTCGCTGTGCCACACCCAACATCAGTCCTGCCACCTCAGTAGTTCAGCCAAACCGGCTTCGGGAATCTAATTCCAGGTAGGTCAGCAAGGGTGGTGCTGGCTGCAGGCACCAAAGGCTTTGCCCTTCGTGAATCTGTGTCCTGAGTGTCTTCAACCATACACACATAACCCTCAGTTTCTGTGGCTCTATGTGTGTGTGGCTTAAAATATCCTATGAGAATTTGAAGCAAGTGATCTGGGAGCCTTTCTTTGGGGGGTTCAGTGGTAGGTGGGAGGAGGGTGTGCAGAAGAACTGGCTGTTATTCTCAGCCTAATGTCTGCTCTACAAGTCCTTAGTTGTTGGTTTTCTCTTTTGAAGTCTCCAATTGCAGCACCACGAAACAATCCATGAAACAGCCACGTATGGCTCTGTGCGGCCATATAGAGAAAGCCCGCTACTGGCAAGAGCAAGGCGGACAGAGAGCTTTCACAGTTACCGGGACTTCCAGGCTTTTAACTTATCCAGCAAGAGCCCAACAGAAAAGGCAGCTGCTGCAAATGGGAATTCAAGCCAGGCAGAGGCCAGGAAGGCAACAGCTGAGGGTGGTGCAGCTGAGAGGAAGGCAGTCCTGACAACACCACTTGAAGCACGAGCCCCGGGTGTGACAGATTCAGGTGGCGGGTGTTGCAGTACAGAGGTTCACCGCATGCCAGAGAGCTCTCTGGATCTCAGAAGAAGAGGACTGGAAGAGGAGAGTGAAGCCAAAGTAGAAAGCAAAAAGAAAATGGGGTTTGAGGGAGCTGGTTTCCTGGGAAGGAAGAAAGTGCCTCTTCTGGCCTCTGCACCAGTCCTTGCTGAAGGTGGGCCTGATTTACCTGGTGCTGCTTCTCCATCACCTACGAAGACAGCTGCTTCACCACGTCACCGGAAGAATGACTCATCCTGCCAAGACTACGGCTTGTGAAAATGTGACTGGTGGCATAGATGAGGTGTGGGTGCCCTCTGGCTGGTGGCAGGCATAACATTATGTGTTGTGGGTTGTTCCTTGAATGGGACTTTGTGATACCCAGAATGAAAATTGTAAGGCTATGAGAAAGTACCCAGCTGCTGCCAAACCTTTGAAGAGTCCTCCACCAAAGTGTGGCTTTATGTAATGCTACAAAACGTAGTATGGTACTTGGTCCAAAATATTGTTGTGCATAATTGCGTAAACGTGGTCAGGCATGTGATATGTTGTGATTATTTCTGTCTTGGGGGAAGGGAGGGTGCTAAAGGAATACATGGTTCCTCAGTGGAAGATGCCTTTTAGACGCAGCCACACATTGCTGTGCAGAGCTGCTGCTGTCTTGGCTGGATTTCACCTCATTCACAGGGCTGCCTCTGCAGTTGTGTTTTATGAATGGGAGCCTTACTCCGTATGCTGCTGTCTGAAATCTGAAGTGTTTTGTGCAGGTTAAGGAGGAAGCTATTCAAAACAGCATATTATTTTGCCTCTTACTCCAAATAAATTGCCAGAGGAGTGTTGCTTGTGCTTTCTGAAAATGCATGGTATCGGATGATGGGTTTTGCTGATTGTGACTGAGCACGTGCATAAAAATACGCTCAGCAGAATCCACAGAACTGGCAGTCTCTCGAGAGCTTCCTTGTCACTTTCTCTGGAAAAAGGACAGAGATGAATATGGGAGTAGGTTTACTGTCATGGTATAATAATTCTCAATTACAAGTGCCTTGACATGATATTTCCTACCTGCGTTGCACTGGCTGCTTGCTGTTTGCTCCTAGTTTACTGTGGGTGGTGAACAAATTTTAATGCCTGTAGATTAGTAATACATAAACAAAAGGGAAGGCTGGGACAGCACGTGTTTGATAGGGAGAGGGTTTTCTTTTTTCTGCAGAAGCACACTTGGAGTTAAGTGTCAATTCATGGCTTTTTGGTTTTTTTTTAGACCTGAGTCGATAGGGTGGGGAAGATGGAGGGAGAGGACACAAAGTTTAAAGCAACTCCATAAGAATTCTTTCATTCTCTGTTTATTCACCTGTGCATGAACACAATTTTGTGGTGGAGCTTTGTCAGGGCAGGAAAAGATGTGGCTGTCCTGCCAGGAAGGCCCCTTTCAGCCATGTGCTGGTTTTAAGATAAGTTGATTTTTTCTTTACCAGACATGCCACCCCTCCCCACCCCCAAAACCTCTCCAACTGTGAGAGTTAGATAAAAGTACAGGCTCTCACCTTTGTCTCTCCTACTACCATACAACTTGAGGCATTTTCAAACTGTTCTCTTACCTTTGAGAGGTCGGTGCTAACACACAGTTTTTACTATACAGTTAGGCTGAAAAAAGGCTTCCCTTCCCATAAACAGTTTTAATTAGTGGGCAGGGGAGGAACAGCAGCCCTATCTCCTCCCCCAGAGTTGGTGCAGGATGCTTTTGGCAAGTTACCCACTTTCCATATTCTAGAGATGGTGGTTGTGTTCTTCAGAGGTGGGTGTCAGTGAACGTGGTGTGCTCCTTTGTGACTGTGCTGAAGCCCTTGATGACATTGACAAGGTCGTCTTCATCTACATACTGGGGAGGGGGGTGGAGGGGAAGAAGAAATACATGTAAGCTGAAGCTGTACCAGACTGAAGGAGATCCTGTTCCTTCATTTTCCATTCTCCTTGTGCCCTAAAAAATGATCTAATAAAGGTAAAAGCTGAGTAAAAAGGGTTGCATGAGGCTTGTTTGTAAGAGCAGCTGAGCAACGCAGCTGTGGAGGCAGTTAGGTTCAGAGAAATGCAAAGCAATGGACAGAGAGGCTGGACAGAAGAGCCCAGCTTTGTATATACAGCAGCTGATTCTCAAAAGCAGCTGACCTCATGCTGTCAGGGTTGTTTACCACTGAAGATCAGTGGAAATTTTTGTTCTGCTCCTACCCACTGCTTCTGAAACTTGTTGGACTATTCAGCAAGCTAGTTACAGCATACTGACATCAAGCAAGCACGGGCAGTTAGCATAAGATGAGCAGATAGGAGCAAGAGCTTCCTCTTTTAGCATCAGAAAGATGGTTTTTTGGCTGGTAAGATCATACAGCAGTACACTCTGGGTGGGCTACTAGTTCTCAAAGATACCATGAGGATATGACAGTTCTGAGAAAATGGGTCAAGGCTGAGTCACAATACCCCTGACTGAGGAAGTCCATGAGCTGCACATTGTGCAGACTGGAAGGTTAACCAGTGTTGGTAGGGGCTTTGCCTAGAGCTAAATACCTCTGTGTTCTTAGGCCTTCTCATCTGCTGTGGTCCTGCTGTTACGGCCTAAGCAGGTATGGCAGCAGTGGTAGCAATACCCCTGTACTGGCACATGCCTGTACATTTCAGCCCTAGTAGCTGTTTGTTGTACTGAAGGAACCAATGAATCTGCCTGAATTTATGTGCCAGACTAGCTGCCTCCACTTCCCTTGGAGTTTTACCCAAGAGCTGCTCACTGACAACCACCACCCCCCTCTCCCCACCACCCAACTTTGTTACTACTTTACGTACCCTCACCCATATCTGTCCTTCTTTTAGGAACTTTAGTTAGCTTTTTCTGGTAGCAAACACATCTTGATGGGCTCCAAGCCCCTTCCCACATGGTTGCTCAGGGAAGGGTGGAAGCTGGCGGGGGGGCATGTGGGGGGTAGCGATTAAACAGCCCATTTCCTGGTGACAAGGGGAAGGGAAGTTGCCACTGTCCCTAACTTGAGAATCATAACAACATGTATTTGTGTGTTTGGGTTGATGGTGACTCTGGACAATCCTGTTCTCTCCCCTATTAAGACAGACAGATACTCTGCCTGTTCACCATGCCCTTCCTCCTCCAACCTTCCAGTCCTGTGTGGGCAGAGTTGGAAGTACTTTGTCATGAATGCCAGAGGATCTGGACAGTGACAAGAATGCTGCAGGTCTCATCAGCAATTGAGCCCACAGTCACAGACCAGGAGTCACTAGAACACAAGGACCCACTTCTGGCAGTGAAGGATTCCAAGACACCCCCCTCCTCACACACATACATTTGCTCAAATGCATGGAGGGAAAAGCCCATGAGTTGAGTGAGTAGAATGGGATGAGCCCTAGTATACTGTGGAGTTCAGTGGAAACCACAGGGATGCAAGTGGGGCATTCCCCACCACCCTGCCCCCCCTCCTATGAGAGTAGCGTGTGACCACCTGCAGCTCCAAAAGAGAGCAGGAAGCAGAAGGAGAATCTGGTCTCTGACCATGTCCTGCCAGGTCTTAGGACTATCTCCAGCAGCTTCTGAAATTTAGACCATTCTTGACTCTAACAGAGCTGACACATCACTGCTGATAGACAGCAGCATCACAGAGGAACAGGACTCCTTACCAGGCCACGGCCAGTAGGGCGATGATTGCGAATAATGGTGTCCCAAGGCATATCTTCAACAAGAGACTTTTTGTCATAGAGGTCGAGCAGCTGGCTGACGCTGCGATGCAGAGAGGCTTGAGAATACGTGCGACGTAGCTGGCCCTGACTTTGTCTCCTCGCCCTGGATGCGATACGGACACTGCAGTCACTCAGGGGAGAACCAGCTCCTGGAATTTTTGTATCTGCCAGCCCCTGTCAGGAAGACACACTAATAAACCAAAAGCCTCTAGCACTTTATCTGAATAAAACGCAAGCCAGAGCAGAAGAGACCAAAAACCCATGCTTTGAAAACCATGCATAGTGATTAACAGAAGTGAAGGGGAACAACCCCCCCCCCACACACACACACACACACACACCCAACACCTGGACCTTTCCCCATTGTAAGACAATAATATAATTAAAAAAAAATACCCCAAAGCCCCACCCTTATAAAACAGGATTTTCCCTGTTGGGTTGTCTATGGTCCTGCCCGCGCCCCCCACACACACACTTTTTTGTTGGAGTAGCCAACAGGCAGAGGTCCCAAGATTCCTAACTACCAGGAGGCTATCCCAGCCTTGCACAGCAAGGGGATGTTAGCAGACTTCCTTTTTCAGTTGCCATGACCAGGACAAGACATTCATGCGCCAGGAGAAACGTGCAGTGTAAGATGCTGTCTTGCGTGCACTTTGGGGCACCAGGTACATCACACATCTTGCGGCTCCGCAAGCTAAGGACTCTACCTCAAAGTGTGTCGTGTAACTTTTGAGGGTGACACTGCTTGATGAGTCAGACGTGTCAGCAATGGTCTCAAACTGAGATTGAAGAGAGGGAGGAAGAGCGTTAGGGCAGGGCAAGGCGCAGTCTGGTCCTCAGAGGGGGTGACTTGACCACAGCTCAGCAGAGGGGAGCAATGTAGCAAGATGTGGGGGAGTGGGGAACCCACAAAGATGAGACACTGTTTACTGGTCATCAGGTACTGCAATGGCAGCCAGTGTTGCTTGCCACACAACCTCACTAACAACTGTAAAACAGAAGTGCTTTTGCCACTTGATACTAGCTCTATCCTAACTTCTCAGATCAAGTCCTTCAAGTAATGCACTGTGGAGTCTTCCTTTTGATAAAGTCCACGAGGGAAAACAAAACAGAAAGAGTAGAAGAGGCAGGAACATGGAAAGGAATTGTGCAGGCATGCCAATAGCAAAGACATTTTAAAGTCAAGAGGAACAACAGAACATGACAGACTGTAGAAGAAAAAGAATCAAAACCATGAGACCAAGAAAAAAGAAGTTTCTCATGCTTGTAGCCTTTGCCAGGAGAAGGGGCACGCTGGAAGTCCCATTGTTTCCAAGAGCTGCTTCGTTGAGGCACAGATGCAGCTTCTTGGCACCGAGACAAAAAGGAACAGAATGCGTGAAGGATGCAGGAGTCACCATCCTGCTTGATGGCGCTCACAGGAAAAAGAAGCTGAGAAGTGACAAGAAGAATCATCTCATAACCTGCGCCTGGGAATTGAAGGGCACTGCTTCTCCCATTCTCAGTCTCATAACAATTACCATATTCATTTTGTCTTGCTTTTCCTCAAAGGGTGGGACAGCACTATTGCTCTGCTACACAGTGGAATGCATCCTTTAGCCAGTTTTTCTTCACAGAATTATAACTTCTTGTACTAAAAACAGATCAAAGCCTTCCCCTTTATCATTCCCCATCAGTTCTTCTCCCACCCCTCCAGTGGTCTTGCTGTGGCAATGTGCACAGTTGCATGCACACACATTTTGTGACGGTTCCCAGCTTTCCCTTGGTTGCATTCGCTCTCCCCCAAAACCTTCCTGGCACACAGCCCATCCAGAAGCTGTCCAGCTGGGTGGTGGTGGATACTAGAAAGAAATAGAGCCTCTTCCTGAGTCCTGCTATTTGCAGGCACATTTCATGGATACCTGGCAAAGACTGTCAGATTGATCTTGGTCAGCCAGCCACAACAAGTAGCTGGGAACACATTAAATGTTCCTCTGAAAAGCACATTTTATCATCTACCCTCTCACAGCATGCCAAGGCCTTTTCAGCTCTTTTGCAGCTGTCATCTAACATCAGGTGCCATCCGTGTCTTTGCTTTTTCTGTGATTCCAGATCCAAAGTTTGTCTGAAGGCAGTGGAAGTATTTCAGGGCCTGCAGACCAGGTGCAATAGGGATCTTATTTTGGACTAAGCCCCCATAGCCTGGGTCCCTGCCGTTATAGGTGCACCAGACAGCCCTTTTCCTACACTGAATAGCCTTCATTTGGTAACCAAGAGTGCAACAAATGGTGAAAGGGCGAAGAAAAGCTTTTCTCTCTGGGCAGATAAAAGTGTACCACAATGGATACAGAGCATTGCATTGTGCCACACATACCGGATGGGTTTCACCTGATGAGTACACGCTCATTGGCGATGTTCTTTTCTGGAGTGGAACCAAAGGAGGTCTGTCTCGTGCATAGGGTTGCTTGTGGACTTTTCTTTGAAGAATTAAGGAGAGAAGAATAGCCAAAAGGATCAAACCCAGAACTACCATCAGCACTGCAAACCACAACTCGTTGTAGAATTTCGCACGTTTGGACTCTGCTTTGTCCTTCTCTCCAGGAGTTGTCAAGATCAGACCTGTAACAATCAAGAGGGATTAGGGGAGAACAGGAGTGTTATTTCAGAAGGTGTTTAACAGTATGCTGTCCCTTTCCTCACTAATAAATTAGGCAGAAATTTAAGTAATTTTGGCGTCATGTGCTTATTTGCACTTATGTTCAAGGTGGCATAATGGTTCAATATGCTAGCGGGCTATAATAAAAAGCTTACTACCCTCAAGAGACCCTGCTTAAAGTTCTGGCATTGCTGCTCAGGCTGGAAATCACCACTGCATCAGCAGCTCTTGAGAAAGGAGAAGGTGGAATGCGAGAAAAAAAGGGTTCTCCAAGTAACCTTGAAGAGTGGAAATGACTACGGTAATTTCAGAGTGGTACAGACAGAGGACATTCTCTCTGGTACTGTGTAGTGGCAGGCCCGTGCAGTTAAAAAGAGAGAGGGAGGAAGACTTAACTAAAACAAGTGATAAATTAATACAAAAGCAAACAACACAAAACATTTTATTCCTCCTTCCCCCTACCTGTTAGTAAAAATCAGCCAGTGGATTAGCTTTGCTTATACATACACATTGTGGGTGTGAGAAATCTCACTGGCAGGACTTGCTGGTTATTTGCAGTCCCACATGTGCATGCAGGCTCACGGCTAAGGAATTCCTGTCACCCTCGCTTGCAAGTCTCCTCATCAGGGTGCCTGCAGTGCTGATTTGAGTTTGCAATAGACTGTAGGAACATGCCACAATCAAAAGCACAAAGGAGCAGAGTGTGGAAGGTGATGGGCGTAGATCAACTGGGGCCCTTTTACAATGCCTTTACAGCAGCCTGCCCTGAAATTCTGCAAGAGGGTGGAGTGAGAGCAGGAAAAGGGATATAAGGGAAATGCAGCGTAAAGATTAATTGGAAGGACAAGGCCAGTCTATTTTAAGAAGCTGAACAAGATGCAACTGGGTAAATAAATTCATTAAAACCAATATGCTAGTTAGAAATGGTTCCAGCTTAGCTTTGCTTCCCAAAAAACTAAGGAGTTAAAAAGTCCTGAAACTTTATATTGATAGGTATCTACTACTCAATGGACAAGAAGTGACTGGGATGTCAACACACCAAAAACTCACTCGCTTCCACAGAACAGGCAAAGGCCTCATGGACAGATCCTGCAACAAGATCCTTTCTGGCATGCACTACATATCCAATTTCTACTGCAGACACTTAAAACAAATAGGTACTAGGTAACTTCTTCACATATTTACCAACTCCATCTCCAGCACTGTACTTGATGACTGGTGTTGTGGCACTCCCTTCATCCGTGGTGCAGGTCACTTGAAACAAAAAGGCTGAGCAAAAAATAAAAGGTTAGAAAATACTATTATCAGGACAAATCCAATCTCTGTAGATGCTGCTTTTTCACCATGATCCACCACCAGAAAATGGCCAGGTCTGAGAAAGGCCAAGGCATAGCACATCGCCCATCACAGCCCACCGGAGTCTCAGATTAGAGCTTCATAATCCCATATATGGGATATATGGGATATATGTAGGTATTGAACCTCTAAACTATGAACCATGGCAGATCATAGGCAGTCATGACTATCACGCTGCTATAAATTATATCCCTCTTTCACCACCCAATCCTCTCTCTCTTTCACTGGCAACTTTCAATTTACTCATAATTTTGCCCTAAATCCCTCATTCATGGCTGATACAAACATGTTAAGAACACTTGAACAAAAGGGGGAAAAAAAATTATTAGTACCAATGCAGTGGTCAGGAAGGTAAAAAATCAATTACAAAATCCTTTAACATACAAAAAAACCCCACTACCTTAAAACCAGAAAATATCTTTTATTCGTTTGGTTTTTTTTTTCTTTCTGGTTCCCCCCACACACACACCCCCTGTTGACAGCTTCCATTTATTCTACAGACTGCAAATTTCCAAAGACAACCTGCATTTCAAAACACGTTGATTCCAAGAGCTACTGCTTTTGATTTAAATGCAAATTCAGGCACTGGGTCTTTTCTTTCCATGCATTTCCCAGAGCATAGCCCCGAGGGGTGGAACTGCTGCACAGCTCCAGGATTTGGAAAAGCATGACCCTCACAAGGAGGGTCTTATGCAGTCAGGCACAGTGCTTAAGAGGAAGCTCAGCTTCAAGGAATTTTGTTCCAAGCATTTGCTTAGGTGCACTCAGTGTGGCTGTACACGCCTGCTCTCTCAGCTGGGGCTGGATATAGAGAGTTTTTCTTACACCTAGCACACAGTGATACCCATTTAGCCCAACGGAAAGTGAAACTGACTTTTGTCAGACGTCCTGGGTAGGTACAGCTCGGTGTCAAAGCCGCTGTAGATGCGCTGCCCGCTCTCCGTTACCGCGTACTCCTTCAGGCGGCCGTTCAGTACAAAGGTGCGACTCCAGTCCAGGTGGATGGTAGACAGGTTGCTGACAATGGAGAATGGGGCGGTGTACCGAGGCGCTGAAAAAGAAGGAACAAAGCCCATTTCTAGCCAACAGGCGTGACAGAGTTACACAGAGCAGAGAGGCAGACTCTGCATGATCCAGGCTCCTGGTCACACACACTCCCTCCCTCCCTATCCTGTATACATGTGTGAGAGTCAGGAAGATACAGAGAAAACAGAGAAAGCGGCTGTAGCATGTCAGCCTTTACACTGAGAAAAGAGAAACATCTCACAACTTTAAAATAAAGACCTGGAACTCCCTTCCTTTGCTTTGTGTACATGGTACGGACGCTACAACCATTATAGACTGAATTCCAACCTAAGGTAGGGACAGGGAGACACAGCAGATCATGCAAGTTCAGCTGCAGCATGCTGGGCTGTGGGAACCAAACTGGTAAGGAAAGGTCTGTTTTGCAATCCCAGATAAATTGCCCAAGATCATCTTTTAAGACATGCACATACAAGAAAATGTGCAGTTTCAGAAAACCAAGAGCAGATGGCAGGCAGAGAGCAAAGAAATCCAGAACCCCCTTGAGGGAGGAAAAGCGGTCATCAGAGGGGCCAAACAGCTTGCTGACAAAAGGCTTCACTGAAGTTTGAGGTGGTCCTGTCTTGTGGCTTTGCCATCAAGCCATGTGCATAGTATAGGTAGGTTTGTTTTTGAGGAAGCTGCTTGTCCAGGTGCACTTTGCTGCTCTTTGTCACCACTGCCACTAAAGCAAGCCTTCCAGGCAGGAGGAAGGAGACATTCACAGTGACTTAGGGGACCTGCTGTGAAGTGGTCTGCAAGGCAACAAAAGCAAGACTGAAGGAAGAGGGCTGCAGACCCAGGGCGCAGGGGTCTAAAAATAGCTTTAAAACCATTTTGTTCTGTATGTCTCACCAGACACTTATGAATTTTCTCTATTTAACAGTTCATTATTATGTTCCAGCGTTTTAGTTTGCAATTTAATAAAACACAGCTTGAGACATAAGGTCCTCTTTTTCATTGGTGATGCTAAAGAAAATCTGTGCCTTTTCCACTTCTATTTTTCAGCTAGGATGTAGCAGATGTATTTTTAGTAATTACTAGGCAGAGCTACTAAGTGATGCAAAAGAATTTTTTAGAAAGGTGATTTCAAAATCCTGACATGAGACTATATGATAAAAAAGTTAACATCTTTGCCCTGACCTGGCAGGCTGCAGTGAAATGCCCATCTCATCTGTTATGGAATGACTCTGGCTACAGCACTATAGATCTTTTTTTAATAAAAGCTGATGTTAGACTACTACAAGTTCAGTTTTGATGGTAAAATCTATTCTGATTGTAGGTGTAGGTCCTGCATGTTTAATTTCTGGGCAGACCACCACACGGTCTGTGGTGGTTACATAGATGGCAACGAATTTTTACTTCCCTGTCAACAAGGATCCAGTCATTCAGATGACATCCAAGGAAGACTCTTAAGAGCCCTGGCGGAAGTATGGCATGAATTAGGACAGTAAGATTGTTCCTGAAAGGAATCACCAGTCTCTGTCAAGATCTCTGCTTCTCCCAGGGATTATTTATGGCAGTGAATTTATTACTGAACATCACCCTTCTGGTAATACTTGAACATTTTATGTTCTGCAGTCTTGCTGCCCATTTTCAATAAAATCAAAGGGTTCCAGGCTCCTAAGACAGAGGATGTGATATCAAATGATGAGGAAAGAAATATTTTTGAAGGAATGAGCCGTCAGGCCCCAGAAGAGAATTTCCCTTTCAGTGAATGGGCAGCAGAGGCACCAAGGCCAGGGAGACAGAAGGGCAGGTTCCCGGGGACATCATCTTTCACAGGGGTGTAGAAGTCATTTGGTGCTATGCAGCCCCATGCATCAGAGGCAGGCATTGCTGATCAGCGAGCCATTGCTCATACTCACGCTCCTTTTCCGTAGTGAAACCAATCCACTCTGAGGCGCTGCTGCCAACAGAGTTGTAAGACACGACTCGCAGGTTGTAAGTTGTGTAAGGCTCCAGGTTGGACACGTTGGCACTCTGGCCTTTTCCTGTGTACTTCACCTCAGTTGGGCCAGGACTGCAAGCCTTCACTGCTGGCTGTAGGTTCAGGGAACAAGCCATATACACGTGGAGCTCATAGCTAAGAAGAAAGTTGAGATTTTGTTTAACCAAGAGTCTTAATGGCATAACAGCTAATTGTTTTATTTTAATTGCTGTATGTTATAGAATCATAGAATTGTCTTGGTTGGAAGGGACCCTTTAGATCATCAAGTCCAGCCATCACCCTAGCCTGATAAAATCGCCACTAAATAATTTGCCTAAGCATCACATCTAACTGTCTTTTAAATACCTCCAGGGTACAGAGAGTACTTGGAGGTATTCAAATACCTCTGGCTATAGAGAATGGATCTGATCCCAGTTTTTCTCTTGGGCAATTTGACCCCAACTGTAAGATGTCTAACAGCAATCGTGGATGGCAGTCACACTCACAATGATGTTGATGCCAGTTACCTTGCTGTTCACTTTTGCAAATCAGTATTTGCCCAAATAACTACAAAATGCAGCTGCCCCTTTGATGCCAGCTGATCCCACAACTTCTTGGCTGTGCAACCACAGCTCTCAGGCAATTACCTCCACTCACAACTCATGCTCTCCACCTTCATCTCCCCAGTATCCTGCTCAGGAGAAAAGCAAATGTTGTGTGTAAACACATCTCAGATGGTATTTAGGCCAGATGGGATACTGCCACTAACCTGGGAAGGAGAAGCATGGCTGCCAGAACCATTCAGTGCTCTTAGTCCTGTGATTCCAGCTCACATCCAGGAAAATTGTTCTGCCACCACCCTTAGCCAAGGTGGGCAGGTTTGGCTGGGTGGCAGCTCTTACCTGGTGACAATGCCATTGGGTGACTGTGGGGCACTCCACTGGAAAGAGGCGTTCCTGGAGGTCACAGTGCGGATCTGTGGGGGTGGCTGCTCTGAAGGAGGAGCTGGCTGTGTGGTGATTTGGGCCATGGGTCCTTTGGTGCAACAGTTGAAACAGGTGCAGGCCTCCACACCAATGGAGTATGTGGTGAAAGGTTTGAGCCCATGTATTGTCTGCTGGGTAGCAGTCCCTTCTGACAGCTGGAGAAATTAAGAGGGAAGTTGTCACAGTTTCAAGCACCACAAGTACTAAATAAGTGCTATGGAGCTGAATTAACTACTGAAGAAGATGGGCACGAGGTTCTGCATGTTATTTAAGTCTGACATTTATGCAGCTGTTGTGTACTGGGAACTCTGCATTTATTTTTCTCCCATTACAAAGTTAAGAGGCACTGCTCAATGGAAAAGACTGTGTCATCACTGGCCTCACAGACATCTTCAGTTGAGCTGTGGCTACTGTACGTCAACTTGAAAATATCACTCTTAAGAACAGAGAAGCAGAAAGTCTTTAAGGAGAAACTCTGGAATAAGTGTCACTGAAGCAAAAAGAAATTACTGTGATAAGTGTGCTAGCAAATACTCATGCATACCTCACAAGCTTCCTTAGTGTGATACAGGAGATGGTGTTGGGCAGAGCAATACAAATGGGTCAGTGTGCTCACAGACAGGTGAATGTGGTTTCTGGTAGGTACCTCTAAGTGGAAGGCAAACATGATGCTGCTCTGCATTCAAACTGTTGTGGGTCTGGGCAAGCCTGTTAGGAAGCTCTCCTATGCTCAGCAAGCAGGACCTGGCAGTTCTGGCAGAGGAAAGGGTTTCCTCATTCTGAAACTGCTTGCAGGAACAGCCACTTCACCTCATTGCTGGAGTCATTTGTGGGTATAGCTTCTTAAGCCGAAGATATAAAATCATGTAGAAAACACAATGAGGGGAAACATCTGCTCCTATTTGGCAGCATGTGATTTAGCAGAATGCAACAAAAAATAGGAAGAAAAGAGTCAAGCAAGCAAAAGAAAACACATGGTATGTCTTGATGCCAGAGCCAGAGATGAGCCAGCAGCGTGGCAGGTATGAGGGCCTGGAAATGTTGGGCCATGCAGGCACCAACAGGATGAACTGGCTGAGCCAGCTGTGCTGGAAGAAATAAATGCATAAGGTGAAATTGCTAGTCAGTTTAAGCTCATGGACACGACCTGAGAAGGTGTCCCTAGCAATTCCTTGCTGAGCAAGATGGCATGTAAGGGGAAAATCTACTTGTGAAAAAAGGATAGTGTTACAGGAAAAGAGCATTGTAGTATTTTGAACTGATTTGGTGGTAATTTTTCCAAGCACCTTCTCTGGCCCTAACCCTTCCCTACTTTCCCCATAGAGTTGTATAACGCTAGTGAAGCCCAGCAGGCTTCCTGAGCGGAGACCACTCATTTTGGGATACCTCCTGGTGCTCAGGCTGACACCAAACATAAATTGCCTGGCTACTTGTGCTGTTCATCAGTGCTTTGCCATGAAATACTTCTTACCAAGAAGAAAGATCTCAAGGGAAGCTCATGTACATCCACGGGCTATCCAGAGCACCCAATAATTTCCTAATGGCTGCAGTTTCCACCTGCACCATGTGGACTGCTGGGAGCTGTCTAGAAGTGTTTTGTTTGGACAGGTAGCTGCCCCTGAACAATGTTTCTGATTCCCATCACTGTCACAGCACATCACCACATCAAAAGTGTTTAATGATAAGGTTAGCAGCAGAGTTAGGTGAGTGAAAGCACTACTGATGCTTTAGCCAGAAGAGAGTATTGCTGAGCAGTTAACGGGGGTGTACCAGGGGGGAGACAGTTTGTAACCATCAGTAGCAGCTGGTAAGAGCAATATTGTTTATAGCTAGAATGTAAGCTCAAATGAAAGTACGGAAACAGTGTTGACAATACTCACCACCACATCTGTCCCTCTGGTATCATTAGAAAACAGCCTGTAGATACTGACCACCCCGTTTGGCTTAAGAGGGGGGCTGATGCTCACCACAGCCACTGTAGATGCTACCATGTCAAAGAGGGGAGCTCCCAGGCCCTCAGGAGGGGCAGGGCCTGTCCGGCAACGGGACCAATTGCTTGACGTCCGTCCTGCTGAGTTTACCGACCACACCTTGGGCACACAAAACCAGAGACACTGTTAGCAAATGACTCAAGGCTACAAAACATCCGTGGGCAGCCAGGGGTGCTACTGCGGCTGTGCTGACACTGAGAAAAACGCAAGGCAATGGCACCCATGCAACATGTCCCTTGTCTGCTGCCCAGCACCTGTGCTCACCCGTTGAGTTTCTAACAGAAGAGAGGAATGTTTCCCACTGCTACATTTAGGGAAAAGAAGCAGATTTCATATCTCTGTGTGTCTCCATGTGTCGTCTTTCATCTGATCCCCAAACTCTCAATTCCCACGACCACCTGTGTCGTGCAAAGAGAAGCTGTGATCAGCAGTGATACTGTTCTCAAAGACATCTGAACAAAAATACTGGCATCCAGTCCCGCCAGTTTCTGCCTTCTACACGCTTTCGTCATGCATGCAAGCAGCCTTGATGAACTCAGCCTGGCACTGAGAGATACGTCAGTTACATTCACCTTGACTGAACTGCAGAAGCCAAACTTTAGGTACTGTTTAAAACCAGAAAGTTTTACAGAACCATCACTCTCTTAAAAATAGTTATGCATTGGTCATTTGGCAGCATTTTCAGTAACCCAAAATATAAATAAATAAAGCCCACTGAAATGCATAGTTAAGTCAGCATCTCTCATTTATTTTCACAACATTTGCTTTATTGCATGAGCACAAAGGCAATGGGTTCAGTTCCAAGACTTCAAAATTTAGCAGCTTGAATTAGACCTGATTAAAAACTGCATGTGTCTATGGACTATGCCTACTGATTTTGTCAGCCTCCCAAAACCAGAGTGATCTGCAGACTACATAAAACTCAGCACTTATTAAACACACTCTCCAACAAATCTGCATGAAAATTAAATTTTGCTTTCATCAAGGAGTGAATAAACATATGGAGGGATGTATAATCTTATTTATCAAAAACCATTTGTATAATTAAACACGAATATCATAAAAGGTTGCCTTAGGTCGTCATTTGCATGAGTAAGTAATTTGTAGAATGTCAGGTACAATAGACAGAATAGATGGATGCGTGAGTGTATAGGGTTAAATTAGGCTCAATATTAGCCAACCACATAGTGATCAATCAGAATGATAGATCTAAATGGCAATACAAGAGGACTGTCTGAGCGATTTTTAGTATAAGTATTCCTTAGTAAGCTTTCACGTCGAGAGGTTCTAACTGCAGTAAAACACGTTCTTAAATGAGCTACTCTGGGCAGAGGTCCTGGGGTAGTGGACGGTGGGACCATGCCTTAAAAAGAAATAGGAGGTTTAGAAATAAGAGGTCTTCAGAACTGACCCTGGCATCCTTCCAGCTTGCAATATTAAGATCTAAGACCACAGGACACTTCACAAGGAGCCTGCAGAAGAAAAAAATGCCAAAACCCACAACAGTGGCTTTGAAAACTGTGGTTGTGCCAGTTAAAACCCAAAAGTTCCTGCCTGATTCCAGGACCATCCAGTGAAATGCTACATAAATATAGTCGGCACCCTATGATAAAAAGCTCTGCCAAAGCACTTTCATTTCCAGTGAATTCTGTAATATATCTCTGTTGTGAACTTTTCATAAAGTCAAACTCTGCTCATTTTACTGCTGTAGGTCAAACCCTCTATCTCAGTTCTGTCCCAGCTGCTACAAAGATTTGCCCACAGTTGTTCATTTCAAGGGGCATATTTCTTTGTGGGAAGAATAAGCCACATATGGAAAAAGCAGCTCTGAGTGTGCCACTGGCATCAGCTCAGCGCTGACCTGAGCTCAAACGCTCCAGTTACATCCAGGCTGTGGCCTTAATGAGCACGGAGCGTAACCGTGTCAGACGTGACCTGCCGAGCAAGCTGCCCATACCAAAACTGAAGGTGCTGACTTAGGAAGAGACACTTCCTGTGTAGCACAGGAATTTTAGAGGAGAGAGTGATGCAACTCACTGGGGAAGCAGGTGCTTCACTGAGAGTTGCATGCAGACACCTTCCTCCATTGGTCCCTCTCCTATCATGGGTGCTTACTCCTTGTCTTTCAGAAAAAAAGCCTTATTTCAGACAAACAAGAGTTCGTTCTTTCAAAATACTGTCTTAGGACAAGGGAGAAGGTGATGCTCATCCCCTTTCATGCTACACCTAAGTGGCTAAAAGAGTCCTCCAGGAGGGAGGTAATTTAGGTTTAATTGCATGCTCCAATGAAGGCAGTCAAGCCTGCTGCCCTAGAGAGCAGGAATTCCCAAGTGGATGACCTGTCTTTGTACTTGGGGTGCTCTTTTTGGTGCTGTTTCACTTTGCATCAGCACAATGAAATCAAGGTTGACTGGGCAGAGCACAAGTGAGGGCCAGCAGATGCAGTTACCCAGCTCTTCCCCATGGAGGGGTGTGGGGGGCTGTGGTTGCAGTCTATCCCTGGGGCATCATCCCTGTCCTTGAAAAAAAGGCTGAAGTGATGGCCGCATATGCGTGGGCTGAGAGATGGACATACTCTGAGCGTGCCTTCTGGACAGACACTAGCTACTCAGCCCTGCCAAGACATGTTTCCAGCAGAACACATCTAGGTGTCTGTGAAACTCTGCCAGCTTCTGAGACAGCTGTGACAGCTATACAGGACTTCTGAGGATCTAAATTCTGGATTTACACTGACCTAAGCTAGATTCTCTTAACTCCCTTTGCTGCTTCTCAACCATCTGTAAAAGGATGGATGGGTATAAAAATATTTCCCTTTGAGAATCGCCGTCCAAGTAAATCCTGGTCAGAGTTTGGAGACTCAGAGCAGTGAGTGCCCAGAACTGACTGCAGATGAAAATTTAGCTACTTCTTTGCATAAAGAAATGGGACAGTATGGCAACAGAAAGTACCATGAGGAGCGCCTGTTAAAATCAGAGGTTTGGTCATGGCTGCTCAAAAAGTCACCACCAAATAAATAGCCACGAACAAAAGTTGTTGCCTGGCTGGCCTGGTTAAACTGGAATGTTCAGATTGCTGTAAAAAACTTTTTGACTCACAAAAATTCATTCTAAATTGCGAAAAATATTTAGCTGCATTTGCATAGAAAAGTAAAGAACTTAATAGGCAGCAGGATTACCTGCTGTTTATGATGTAAGAAGATCATGCAAGAGCATACAGGAACGTGGGGCAGACAAGAAGCAATTACATCTCTGGGATATACTGAATGGCAAAACACAGAGACCAGAAAGCCAACAAAAGTTTCTCATTACTTGACTTTCTGAATATACTGCCTCCAAAAGCATTAAGTCTGACATCATGGTGTACGGCTCAGCACCCTGCCAAAATACGTGCTGCTGTTAATGGCTGCACTGTCCCAAAAAAGCCAGGAGAGGGCTCTGAAATCAGCTACAGTGGTTGCTATCTAAAATGCTCTATCAATCTGCTGGCCCCTGGCCCAGACTGCACTTTGAAGAGACAGGGGGAGAAGCCTTTCTGGAGACCTTCTTCAAAAGGCTGAAGAATTCCCGTTACAGGTAACTAAGCTTGTTGGGTTTTTTTCCATCGTAAATGAACCTTCACAGATCTCTGATCCTGAAAACAGGTGATCAGCAGTCGCTCCAAATGATCACAGGACAACCTCAAGATTCATCTGCACAGCAAGAAGGGCAAAGCCAGTGAGGAGCAGGAAGGGAAGTGCTGAGAAGATGGTCATAGCATTGCTGTGGTGATCCAAGCTTGCTCCAGCTTAGTAAGACTGAGTAATGACTCCTCCCATAAAGAATAACAAACTCACAATGGCCCCACAGTCATAGATGCAAATAAATCACTGCAGTGGAGATGCTGACAGTGGAAGAAGGTCGTTAGATGACTTATTTACTCCATCCCTGAGCCACACAGGTTCATCTGCTTCAACACTCTTGAATCCCCAGGTTCGACCAAGGAAGCTACATTTTAAACTAAGAAAGCTTTTCTTTCATGAAATTGAAGTCATATGTGAAGGTATTAACTCCATACAGGAGGGAAACAGCTGGATATATGTTTCTGCAGCTCCTCCAATGCTGCAGCACATGAAAAGCACTACAAGAAGAAAAACAATGATAAACCAGGCGAGCAGTATGGCCTTGCCATGATGAAAAAGGGAAGGTGAAGAAACTGTCAAAATAAAGCACTCAGATTAACACCCCTCAGAGGACAAAAGATAGTCCCGGATTAAGGAAGAAAACACAGTGCATGGCCAAATATTCCTTAAAGCAAGAAAGCAATCCCTTGATCACAACAACTCCGATTAGGTGAAGAAGTGCAACCACGGCTGACTGAGCAGCGGTTTGGCAGAGGACGTGGTGCATGTGCTAACGCCTGCCAGCTCACAACACTCACATCTCAGACCTGGCTCAAACAATGTGACAGGTATTACAGCTGCAAACACGGGGACCAACATGGAAGCCTCCAAGCGGGAACCCAGTCTGCTCTTGCAGAGGGGAACCTCAGGCAGCTGACAGCCTACAGAGAGTGAAAAACTCTCCTCACTGGAGACATCTTGTTCACTTCTGCTGAAGTGTGGCCAGGCAGCACAGGCAGAAGGGTGGACTGGCTAGAGGTAGTTTGCCTGTCCTGAGCAGCAGTCCTGAGCTCCTGCTTGACTTCCCAGGTCAGGGAGAGCTAGGGTTCTCTGCTTGGCACGGAGGCCAGGTGAAATCACCAGAAAGGAGAGTGAGCCAAAAAGCTGTCTACTCACTGGCAATGACTCCTGGCTCCCACCAAGTCACTGTGCATCATACTGCTTCACACTGCAGTTAATCTGCCTCTGCTGGCATTGAGCTCCTGCAAGTGCTCAGAAAACTGTCCTTTTTTGCCTTAAAAAAGTCTCATTAGTAAAGGACTACCTACCTTCAGCTCTGAGCTTAGAGCTGTAGGACAGGTAGGTAGTGCTGTAGATTCTGGGGAACTACAGGGTCAGGCCAAGCCACCCCTTTCACATGTGTACATAACTCTTTACTCCTGTGTGTCAGTCAGGTATGACTTGTGTCTCTGCCCTTAGGGCATCCACAGACTGCACACACCCGTGACTGCTTGTCTTTCCAAAAGGATTCAGTGCTGGCCCCCCTTGGCACGTGCCAGGAGACACAAACAGTACCAGAGAGGGCTTCATACCACTCTTTCTAGAGTTGTTTCATGGAGGCCATAAAGACACAGCACTACTTTGAGCCTTTGCTTTGGATTTCTCGAGTGACTCAGGTTTGTCTGACCCTGGACTTACATAGATGCAGGGTTTTCACAGTGTAACTCTTTCCGAGATAGCAAGACGTTTCAGGGATATATAAGACATGACATCAGTAAGTTCACGAACACAGCACCCAATTTTTCATTGTGTTGGAACAACAGCCTGAAAGAAAGGAGACCATAGTCTTGGCTGGTTAAAATTAGAGAAAAACAGAGCAGCTCCCTCTCGCCATCAGTCGCAGCACCCTTCACAAGTCAGTCTTCTCATCAGAACTGACCAGTGTGCAGCCAGGGTAATTTGGAGTTACTCATGCAACGTCAGCACAGCTCAGAGCACAAAGCTTGCCTACTGAAACCTAGCGTTCAGCATGAGGATAATGTATCTGCATCTGGGCATTGCAGTGCAGTCAGGCTGCTATTAGCAAAGCAGAAAGTTTCCAAAGTGGTTGCAGTCTACAGGGGATGGAGAAAAGGCAAGGGAGAGAAAGTATTGTGTCCACTCACAACTAGGGGTACAAAAAGGTAGTAAACAAAGGTGTGCTTTCTGATTGTCCATCTGCAGATCCATACTTTCTCCTCTTCAACATTCAGCTGGCATCCTTAGGGAGGCCATAAACATATAATGGGATAGGTTTTAGGTCCAGGCTTCTAGCACTGTGATAATTTGAGCCTCTTAACACTGCTACTCATCTGCACTGTTCAAATGCTAATAATAAAAGTACCAAACCCATTCCAGGGAAGGAGAAAGGAAAGAAAATAGACAAATACTTTGAGACATAAACAAAATTACCAAATTCTAAGAGAAGCTCATATCATATAATATAGTATAACATAAGTAATTAATGACAGATATAAACAGGTTTAACTCTAAAAGGTAGAAAATTAAATAATTTGTTTCCTATGGGTATATAATGAGATAGTTACCAAGTTCCCAAGAGAGAGATAAGCAGATATTAAAAGGTCTTTCCAATACCTGTAATGGCTAAGGGCAACAGCTAATTCAATAGATTCGATCAAAATCACCACTTCTTTCTCCGCTTCTGATTTATTACTTTGGCTGTAGTTAGTCATCACTCATTTTAGTTTGCTTTTCAGCAGTCATAAATTATGCCTCATAAATAAAAAGATACAATCAAGGAAACCATATCAAGTCATCTACAGTCCTGAAGTATATTTTCCCCTGGTACTCACACTAGTGTCCTTTTAAAGGAGAGCTTAACATGGTTTTGAATACGTCAGACCGACAATTAACTGTGAAGGGTCTTGCAAGAGTGGTGCTGCAAGACTCTCACTGATAATTTTGGAAGCCAACAAATCCAGACTAATATCTGCATTCAGTTTACAGAACAAAACCAGGGTTTGTTGCATCAATGCACTGTTTCCACACTTAGGATGGTGTTAACAGAAACATAATGCCCAAAGTGGGGCTTGATGAAAGAAATGGCATGGTTTCAAATGGCCCTTCTCCCTCCTGTGTACCCTCTACCAGGGGAAAGGAAGCATCCGGTTCTGCAGAAGGGTATTTTGAGTATGCATCACCATTACATCAGTGAAACAAAATAATTATGTCTGATTTACTTTTCAGAACCTGAGGTGAAACTCGGTACCTTAATGCAGATGTAGTGTAAGACACTTTCTTTGCTTGGAAGCAAGGGAGCACAGGAAACCTTGTAAGAAAACCCACAATTTTTCAAACAAAACGAAGAGAGGATAACAAGCAGGAAATGCAATTAAAATCTACTGAGTTTGTTGGCAGTACTACTTTGTAGTGCCTCTTTCTGTCAGGGAGAAACAGTGAATTGAAATGATGAAAAGGAGCCAGATATAAGGGACATTACAAATGTGTGACCATCCATCACTGGCCAGTCAGAAAAACCAGTTTCACCCCATTTCAAGCTGCAGAAGGCACTGAGCTATTTGTCAGTAACTAAGCAGCACAAACCGGAGCTCAGCCAACATTTTGACAAACAGGCTGGTAAACCAAGTGCCATTCTTGTCCTCTCTGAAAACTCACCATGAGGGCTGATATGTTCTGCACTCCATGCAGTTGGCCCTTCCCAAGTCTTTATGACTTTGCACCCATTCTTCTCTCTTTATCTCTCTCCAAGGCCAGAACATGATTTGTTTTCTGTGAGAATCCACGATGGAGGACCAAATCATATTTCCCCTAGTATATGTCAGGGTATTTCCTAGACCCTTGGCTGCAGCAACTGGAGTGTGAGAAGCACCCTTCACATGCAAGAGGGATGCTGTGCCTCCTGCAGCAGTTGGAGTCAGACAGCTTCAGCACTGCAGACCCTGCCTTGGTGCACTGGATAACCCTCCCAGAGAATAAACCTCTTCAGGGAGCCATAAAACTTTCTGAAAAGGGATGATCCTACTTTTCTGTCTTTCGCATGTTCCATGCCTGCCTGATGGAAATAAGGATATGTACTAAGCCAGGAAGACATGAAGCCATTAATCTAAAGAAGCAGTCTTAAGCACACAATTAGGCACAATGGAGGAGTGATATTCTGCTTGCATGGAAATCACACCACACTCCAGGCAGCTCTGTTTTGCAGAATAGCACCCAATGTCACAAGTCCTTCCTTTAGCTGCAGAAAACCAGGTCTGACCCTATAGGTTGCTGTATAGAAACACTGGCACACCATCCTCAATAATCCTGTGAAAGGCTTACATACTCCGCTTCAGAAATATTACAGGAATCAAAAGATTAAACTTGCAAACTCATTGGGTCTCATAAGTTATAAAGTTTGTTTAAATCAGGTTGTAGTGGGTTTTTTTTGTCTGTTTTATTGTTTTTTTTAATGAAATAATGCAATTGCATCTGTTTACTGCAACTGAGGGTCTCAGCAAACACCTGAAAGGCCAGATGCTCTAGACAATGCAAATACCTAAACTATGAATAGTGCAAATGAAGGGAATTTCAAAGATCTAAGTAATTATGTCTGTGTATGGGACAGCAGGCACCATAATGTCTCTTAAAAACCCCCATGTTAGCAGGTGCTAACATGTTAATGCAGATTTGGTCCTTAAAGAATGAAAGTGCTTCTTTGAACAACAGTGACCTATACATTTAGGGGGCATAGTGTCTTTGACCAGTGGGAGTTTCTAAAGTCTCTTCATCATTTCTGCAAGTGCATCTGGTCTAACAGATCCTAAATATTCAGCTGAAGTTTATAGAAAAAAACCAAATAACACTACAACAACACCCCCCAAAAAAACCCCCACCAAACATCCAAAATCCCAATCCAAAGAAGCTGTCAGGGTTCATTGAACTAAATCTCAGTGCTTCCAAAACTGCTGGAGAGAGTCCCATCACAACACTTGGACTTTATCTGTATTCTGTTGGAGGAATTTCAGTTGCATTTAAAGTTTTATGTCCAGCAAACAAGCCTCAAATGTAGAGACAGCAGAATCAATATCCAGTTTAAGTGAGATATAAATCTGGGTTTCATCAGCATAATAGCAAAAGCCAAGCCCTACACTTATGAATAACTTGTCTCACAGGCAAGATATAAATTGTCAACAATAGAGGGGCTCAGAATAGGTCCCAAAGGGCTTCTACAAGTGACATAAGCAGAAGACAAACATATGCATGCAAAAACCTCTCATGGTGAAATAAATGGCCATCAGTGAAAAACAAAACAAACCCAAAAATGATTTAGGGTCCCAGTCAACAGCTCAGACTGGTTATGGAGTAGAACCAAGATAAAAAGCAAATCCTTGAATACGGCATGGTAAACCACAGGAATATGGTCAAGAGGCTTTCTCTGTTATCTGTAACTGATAGATCATTAAAAACTTTGGTCCAAGAAAGTCTCTGCAGCATCAGCTTCCCAAAAAACATCTTCTGACTGAGATAACTGAAAGCTGGTGCAACTGAGAAAATCCCATAGCCAGTGTCTACAACTTCCAACTTGGAAGCTTTTCTTTATGTAAGGAAAATTCCTAACTAATAAAGCAGGGTTTGGGTCTGCTACAATGCTTGCTACCTACTCACCTGCATTGGCACTTGAAATCATGTTCTTTACTGATCCTGTCCAAAGTAGCAAGGAGAACTGGTCTAAAAATTCTCCTATAAGGAAACTATGGTAAATGGAGAGCAGACTGCACACTGTTGTGAGCAAGAGATGGGCCCTACACAGGCATTAGATGAAAGCTGGGATAAAGAAATGGAAACCTCCATAACTGTAGATGGAAGGACTTAAACCACAAACAGGTCACCCTAAAGCATGCTGTTTCCAGAAAAGTTTTAACAGCTCTCATCACAAGAGAAATGACATCTGGAAAATACACCCATGTATATTTAAAGTGCAGTAATTTTTCACACTTTGAGTAATCATCCTTTTTGGTAAGTTCAACATCATTAGGTAACTGAAGGAAATCCGGTAACATGGACCTGCAGTCAGCAGTAGGCAGCAGTCTGCTCACTGTGCTCCTCATTTCCTTCAGCACAAAGCTAACAGACACTTTTCACACTGGCTGTTACCTTACAGACATGCTGCAAGTCCAGAAACATTTAAAGGAGAAAAAAGAGGTTTGTGATTGTCAAGAAAAGAAAGGCTTCATGAATACTGCAGTGACTACGCTTTTCTAGTAGCAACCTAGGGTCTCTTTTCAATAGCTTTATAATCATCCCCTCAGAATCCTTTTCTTACTCAAATTAGAGCTGCTGGAGCTGATTTATGAAGAAAGCCACTGCACTCCTCCTTCCAGGCACTGGGACTCTCACAGTAATGAAGAGGTAAGGGGACACAAGACAAAACCAGGGAATAAGATGCAAAGAAAAGAGGTGTGTAGTCAGAAATTGGAACAGGGTGCCAATATGAACTGTACAGTCTCCATCCTTACATCTCCAAGGATGGAGTACTAGATCCAAAATTCAACTGGATACAGAGCAGCCAGCTCTATCTGAACCTGCTTCAAGAAAGGAATTAGGCTAGATACCTTCTGATTTTCCTTCCAACCTACCTGACTCATCAAGTCTATGACACACATATATACAGCACCTGGATAGCCTAATATGATTTAATTCTTCATGGCTTTTGGTTACCAAAATGAAAACAACAGAAGCAGTCGAGCAGAACTACCAAAGAACCTGATTTGCATAGTACACTGTCATTAGATTTGAAGATGATATCAAACTAGAGGGGAATCAGTTGTTAAGTTGAAGGGCAGCTCTGCCGTTCAGAAGGGTCTAGAGGAATGGGTCACCAGGACCTTTAAGAATTTCAGCAAGAGAAATATGAAATCTTGCTCCTGGGAAGGAACAACTTCTTGCATTAGAGGGTAGGGACTGACCAGCTAGAGACCATCTCTTCTGGAAAGGACCTAGAGGTCTTAAGTAGGCAGACAGAAAGCTGAACATGAGCCAGCAGTCTAATATGGCAGCAAAAATGGCCAACAGCATCTTGAATTGTTTGACAGGACCATAGCCAGACAATTAGTGGAAGTGATTACATGCCTTTACTGAGCATTCCTTCCATTTTGGCCCCTGAATACAAGAAAGATATTGATTAATTGAAGCGAGTTCAGTGGAGGGCCACCAAGGTAATCAGGCCATTGGAGAACTTGACCTGTGAAGAGAAGTTTGTTCAGCCTGGAGAAGAGATGGCTTTGGAGGGATTTGACTGCAGTACCCCAGCACCTACCCACAGGCTAACGAGGTGGGAGTGGACAAGAGAAAACAGGTATAAGTTCAAGCAAAAGAGGTTCAGACTGAGCATAACAAAAAATCCCCAACTTTTTCACAGTGAGAACAGTCAAGAAGTGGAGCAGATTGCTCTGAGAGGTTATAGAATCTCCCTTCCAGGAGGCTTTCACTATGCAACTGGATAAAATCCTATGCAACCTCATCTGACCTCTTAACTGATTCTGCTTGGAGCAGGAAGTTGGACTGGCTTGCCTCCTGAGAGCTCTTTCAACCTGAGCTATCTTGTGATGCTATAAAGCAAATGATCCTGTAAAAGAAAGATTACCATTACCTTACAGTAACTCAAGAGGGGGAATGCCCTGTGCTTCATATATATCAAAATTAATCCGTGGTTAAACTTTTTTTTTTTTTAAAGGCTGTAAAGACTTCTGAGCATTGTCAAACTCAACTTCAATACAATACCTATATCCCTGTACAAATACAGGGTACAGAATCAGTAGAGAGGCTTACTGGTATTGTGCTCAGTGGCAAATAAGCATGCCTAGTCATAGAACACATCGTATTCAAAAATCAACCTCATCCATGTCAACTACATCCACTTACTTTTAGAAACATATTCAAGGCTGGTTATTTTGGGTTTTTTTTGTGTGAGGGTCTAAACCCCACTGACTCATACAAAAACTTAGGATATATTTCAGATGTTTATAAATAGGAAAGTTCTTAGTCCATGGGCTGAAATGAAGTAAAGCTGTATATTATCACTAGTACTCTATATTAAAAAAGTGATGCTGAAGCTTGCAACTTTGATATAGAAAACAATTACAGGTGAAACAATGGCAGAACTGATCTCCTTGCTTTACCTTAGTCTCATAAGAAAAACAATAGTGAAAATAGTGAAAATAGTGAAAAATAGTGAAAATAACGTATGAGAAGTAACACCATCAACAGCAATCTCAGTTTTGAACCACCCAAAAAACCTGCTTGAAATTCTAGCATCTAATTTAAAAATAGAACATCCCTCTTGATGTAATCTACTTTAAGATCATAAAGTAAAAATTAGTTCATAATAGAATCAGGGAGGATGGAAAAAGAAAGAAAAACTAATAAAATGAAGCTGCTTTTTAAGAACTAGGATTTCACACTACTCATGTAACATTAGAGCCTTGCAAAAGCTCTGGAGGGGTGTGCAAACATTTAACATCAAGGAAACCAAGGCACTTCAGTTATGCTAAAGAAAAATGAATGCTGAATGCACGTCTTGTTTGTGCAAAATTATTTTCAGCTTCTCAACTATTTAAAATACATTAACAATAATCATTCAGGTATCACAATAGTATTAACATTAGAAATGAGCTGTGTATGTTTGTTTTAAGTGTAAAGTAACGTTCTCAAAGTGTACTGAAATCATAATCAGAGCTGCTAAATGGTTTCAATTCCCACCTGATATTCATATTCTGTGTAAGGCAGCAACTTGTCATCTCTGAAGGAGGTTGAAGAACCATTGTAAACAAGCGCGAGGTCCAAATTTACGTGGGCTGGAGTCGCTCTCCTCCTGTACAGTTCATAGTACAAAATCTTCCCATTTGGCTGCTGTGGGCCAGTCCACAGGACAGAAGAAGTCGTCTGGAAGCCCCTGGCTGTTGTCTGTATTTCTATAAGAGGCGCAGGCTGTGCTGCCGGTGGTGCCTCCAGCGTCTGCACCGATGCCCACTCACTGGAGGCACAGCCCAGCTCTGTGCAAGCTTGGAGCTGTACTTCATACCTACAGGAACACAAATCAGCAGCAAAGCGATTAAAACACTGCAAATGCAAATATAGGCTGTGCGTGAGATCTAGGGGATTTCTTAATTTCTTCAGGTCTTTGGCATTTTTAACACGAAAACCATTTGTATCAACATTCAGATTATATGCTGTGCCTTGGGTAGCATTAAGGAAACACACTGTCTCCTGGGTTTTCATTTGTTGTTTTGGTGTGGGGTTGTTTTTCAGAGCAGAATTAACATCTGCAGGAGACAAGTGATCAAAATCATTTTGATTTTGATGAAATGAATCAAAGTGATGACTCATTGTAGGGGATGATTTGGATATCATTTGAGAGCAATAGAGCTTCACTCTATTACTCTTCTCTCTTTGGATTTAGATTAGTTATATGTAAATAGCAGACAGACTTATCAACCATGTAACACACACAAATTATGCCTACACAAATATATAAGGAAAGGTCAGGTAAATAATCAAGAATTAGAGAGAAAATTACTTCACTACCAAGTGGGCTCCCTCTGTAGCCATGCCTGGGACCCTGTCTTAAGTTTTAACTTTTACTTAAAACCAAGTTACTTGTTTTCAGTTAAAGGGTGCGAACATGTTCCTTGTGTGACTCCATTAATTGTAGCCTAGCGACTCTGTGTATGTGCTAGCTATCAGGTCTTTGGTTAGCCCACCCCAAACTTTCTCAGCAAAAGCCCTACCTATTCTTGAATGCAAACGTCTTGCAAAAGACACACAAGACCACAGGTTTTGGAGTCTATAGCAGAGCAGCCAACTGCCCCTTGTATTAATTACAACCAAAGTTGTAATAAATAGTAATATAGTAATGCTGGCATTAATACAAATGAAAAAATCCTGGGTTTTTCATGTGCTTTTTAGGAAACCAAAACACAAGGGTTTGACTATCTGTTTGAAGAAGATGGTTAAGCTACCTGCCAGCCCACTGAACCACCCCGCAGAGCTTATTCAAAAAATGAGATCTTCCAGACTCACCTGCTGTAGGGTTGTAGCTCTGCCACGATGTAGGACCGTCTCACAAAGGAAGTGTGAGCTGCATCAAAGTCAATAGTTTTCTTCCCTGTTTCAGCATGCTTGTGGATGGAGAGTGTGTAATTTGTAATGTCACCATTTACTTTGATAGGAGGATCCCAGGCCACCAAAATTTCCTTGGAGGACCATGCCCGCAACCTAGGAGGCAACATCCCAGATGGAGCGGAGGGGTTGGTTTTTACTTGAGCTGATGGGCTGGTCACGCTCCCTTGACTGTTATTTGCAGTGACAGTGTAGCTGTACTCCATGCCTGGCATTAGGGTGAAATCAAGATACCGAGTTTCCAGACCTGAGTAGACAAGAACACCATCCCTCCTTAGCTCGTAGCTTGTGATTTTACCATTGGGGTTAGCTGGAAGTTTCCATGTGATTTCAATTGACTCTGAGCCCATGACAAGCAGCCTGGGAGCTTCCATGTTTAATGGGGGGGCCTCCATGGTTGTCACTGACTGGGATATGCTAGATGTGCAGCCCCCTGCAGTACAGGCCACCAGCACAAAATCATACTGCGTGTAAGGCTGTAGGTTAGAAATCAGCATTCGCAAACTCTTGCCAGGATAATACTCTTCATTGTTCAATTTCAGTATGTACCTGGTGATATCTCCATTTTGTATTTGGGGAGGTGCCCAAGACGCATTAATTTGTGTGGCACTAACAGCCTGCAGAGATGGTGGATCCACTAAGGCAGGAGGTGCTTCCAGCGTCTGTATTGCAGATGGTTCGCTGGTAGCACAGCCTCCCATCGTGCAGGCAACTATCGCGTAACTGTATATCGAATAGGGCAGCAGGTCTTCATCTGTGTAGTTGAAAGTAGCAGCATCGAAGCTGAAGGGATAGAGGACGTCATTTTTCAGCAGTCTGTAGGACTGAAGAATACCATTGGGCTGTGCCGGAGAGGCCCACGAGATGAGGACTTTACGGGGGTTAACTGACAGCAAGGATAACCTGGGGGCAGTGAGACCTTTTGGGGCAGTTTGACTAGTCTTTGCTACCGTCCAGGAGCTGTCAGTGTAGCCTGCTGCATTCCAGGTGCGTATTTTATATTCATACCTTGTCCATGGCTGTAAACCTTTATCATTATATATGAACGTATTACTTTCAGTGTTATATTCTGTGAAAACAATTTTCTCATCTTCTGTTGTTGCTCTGTACCCTCCAGCATTTTCTTTTATGCATCTGTGAATAACTTCATAGCGAATTATTTTTCCATTTGGATTAATTGGCTGCAACCAGCTCAGTTCAACGTTGGTAGCGTTTACTGCCTTGATCACAGGTGCCATCTGAGACACTGGGGGTGCTTCATCTGTTCGGACTGGCTGGGGTGGGGAACGCGTGCAGCCTGCTGCGTTGCAAGCTTCCAGTATGAGGGTGTAGAGAGTGTAGGGCTCCAGGCGCCTGAAGAGGAACTGGCGAGATAAACCACTGTACTCCAGGTTGTCATCGCTGAAAATGTTGTACATCTGGGAAAGAGAAAGAGGGAAGGGAAGGGAAGGGAAGGGAAGGGAAGGGAAGGGAAGGGAAGGGAAGGGAAGGGAAGGGAAGGGAAGGGAAGGGAAGGGAAGGGAAGGGAAGGGAAGGGAAGGGAAGGGAAGGGAAGGGAAGGGAAGGGAAGGGAAGGGAAGGGAAGGGAAGGGAAGGGAAGGGAAGGGAAGGGAAGGGAAGGGAAGGGAAGGGAAGGGAAGGGAAGGGAAGGGAAGGGAAGGGAAGGGAAGGGAGGAGGGAAGGAGGGAAGGAGGGAAGGAAGGAGGGAAGGAGGGAAGGAGGGAAGGAGGGAGGGAAGGAGGGAGGGAGGGAGGGAGGGGACTATTAACCAATGATTCAGGAATGTACATCTTTCCATGTAACAATCACCATACAAACAGATCATTGATACAAAAGGAATGTTTTGATCCAATTTTCATGATATTTTAACTTTTTAGAGCAGTAATAAATCACTTAGTGACAGTTTTAATTGCATTTGTTTGTTACCAAGTTTCATTGCGAGGCTCTCATGGGTTAGCACAAAGCTTCTCGCAGGCTAACTCTAGGGAAAATCACTTAAGAAAAAATTTTCAAATAAACCCCTCTAGTTGCTAACCTTGCAGGTAAAGGTTTAAATTCAGTTAAAACTGTTGATCTAAAAGAGGTCCCAATTTCAGAACAACAATCTGTCAAACCCAGGTTTTCTAGAAACACATTTTGGCAATGTCTGATGCACACCCAGTTTGTAGACTTTCATGCATAGCTTTCTATACATTAAATGAACAATTTGGTTCACTGTAAATGTCATAAGGTAGCACAGGAGTGTTAATACTCATTTTAATATGACCACAAGCAGAGTGTCTTGTGCTTACATAGGACTTCTGTCTTATTTTAAAGTATAATGCCTTTGATTGAGTCCTTTTCAGCAATAAATGTTTTAATTGTATATTCAGCATTTCCCTTCTCTGTTTTGATCAAGTAAAGTGTCAAGATGAAGATTACCTTAATCACGCCATTGGGTTGGGAGGGCTCTGACCATTTTAGCAGCAGAGCCCTGCCATTTTCTTTCTTTTCCACAGTGAAGTTGCTCAGGCCACTGGGTGAAGCTTCCAATGTGCGCACAGATGTCCAGGGGCTTGAAACCTGCCCAGCATTGTTTACAGCTACGACATGAATATGATATGTTGTGAAAGGTTTCAATCCAAATAAATGAGCCTGATGCTTTTTTCCCTGAAGCAAGAATACAGATGTTTGAGTTAGTTAAAAAAGTAATCAGCATCTGTGGTTTATGTCACTTGGAAAATGAGGTCTCAGCTCTGGGTCACGTCTGACCGCCTTGCGGAATACCCCATCTGCTTACCAGGATTTTATATGGTGGGTACTCACGGCTGAACCTCGAAAAGAAACTCTTAGGCTCTTAAGGGTTTGGAGCCAACTCTTAGGGAGGCCTGCACAGTGCAGACAGACCTCAGCTAGCAAACCACTCGCAGTTCATTCAGTGTGTGTCTGAGCTCTGCCCAGTGAGGATGAGAGAGCCTGGTGCTCTGGAGGGTAGACGTGCTTGTGAAAACCTGTGGTATGTGCGATGCCTGCCTCTACAGAATCCTTACACTTCTTGTGTGTAGATGTGACATTTGATAGGTGTGCTGTCCTATTCTAGCTGCTTAGAGCATTGTAATATGTCTAGACAACAGTGTTTCTGAGAGTATAGTTTCCTTACTGAAAACAAACCCCTTAAAAGTGGGAGGGAGGGAGGGAACAGACTGGTTCCTATGTTCCCACTTTGTAAAGGTGTCACTTGAGATAAATTCTCAAGGTAAGACGATTGTGGGGCAACCGGCTGCCTTACAGGAACCCTCCCTGTTTCTCCAGTTAGAGGAAGCAGCCATGCTGCTGACAGAGACACGGGCAAACAGGGTTTAGGCCCAGCCTGGCACCACTGGAGAGAGATTAGGAGGGGCATGGCTATTTGCAAATCCTACTGGGCTCAACCAGGGCTGGGGCTGACCGGGCATGAGGCCAGACCTCAGCCCAGCAGAGGGGTGTGCGGGGGGGAGCAGACCAAGGGACATCCGTCATGGCTGGAAGGGGCCACTGCCATCATGGCATCAAGCTCACTCCAAACAGTGTCTGCCACAGGCCTACACCTGCTCAGCTGCGAGGCAAAGCAAGCCTCAGCACAAATTTGGAGCTAGGCAAGAAGGCAATACAGCTGTAGCTAGATTTTGACCAGCCATGAAGAATATGGGAGCTAACAAAGACCAGGAGTAACACGCTTCAGTAAGAGACTGTTCAGACTTGTCTCATCAGAGGAGGGAGGAAGAAAGGAGTTCAGCTGATCACCAGTACATCTGATCTCATTTTTAGTTGTGCTTTTGCATTAATTATATAGATCTCAAGAAGGGGAGCACAGGAATTCAGTTTCCTTCCTGTGGCAGAAACAGCTGAAGTCAATTTCCCCATTTCAGTAAGTCATATTAAGTTGTTAAATGCTAACGCTTCCAATTGTTTAATATTTAAACATTTGTTAAGCTATCAGACTCAGAAACAAATTTTAAAGAAATATTAATTTCTTTTTTTAAATATTAAAAGTTAGATTATAAATATTTAAATAGTTATTTCCTCACAACAATGAGTTAGTCTTTTAGATAAATATAGCACAGCATTTGAATGACCATTATGAATATTAAATCTGAAGATGCCACAAGTACAGATTATAAACATACTTTTCTGATAAATGATTCCTTTTTCTGTTAAACAGGGCAAACACTAGCAAGATTAATAATGCAAAAAAGTATAATTCTTTGTTAGGAATTCGCAGTCATCACTGCCAAAAAAGCATAAGCTCAAATGCAAATAGCAATCACCTCGAACAGATTATATATGAAAAAGCTCTGGCTGCTGTGGGACATTTAGAGATATCTTTTGTCATAAGAAACATGGAAAGCATGTGGGCTATAAAGCAAAAACATATGTATATTGTCAATAGCAGCACCTGTTCAATTACAGTTTATTTCAGTACAGAGAATTTAGTTCAGCCCCTAGATGGCAATACTATCAAACACTTTTTGTAACATGAGTACTTAATGATTAACAACGTGCGTTCAGTCATCCAACATACTCAAGGCAGCCATTAAAAAAATAACAAAACTGATTTCATTATAGATTCTTTTAATAAACATTTATGGCTTAGATCCTTGAAAGTGGAAGCGTTCAAACTGCCATAGCCAAAAAAACTTATACAGCCGAATGCAAAATTATGAACTGCAGGTTAAAGAACAGAGCTCAAATTGAAGTTCATGCTTAGCATAAAAATCTGGCATCAGAAATTATGTTGGCACAAAACATGATTAAAATTAGCTTTACAATTGGATGTAGTCTGTATTAATAGTTTTTATGAGGACAGTTATCTATGAGGTTTTCAAAACAGAACTTTTAAAAGCCTAAAATTTACATTCCATGGTTTGGGGGTGGGGGTGGGAGGAAGGGAGCACACAGCACTAAATTACTGCTCCTGAACTGCTACACAGAGGCTCTCCGAAAGTACAAGCACGTTATTACAAACACCGTACAAAAAGCAATGGCTCTGCTTTCTAATCAGCTGCATCACCAGGGTGGGCTTTTGTGACAGCAGTGCTACAGAATGCCTGGTTTCTTTTTTTTTAAAACAGAAAACCAGCATATTTTTTCATTACCCTCTACCATTTTCCCACTAAACCCCAAGATTTAATTATTTACAATCCTCACCATGCTTTGAAATGAAACAAGGATGGAGGGATTTCCTTGCCTGCAGTTCATCATGTTCTCTAGAGACTGCTAAACCATTCCTTCCAGGGATGACTTTTATCCCTGGCTCCTACAGATACTTCTTGAAGTGCAAACGGTTTACATGTATTTTTGTTTCGTTTGGTTTTGAAGTAAGCTCAGGGGATGTACTCCCAGAGTACGGAGCCGCATTTTCTCCCCCTGCACCACTGCCATTGCCATTTGTGAATTTGCTCAGCTCAAAGGCTGGTGCTGAAAAGAGGATGGATGGCAGTCTCGGTGATTCATTTTAAGAATTACTTTATGTCCTCCCATGACATTTTCAGCCCAGAAATACTGTCCTGCTAGAATGGTCAAATATAAATAGCAAAATACACCTTGCAAAGGCTAGCACCATAACCTTTGTCTTCAGCAGACGATGAAGCAGCCTTAAACAGGGACAGGACCAAAGTCATTGCCTGGAATATTCTCCCAGTCTTTGTCTGCAAAGCCATAAACTCATATACCCCGTGTTTACACACTGCTAACAGTCCAGATTTCATTCACCATTAAAAGCAAATCAACAAAATAAAATTTTAATGCGAACATTAAGATGTTCATAGACTGACCTACGACGAAATCCGATGGACAACAAGCCCATGCCCTCCTCTGTCTCCTACTGTGAAGCATTCTCACTCACCCAGTTGTTAAATTAAGAATAATCTGGAAAAATTACTAAAAGTGAGTGCACTCTCACATGCCTCCCATGAGGCACATCCTTTTCATGTAAACACCACAGAAACTGGACAGAACCACTGTGGCCCAAGCCCAGCATTGCAGCCCAGAGCCCAGCCGTTGCATGGCCCTTGCTTTGGGCAGCCCCCATCCCAGTGCCTCAGCTGCTCCAGGTAGGACCCGCACCTTTGGTTTTGCTGTGTATAAAGCTTCACAGGCTGCCAGTGGCAGCTCAAGCTGTTAACAGCAACAAATACACTTCTCAGCTAATTCCACTCTTCTAACCATAAATTAGGACAAAAGTTATTTAAAATAACACCTTGTTTTAGCACATTTTTCAAAATACAAAACAAGAGAACATGAACCATGAATAATGTATCCCTCAAGATTTGCTTCAGATTGCCTTTTTTGTTTGTTTATTTTTTAATTCATGAGCACGGAAGTCACTTAAAGTCTGGAAACAAATTAGCATAGTCTTTCATGCTGTTCAAAGGCAGCAGCATCCATAATGTGAGGCGCCTGCCTTCTTCGCTACCTCTTGGTCCTCCTCCCTGGCACCGGCAAAGCTGCACAGCCCTCAGGGTTCTGACGATTTTACACTGCCTACTGTGACTGCCTTTGACTACTTGAAGTGCCCCTAAGGTGGCAACAGGGTCAAGAGGTCTTTGTAGGTTGAAAATGATCAAAAATTAGCATTGATCTGTAGCTGTCAATAATACGCCGCACCGGTGGACTCCCTGCACAAATGTTTAAACTGCATACGACTACACAACCTAGTCATCTTTGAATCTTATCGATCTGATGAAGCAGCACTTTCCAGTAGTGTCACTCTGGGCTTTTTTCAAGGCAGGCCAGCTTACCCAGTGGCCTGGGTCTCAGGGCATGAGTTCAAAACGTGCCAGATACATCAGAAGATCCCTGAACGACTGAAGAGCTGCCCAACGGCAGCTTGAATATCTGTTCCTTCTTCAGGGCTAATCATCAAAACTCAGCAAGTCAGCACCAGTCATGTTAAGGTTCAGCTCTGGCTTCTTCACTCTCCCTGTCTTTGCTTTGTACAGTTCCTATACAGTACCTTCTCTTTTCTTCATACCTGTTTGGAAGGTATCTTCAATATTTGATTAAAAAGCTAGCTCATTCACTCTGTGACTCTCTAACTAAACTCGGTGACATCAGACGCTATCACACCGCTACTGATGGCAGTGGCACAGGGATCCAACTCTGTTCTTTCATAACCCACGGGCAGAAATGATGGGAAGGTAATTCAGTATGACATTCCCTTGTCTACACAGGCAGAGATGCTGAACTCTCTTTGGACAAGGGAGGTCCAAACTACAGTCTGCCGGCAGTCATTACACTAATCCAGCCATTCTCCAATGCCAATTTTCAAATTCTCCATCAAGGAAGTCAAACAGATACCTCCACAACTGACAGAAGTGACCGGGGGGTGGGGCTTGGTGTTTACCTAAAATGCTCAGTTTATCCTCAACTTTGTTGCTACCCTCACATCCAGTTCCCCATATAACCCAGAATCTTTGCCATTTCCTGCAAAGCACTGGAAGCGTTTCACCTTGTCTCTGATGACCACTCTTATTTCCCAACCTACTTCTTAGCCCCTGCCTTCACTCTAAAATTTGCACCGCGTTCATACTCATAGGCAATCCCTAACTTGTCCTTCCATATCAGGTTTATATCATGCACACTGAGTCTTTTTCATTCAAAGAACCGATTCTCTTCCTAAAGCCTTATGCTCAAATTCACAAGGATATAACTTATGGGTACACAAGTAATCTAAGCATCACTTCCAGTAGCAGTGTGGACTGGAATATAAATTATTCCCATGGTAGTACTGAAAAATCTCAAAGGTTGAGGAAACAGAAACCAAAGCGTTTGTTATTCATTTTACCAGAAATGATCTTGCCAAGAGGTGACCAGAATTTCAGTTTTTACCAGAAATTGATGATGTGCTATTCATTTCCCTCCCAATTTGTATTAAAAAATTCTGCTTTTATTTTTTAATTTCACTTTTAAAATTTTACATTTGAAGAACTTTTCGTTTAATTTAAAAATTCTAAAATTGCCTTTGAACCCATATCTTTCATTTTAAGTCACTATTACATTAGTTGATATTACCAAACAGGCCTTCAATAGTACGTACCATGTTGGTGGTAATTTTCATGGTCTATAAAACCCCAAATATTAAAACAGCAAATGAAATAATCATTTAGGTAAAATTTTGAAGTTTGTAAAAACAGACATTTCTTTATTAAACCTAAAATAATTTTGCAACAATTTTGCCTGGGGAATGTTATTTAAATTGCCTTTGGTTTGATTTGCCTGCCTTTCCCAGCCCTGAGGGGAAGCAATGCAGTCTTTTCTTCTATAGTGGCTAAGAAATGACATTCAGGAATTTTTTATATTTGAGCTTATTTTTAAATAAATAAATTTAGGAAAAATTATTTAAAATATATATTACAATAGATTCAAGTTACAAAGTAAAGCACATAAAATGGGTTCTTTATTAAAACATAACCTTTGATCATAAAATATTCTATCCTTGAGATTCCTGGCAAAACTAATGCTTTTTTTTTTTCTTTGCGATTTTGAGAATGTTCTTGTAATATCTTTTTAAAACAAATGATGGTTTTGCCACCAGCATCAGAGAATGGTAGTAGTCTAGCCTTTGTTTCTGTTCTTTCCTAACAGTGCAATGCTAGCAGCTTTTGGTAATAAAAACCTGCACACCTTGTTCCACTCCATACATAATTGAATCATTTCCTAGTTGTACATGGGCTTGTGGGCTGTACTAGGGAGAAGAATCCTTTAGAAACAGCAGTAATCTAAGTTTACAATGTTCTGCAAACAATAATTAATACCTGATAGAGAAATACTGTGATGCAATTAATTTTCCTCCATTCTGGCAGAGTATGCAAGGGACTGTGAATTGCACGCAGCTGAATCTGCCTAGTGGAGCCGCTGCCTGTTTTCGCAGCAGGCAGTTTTGTTTCCCAGCACACCTGGGGACCTGCTGCACTCTCACCAGGCATCTGAGTCCCCAGTTTTGACTTGAAAGCAAAGCGCCACAAAGAAAACTAGGAAGCATTGCACATTAAAATGAATCAAGCACATTTAGCAAACTGCATCCAGTCACTGTGTGGGCCTTTGGGCAGCAGTACACTTTTAAACCACCAACAGTGTCGCACTGCTAAAACCATAAAAAACATTCTTTGGGCAAAGCCAACTTCAACAGTTTTTATCATGCTATTTCAGTAAGATCTCTTTATCTTCCTACTCCTCTTCCCTCCTCCCCTCTCCTCTCCTCTTCCTCTTCACCTCCTCCTGTCCTCTCCTTCTCTTCTCATCATTTTAAATTCATCAAACATCACTGAGCACTACCATCTCAAAAATGTATTTGCATCTGTATTTGTCTAATTTGTACTAAGAAATATTGGAATCCAAAAAGGAGAATTTTCTGCATGACTAAATAAATCAAATAAACCAAAATATCAATGACATGACATACCACTATAGATACCATCTAGAGGACAATGTCAACATGTTTTCCTAACATTAATATTTTATCTCTTACAACACTCACAAGACCTACTGTATAATAAACCATACTTTCGCACCCCTATTCTTTCCCCTCCCCCATTTCTTTGCTTTAAACCATGTTTATTATTCCTCGTCATGAGAAAGTGATACAGAAGGAAAGAAGTTCTTTTTATAAACTAGATATCAAACAGGACTATTTTCCCCAGACTTTGTCTTTGGTCTGTTCAAATCTGCCATCCTTGCTTAACCTAAATGATAATTTTGCTTTCAATAATCATTCTGGATGTGAAGAAATAGACTAAATTTCTCTTCAAAATCTGAAGAAGACAGAATCTGAAGCAAAATATTTAATACTATTTATTTGCGATACAAAAAACCCCATGAGATAAGATATTTAAACCCCACTGAAAAACAAATACGTGTCACCCTCAGTAAAATGCACATATATTGTATGGTCTGGTCTTCAGCCGAGTGGGGCTAGTTTGGTGGAGTGCTGATGAGAGTAAGAGAGTTAGCACAGGTACATCAGCAAAGACTTCATGCTACATGAAATCCAGCAGCATATTGAAGCAAAGTTGAACCCTGTAGAGTTGAGCTGGAGGTTTTTCTGATGTTCCAAACATCACACATTGGCCAAACTGGAACCCACAGACTCATCAAGGTATTGCAGAGCTTGCAATTTGTTGCACCTGTCTTGATCCCAAGGGGAATGGGAAAGATCCTCTGGGTGGAGTTTTATAAGCTGGGATAGAAACTTATCTTCAGGGAGGGTAAAAAGCTAGGAAAGGCAAGCACACACACACTGGCTGGGGTTTGTATCTCTACAATTACAACTAGCACGCTCAAACAGCTGAACTCCACAAAGAAGTTTAAAGTAAGTCGCATGCGTACTGCTCCTGCTGAGCAGCCACTTCCCATCCGCTATTTGTTAACCTTTAGGAGCAGCATTCCTCTCATGAATTTGTTCTATGCTGTCTGTAGGCATGGAACGAGACAGAAAAAAACCACTGCTGCTGTAAAACAGCAGCTAGAGCCTAAGGGCTCGAACCTGCAAGTGGTAGGGGGTTCATCCCTTATTATGGAGCATTAGGGGGTTAATGTTATATTTTTCCTAATGCCACAAACCGTATTTTCCATTTGATGTATTGGCTGATGGCCAGAACCAAGTTAGATGCTTTTGTCAGAGCAAACAAAATCCGGACTGCCACATCAGTGCAGTCTGTGTCTTAGTCTCAAATCTCTTTTTTTCCTAGCAACGTCCAGACTGGCAGGTGTTCTACAGAAGGGCTTCTGCAATTTTAAACTGATGTCATGAAACTCTGGATGATTTTGTTATTCATAAAAATGGATAACTTACATACCTGAACTCACAGTATCTTGTGGCAACGAGTTTTGCTTTGTCCTAGGAAGAATGTGCCCTTGTCACTATCAAATATTTTGCCCCTCAGTTTCATTTGAAGCTTTGCATTTTAAGCATTAACACTGCTCCTCTATGACGTTTGTGACTATAGATATCTGTGCCATCAGCTGCCTTCTTCATCTCCTTTCAAATTACACTGTAAATGATATTGTGAAAAAAGTGGCTCTGCAAACTGTAGAACTTCTCCCATCTGATCTTAAGATCAGGGACAGGATCTGAAGATTTCTATTTTCCGTAAAATTTGGAAAAGGCGGTTTGGCTATGTTTTTAACTATATGGAAAACAGTTTTGGAACCCCCCAATTTTTTTCCCCAGCAAAAGCAATTATTTTTCCCCTGTAAAAGCAATTATTTTCAATTTTTTGCCTTTGCATAGCTCAGCAGCCACTGTGGGGGAAAAAATGTAAAAAGAAAAAAAAAGTTTGAAGAAAATCTTTAAGGACACTTGTACAAGGACAATCTGAATCTTAACATAGATTGCAGGTGAACTCCCACATCAGTTTCCTCGAAAATGCCACTGAATGTCAGTTGTGCTCCATAAAATTAAGACTTTGCAGTTATATATGGCTTTTCATCGTAGGATCTCACATCATGTTACAAACATTAATTAATTAAGTCTCTGGATATCCCCCTGCGTTGCTGTGTGCACCTTCAGGAAACCATCATTATTGGTTTAGATCCCATTTTACACAGGTACAATAGATGTGTCATATTATTGTTAAATGCAAGCTTACTTTATTCCCTTTTCTCAATCATTCCCAGTCCTCATCTCTCTCACCCAACACATGCAAAAAAAGCGCAGTTCTAACTGCTGCTAAGTAGAGGAAGATAACACAGCCTCAAGGCAATTCACAGCTCTAAATCCCTGCTTTCTGCCAACACAATGGAAAATAAAAGCCACATTTTAAAGGAGACTAAAAGGTTTTTACTTCCTACTGTTTTATTCTTTTTTCTCTGCCCTGTACTGAACAGTCCTAGCTTTTCCTTCAAACTTTGCCTGCTATGTATGTAATCACTTCTGAGAGATATTAAAAGGTAAGCATAAACAATTTACTTTGAGCTACATAAAGTTTAGTCTGAATACGTGGCTGAACTTAAAATGTCACCTTTAAAACCAACTGGGTATTTTAAAAAATGATGGGCCAAAAGGTATACAAACCCCTACCTCTTGAAAGGCATTGTTTCACTAGGATTTTCATGCCTTCCCCTAATGCTTTACACTTTCTACATAAATATAAAGACCTGCTCTCGAAACAGAGACAGCCTGAAAGTAAATGAGTGTCTAAGTAGCAGTTTGGGAAAGATGCACTCCAATCCTGCCAATCCCTGCCAGAAAATAGATATTCTCTCCACACGTTTCCATACAGAGCAGTCACTCTTAGCAGAAGGAGAGATGCACACTGCTTCAGTGGGTAGGGATGCCCTCCCTCTTTCCTGTAGCTGGAGGAAAAAGTTCAGCCTATCTTCTGAATATTAGCAGGGGCCATTGATTAGACATCTGTTTAGGTGTTTGCGTTGGGGACATATTCCTCAGCAAGGCACAGCTTCCCATCAAAATACTGACAGGTTCAGAGGCTATCTGACACCTTCCTTCCAGAACGCACAGGATGTTCCCCCAGGTTTGGAGTAGGGGATTGCTACAGGGGGTCCCTGTCCCTGCTGATCATATAAGGTAGTGGAAAGCTTCACAAAGTAGTCCAAAAAGGCCCTTTGTCATTCGATGATAAGAAAACAAAACCTCTTGTTCTCCCATTGCAGCTACTACTCCAGCCAAGATCAACCCACCACAAAGAGTGAAGAAAGAGGTGAAAGATTAACTACTGAACTATTACTTGAAAACTGAAGCATAACAGGCTTAGTCCAGACTATGTATTTTCCTTGGATATTTGAGTTTCTTGGGGAGTTAAAATAGATCACCAAATCAACATGTACATAGTTAAGCTAAGTACACAGCAAACTAGTTTCAGAATTGAAACTACCTTTACAGTACATTATTGACTTCAGCATATTAAATTGTAAATCCACTAGTTTCACTGTTGCATCTATTGATTAGCTGCATGTTATAAATGAGCAATCCAAAATAAAATTACTACAATTTTGTCATTGTGGGCCACTTGGAGAAATAGTCAGAGCTCCTACATTCAGACACAAAAGTTGTGTAGCTAGTTATTCTCTATAATCTGAGCAGAGGAAGGGATGTACCTCCAACGTGCATGCCAGGTATTTATTCAACTTCTGTTTTGAATAGCCCTTCGGAGAAGCCTCACTCTTGAGCCAGCTTAGACAGCCTCGCCTACATTCACCATCTAAAGTAAGTTTTTAGAATTCAGAGCCATGACTTTTGCTAAAATTCACTTAAGACTCAAGAAGCCAGTGACAACATTTTCAATCACCATACAGCAACAGACCATAGAGGTGAACTCTTTTTTTCTGAAGATGAAACAGAGAACTACTGATAGCTTCAGAAGTTAAACTGCAGCTGTTTCAAAGAACTTCAAATTTGACAGAAGTTTCCTTTCGCCTTTTGAAGGATCCTTCACGACTAGAAGAATACAACTAAATGGTATATGTAGATGGCATTCAACCAGAACAGGGACTTGGTGTAGTTAATCCATAATATTGAAGCGAACATCCCTGACTCCTGATTTCTATGCATAGGTCAACAGGTTGGCAGTGATCTTCAGAAGATGTTACTCAATTCAGTACAGTTTAAAATTTCCATTAACACTCTGAAACCACGTATCATTACAGGGGTTTGTTAACAAAGCAGTTGAAAGTATTGTGATGCCTCTATGCAGGATCAAGAAGATGAGAAAAATGCAGTATTTGCAGCTGCAAATTTTTGTCTCATAAATACCCTATTTTAACAGCCCCATGTTGTCCGCACTATTTGTCCTCAAAGGGAGAACTGTATTTGACATCAAAGAAACTAAAGCTCAAACTATCATGTTATCTGGTGGAAAAGGTGCTGTTTTTCTTCTCATTTGCTCTTAGGGGCTCTGTTCAGTCTTTTTAGGCCAGGACTTTCAAGAAACATCAAGCACGGCACTTAAATATGCCACTGTTTCAAGCTACAGCTATGGTATAAATCTCATGATCTATTGGTACCTCACGGGTCTAGCATTTTTGGCATAGAGTAGCATTACAGAAAATCTAAATTATCATCTGTCTTGAACCCCTGAAGAGAAAACAATAAAAAATAATTTTATGATGCCATAATGACAAGAATAATACTTCACTTCATCTGGGAAAAGATGTCTTCCAGACTTCTCATTAATTCTTTTTTAAAGCCTGATGAAATATAAGAGCTCTGTAAAGTTTCATTCATACTGTTTGTGCAGAATAAAGTTTTCTTTATAGCAAAAATACAGAAAATTTATCACTGTAAGGAGTCCACTTTCCTTAGTCTCTTGCTATATGAAATCTGAAGGTGCAGTTCTGATTTGTGAGACAACTGTAAGCATGATGCATTTTCTGCAACCACTATATCAGCATCTCCACACTGCATGGAGGATTTGGCTCAGACTAGGAACTCTGCAAATGGACTTCGAAAAAAACTTGGAGCAGAATTCAGAAGCAAAATGAGTAATGATTTGTGATATGCCCCAGTAGGTTAAACAGATACTGGGACCTCTGTTCATCTTCATGTTGTGAATATACAACTCCTTGGAGCCATTTTTGGCACACAGACAACACACTCCAGGTGTCTAATTTGGATGGGCCATCTCCCAGCAGTATCATCTCTATGTTAGGGTGGAGTGAGCACAGAAGTGTTTAGAAGACACGTGTGCTACATAAAAAAGGGAAGTGGAGCAACCATGGATTAGTTCAAAAAAGACATCCTACAGCTGCAATGTGAGAGACATTAGGGGAGGCTACTGTGCTGCAAGTGCAGATACTGCTCTTGCACCAGCCATAGGATGCTTTAAATGGGTCATAGGTTGCTTTAGTGGACAAAGAAGTGTGTGCTTGTATCCAGTAATATAAGAAATTTAAAGGATGTTACTTGACTGAAGCACAGTCCTGCCTGTTGCAAGCACTGCAAGACCTACCAAATACCTGGAAGTGGAAATGAACTGAAAAAGACAGGTGTTATTTTCTACTAGACCTTTACCTCCTGTATCACTCATCATAGACTCAAAACGTGCTCTTAGAAAGGAAGGCAGTTCAATGAAAATATCCTTTCAAAATCTTCCAGTCTGTCAGACACCAGTGGAGTGACACCTGTACCAATCCCTCTCTTTCTTTAAAGACTGAAGAGATTTTATTTGGTGAATGCTAAACAAACAGACCTAAAACTGCAATACAGTTTTAACAGTTAAAGAATAAAATCCACCCGTTATAGGTGCATGTGTGTAGAGTACAGAACACTTAGATGTTCCAGATCCTATTTGCATTTCTGTAACTTTGGTCAGGTAAATTTCAAGGTGCTGCAAGAAATACTTATAGTTTATAATGGGATAAACTCATAGATCATACTTCGTTTCCTCCTAGTAAAGATTACATGTATGTAAACTACACCCAAGGATTTGTAGATAGGAAGTTTTCAGACTGCCTTCCTCACAAGAGTCTCCTACTTTCTGCCTTTGGTTTCTTTGCAAACCAAGAAACCAACTAACCATGAATTACTTATGTTTTGTTGCTTACTCTTGTGATTGTACTGGTACTGAGAAGCAGGAAGGATAGATATAAATACTGTTTTGAACTTTACTGAATCTGATTAACTGTCTGGTTTGGCCTCAATTTAAATTTTTCAGGAGCAAAAGTTTCCTGTCATCTTTTCCGGGTTCCACACACAAATGAGATCTTCATACAATTCAGAGACTGCTCTAGGTTGGAAGACAAGTGCAAGAGGTGCCTGACAGCTCATTCACCAACCAGCTAACCCAGTCAGGTAACTTGTAACCTCCCTTCTTCTGTTCGTCTGTTTAACATCACTCAGTTGTGTTTTCAACACTCTCAAAACACATTTCAACCAGGAGGAAGATCCAGCAGGAACTGGGTGCCCCTGCAAGGGTGTGGAAGAATCTGTCCCTTCTCAGCAGATCCAGAGCATTGTGGTCCAAAGGAGGGAGGGATGGCAGCAGTGGGGCACAGCACCCCTTGGTTTCCAGAAGCCACTTCTACAAACTGTCACAGGCTGGCACAAGTGCACCTCCCCTGAGCCGCTGACGTGATCCCAAGCTGCTCAAATCTGAGCATGGTTTGGAGTAGAAGTGGTTAAACGCAGTACTCCAAATAGCATTTATTATAAACTTCTGTGTGGCCATCTCAGAGTTTTTCCTTTACAAACTGATGCATGTTTTTGAAATGAAATCTTATTGGCTAATTATTTACTTTATTTACTTGCAATTAAATCTCCACATTGTATGATGAATCACCAGAATCAGTCAGTAATGCATCCACTGTCTGGATAACTGCTTTCATTTTGGTTTGTAATAACAAGTAAGATACAGCTATCTTGGATAAGTAAATTTTTAGGATTTCTAACTCTGTAAGTAAAATTCACAGAGCATTTGAGCTCTGGAACCATTTTAACACTCTGCAATTTTCCCAACAGTCTGGAAAACAACAGAAAGACCTATTATGATCCAAAAAAGATGGTTCAGTTCAAAAAGAGAGTCACATTTTGGATTCCTCTTTTTATACCCAGTTAGCTTTGGATACAGTTACAGTATAACATGATAGAAAATTTATACCCCTCCATTGTCACCTGTTCAAAATGCATCAGCATATTCAGTGGTTTTTTTCCTGTTTTTAAATCTCCATCAGAGCTTGTATGAGAAGTGGAATAAATAAGCAGCCACGTTTTCCCATACTGGAAAAGTTCCAGAAGGGAAAGGGCTCTTGACATTACAGAGCTAAAGGAGTTTTCAAGACACTTTCTATTTCCATACTCATTCTTTTGTATGCTAGGTTGCCTGCCATTATGTTTATGTAATTCTGACAGTGTTCTTAATGACACACTAACAGATTGTAAAACACGCTGCTGGCATTTACTTGTTTTTTATATTTTTAAAACAATGTCCTTCATGTAACAGTAGTTAAGCGCGGCAGAAGGACATCATTAGAGCCATGGTTAAACTGTAATTTACACCATTAGGAAGGCAGGAGCAATTTTTATTGCCTGGCAATTTTCTTGCTGAAATATTTGGACCATATGGCTCAATTTGTGTAATAACCTTAATTTCAGCACCCTTCAGGTCTGCCTCCATCTCCTACGGAATGGTAAAATGCGGTTTAGCAGAAAAGGCAACTGTCTATACTTAGAGAGTTGAGATTAATAACATGTCACGTCCTGTTTTTGGTGAAGGAATTCGAACAGCAGCCAGATGGTATCTCTACAAATAACTGTCAGGGGTCTTGATCTAATCAATACAATGTATTAATACATCTCCCTTCGCTGCTTCTCGAGGGGCTAGCGTGCAACATCTGGAAAGATTGGGGGGACCGCCAAGTAGAAAGCTGATCCTTTTCAGAATCAAACTGAGCCCAATTAATTTTTCATGTATACTTGATAACTGTTTCATAATGAGCTATGCGTCTTGACGGAGTTAGGGTTGGCGGCATGAGCGGCTTGTGCTTCCTATCCCCATTCAGTCCACTTACAGAAACCAACCCATTAATCAAACTATCTGGCATAAAACTGAAATCTCAGCTCAGCAAGAGATCAATAACCATCCTTTAAAAAAAAAAAAAAGGCAACAACAAAGACCCCACTGCAGAACAAGGCTTTAGTGGGCAAAAGTATCCAGGCATGACATTAGTAATTACTTTAGCAAAAACCAAAACTAAGAACCATGCTCACCTGACAGGCACCTATAACACAGAATTTAATATTAGCTTCCTGTCAAAAAGTAACATTTAAGTCCATTAAAAATACACTGCCATTCTGCTTTCTAGATACAGAGGCCATCTGGCCCCTATTCACTATAATTGCTGTTATAGTCTCAAAAATAATATTGATATAGTGCTGTAAATTAACAGACAGACACCCATTCCCACTCCCAAAGAGCTTTCTGTTGATAAACTCATGTTTTAGCGCTGAGCAGGAACTAGGGTCTCGCCCCCTAAAAAATAAATAAATTTGTGGCAAGATTATACATGCATTCCAGTGCTTTTTGTAAAGTCTGAAAGGAGGAGAGAGAGAGGTCACTTGGCAGACAGAAAACGGGAAACTGCAGCAAGCATAGGGGAGACGAGCTGGAATGAGGCTGTGAAGCTGTGTGATGGGAATGGATTCAAAAGGGAGCAGTAAAGAGAAAGGACAGGAGGTCAGCTGAGAATACTAAACTTAGCTTGCATAGGACACCCCACGGCTGTTTGATGAGAATGACTTTGGTGACTGTAGACCTGGATTAGATTCAAAGGGAGTCCCCAGTGGTATGAAGCTCTATATTATATTAACAATTCCCATGAGTCATGTGGCTTGCTCTTGCCGTTTTTTTTTAAAGAGGTAGATAGAAATGTCTGTTTATTAAAATTACCCCTTGCTTGTTAAAATTCCCTGTGAAATACAAGCATATGACATAGCACTTCTCAGCCAATTTGAATACAAGACCTTATCTGCAGTGTGGAGTGGGGCAGGGGGATAGGATGGGGGGTGGGGAGTGGCCTTTCTAATTATCAGCTGAAGATTTCTTATATCTGTAGTTGTTGGGCATGACCCTGGGGATTTTAGGAGGCTGCCCTATGACTTTACCAACAAAGAACATTATCTTGGAGTTGCCTGATACATCCACTTAAGAACACTGGTTAAACATGAATGAAAATCTAGTGAAATCCAATTAAGCATTTTTAAACAGATATCTAATTTGAAAAACAGCTGTACATATTACCCAACAAATTTCCACTGCCTCCTTCTCCGTTTTTATTTCCTACTTATATATGAAAAAGCATCTGTAGAGTACCAAAACCCTGTTTTTAAAGTAGATTTACTGCAGTCACACACAACACGGCACAAAAGGAAGAATGTCCCTCATATTATATCTTCCTATCAAATTATACTTAATAAGGTGAAGATTTGTGGGGATTTCTCATTTATTTTGTTATTATAAATTAGAAAACATCCTGTCAGCAGAGTTTTTCTACAGTGCCTGATTAATCTTATTCTCACAACAGAAATGAAAGACTTGTGGAAAAATATTGTAGAGAAATTCATAAAGTATATACAAAAAACAAATACAGAGAAGCAGCATACAGAGCATTTATACAATCTCATTTTAGGCATCTGTCTTCCATTTTTTCATGTGGTCACCTATTCTCTTATGACGGCAGGTGCATGCATTGAAAAGGTTACCACTTACAGACTGCTGCCCACCACCATCTTTATGTCAAGAAGGTAACATCCTTTAAATCTGTCAGGCTGCATAATCCCATTGTGTGGGTTAGGAAAGACCAACTGGGTAATCAGCTGGAAATCAACCATGTTTTGACGGACACATGCCAGCAGTGGCACACAAGTGCACTAGAGGAAAGCAGTCTCATATGAACAGCTGCAGCTCAAGGATGGTAAATGTCCATGCCTTAGGTGTCCTGGAGGTTTCAGGGTCCCTCGAGGACATTCATGCTCTTAACTAAGTTAGATGCCAGAAGTCAGGCATTGTAAATATCCCTCAAGAGCCCCAATTCTACATGTCTTTCACCCACCAAACAAAGACCTATGGAATGCGTGAAAACTGTATCTTGCACTAGGAGAAAGCCAAGGATAAAACACATGAGATATTTCCAAATAGTTAACTAATTTATTTGTAGAAAAAATTACCTATTGATCCAGGCCCTCTGGTCTAGTCAATCTAGAGTGTGTGATTAGGCATGGTCAGACATAACCCTATAATCTTTCTACTTCTGGTCCAAAAATTCAGTGAAGGGCAAAGTTATGTTAACTTCATGTTGCACACTGAATTAAGGAGAAACTATTCAAGAAAAAGAAATGTAATGAAATAAATTCCTTTGCTGTAACCCTCACTAATTCAAATCACCAGTTGCCTGACAACATATTAAGACCTCACAGACACCAGATAAACCTTTCCCAGCTACCCTGCATCCTAACTCGTAAGGACTCTTATTCTTGGCAGGGTTCCAGCAGGGTCTAAAGCTATGTTTCTGTGGCTGCTTGAGAGCATCCAGGAGACACTGAAGTGGCCTTGGTTACAGCAAGGATAGTATAAACAGAAGAGCTGAAGCCTCTCGTTTTCTCTCTCTCACCGTTTTTATCCACAGTACTTCAAAATCATCAAAGTTGCACAACAATCCATTTCATCCTTTCTGCACTAATTAGGCAATTCTACATGTCTGTCTTGATAGGTGGGGTTTACTGAAGCACTTAATCAGTTTCTGGAGGGGCATCGTAGTGCCAATCCAAATGCGTGTTTAAACAGAGCTGTAGTGCCAAACCCAGCATATTCTGCAGCAGCATGGAAACAACAGAGTCTGTGAGACACAGATTGCCTCACACTTTTTTTTTCCCCAGCCTTCAATGTGAAGAAGCACTTGTCCTGTACTCATCCTGTGTGAGCTTAACAGGTCTAGAGATTAAAACACAGGAAGCATTTTATATTATTGGGCTTTCCTGGCAAATAAAACTATTACAGCAATTCCAGTAGAAGCCCTTCCTGAAACTGTGCTAACAAGGCTTTGAATCTTAAAAACTGCATTTAAATCAAATGATTCATTTGCAAAACCATCACATATAGCACACACGTAGTAGGTGTGGGTCATTTCCTTGGAATTAGAAAGCAAATGTCTCTATACATGAGAGGTCACCAGTTGTTGTAAGTTAAAATCTTTTCACTGTTAGGCATAATTAAAATACTCTAACAGTGGTTTCAGTAATTTAAACATTGCAGTATTGTTGTAATATTTTTCTAGGCTTCAAGAGTTCACAATTGTTTGGTCCAATCAAATCCGGGAACACTGGAGAAGTTATCACCCATCAAGGTAATTACTTTCAAGTTGAAATAATTACTCCATCAATGTTAATGGTCTTTCAACTTCAATAAAGCACTCACCTGCCGATAATCACAGCTAACCTCTTGCTCTCATGCAATTCCCTCTCTATTTAGCAGGTTATATTACAGCCGTTAGAGTGGTCACTTGTCCTGAACAGCTGCTGAATTTCACTTTGATCGGCTGTGAACCATAAAAAAATTAGTCATCTGTGTATGATTTCCCCCTAACCCATAAGCCCTTGCAGAGCTAAGGATATGATCTTTTGGCTGCATTAGAACACTGCTGAGCAGCCATCTTGTTTCTGGTTGTGGCTACTTTCCACTCACTAACGGCAGCACAGTAGCCTAATTAACTTTTGCCCTCCACTGCCGTTTACAGCTTTCATTCTTTGCTAAGTAGCCCATCTTCTGGATTTATGGCACGTGCAGGGATTCCTCCATTCACTCTCAGCTTGTTTTCTTAGAGTGCAGTCCATTTCCCAGGCATCAGGAATAGGCACGAACAAAAAGTTTCACTGCATCATCTCTTTGGAATGTTTTTTTCCCTTATTCTTGTAACTATGATCTTAATTCCTTCTTCTATAAGGAAGTTGCTGCGTATGGTCCTGCATGCTGCATTACTGACTAACGTTAATCACTGCGTGGTATCACATCTCTAAAGCCAAAAGTTCACGCATCTGTCTGAGGAAACAGGAATGAAAGCTCACGCATGGATAAGTTAAGTATTTCTGAATGTGACAAATAGTAAGGAATGAATGCTGAATGCAAGATTCTAGGTATCTGTGAAATTCTGCATAGCAAGAGCAGGTAATGGCAGTACTGGCCACTTAAAATAATTTCTAATATAGTATATTTTAAATGGAATTTTTCAGCAAGTAGACTTCATTTATTATTTTTACTCTGGTTATTTATTTGATATACAAATTACTGTCTGGTTATAACAACACAACCATGCAAACCAAAGCCTCACCCTCCTACCAAAGTCTGTATTATTATTGCTATTGGGCAATATGTCTACAGATTTCCCTACCACAGGTGAAGTGGCTGCCAAGAGGAGTTTGGCCGGTGTAGTTATATACCATCTCCTCGAATAATGTAAGGTAAGCCAACATATGTTCTCAACTGTTAGCATAGCTGCATCCAAACCAGAGGCTTTGCTGAGGCAGTGATAGCAGCTGAGACGTGTTAATTTTTTACACTCCAAGCTGACATAGCTATGCCAAAAAAACCCTGTAGGGTAAATTTGGCCTGAGCGCCTCATACTGAAAACCACCTTGTGAGTAGACCTGTGCTTCTAGGTAGGCACAGGTGGAGGACTTTCCCAGGAATAAGGCCTCTGATGCCTACACCTATCTTTTACATCCTGTAACAAGCACATTGAACATTTAGTTACACTCTGCTGAGGTGGATTTGACACATGGAGAGCTTAATTCTAAATAGTAATAATGGGGAGGGAGGTGTGTGTCACTGCCCGTAGCAGGCAGAATTTTTCTTTATAACCCTCAACTCTGTATGCTTTTCCTTCTCTGAGCACAGCTACATTTTTTTAAATTTTTCCTCTTCTTATTGGCTTTGACTTCTCCTACTCATGATAAACAACCAAATACTTGATATCATGGGAGAAACAGCATTAGATACCCACAAAACATCTAATCAAGGATAAGTCCAAACTTACCCTTTTACCTAACAGCAACATTTGGAATAAAAGAGCTGTGAAGCTTTGATGCCATTTGGCAGGTACTGGCTTCATAATGAAATCAGCTCTGGGTCCTATGTTCACAACCTTAAGCCCTAAGTTCACAAGAGCGAGAAGCTTGCTTTGACAATCTAGTCACTTTATGCAGATTTCTGTAAATGAGAACATACTGTCAGTCTATTCCTCTATAAACACATCTGTCTAATGTTAATGCTGTCAATAAAACACTAAATACCATTCTTGCTTTAGAGGGTTAAAATGAACAGGGAAGACATCACAAGAGACACTTGTACTGCTGTAACTAGTCTTGACTTGACTTTGTTCTGCAAATAAACCAGAATGTCAGTTTAACTTGCTGTCACCTAACATCTGTCACTACACTCCTGGCCAAACAAGCTAGGGAAATGGGTGACACTGCTCTTCAACTGTGAAGCATCAAAAATGGCTCATGTGTACTTCACTTGCTTCTAATGATGCAGGGGAGAGCCTTTCGTTTGAGTGGCAGCAACGTTTGCTCTCAGAACTGAGCTTTTATTTTTATTTTCATAGGCAGTGTACAATTTTAAGAGGTCACCAATAACTTTAAGGTACCAGAGACAGCCATACCTTTGACACATTAATTCAAATACAGCTTAATGCACCTCAACTGGGGAGTAAAAAGCTGCATTTTGAGGAGGTAGAGAGGATAAGTCTGTCAAATGGTTTGAAACCATGGAAGATGCTTCTCCTTTGGCTCTGGAAATGGATGGAAATGAAGCTGACAAATTAGAACAGTCTACAGGGGCATTAGCAAGAGCTTAACTTGCGTCCTGCAGTGTCACAAGAATTGTGTTTCTACTTTAGGTTTTGGTCAAGCTTCGCATTCTGTGCCAGGCAACCAGGGTGCAACCGAGAAGAGTGAGGGTGGTATCGGCTACTGTGATTCCAGCACTGCTTTTTTTTCTGGAATAATCTAATGGGATAAAAATGGAGTCTAACAGATCAAATAAAGGACCGAACTCATTGCTCGCTTAATACTTTAAGTCTTGCTTGTAAAATGGAAGCTTGTGTGAGAGAATGACTAATGGTGTATCCCATGAGGGAGCTCCAATAGAGATGCTTTAGGAGATTAAATGATTTAGCCTAGTACCCCTGAAAGCTATATTTTAAAGGGGCAGAAGTTTAATCATTGGAATGCTAGTTCCTTCAATAAAATTACATTTTAATTAAAGTGTCTCGTTCACAAATCTACAGTTAAGGGTATATCAGCAATTTAATGATAAAATTCTATTTTTAAGGTGTTATAACTTTGAAAGTTAGTGTCCAGGTTTTTGCCTGCTGAGATAATTGACCTGACCTCCTGAAGATATCTTTGATAACAGGACTTTACGTCAATAACTTTGATTCAAAGCTTTAGCTGTTCTGCTATATTCAGAAGAGGTAGGATTCAGATCTCAGCTCCTCAGTATAAATCAGCAACAACTCAATGCAGTTGCAACAGCTTAAAGTGAGTGCCACTGATGGAAGGGCTATGCAAAAAGGCTTCTCTTCAAAGGGTAGTATAATATTTAAAAATTAAAAGAATAGCAAAAATAGTAATCCATAAATGTTTACAACAAAAGTCAGTAGAAAAAAACATGCAAGTCAGCTTCCCTGCAACAGTAGTAGAGCAGCCATACATATGCTGCTAGAATGTAATTTTGATTCAGGATGGTGTTTGGGGAAAATAAAGGATTTTGGAGCCAGGAAAATACTAATTCAGTAAATAATAGCTTGTTAATTCGGAAGGCTTTTAGCTGATGCTGTTAAAGAAACACACTGTGGCAACATTATTTAAAAGGCCATTTTGGTAGGTTTTATTACCCACAATACAACCATCTTGGACATTTTCTGTTGTTGTTGGCATGCTTAGAAGACATTGCAATGCATGACTGGCCAGGTCAATTCCAATGCTCAGCAACACATTGCATGCTGCCGGAGCAGAGTATTAGAAGAAGCCCTGTCATTTTGCTGGTTTTGAAATCTTAGGTGTTCCATCACAATTATGATTGTGATTATTATTTTTTTTCAAGCAAGTTAATGGAGGTAAGTATCAAAATCCTACTGAATTTCTTTAACTTCAAAATTCCAATCTAGTTTTTAAAAGAACATTCTGTACAATGGGAACACAAGTATTTCAGAAGTCAAAGGTATACGTTCCTACCATTCAGTTCAGGACCTGTTTTCTTTTTCAGAAAAAGATGGATTACAAACTTAATCCTTTTAGGCTTCCAGGAATATAGACACAAAACTGCTTTGGAACCATATGATTAAAAGAGTATGTAAGATGACTGAGCCAGAAACATCTCTCACGTTGTCACATCAAGATTTGCCTAAGGGGGTTACTTAAAGATTACTATTGGGTATTTTGGAGAAAGCTCTTTAGGATTCTATACTTGAATATCAATCAGATATTTTACAATTGGGGTAATTAAGAATTTAGGGGATTTCTGCTATTATTAAACACAAGCATGGCACAGGAATATAATTTAGGGAAAGTTCTAAGTTTGTGAAATTCAAGTGTCACTGCTGAGGAAATCCAACTTTATTCCAACCTCCTTAAACTTTTTCTAAAATTTAGTTCCAGGACAGCAGTTATCCTAATATATAGCAGTTCAGGTAAATTATCTATAAGCTGTATTTCTATAAAAAGGCTAGAATGTAATATATAGGAGGGAGGAGCAGTGATATAACTACACAAAACGATAACTACTTCTGTCAATGATTTACATAACGCTGTTAGTCAATCCACAAAACAACCTGCTCTTTCCTGCATCTGACCCTCCACATTCTGAATAGAAACATGATATTTACAGACATTCATGTTTGGAAAGTCCCTTGAAGGGAAAGAAATGTTAGCAATGTGAAGCAACATTCTAATGTGAGTACATGAAATGAAAGTGAAAGTAGATCTGCCTTTATTACAGATTAATTTTCTGTCCTAAGGAACCTTCTCTGGCAGGGGGGGTTGGACTTGATGATCTCTTGAGGTCCCTTCCAATCCCTACAATTCTGTGAATTCTGTGAATATGTTGCAAATAAGAAGTATGTAATTACAAATTAATTCAGTGCCTTTGTGATTCCAACTGAGTTGCAAAGCTAAAATAACATACACGGAGGACTGATTTTATTGCTCATTGTGCAGATCCTGTGAAACTTTTTCTACAGTCAGACAAAAAGGTCAGGACAGTGTTTTCAGAGCAAAGCTGACGGTTAGGTGCATATGCAGACATGACCCATCTATGCTTTCAAGTAATCTACTTGCCTCGACCAATAATTGGATATTAATGTGAAAAGTTTTAGTCTGCATTGGACCAAACATGAAATTTAAACCAACAAAACTACTGGAAATTGGAAACCTCACTTCTCCTAAATGAGATTGTAAAATACAACAGAGATCAAAGCAGAGTAAAAAACTTAACACAGGCTTTGTGGTCCAGTTCTTACCATTACGGTGAGTGCTGTAACAGCTGGGACGCTAAATGTTGGATCACTGCTTTTTTCTTGGTATACCACTCGATACAGAGATATAACACCATTGGGAGAGACAGGCTGGGTCCAGTTCAACTGCACTGAGTATGGACTTGTTGCTTGTGCCCAAGGTGCTCCCATGCCCCATGGGGAAGCCTCCAGAGTTTGGGTTGAAGCCCACGGGCTGTCCACTGACCCCACAGCATTTTGAGCTCTGACACGGTATTCATAGAGAGTAAAAGGCTGTAGAGCATCGGAGGCATCAACAAATTCCAAAGCTCCTTCAGCCCAGATGAACAAAAGCAGCTCTTCTTGCCTGCCCACAGGACGCCTGAAATTACATCAAAGGCAATGTGTTTAAAATTGAAAATAACTTTAACAGTCCCAAGGTAGTAAGTTCTGAAGTTCTAAATTCAACCTGTACCTACACATTACATACACACACAGTGAACTGCCTATCTTTGCATCTTAAAAATATTTCTCTGAACTCTTGCTGAGTAGTGAAGAAGAGATTTTTGAGGCAATCATTTAGTTATTCTCTTTTATCTATAAGAATATGATAAAGCATGCCAAATGTGTGCTGTCACAGTCCATAGTAGCAGAGTAGAAATAGAACAGCATATCGTCCTTTTAGGATAGAACACATCTGATATGAGACATTCAGAATTTAGAATCCAAAGTTTTAAATGTTACCTAGCAAACAAGGGATAAATATTCTAGCATGCCCTCAAAAACAAAGCCATGTGCTTTTAAATTCTGGTTTGCTCATAATAAATATCCCATTTGTATTTGTGAATGGAACAAGTAGTCCCTTGTGCATAAACTTAGCAGAATTTGCAGCTCCACCACAAAAAGTCATTAAAATATCAAAATAGTGTTTACTGTAATAATCTACATATTTTTTCAATGCTTTTTTTGCTTTAAAATGCAAACTTAAGATACATGAAGACAATTTACTGCATAGGCTGTTGGTACAATGGATTTTAATTTTTGTACATACATATGTCTATGTACAGAGATGCAACACACATGTATACAGGTGTATATAGAATTCTGACTACAAATCTGCTTGTGTAGGATCTGGCATTCTTGGTATTGGAGGAGATAACCGATGATCCTCAGCCCCTTTCTAACGTGGCCCCTTCTAGTATATAATTTACAACAGTCGTAAGAAGGCAGGCACTCATCTTCAAAACAGAGTTATCAAATCAATTCTTTCACTTGGCATAAAAATGTTTGTGTGAAATTAAGTTGGTTACATTTAAACACTGCGATAAATCTCAGTGACGGTTTTGCTGTACTGCACATGAATTTAAGTATTCCCCCTACTCTTCACAGGAACCTTGGCCTTTTCAGAACATAAAAGCACTTTCACCCTCCATGCCAACAACAAAAAAACCAAATTACATTATCTGCCACTTTTATTGCAAGTAGGGCAAATTTTCAGAAGTAAAATTGGTTTGTCTGACTACTGGGTGTCATCACCACTACACACACAAAGAAGCTGAAGAACATTTCTTTGGCAAGAGAAAATCTGTATTTCACAGAGTTCTGTTGGACTTTATTCTGTTATATCAACCCCAGGAATTACTTTAAAAATACAAACCGCAACAGTTTTTTAAAACTGATAATCTTAGCTGCTTGCAATAATATATACCCAGGTATTTACAGGCAAAGACACAGAGTATAATGAATATATGTGTCTACACTGCTGTTTATTAATCCTTTGCGTATATGCATATATAAGGCATGTGTGAATACATTCTTTTCTTACATGAAGCTAAAGAATTGTTGCTAAACTCTGAAATAAGTGGGCTATATGGACACTGTTTAGTTTAAATGGGTTGAAATGTGATTTTAAAAAAAAGAGCTTTGAGGTACAGTGTCTCTCACATAGAGAAAGTGGCAAATTATAAGATGTGTTAATACTGAGAATCAGTTGGCAGAACTGGGTGAGAAACTGCAGGCAGAGCAGGCAGGAAGGGTTCCCTCTCTTGCAACGGAATGTCTGGAGGAACTGGGGTACAACATTTCACTCTGACCCCAAAATTCCATTAGCTATACACCTCACATGCTCTATTTTAATGGCAAATTAAACTTTATGCAGAACTCTCCCTTCTATGCCATTCATTGACTTGATGTAAGACATGCAATTCTGAAAGTGAATCACTGTCTCTTTCTTCTGCACCTGAAAATACAGTCTTCCTCTACGTAATCAAAAACATGCTTAAAAAAATATGTAGATAAGTGAAAAAAGAGTAGATTTTAGTGCCATAAAATCACATTTAATATGTCTTGTCTGACCAAGCAGTATGGCACTGAAATGAACACACAAATTTCTGTTTTATATATTTTCAGAACTCTGTGATAAACAGTTTTTTTCATGCTGAAAGATCAAATATGCCACCAACTGCAAGCTCATCCACAAGCAAAGCTGTACAATGTACTGTGGTTAAGTATTTAGATCTTATTACTGCTGAATATTTAATGAATGAAACTTATGGTTAGGTAAATGGTTCCATCTGTAGTGCTAAAACCCGGAATATCTTCATGTATGAATAAACTTTGAACAGAAGTGGTTGAACAGTCTGTAATCATTTCAATCGTCTTAAGATTTAAGATTCAACTGCTCATTTAACTGGAAGTGTTTCTTATGTACAATGAGCTGCAAAAGAGAATAACATTTCCAAGAGCTGGAAGCTCTCTCTTAATCTGCATAGTCTGATTTGCTGCTTACATTCATTTTAAAGATGCTCAGATACAGTTATTCTTATAAGGACAAATTCTCCCTGCCCCACTGCCAATCCGAGCTGGATGACATAAAGAGGAGAATATAATCTTCTTTCTGACAGATAGAAGCTGTATGCAGCTGTAGAGCTGTAAGCAGAGGACTGCAGCAACACTAACTGCAACACTTACCCCTCAGCTTTCTTATGTGGCAGGAGACTCCGTGAGTCCCTGAGGTCTTGCAGGTCAACCCAGAATTATTCTTCACATGTTTACCTTTCACCATGCAACAAAAGTACATATTTTAGCAGTGCCTGCTGTTTTCCTTACGGAGTGGTAGTGAGTTATTTCTAGAAACACTGAGAAGTCCTGGGGTAAAATTCAAAAGACTGGGGAATCACACTGTTATATGTGGGGGAATAATGCCACATCAGCAACACTCCCCTCCTACAGTTATGTGTCCAATTAAACAAAGCAGCCTCACTTACCATTTTTATTCAGCAAATCTATACTAATGTAGCTTGTGCATTTTTCTTTTTTTTTTTTTTTAACAAGTTTTGATGCCAAAAAATGAACAAAAGGAATTTGAAATTACTGCATGCAATATGCTGGCTAAGACTAGGTATTGTATCAATTACAGGTATAAATAAAACCCTTCAGGAGTTCTTTCACTCAACAACATACCCATCCATAAGGATTCTTCTATCAAACCATCTACTAATGTATGTTCCTTAGAAGCTGTCTTTGGTGCAGCTCATAGTTAAGGGTATAAGATCAACAATGAATTAATCATAAAGAGTCAGTCTAGAAGCTCCTAACACTGCAAGTCACAACAGTCAACAGCTACTGAGACATGTCCTCTGTCTTACATTGCCTGTTGATTTTTCTGCTACATTTACACCATCAGGATTGCTCAGCTACTGAGAGCGACGTTACAATCTCACATACAGACACTAAAAACATATAATCTTACTGTACATGGCATGGATACTTTGACAGAAATTCAGAGACCCCCTTAAGCATGATATGAACCAAAATACTTATAATTTTGCTGGCAATATTTCTTTAAGAGTCATCACATGTGCATCCGGCACAATGCATGCTGGTGGTCAGCAGAGAGCAGTTCCATTAGCTGATGTGACCTACATCTTATTAAAATACAGCAAGAAATACAGCACCTATTTCCATAATATTATTTTTCCAGACTAGCAATTTCTGTGGTTGTCATAGGGATGTTATGTAATGATGAATGGGAAGAGAAGCAGATTGGGTGATTGTCTCATGAACCAGATCTTTTCTCATTTGCAATTTCTCCTAAGTTGTGGTCCCTGCTAGAAAAGTTTTAAAGCCTCAGATCTGTATTTAAAATAAAAAATAAAATTTCACCGTCTCCTTTATCATAAACTAAGATTTCAATTTTTTTGTTTTCTAACAAAATGGCTGCAAACTTCCAAGTGCTTTTACAATTCTAGAGGAAAGCATGACTCTTGCCATTTTAATGCAAAGATTTGCACACACATTAGGTCCCCAAGCATTCCAGGTTTTGAGTTAAATGAATTTATTTTTGTGGTGATGCAGTAAAGAAGAGACACATGATGAAGAAGAAATTACATGCCATAACCTCCCATAGAAATACTGCAGTCTTGCTGCTATAACAACGTACGGCTATGTGTGGCTACAAAATGAGAAAGAACTATGTGCTTACATCCCATTTCTGATTTTTTGCAGCTATCTGAGAAAGATTTGATATTGTTGTTGTCTAAGCACATTTAAACTTCAGCTGAAATAACTGCCAAGTGATTCATGCCTATGTAGGTGAATATAACGATTGTATCTGGAGCCCCAGTGCGCCATTTTCATTTCACTTTAAATAAAAAACAAAATGTATCTATGTCAGTCAGTGCCCTTCTGCTGTACTCAGAGGTATCAAACAGGCTACAATTATGATTGTGAAGTGATTGTGTCACATTGGAGGAAGGTTTATTGCTTTTGAGTCTGCTAGGCAGTAACACATTCTGTTTCATATTACTCTTTATATCATTGTTTGGCTGTGACTAGAATAATCAAATGCCATCAAATGCTGTCAAATTCAATTTACAGTATTTTTCACTGAAGCAGGCTTTCTGCATTATATTTCCTGTTTTCCCTTTCTATGGCTGCCATGGAATAGCAGCAGTAATCATCAGCTTTATTTACAAAACCAACAGAGTGAAGACATGTCTTGGACTATAACATACACTTTATTCCCCTTTATACAGAGGAGGGACTTGTGTTTTTTTTTGATCAGACAATTAAAAAAAAAGGCAAACAAAAGGATATTCATGAGGGCAGGATATTTTAGAGACTATTAATGTGTTTAAGGCAAAAGTGAATTTATATAAATTATCACTGCTGATTCCAAAAGATAATTCAATTCCCTGTCTTCTCAGTCACAGCTCTAATATAATAAAATATTCCAAAATCTTTGTGAGAGGCTAGGTTCAGCCCAGCATTAGTTTGCTACACATATTTAGAGTTGGGAAAACCAGGAACTTCAGAGTTTAAATTTATCTCCATCTCATACATGGCTTGAGTTTTATATTCTCTGACATTCTGAAGCTATTCAAGAAAGTCTCTTCCATGAGCTTATAAAAAAGGGTCAGTGGGCACAGCAGACATCAGTGCTCTGCTACATCGATACATTCCTAAACACAGATATCTATATAGAAAAAGCCTCACACAGAGCTTACAAAGCTCCTCATAGGGAGTAAGGATGTGTCAGTCAGCCACCTAGACAGGCCATCTGAACACAAACACCAAGGAACATGAAGACATGCACTATAATCACTCCAGATTATTTACTTAAATACAGGAACACAATTTATCTTGTAAAAATTGCTCCATATTAGGAACTTAGGTAAATCTCAGGAATGCTGTTTCCATTCCAAAATTCTCACTTGTCTACCAGAGAGTACTGAAGAAAGTACCTGGTGTTATGGGTAAATGCAGTGTGATTATCTATCTTACAATTTTTGTTCGCCCTTTTGAATTTTTAAGAGTATATTTTGGTTTTTGTCATTTGTAGATCAGAAAGACAATTTTTGTCTCAGCTCTTATTCCCAGCTTGTCCACCCATAGATCAGCATCTTAGCATTTGAAAGGCAGTATATGTGTGTATATATATATTACTGTATAATTCTACACGTTCCTCCTAGTATATCAAGGAATAAAGAAATGAACAGTTCAATATGACTTGAGGTGACAAAAACATTTACCTGTGAATAAAGTAGTTAGTTATGATGCCATTTGGTTTCTTAGGTGGTGCCCATTTCACTTCTATGAGCGCAGATCCCATTGCTTTAACGATAGGTGGGCTCAGTTCTCTAGGAGGTGCTTCAGCAGTTCTTGAATATGTTTGACCACCCACTCCACAGCCACCTACAAGCCCAGAAGTCTGGTTAGTGATGACAGCTTCTTCCTCCACAAAAAATACAGTAAGAGCAAACTAATGTCAAGTGAAGAAGTTTCTCATTTCATTATTAAATGCTCACTTAAACTACTGCTATTCCACTGATGAATTACCAATTTTCACCAATGCAAGTGAGAATTGTAGCCAAAATTTCGTTTTAGAAAGATTTATGTCAATAGGACTTTGAAAATTTCCGCTAAAGTCAAGGAATTTTGTAATATTAGGGCACTCCTGTCTTTATGATTACTACTTCTTGTTGGTGAACACTTACAGGACTGATTTTCTTCTGTATGCACATTTTCAAAAATGGTTAAGCTATTTGTGAAGAGCTTTTAATAAAATAGCACATATTAGATAAAATACATTTTTAAAATCTCCATTTAAAATATTCATGATATAGTATGGAGAAATATTTAATGTTTCATTCAGTGCTAGGCTTTCTTTCTTACTAGGTAAACATTAGACTCCAATGTAGGAATAAGATTTTATCTGTTTTGCTGAGTTGAGTCTATCTGGAAAATCTCCATTCCTTTCCAGTCACAGACACGAGTCTCTTAAAATCTTCTTACCATTCTGGCATGCTTGTATTCTTATCTCATACAGGGTGTAGGGATCTAGGCCATCGACAAAAGCAAAATTTTTACGTCCCACTGGCTTCACCAGTAGAGTGGGACTGCTTGCATTTAGTAACACATTGTATTCCAAAGGCATACTGACAATGAATATCCCTGTTGTGAAACAGAGAAGAACCAGTGATTATCTGAAATACTAAGAATGGTGCAGGACAACTTCAAAGAAGCATTCATCATATGCAATTTTAAATGTAAGCCCCCTCTGGAGGTTTTAACTACTACCTCTTTTGGAAACTACAACCATTTAAATATAAACTAAAACAGATACATCTGCAGATCACAACTGGAAGACAGACATAACAGTTCCTAGTTAAAAACGAAAATTCAATTCAGTCAATGCCTGTGTTGCAATTGATACTTCTGGGAAGAGTGACCTTATGACTGGGAACCAGGCGGCTTTTATTTCTTTATTTTGTCGGGGCAACAGCTACTAAACACTGCTCTTTGAATATAGAATCATATGATCAAAAAAGGGAATTGCCACCATTCAGCAAATTATCCCTTGTTAGCCCAGCAGCAGTAGCTGAGTGTAGGTTCTTAGCCTGCTTTATCACTAAAGTACAATACACTCTATCTTGAACCCACAAACATATTATTTCAATTGACATAAAAACAGAGTCAGTTTTCAGTTTTTGTTGAAGAAAAACCCCTAATTTTTTTACTATTTTGTTTTAATTCAAACATTTTCCCTCATCTATTCCTCTCCCTGTGCTGTCAATTCTTAATTTTCCACTTTTGTTGAGAAGCTGAAAAAAAAAATCAGATTTTCTTGACAGCATGTAAGCCGTATGCCATCCCCTCAAAATGATTAGCAGGGGTTCCTGGGTCTCCTTTGTTTCCTCCCACATGACTTCTGAAGGGTTGGTTTTGGTTTTATTTTTTTTGTTTGGGTTGGGTTTGCTTTGTAATTAGGAAATGGGCTGTAGGGTTTTTATTTTTTATCCACTATAGTGTGTTCTATGCTGACAGCAGCAATCTCATAAAACCAAGAGAATAACCAAAGAAGAGTGCCTGTTAAGTGTGCTTCCTTCCTTCTGCAGTCATGTAAAGCACGGACTTAAGAACAAAGTAGGAAAAAAAAGTAGACGATGTACCTGTCTGAAATGAGTCAAGATGTATCTGATTAGCAAGAGCACATTTCTCTTTCAACTCATCTACTTTAGATGTCACAGAGATGTCTTTGTGATTGCACCAAAAACCAGATGCCTATGAGCAATTCTGAGACTTTCCAGATCTTGAAAATCTTTCCAATCGTAACTTTGGAAAACAACTCCATTCTTTCTCCTAATTGTGGTTTTTGTCCTTTTCTGATAAAGCATTTGTTGATATGATTACCCTAAAGCTAAAAAGAACATTCCCCACTCCTCACACCACCCCCCCATTGTTGTGCATCTTTTAGATGGATTTTTTTTTAAAACTAAGTATGTATGTGAATATGGGCATTAACAAAAGAAAAAAAGTTTACAAGAAATCAGAAAGATTTCCAGTTTCTTTGTGATACTATAAACAACTGATATACTTCGGAAGATCAGAAAAATCTTTGAAATACCAAGTTTTTACAATTCTCAGAAGAAAAAGAGGACATAAAAATCCCAACGAAATAAGACGTTGTTGCCTCACTGGATACTACACAAAGGAAATGCTGTTATACTAAAAAGCTGAGAAACTAGCCCTGAAGTGGAGGCATGACTTCAATCTTATTCAACTGCTCAGCTTACAGGAAGAAAAAGATACTACAGGTGAAGAGAGAAGGAGACATAAAGTGCAAAAATCCCACTGAAAAATTTTCCTTTTTCAGTGTTTCAGTGAAAATACCCAAATCTAATAATAATGGAATAAGAAAAACACAATTTTTAAAGACGGGCAGGGTATAACAGAGCAAACTTCTGAGGTGATCTTGAAGTAGATCACTTTTGCAACAAACAAATTTTTTTCCTGTGATATTTGGAAGATAAAATGTTCTGGAAAAGGACACTTGAGCATGCATTGTTCAATTATACCAGTAATTAAAGTTATATTATTATAGCTAAACTATGTCCCCCCTGCTATAATTAGAGTGCCTGTAAAAGACACAACAGAATATCTAAATGTAAGAGCTTGAAATGGTAGGCAACACATCAAATATAACCCTTTTCTTTCATGTTGCAGTTAAGGTCCCCTTCTTCTCCAGTCCTGACTGCAGACCAAATATTTCAGCTAGAAAAACTCATTCAAATGAGGACAGCTGAAGGCAGCCATCAATATGAAGTGAAGGACACTTATTTCAGAATAAGTGACCTATCTATGTCCAACTCTGCCAGTATCTCAGCAGAAATGCTAAAAGACCTAAAACAAAACCCCAAAATCTTAAAAAAATTGTTAAGTGTTGCAATATATTAGGAATTATACTAATAATAAATATGCTCTGGCATATTCTTGGTGAATATGAAATTGTAAATAAACGTAAGTAATAATGCTGAAAAATTCCAATTCTACAATTTCATGAAATTAATTGAATGCTATGATCAAAAGATCACTTTCTAATCTGAAAAATAGTAAAAAAACACCCCCAACCTCATATAGCACAGAAACTTGTAAAAAACCCCTTTCTTCCAGAATAGCCTTCAGCATCTGCAGCCAGTCTGAAACTACTACCTTGTGTGCTCTGATGACTGAAGGAAACGAAATGGGCATATTTGTTAAAGTCAGCTGGGAAACCACACGACTTGGTTAGTTCCAGAGTTCATAAATTTATGTCAGAATAAAAGGAACCGTAAAAGCACAAGTGAACCAATTTACCCTAAGTGCAAATGGCAGTTTTGTTATTTGGTGTCAAAGTTACCATGAGCACAATGACAACCTGCCATAACACATTTTCATGTTCACTAAAGAACAAGGATTTAGTTGGTTAATATTCCCAGCAATACTCTTTTTCATAATTTACAACAACTAGATGCTGATAGGTTATTTAACATTTATGAAGTTAAGATGTAATCAGAAAAACCCTGATTATCTTTACAAATAAAAAAGTTAAATTATTCCACTTTTTTTCTCTGTGACTTCATTTCACAGCAGGTGCACATTTCGCAATGGGACAAGTCAATCAAACTAAACCATGTTTTTTGTGGGCATATTTAGATAACAGCTAATGGACAATTCTGTGCAAAACTCTGCAAATTAGGTCTGACGGCTCCGTGCGCTTCAAAACTAGGGTAGCTCATAAAATAGAATTTGCAGCACAAGATGCTTAGAATTGGGGAGGAAAAGCCACAGTCCATTTTACATACCAGTTACCAAAAATCTATTTGAAGTCAATTTCTGGAAAATTGTTTAATTTGATGTGAAACCCAGTCACAATTAAAGCAAAATAATTGAAATATTTCTCTTATTGTAAAGAAATACTAAAATAAGAATGCCATATCTTTTATTTTAAAACAAATAAAAGCTATAGTTTAGCTTTACAAAATAAAAAAAAGATAAATCTATTTGGTTTCCTGATACTAAGTACTTAAGCTTCAAATACCCAGATATCTCATTCTTGCTTTATCAAGTATTCTCAACAAGACTCTGAAGACAGTAACAGCTGAAGATGCTGACTGCTTTCAAGAGGTGGAAATTTAGGCATTGAGATCGGAAAAACTGTCCTACAGTGATGTGGAAGAAACAGTAATTTACATGAGAAAACAGAAAGGAGAAAATATAACATGGGGTTGGTAAAAATAGAACAACTAAGTCTCTAATAAAGGAGAAACTAGGATAGCTGGGGAAGATGAGAGACAAATACATGTCACTCAAATACCAAAAGTGATCCTCAGAAGAATAAATTAGGAATCAAGAAATGTTATACAACTTTCATTCTAATTGATAAGACAACTCAGACGTGTATGAAGTAGCATTACAAGATGACAAAAGAAGACATTTTAATCCAGATGATCATTAACGTATGAAGCAACATATGAGCTGAGAACAGGATCCTATTTCTTTTGAACACGTTCAGCTTTCTTGTTATCACCAGTAACTGAACATGTTTAGGAGAATCAGACCCCCAGCGAGGGCCAGTGGGGTTTTTAATGAGTTGAAATGCAGGATGGCTACCTGCCTACCTGTCGATAGCATTTATGGGTATGCCTTGGGAGAATTATGTGGTGGGGTGTTTTTCATTCAGTTTTTCGGCTTCTATCCATAGCACTAATGGTTGTTCCATAATAATTGTAACAAATCCTCCTGTAGCGTATCGGTGAAATGTACCGTACCTTTGAGGTCTGTGCACTGAGGCAATGCAACACAAGATAATGGGATACCTATTTCAGAAAATAAAGTCCTACTTTCCACAGTGAGTGAGGTGTGTCAAGTATTTTTTCTGAATCCATCACTTTAACCACTACTTGGCCACCTTGTTATTTAGCTAAGTCAGGAGTTTTGAAATGTTACACATCTATAAAGCTGTAAGATTTAGATACATTTCCGATGCAGAAACACTAATTAAAGCCATCCAAAAGGAAGGTCTGTGTAATATGATGCCCATAATTAATCCTGAGAGTGAACATTTGATCCAAATTTATTATAGCAGATAAGATAGAATGCCAAAGCATCCCTGATATCTACAGAGAGGAAGACAGTATAATCAACTACCCTCTCATAAAAACTTGGTTTTAAAAAAGTCCTTTTTTTTTCATGGAGACTGTATCAATTTGAACAAATCTCATTCAAGAGACACCGCCAATCTTTTAAGAGAAGCTGCAGTTTAGATTTATAAGAGAAACCTATGTTATCTCAATACAGCCTATTGTGAAACAGGGATTCACAGGCAGAGAAAAACATATCAGAAAAAAAAATACACACAGAGACCTAAATAAGGATAAAAAGTGGTAGACTTTTGGCTAATCCTACAAAGATGCATGTGGTCCCAGAGTTCTGCCCACATAGGACTAAGTTAGCTGCATGTATGCCATTGTAGAAGATCAGAACATCCAAAATAAACTTCCACTGGCATCCTCTGCAGCCTTCCTTCCTCTCTTAGAAAAATCAGTAGGAGCGCAACAGTCTCAGAATGCACATCAAGCAGGATTATGAAGAGCTAATATTCTAGCTTCTGCCCATGTTTCTGCACACAGGGTTTCTTTTAATAGCATCTGGTAAACTTTCTCTGCTGTTAGTACTCCCAATTACTGTAAGAATGATCAGCAGGTGGTCCTGAGGTGCCATAGCAAAAGGACAGCAAGTTTTGCCTTCCTGTCTATCCAACAGGGACACTGTCTGAAAAACAATTCCTTATTTATACTTAAAAACTGAAAATTGGCCCCACAATGGGAAGGCAGAGGAAGGGACTGAGTCACCAAATATCCACGAAAGCAAGCGATAAGTGTTCAAGGTGTGCCCTAGTACCTGGGAAGGATGACATCTACCTTCTCTGGACTGAGGAGAATGATCCCTACAGTCTTCTGAATACATAATTGGTGCATCCTCTACAGAGACATAATGTCCAGCCTCCTCCTCACCCTTCTGATGGCGTGGTTTCAGGAATACATGAACTTTGTATGCACAATCTTAATTGCAACATAACCAAATGTACTACACACAGCCTGATTCTCCTGGCAGGATTGTAACCTGCTGCAAGTAACGGGAATTTGAGCAGCTGGAAAAGGTCTACAACAACAAGGGCAAGCTTTTCTGGGAAACACCACACTCTTCACAAGCTTATGCATTTCCAGTATATTCTTGTGTTTTAAACCTATTTATAATGTTGCTGAATATTTTGTACCTTAAATTCTATTCATTATCAAAACTATAATACAGCATGAGTCACTTTCCAATAAAACCAACTGTAGATTATATGCCATTCGAATTCACCTGCCTTCTGCTGGGTTCTAAATCCTTTCAGGCGGTAGGGGAAAAAGTTTAATTTAAGATTTTAATCTTTTTCATATATTATAGCATTTCTATAATGGATTTTGTGCTTCTGAAAACTAAAAGATTGACAGCTCAGGGTATTATAGATTTATTAATCATTGCTTAAATGGGTAGGGTGAATGCTGCTAAGCACTGCCACAAAACTTGTGATCCCAGCCTTGAAGGTAAAATACTTTCTCTGGGTGACTTTATTTTTAATGCCGATCGACCCAACTGTGACTGCTATGCAAGGAAAGAAAATCTTAAATAATTAGGAAGAAGATTCATCAAAAACTTTCCTCAGTTCTTTGATAAAACACATATTGCTGCCATTGCAACATGCAAGCAGTTGTAGTTTTTGTAAAAATTGACTAAATTTTAACTGAATAAAGTACTATCTAAAAGTTGGAAAACACCTTTCCAGAGACAAACTCCACTGGACAGAAAATTGTTCATTTACAATGCTCCTATTGTCCTGCAATAACTACAGCATATAATTTTTATAACATCATTAAAGTACACCATTCACTCAACCTATGATCTATATTAATGAAACAGAGCACAGTCTCTCATATCAGATGATGCTATTATTCAGTTACTCCTTCTTAGCCTACCTCTGTAGCAGGCCAAGACAACCTGGTGATGTTCAGGAAAAAAGTAACAAGAGGGAAAGTATTTCTGGGCCTTTGCTGACCCACAAGGTCACATGCAAGGTAACATGTCCATACAACACTAGTGCTACAACGAATACAATTTTGTCATTTGGGTCAAAGCTAGCACAGGATCTCTGTGTTGTACTTTTAACACCTTTTGACAACAGACTTCAATATTCTATCTCTGCAGGACAACTGGACATTTTCATTTCGGTGACAGCTATCAAGATACCATCAACCCAAAAGGTTGGTCTGAACGGAAGGGAAAGCTTATTTTCCATGCAGTTCTATCCCCCCATTCCCCGTTAATACCAGCACTCAATAATAGTTTGCAGGATAAAATCAACATATAGGTTTTTGATCAGCTAATCTTCACAGTACCCACGTCAAGTATATATGTCAATATTATTAAAATAATATGTCTCTAGGAAACACCAGCCTTAGATACCAGTTATTTAAATCACACAAACTCCAAAACCACATACGAAGACTAAAATATCAGAATGATTCAGCTGCCTGAATATACTATTTTTTCCATCCTTTCATTTTGTTACAAAGTAATACACAGAAATACATTTTTACCTGGCATGTCCCAAGCTAGAAATATAGAATATGCATCAATTACTGTGACATTATATGGAACATGAATTTTCTCTGGCGTTCCTACTGGTGTTTGTATAACGTATTTATCACTAGTGTTGCTGCCGCCCCAAGTGCTGGCTTCCAGCTGGTAAACATATCTGCGCAAACACAAAAAGATCAGTAGACACTGTGATTAGAAGCTTTAGGTATATCAGTAATAAACCATTTCCATTTTCACCAATTTAAAGTGAATATACATAGAGTACTACAAATAACCCATAAGTGAAGATTTTCACCTTTAAGTTCTCCTAATGTGAGAAAAGGAACTCTTTACTTATCATCATCATAATTTTAATGCTAATTCAAATTATCTTATATAAGAGATAGAAGTATTGACCCAAAAAGAGTCCAAACCCATTTCAGAATGGCTTCTATAAAAGTATCAGCGGCTGCCACTTTTGAGCCAGTGTGTTCAAGATGCCCAGAAATATTATAAACCATATGCGAGTGCTATCTGCCATATAAAGACTTAAATTTTTCTCTATGTGCATTTCATGAGGGAAAAAAAACAACCAATGAGCCAACAACAACCAGCCATGCAAGGAAAAAAAAAAAAAAAAAAAAAAGCATTCCCCCTCCTTGAATCTGAATAACCTATTCTCACAAAAGAAAAAAAGATAAGTCCTTTAACACTTTGAAATGTTTGGAAGGCTCCTAAGAGTCCTCTACTATGCTTGCAGTATTTAAGTAATATTGTAAGACATTTTTCTTTTGTTAAAGGATTAATGTATTTTGTACACTTCAAAACTAGATCTACACATATGTTTTGAACACCTTTCACATATTACCAGGGCAGTTTAACATGTCTTACCTACTGTTAGGCTGCAGGTTAACATCTGTGAAATTCAGGTCTGTACTGCCACCCAGGAAAATCTCTTCTCCATCACGAAATAATTGATACTGTGTAATGAGTCCGTTGGGTTTCTTTGGTTCACTCCAGTAGATTTCCACTTCTTTTGAGCTGACTATGATATGATGAGGGTTTGGCCATACCCCTGTTAATATCATAATGACACTATTTTAATTTTATGACAGAAACATAAAGGCATTTTTTCCCCTTTCCCACAGTTTGTGCTGTGGTTTTCAGCAAAGTATTGAAAGCATAAAACATCACCAGAGAGAATGACAGAATTTAATGCACTTTCTGAATTTAACCTACCTCAAATGCAACCAACTAGACAAACTATAGATTAATGGAGATCAAGGCCAAAGGCTGCAGTCTCTATATGCCAAGTTGTCTGTATTTATTTGTCCTTTAAAGAAAATAAACATCTGCTAATTCTAACCTTGGTAACTTAAAGATGAACTTGGGGAAATGGTCACAAAAAGAAAGTAGAAATGCAATGCCAAGCAGTCAGTATTAAGAGCGTGTTAAGATACAAATATTCCAAGAGAGACAGATTCTCTTGTGTAAGTTCATACACGATAGTTTGATGGATGATAGTGGAGCTTTGCACCTTGTTAAACCATCAGAAAATACAAGCCCACATGATCATCTCTTTGTACTTCTGTTAGAATGCTTTTTTCCCTTACCATGAGGAGCAGCTTGTAAAGTTTGACCTGAAAGTGGTTGGCTAGAAGTGCACCCAGCAGATGTGCATGCAGTAAGCATGAAGCTGTAATTAGTGTATGGCTGCAGACCTAAAAAGAGCAAACAGAGGTTAGACTAGATGTTGACATCAGGAATCCCAAGACTTGTATCACTACACAGAAAGCTATTGGACTTAAAGTTAGCTTTTATTATTTTTGGCAAACCATGAACCATTCTTATTTTACTGAATAATACTAAAATGTTCTTGCTAGATTAGATATATATCCTCTATTAGTTTAAAAGACCTGAGAAAAGAATTCAAGTTGAATGTTTGTCAATGCTGCAGTAGATATATGGATACCCCTCACACAGACATCTGAATTAGCTTCATATCGATTAGCTTGGGTGGCACTTGCAGCATAGTAACAGCAGTCCACATCTCAGCCCAGGTTACCATCTGAAAGTTTAGACAGTCTCTAAGGTGGGACTTTTTGTTTTATTTGTTTGACTGCTTTTTTGTTTGGGTTATTTTTAACCTATGCTTCCACCTGTACTAAATGGTTAAAAAGTAACTGAAAGGCACCTTGGCACTGACAAAATCTCCATCACTGGTAATGGCCACAGGAGTTCAAAGGCTTCCAACACATAAGGACCTGAAAGTGTAATTGCTTAGAGTTTTGGACTTGAAAAGCTGAAGAGCCTGCAATGTTTTGAAAATGTATTACAAATATATTTGCAACAATAAGAAAAGAGAACTCTCTTACTTTAAATGTAAAATACTCTCTTACTTTAACATGAAATCTACTACATTGCAAGCAAGTCCAAAGATACTCTGTTCTTGCTGCCTTCCCAACTTCTATTTGTTCAATTTTTCCCTTTTACAACATTTTACTGTAAGTACAATAAAGTAGTTAGAAGCAGGACTGACAACCGAACACTCCCCATTACAAGATATCAATTTTAGTTACTTGAAATTTTTTAAAAAATATTTTTCTGGCTCAAACCTTCTATGCTGGACTAAGCCAGAATACATTGTGCTGACCTTTCCTTGGAAATTTTCAAATGCCCTCATGCTGTGTGTCAATGACTTTAGATTTGCCATCAAGTTGCCGACAGCTAAAGAATTTGACTTTAGGACTACTCATAAAACTGTACCCCAAATTTGGCTAAATTACTAAGTTTTTAAAATAGCCATTTCTGCACACCCATTAGGGGTTCTTACAGTTAGATTGTTAAAGATGCAGACCTCTGTGAGCTTGAACACCTCAGAGCTCAGCTTGAATGGCTAATCAGACATCCTCACAGAGCATGCTCCAGTCCTGGTTACGAGGTCTTTGCTAAACCACTATTTTGATCTTAAAAATTATATTACCAGGCACACTGAAAAGCTCTCTCTCATATATTTTCTGGGACCCTCTTGTTGACATCTCATAATCCATTAAAAAAAGTTCCTGTTCCTGAATTAAAATGGGATAAACAGTACAAGAAGCAGCAAATTATTCACAAAACTGTGAAAATATTATAATTGCAGCACCGAATACTTATAAACTAGGAAATCCCAGCTTTAGGACACTCTGCAAACAAATTGACCCCCTTCCAATAAAGGCTGTGGCAGAGTCCTATCTAAAATTCCTTCCAGTATGTGGTCTTTATGGCTGCCTAATTGTATGTAATTTGAGACTTTTGCAGCATCCCTCCCTAAAGCATACAGTTGCTTTGCTAACACCAACCAGCTGAGCACTGCAAATGGCTTAATGCTGCACCAGGAAAAAAAAAAGAGCTCTCTCCTTCAGAAACAAGATGCAGACAGCAACAGAATGAGAAACAAAAACGTCACTGGACCTGCCAGGAGGCCATTTGGGATGCCAGGGACCTGGCTGTCAGAGTACCTGCTGTTATGCAAAACTTTATATATCTTAGCACAACCACTGGTGCCTTCAGCTGCAGCTCTGAAAGCTCAGAAATTAGCAATTCAGGCCTCAGGTCTCAGGCAGGGTGTCCATAAAATAAAGAAGACATAGTTGTGACAAGCTGTGAAAGCTTGAGAAGTGTCTTCCTCAGTACGACAGCCTGAACAGAAATGAATGCCCTGCAGAGCCAGGACAGAAGCCAACTGTCCAGAAGTCAACTTGATCCAGTGACTGTCTCTCCTTCAGGCTATCCCACACTTGATTCACTGTAGGCTTTTTGCTCTGGCATCCCACAGGAATTATGTGAGCTGCCACAGCCTGTCCCAATGCCCCAGCTGGGAAGCAGAGTATGTTGGGCAGAGCCCCAGCCCAGCCAATTCCCTATGATGGGACATGGGCCCATAGGTGGCTGTGGCTTGCTAGGGCCCATGGCTGGGCAGGGCAGGACTGGAGGCTGGCACAGCTGTGACCGAGGATGGAGGGCAGCAGGCTGGGATGAAATGGTGTCCTGGACCCATAGGCTGGGCTGGGAGAAGGCCCCAGGGGATGCTGGCAGCAGCTTGACTGAGAGCCGATGTGGGAGTGCGCTGAAGCAGCGAGGCTGCGCTGTGTGCTGCCACTTGGCCATTCTCCCAGGAAACTGTCCCTTCTCCTTTCTTCCTTTTGGTGGCCCATGCCACCAGCCCCACTGTGACCCACTCTGGGTTGGCACCATCCCTCTTGCCTGCCTCGCTGTGCTCCATGGTCACAGAAATTTTGGGTTTCATCTTTGGTGGCTTCTGCCAAGAAGAAGGAAAATTTAGCTCTGCTTAAAAATAAGCACAGAATTAGGCCCATCTACACTGAGATTCCCTGAAGGAATAAACCAATCCAACATAGCAGAAGCTGAAGCAGCAGTCCTACATACAGCAGTCTGCCTCTATTTTTGTTCAAGAGACACAGCATGTGGACTGAATGAGGCAGCAACCCTATGTACAAATGACTATGCTGCTGTGTAATGCAGACTGCTTGTGTGAAAGAGGCTGAATTAGTATTATACAGGTCAATTCATAAGTATTATACAGGTCAATTTTTAAGTGCTTGGCTTTGCGACCTTGGCGACATACTTTTGATGTAGCTCATGTGCCTAAATGTAATTACTTCATGAACAATGCAATTCTGTGACACACAAAAAAGTCTGGGCAAGATCTTTGTTTATAAACAAATCCTTGCTTATAGCTACTACAGAGATATTTTAATTAAAACATATTACAAACAACTAGAGAGAAAGAATAAGCAACAATTATGTAGAAAGGTAAATTACAGAATGGAAGACATGGAGGCTGCTTACAAATTGAACAAGACGCAAAGGAGAGAAAATAAAGAGATGACTCAGAGGGACAGCCCTGGCTGTAACCTAATCATGAACTGGAGGAGAAGAAAAATCATCTGAACGCTGCTTATAAAAGTAAGAAGGGAGAAAATGACAGTTGCAGACTAGAGAGAGGCAAAGGCATGGAGGAAAGCCAAGTATTTAACATTTCAGGATAGAAAAGATTACTGTGGCAACAAATTACTTGAATTCCCCTAAAGGGAGTCATGTTCACTTTTAAAGGAAACATGCATAATAAAGCAATACTCATTTACAACTACACTTTAAAGAGAAAAATGGGCATTAAAAAAAAGAGCACATGGTTTCACTAAATTTATTGGTGAAATTCTGGTACCTGAAACCTCTAGTCATACATGGAACAGCCACAGCAGATTTTTATCTAGATTATTAAAGCTTTGCATTATACGCCTTGTCATATGCATGCTTTGGAAGGCTCTGTGCAAATCTATGTATGTGAATAATAAAAATAATAACATGTTAGATAATCTTGAAACATAAACAGCATTTTGCTTTTCCAATTTCTTTATTTGATTGTTCACTAGAGGATACTTCTTTTCTGGTCTGTTATTGTAGAGGGTTTTTTAATGTCTTTAAAAAAAACCCAACAAACAACAACAACTTACCAGTCTATTTTATTATTGCAGCATTTGTCATTTGCCAAAAGGCTGTGAAACTGTGTGTTTTTTAAGAATTAATTCTACTCCTAGCCAAATCAATTCCTTCTGATGCTGCTTCTCTCCCTTTGTGCATATGGCTCCAGTGAGGTCAGTAATTAGTGCCTAGGCTAAAGCTCCTGGGCCCCACCACGGGAATTTTATTCAGGAAGATGTCAGATTGCTGACCGCAGCCTCACAGAACCCCTCCACTCCCCAAGAGTTTCCTTTAGATTAATATTATTAATGATTCAGTGCTACGTGGAAATAGAGTTGACCAGTGATGACATTTCTGTATCTTTTCAGTTTTCACTACCCTGAAATGAAGAATACCTTCAGATGATGAATTTCAAACCATTCACTCATAAAGTATTTCTTATTCCTGTTTCTTTTACTAAAGTAAACATTGATGATCTTGCTTGGCTTTTACCTAAAGATGACCAATCTTACCAATTCTTGATAAAGCCTCTTACTCGGGATATTATATTTAGTGTACTAAAAAGGGGGAGTTGAGAAGAATCTTTGCTATAAACCCACCTGCTGCTGCGGAAGAGGGCACTCTTAGCTTTCTTTTACAATTCCTCTAATTATTTTCTTCAGTCCTACCCTCTGTCTGGCCCCCACTGCAAAGCATTAGCAGGCCCATTTGTAAAGTAGTAGTAACACAAAGTGAAACAATGCCATAACTGTCATCCAAATTGTTCTGTACAGGGTAGTGGAAGTGTTCAGTAATAAATGATATAAAAAGGTCTTTTATTGACAAGCTGCCATGTGCTGTTTGCATTAGAGAATATGAGAAGATGATGGCTGCTGCCCCTAGGTCCCAGTGGCATTCAACTCAGTGAGATAGCAGAAAATGCTTCAGTTTGCTTAAAGCATTGATAACACCTCTAAATAATTAACTGAGGACTTCCTGTCTTCAATTACTTAATGCTTTTTTTAACATCTTGAGAGGATTATAAGCAATTTATGGATTTCACATGATGAGCACATTCACCACTATTCCCACAAAGCATTTGTGGGATCATGTTTCCAAAGCTTTGATGTAATTAAAAATAAGCAGCAAGACAATGGTGCAGTGGCAAGGTGCTAGCCTTTTCGCCTGTTATTTGCAAGACCCTAGATTCAAAGTCTCAAGAAATACTAATGCTACAGCTTCATTAATGTTCAACAGTTGCTCAGGGAGAAGCAGACAGTTTGGGGGAGAGAAAAAAAGAAGGAAAAAAAAAAAAAAAAGATGATGAGAAAATCATAACGTACATCCAGAGGGAATAAGTCAACAGTTCAAACATTTGAGAAGAGATCTGAAATATATTTGATTGTTTTATCTTTTTCTTTTAATTTAGAAAATAATAATTATCAACATTGCTAGATTGCTGTCATGAATTCCACGTTATTACCCAAGGAAACTCCCACAGAAAACAGCACAAGATTTGAGTTCCCATCAGGGTAAACAATCACAAAACTGTCACTCCTGGCTTAACACGGCAGCATTGGACAGTGTCTTAACAGAAAAGGAATGCAAAAGAAAAAAGACTGTTGTTTATCTTAAGGTAATTTCATTTCTTCTGCCTTGGAACTGGTAAGAAAACCAGTATTGTTTGCATTAAAATCTCAGTTACTCTGGACATATAACTGTCTTTTGGCAAGGAAGTGGCAGCATGAGAAGTCTTTTTCAAATGGGTTTGATAACTCCTTCCTCCTTTGTAGGTGTTCTTCACAGTAGGAACAGTGATTCCAAAACACATACCACCAACTGGCATGCTCTAGTTAATATCTCATGTCCAGAAGCACTGAATATGGAGACAGGTTTAATATACAGTTGATAAATTTCACACTTGAGCTTGATATTGTCAAAGAGGAGCAGCAATTCTTTACTCCTCTATGAGTAACTACAGCAAGGATGAATTCTTTTAAAGCACTAAGGGACTCTGACTCCAGAATCATGCTTTCAGGGGTGGGTGAGAGTGCCACATAGATTGTATAGATGCCCTAAGTCAACTTCTACTCTGTTGGTTGCTATCATATAATGCATATAATACATGAATCTCCACATTTCTTACTTGGGAGGGAGGGGGAAGGAAAAAAATAATGCATTTATGAACTAAAAAAATCAAAGATACAATAATTTGATAAGCAATGTGAGGTCAAAGTGAAAAAAGATATCCCAGAATATTTGTTTCAGTTTTGAGTTCAACAGAAATATTTCTAAGAATAATATTGCTTCAGTGTAATATAACATGACTAATTTATATTACATGTAATATAAATATAACTGAGAATTGAATATGTGAAAATAATACATTTGATGTGTAAGTCAAATCTTCCCCCAAAATCCCTTGACTAAAACGTCTTTCAGATATATACACACACACACTAGTGAAATTTCACCAAGTATTTAGAAAACTATATATAAGCAATATATAAGATTATAAACAGAATACAGGATCTTTCCCTTTTTGTCTTCCTCTCCTTTTTATTATCTTAGGCATAAAGCACTGGATCCTTCTTGCTGCTACACTGCTGCGCGTTCACAGCAGCACTAGCGGCTTCAACTGCACTAGTGCACACTGGTGATGGTAAAAGAGAAAGTTGAATCTGTGTTAATAGACAGCAAGCATACACAGAGTTTCTGAGACCTTGAGCACACCACAAAGCATGCATCTTGAATCAAGATGGATAGATTTCTTTTAAAATTTGGAAATTCAATCCATTATTTTTTTAAGAAACAGCAGCCAGAAATGAAAGGGTTTGAAAAAGAATTAAGATATGTAAAGCCATGATAAAGCATTCTAAACTGTGCACAGTGCTGGGGATTTAAAAGTTACTGACAAGCAGCTTTTTTAATATGCTTTTACTGTTTTATATCTTAAGAACAGCCCATTACCCTGTCAGAGAGCTCTGCCTCCTTACCTGATACTGTGTACTGCATACTGTTTGCAGCATCAGTGTATATAAGTCCTTTCCCTACTTGACTGATCTGGTACTCCCTGATGATGCCATTTGGTTTCTTGGGTGCAATCCAGCTTAACTGTAATGCTGTTGAGTTCAAAGCACTGACGTCTGGTGGCTGAACGCTCTCCGGGACTCCTTGGACAGTGACTGCGACTACCTGAAGACATATGAATTAAACAGCAATTTAATGTAATAGTACACTAGATACCATGATCAATGAGAATGTCACTTTTGTTTTAAAATGTTGTTTGGCCTGGCATATCATTACCAAGGGCCTGGAGAACTAGTTACTTTTTTCCTCCTTTTTCACAATGAAATCTGACCTTGAATACATTACATAAGTCTACGTCTACAATTTATCACAACAGGTTCACCACATTTCAGCTGCAGTGTATAGCACAGGGTGAAACAACAAAAACTGTATTGCTTGAAAACTCTTGATAACTCTCTTCCATATGGTTTGTCAGTGTCTCTGCATTTTAACTGCCTGATTTCATATATTTTAAGCACCAGTAAACATGGGGCTAAGCCTCCATATATCCCATGCAATTGAACTCTGTTTTAGTTGTATTTTTGTAAGGAAACAAAAGATTTTGAAAGATAGAATAACTTTGTACTTGTGAAACTCTTTCTACAACAAAAAGGAAGAAAAAGGGAAGAGATCATTTTCTATTGACACATCTTTACTATCTCCTACAGAGTCATTTCCAAATCATAGTGGTTTAATAAGTGCATCACATCTTTTTCTCTTTGAGAATCACTTTTCTTTTTCTGTTATTACCACCATAAAGTATTTATATTATGCTGTAAATATAAAATGTGCCCCCTGTAATATATTGTCTTACTGCATTTGGTGGAATCAGTTCCTACTTGCAGACTTAAGTGTTTGCAACAGCAAACTCCTTAATTACAGACAAGAGGAATAAGGAGGATTTATTATCTCAGGCCGATGGCTGCAGCAACTGTGCCGACACAGCTTCCAGACCACAGCTCTGTGTGCAGGTAGAGGAGTATCACAGCATGGTAGGGGTTGGAAGGGACTTCTGGTGATCATCTAGTCCACCCCTCCAGCCAGAGCAGGATGACCTAGAACAGACTGCATAGGACAGAGTTCAGGTGGGTTTTGAATGCCTCCAGAGATGGAGACTCCACAACCTCTCTGGGCAGCCTGTCCCAGTGCTCTGTCATCCTCAAAGGGAATAATTTTTTTTTTTCCTCATATTCAGGTGGAAATTCCTGTGTTCCACATTATGCCCATTGCCCCATCCCTGAGCACCACTGAAAAGAGTCTGGTCTCATCCTCTTGACATCTCTTGACAGTCATGGCTATGCACCTGTCTCTATCCCTCTGCATCAGTGTTTATTTTCTTCCATTTTTGGCTGAGATTTGCACGAATAAGAAAAACATTTAAACACCTAGAAAAAAAATCAACTTTTCAATCCCATAGATATTCTAATTAAAAAGTGCAGTCATTATTCCCCACCTTTGCCCTACAGACCTTACACTTAGAGAAATTCATTTACACAGAGGCAAGAATATTATTGTGAAAAAAAAGGTCACTTAAAAATAGTTTTTCCAAATGATGAATAAGGTAGGTACTTCACAGAATAGAAACTAGAGCTGGTTAAATGGTAATGCTGGTGAAAGGCATCTGTGATTCAAAGTGATACCAGAGGAAATGAAGCAGTGACAAAAGGAGACAAGAGATTCTATTTGCCTAAAACCGAAGAAGAGGCAGGTTGTGCACAAGGAGAGTATAAAGCCTGAATCAGCTGCAGACACAGAAAGCCAGTAAAGGGGAATACAGTGTAAGTAGGCTCAGAACAAGGAGTTTGCTGAACAAACCACTAGACTAAAGCTAAAGCAGATAAACTAAGAAAAAACAAAGAGGAGGCTATAGACCTCCCAGTGAGAAGGAAAGATTTAATTTCAAGGCTTAGAGAAAGCGCATTTTAATATTCCGTACTCTATCATGTGCAGCTTTCTCTTTAACAAACATCAGTTCTTACAGTGCAATTTTAGCATTGCCAAGATTGAGATACTGCTTTCTTATTCCACTTGTTTGTATCAACCTTAGGTTCCAAATAATCACCTGTCAGTAGTTGAATCCAAATAAGATTATTGATGTTTTCCACTTACTTACTCGAAAATCAGCATGTCTTCAAATTACACCTTTCCAAAAGCATTTTTATGTTAGCACACTGGCTGATAAAATTCTGGCTCCAGTTCCATAGAGACCAATTCACTAACCTTGCTGCTGTCTGTGCAACCAGCAATGGTGCAGGCTCGCAGCTGGTAAGAATATTCTTGATATGGCTGGACACCACTTGTGTCTATGAAGCTCATTTCTTTTCCTCTAAAACGCTCGATTCCGTTTCGGAGAACGATATAGTGGATAATAAGACCTATTGAAGAAAGAAAGTTTTCCCCTTTGTTAACTGAGAAGTCCAGTACTATGGCATACTATAATAACCTGCTCTGCACACAGAATATATTAAATTAAATCTCTAGGCAACCACTGTACCAGACAATCATCCTGCTTAAACAGTTAATGTGAATTACCAGCCACTCTGCTCAACCTCTACATCAACATCTCAGTAGATCTCAATTTTTATTGAGAGCTATTCCAAGTTTTCTCACTGTTTGAAAATCACAAGAAAGATATCCTGAAAGAAACATGAGTACCACCCAAATGTTTTGTAACATGATTGTGATTTTCTGATCATTTTTTCAATTATTCTTACAATTGGTCTCAAAAGAGGCTTCTGTGCACTTCTTAGAGACATACTAAATTGTCTTCTGTGAACTTAGACTCTACACTTATTTGCAATGAAAATTATCTCAACCTAGAGCAAATTCTTCTCACAGAGTTTAGAAATATGTATATTACCGTGCCAGTGGTTAATTAAGAAATATTTTGTGATTTTGGAATGCTGTCAGTTGAATGGTAGAACATACTCTTTTTTAAAAATGTATCAGTACCATTTGGTTGAAGTGGTTCTTCCCACTTTAGAAGAATCATGTCCTCCCGATTATCCACTTTGGCCCATTTTGGTGGACTTACGCCCTGTGGCACATCTTGCTTAGTGACAGCTCTGCTAATTTCACTGAAGCCTCTTCCATAGCTATTCAAAGCAGCCACTCTGTACTCATATGTGGTAAAAGGTTCAAGATTCAGGTCTGGGGGGGGAAAAAAAAGTTACACATGGATCATCTCAGTCTTATCAAAATACAAAATAACTTCTGTTTATTTTTTTTCTGTGCCCATGGGACCACCTCTGTGTTTAAAGACAGAGAGATACAGAAGTTTTTCTTTTAGCCAAGGCCATTTTCCTATATAGTAATACTTCTATCAAGTTTTGTGAAAGCAGGTATGTATTCACTCAACTTCTTGCCACCCATTTCATTTTCCTGAAAATACTGATTCACAGATTTCTTAAAGAAAATGCTTCTTCATTACAATTTCTTCACATTTAATTAGAATTCCCAGTAGTGTTTTTTCTCCAGAGCAAATTAAATACACTAGCAAATCACCAAGCTGATATGCCTCTTTTCCTTACCTGTAAATGAATACTGGTTTGGACTTCCTGCATAGATGGTCTCCTCTTTGGTTGGACACACACCTTCTTTTATCTCCTCTTCTGTAGCACTCTGTGAGCCTTTTATCCAAGCACAGATATTCTCCCTGGGATTAAAGTCACACTTTCCACAATGTGCTGTTGCCTCCATAGATAAAGGGCAAAGGGTATTAGCCTTGCATTCTTCTTTCACCTGTGGAATACAGATTCAATTGTAATATACTTACCACATCTCACCATTCTTTACAAATTCTTCTTTTAGTATTTTTCTATCTTTATGCATCATACAAATCAAGTGACCACACTGAGGACATAGATAAGTCTAGAATACGGGGGACCCTTTCAGCTTTTGGCTGTCTAATCTCCTTGATCATTAATGATTTTATAATCTTTTCTAAAATAAACAGGTGATTTAAAAATTTTTTATACTGGGGTCCTTGCATGAAAACATCACAAATTTTAACCACTGGAAACAAAATGGCTGGGTTTGTAGTAGAAGTGTCTAGACACAAACAAGAACTGGATTTTATCCAAGAATGTGAACATTCTGCTCCTGCAAAGGCCAATATCCCGTGGCAAATCAGCAGCAAATTCCCAGCCCCTCACACAGCTTGCCAAGTATGCAAGAGAGCTCTGTGCAATTCCTTTGCAGTTTTCAAGGCTGAGAACTCTTTCCATGGGCTACATAAATTGCCTCCTCTACCCACATCACACCTAAACAGCAGTTTTGCAGCAATAAGAGGACCTCTGCAAATGTTGATACAGATACAAGATTCAACCTATAAGAACAATTCACAGAAGTAGCAATACACACTGAATATCCACAACTTTCCCTTAAAATTCATGATTTTTTTTTTCCAAACCTCAAGCCTGAAAGCAGCAATTCTCATAAAATACAGGTTGTCTCAGGAAGAAATGTACTGCAACATTTGATAGAAGTATTTTTGCCTGTTATGCTACAAACTTCAGACAAGGAAACAGATGATATCTACTGTTTCCTTAATTCACCTACTGAAATTAGTTTGTTTGCTGATTATGAAATTTAGCTAATTTAATTTCCCAAACTTGGCACTCTCACAAAAATGACACCATGAAAGATATTGATATAGGATGCAGGATATAGATGGGTTGGATTCACATGTAAAGCAGCTCCAGAATACCAGTTCTTGCAACGTTAGTAAATCTATATCAGAAAGCCAGGACTGCTATCTCTATTCTACTGCAGGTAAGTGAAATACAAAGCGCTTCCTTTGTTTATACATTCTACCTAAGGCATGGATCTAGCACGTTATCTACCAGAATTCATTAACCTGTCCTCAGCCATTTTTTGCCTTGCATGAACTACTAATACAATGCATTGGGGGACTGTAGCTGACTCATCACACCATTTGGATTTTCTCTGGGAGAAAATTATTCAGACTGAAAATGAAATGACATGAAAACCTTGACATGAAAAAGAGAAGATGGAAAAATATCTGTGTATTAACTTATCAGATGAACAAAAGGGATACAGAAAAACCTACATGTGGCAGGATTGGTTCTGTTTTTATTTCAGTGATAAATTCAACAATACCTACCTGATTTCCATATTGTAGAATGCACAATATGTAACACTCTTTCTGTCTTACCTAACCCTCTTTCTCTCTCACCCACTTTCTCCCTCTAAATGGAACTATAACAATAAAAGAATATACATGTATATATAAAACCAGGGTTTCCATCCTTTGAGATGTTTGTTTTCTTAAACAAAAATTGTAATAAGAGTTGACAATATTTTTACAGTTTACATATATAACATAATACCTCTTTGTTAAAGGTTATACAGGAACCTATCCTAGTACTGATGAAATTTATGCCAAAATTGCCAGTGGTTTTCTACAGGATTGGGGTTAAGTCCCTCAAGAAAATACCAATTGCTTTATTTTTATTTATACAAATATTTCAGGAGGTTGGGGAATCTAAGTCATACTGCCTACCCAAATTGAAAAGTAATAGCATTCTTAGACTTCAGAACTGGACACTTTAATTTCAATTTCCACTTAAGAAACATCATCAGGATCTGTGGTAACAGAACAGAAACTGGCTATACATGCCAGTCTTGTTAGTATGCCAGCTTTTAGCCACTGTACTAATCTGAAGTGCTGGGCAACACTTCACAGAGGCAGCTAATCATTATTAATTCCTTTAGAATTCATTGCAATAACATCAATCATGGTGAACTCATTCGGTATTAATATGGATGTAATGTGAAAATGAATAATGCACACAAGAGTTTTTATATTCCTATTTTAGAAAAATAGTTATGAACAGTGTATTTCTCTTTCCATCGTCAAATCAGAGCTACCGAGAGATTTTCTATCAATTACCTTCATCATCATTCCAGCTGAAATCTTGTCAGAGCAAACATATTTCAAAGGATTATATCCAACTCCATTACAGCATTCTTCGCTCTTTGGAATAAGTTCAGTCTCACAGCATTTTACTGGCACTTGGTCATTCTTTCTAACATGTGCTAGAGACTCACCACTGGAACCTGAGCAGCATATGGTATCTGACATATTCACGTATTCCTGCCCACAACAGAACATCCCTGAAATGAACAAACAAAAAACCATATCAGAATATGAAATGTAAGAGAATAAACAAACAGATAGATAAAAAAGGAGAACGCAGTATCACTTGGCATAAAGCTCTGAGCAGCTGGAATTACACAGCTTTAGCTAAAGTGAGATTAGATTGGAACGTGAGCTGACCAAAGGAAGACTTACTGAAAAACCATCAAGAATTAGAAGAACAAACTGGAATGCCTTACAATGAACTTACACCATTGCTGACCCCTTGTAAGAAGCTTTGCTATGAAATACCAAGGTACTTCGCACACCAGGTCAGAGGCAGACTGTTGATGAAAATTTCCCATAGAATGTGGAGATCAAGAAGGGTTCTCTATGTATTTTCTAGTCAGGTCTCATTTGCACCCCCTCGTTGTGTGGGTGGTGGTCTTCCAATAGTGCATCTTAGTTTTCCAACATGTTTCATATTATATTTTGTGTTTTGAAGTGGGGGTTCATACTAGGTGCATAGAACTGAATGGGTGACTTGCCAAATATCCACAGTAAAACTTCAGCCACCTAATACAAAGAATTACTCTTTAAGAAGTTAATATCTACCGCATTTCTATAGTGCAATTGGTAAGATTCTAAAATTAATTCAACAGTCTTTCTTCCATTTTTAATAACTTTATTTTAAAATTAAAAGCTCATCATAATCACTATATTTTTCGAAATATTCACATGAATGACTGGTACTGTGAAATAACCAGCATTGAACCCCACACCATTTAAAGAAAGGGGTACATTTTAGCTGTGAACCAAATGCTACAAAACACCTCTATAACTGGCAAATGAAATAAATCTTATTACTAGTTCATTGAGAAAGATATCAACTCCAGCACACTCCCAAAAAACCCCATCAAAAAAACAGGGCTGTGATATACTGTTACATCTACAAAGTAATTTGTAGTTGACATAATTTCTGTGGTACATAGACGTTTAAAACATATGCAAAAGCAGACACTTTTCTCACTGCCATTTATTGCAGCAAATCTCTTTTAAGAAGTCATGCATAATGAAAATTACTCTTTAAGGGTATGATCCTGGTAAAGCATTCAGAAGATTTCATTCCAATCACAGTGGTGACTCAAAATGGTGACATTACTTGCATACTTCCCCTATTTTCAGGGCTGGTTCCAATCACAGAAATCAAACAGTGATCACCAGCTCTCCAAGAGGTAAATATTTTCTTCTGTTCACACCCTTTTTCCAACTTGTTCTCGGATTCTACCAATTTTAAGTAGAGAATTAATGCAGAAAATGACTCAATTCGATACTAATAAGCAACTCAGACAGCCCCAAGGGACTTTTGACAGGCAAACTAAAATTTTGATAATGAACTGTTTTTCTATTGAAACAAACAAGGCTGCATTCTTTCACCGCCAACCTCAGCTTTGTTTAACTGAATTAAATTTTTCAGCCAAGATTTCACTCACATAACAAGAAGTGACTCCCTTTCTAGTTTCTTTGGTAAACCATTACTTCTTTAATTATTATCAACCTTGTTCCAGTGTGATAAATTGCTAATTACTTAATACCCTAATCAGCGTTCATTCTTTGCACAGATAAACTGTGACAGCGCCATTAATTTAAATAGTAATTTCACTTAATGGCCAGAACGGCACACCAGATTTTTATGCAGCATTTTCTGAAGACTGCATCCATCACTGCAATATTCTGACATAAAGGTGTCTGACGTGCACTAACTCACTTAGGGAGAGCAGATGTTGCAGAGCAGAGTTTGGTAGTAATTCCCATAGTGCATCACTTCAGCATGAATGAGCTGCAAAGGCAGAGGTAGACAATCTTCTGAAACTGCATTGCATAGCCTCTGACCTTTGCTTAATTTATCACATGTAGCACTTGACTTCTGAACCTTGACACCTCAAATGTACATTTTTAAATATGCTCCAAGAAAAACAAAATAGGACCCTGTAATATTGATGGATTGATCTGCCTTCTAAAAATCACTTTATTCAATTGCTTAAGGATCCAGAAATTCCTATAAAGCCTTGCTGAATTCAGAAAAATACCAAAATACAAACTATTTGTTTGTAAATCAGCTGGAATGCATGCGTCGTGCTTTATATATTTATGTTTTTTGCATTACAGCAAAAGGAAAATCCACGGGCTGGAAAAGACACTTCCTGCTAACAGTGATTTCTGTCAGCAGTTATTTCATGTTCATCCCCAGCAACTGAAAAAAACCGCTACAAACATAGCTGAGTGATGAATTACTAATTTAGTAAATCTGCAAAACCATTGCTTTCAAAAGGGAAAAATGAGTATTAAAAGGCTTAGCCTTTGGAGCCAGAATAGAGGATCAACAAAATACAGAGCCAGTGTACATTGCAAACTACTCCAAAAATCCTTGGCTTACATGTGGGTATTGCAACTCTTACAGATCAGGAACCACAATAGTACAAAGCATCATCTTTCATGAGTCTGGGATGTCAGCACAGCGGCATTTTACTCAGGCTTCTTTTTTTTTTTAAAGAGAAAATCCAAGAGTGGTTTTAGCTGACATTATCCTTTATAGCCAGAAACAGAGAACTTTGGATAATCACGCTGCAGCAGTGGGGCTCAGGATGTGTGTACAATGGCATCACTGCCAGCCTTTGCCAGCAGATGTCTCTATGGTCACCCCACTAAGTAAGGCCAACACGGGGTGAAAAATAAAACCTAAGAAAATAGAAATTAAAAAAAAAAAAAAAAGAAAGAAAGAAAGAAAAAAAGAGCAATGTGAGATGGAGAAAACATCTCCTTCTTTCAGGTCAGACTCTGAAAAAGGTATACAATGGCAAACAAAAGAGTTCCACCGTTCAAGCCCTTAAACCAACATTCAGTGTGAACATGGGTCTCAATTCTGCAGAAACATGCTGCTTTCAAACTGGCCATGAAACAATAAGGCTTGCACTTTCATTGATCATGTTTTTTTCAAGGAACTAACACTCCCAAACAAAAACCTTAAATCATCATTAAGTTTTTAACTGAGGCATTCATTGCCAACTACAAAACAGAGCTTCAGAAGCATTTCAGCTTTTGCATACAGCCACCACTCTCACACCCTCTTCCCCTCTAGACAGTGAGATAATCTTTCCAATTATCATGTTCTTGCAAAATTCTACTTAGCCATTTGCCAATGATAAGCAAATGATGTTTTCATGTGAGAGTATTTTTTGCATTAGAATCATTGCAATAATAGGGATAGGGAGCAGGTGGGTTTTAGTGTCTGGCTCACGCACTTTTGTGATGTATTTAGCCAGGCTGAATTACTGTAAGAAATTACGCAAAAACCTGTTGAGCATGATGTGTACAATGTGATAAGAAACCCATCTAACCACAATCTATTCTATCCTCCATGCAAAGGCATACAAATTCTTTTCAGCTTTGTCACTAATTCATCTTTCAAACCTGCATTTGTGTTCAGCTGTGTGCTGGCTCACAGCATAAAGTCCTCAAAGAAAACCTATGAATGATGAAAAAGCCACTGTTTTCTTTCTTAATAGTCAAAAAAATGTCACCCTGACCCATTGTCAAGGAAAACAGTGTAAATGATAGAGTGCTATAGGCTAAACACATTTTAAAAAGAGGGATATAATGGTTTTTAAAATATATATATTTAAGGAAAAAAAACTGCTAAGAATACATATATACTGAAATGAAGAACATAACTTTCATCCCAAGATACCTGTATTACACTCCTACACAACTCATCTGCCCAGAGAGAGCAGTAAAAACATAAACGCTACCCCAGCAGTTCTGTTCCAACAGCATCTGTTAATTCACTCCATTTATAAAATACATATTGACAAAGACAACTGAACTGGGACCAGAGAGATTTGATTTGGTGTGAGAAAGTCAATTCAATGTGATTTTGTTAAAGGGCTCCTGCAGGCAAATAAAAGAGTTTAAGTAATAAAGTACATAAAGAGATGTTTTATGAGCCAGCCCCGTCTTGTGGCAGCCACACAATGCACGGCTATGCAAGAGGCCTTGTTCAGAACTGATACTGTGAGCCCTGCGTCAACACTGTAGATCAGGCACAATTAGGGATCACAATGAGGGGGGAGGTAAAATCATGTAAGCAGTGCTGCTCACAGCATACACTCTGTGAGTCACCACTGGAAGGAAAGGATAGTATAGAAACCACAGGAAGCCTTGCTATGGCTCTTCTGATTAGTCCTTCCTGACAGTGAACACAGAACTAGGGTACTTCTAAAACCACAGCAGCCAAAAGATCCACTGAATACACAAATTAAGCTGAGGAAAGAGCTTAATTTTGTGAAAGAAGGAGTTCAGCCTATAGATCTGGATTTTTAGTTACATTAAGATCCTTGTACAACTAGAGGCTCAGACTGGCTCGCAAATGGTGAAAGCACTGCATCGCTCATCTTTGTATACCAAATAGAATTGGGTACTAAACAATCATTATTTCTGTGTTGTAAAATTGGGCTACCCTTTGAGACTGCAGTTGTTTCTGAAGTCTTTTTCTCATGCTGAGAAAGCCTAAGTTTGATGGTATGTAATTTGTCTAATAACTGTGGAAAGAAAAGACACATGAAAACACCTGAATAGGGTTTCTAATAATACCTGCAATCTCTGTCACCAGCTAGTCAGAGTGCTTTATGAGGAAGTAGGGTTCCGATTGTACCTCTGAGCAATGGAGTAATTTCCTACGGTGTGCAAGAGATTAATGGGATACACCAGATGAACAAGTGACTAATGCTAGGCATTAAGTTTTGTTAATTTTAAACTGCAGCAGGTTTACCCCTATGTAGACACACAAATGAGGGACGTAGACAGCCAAGCAGATGCCAACATCATCTTCAGTCTCTAGGTGACTAACCCATATCTCCAGAGAAACGGAAAATCCCTCCACTTGGATATGTGGTAGCACAAGGCAGCCAAGTCTAACCTCTGCTCTACTCATTAATAGGGGACTGACCTCATCTCCTGATTGGCATGATGAAAGTTCATGCACTCCTTTTGAATTTTCTGGAGTGCCTCCAGAACCTGAAGCTTTTGGACAAAGGCAAAGAAGAGTTATCAAAACCTCACCATTTTGCAGTCTATCAGAGTAGGTGAGTAAAGCATGATATCATTTTAACAAATTGGTACACACAGCGTGTCACTGCTGAATGATTACTGTTACAAGAGACCTTTTTTTCTTGATAACTTAACACTTACCTGTGAGAGGTGTGTGTGCAGTCCCCTCCTTTTCATCACCACAACAGACCAAGCCTGTGCTTACGACTTCTCCACCACAGCACTGTTGATTGAAACCGTCATGGAGGGATCCACCACAGCAGATTTGGTTGCCTGACGTGGAGTAAGGCATTCCTTGGCAGCAAGCATCACCAATTCCAACTGAGACCCTGTTTTGTTCTTGGTTAGGGCAGCATACTTCTCCTGTCAATTTAAGAATACAAATAAAGAATTTATGCATTTATAGCTCTTTGAATTCCTGAGAGGGAATCTGATAGCAACAAGTCTGGGTTCACACACTGGTAGCTTCATGTACAAAATGTTCCATGTGAAAGCATGGTATAAAAGCGTTACATTCATTTGCAATAATAATTCAAGAAAGACACAGGCATGAATTCAGGGCCAAGATTCTGTAAGATATCAAAATGCAAGCATGACAAAGACAAACTGAGAAGAGCAACAAAAATAATTTCTGTAAATGTGATAATTATACAGCCGGAAACCTTTAAGTAGAAGCTGCTACATAGCAAGGAGAATTCGTTTCTGCTATGATTAGCAGAATGGTCAGTCTCCTTACTGTCAGCTGAAAAATTCCTTGTCTCCTCAAAAACCATACCAAACTTGTTTTGAAGGACTGATTCACAATGCTTAAAGAGTTTTTCAGTGTTGCTCAGAACTTCATCACCCGAAGAACTTCAGGATTGAAGTCACTTTAAAAATTAAATACCACCATTGCAATCAGTGGCCTTGGTTGCTTCTTACACAAAACCACAGGCTGGAAAAGGCCTTGGGAGAAGACTGCTAATGACAGTGATACTATAGTCATGGGATGGCCTAAACTGTGGGCTATGAACAGAGTGGATACTGTTATAATGGATACAAAAATGATGGTAAATGGCAATAATTTTCATTCATTAGTGTCAGCGCTCCATCTGATCCAGTGTTATAAAGGTTACATTGTTGCATTATCTTTCCCTGTTGCAATGTTTTCTGTGGTTCAGATATAATTTGGAAGGAGTAGGGGTTTTTTTCTGCTATTTAAGATGGATAATAGAGATGGTTACAATATTTGGATTCCTGATTACTAATAAAGTACATGCTATAGATGAAGTCCTATATCAAGTCCTTTTCTTCTGAAAAGTTGGAAAATACAGACAAGGAGCCCTAAACACAATGCAGCTTTTATCAGAAATAAACATGTCATGCCATTGTAACAGATGTGGGAGAACACCATTTTCCTCCTTCTGCAAAATCCTTGCCAAAGAGACACCTGGGTCGTAGTAGATGCTTTAAGAATCTCTTCTCTCATCTTAGCTCTGGGACGGATGTTTGCTCTTCTTCATGCACTACTCTTTCAGAAACAGATTCCTAATTTGTAATCTTCATGCCTTCAGCCTAGCGTGCTTCAGTACATCTAGAGCTATCAAGCTGGCCAAACAACATCTGGGAAATATGCATGCTTAGAGAGTTTTCTATATAAATAACTATATCAAATAAAGTCAATAATAAACAAAAAGAGATGAGAACATATTTTTAGAGTATAATAGATATAATCTGTTTAGATACTTTATCACATTTTCCTGCATTCCTTGGAATCTAATTTAGTTGCTACACAGAGGAAGTATTAAAACACAGAATCTAGCTTACATCCATCTGAAATGAAACTGTTTTTTTTTAAAAAGAACTATTAGACGTAAGACACAAAGGATCAGTAACCTTCTCATTAACCTCTCAAAATGGGATCCATTCCAAGCTAGGCTTGAAAATGTTCTCTTTCTGAAAACTACCATGCAGTCTTACCAGTTAATTGTTATCCTTATCAAAGAATGACCCACATTAACATCTAGCTTGAGGTTATTAGCATATTTATAAAAATAAAAAAGAAAAAAGTGACCAACATTGTTCATGTTGCTGCCCTTTAGAGTGTGGAAAAAGAGAATGCAGCAAGTACACTTAGAAAAAAAAATGTTTAAAATCATGTTCAAACATTCACTGTTTCATGCTTGTGGACTGCTGACTGAACCAGAACTACTTTCAGACATAAGACATTTTGTTTCACTGTACTTTTCTCTCTTGATGTAAACAACATTAAGCTAGTTAACACAGACCACTGGATGGGGACAGAGGTCACAGTATAATCTCTCCATTTCAGAATATTGAGATTAATGAGGCCAGCAAAATACTCTTCTCTGGCTCTTCCATATGATAGCATTTTTCTGATGACATCATGGAAGGCATTCTAATATTGTGATATATGAATTACTTTTCAAAGGATCAGAACTTGGGATGCGCTGAATGTGTTGGCAAAAACTCAAGCATTTCTGAGCCTAGGGAATGTGTGCCAGCTCATGAGTAATGGAAGCATTTTAGCTCCTGACCTGACAATTGCCTACAAAGAGATATACGCTCTGAACGCTTGCCCTCTGAAAGGGATCTCCTCCCCCTTTCCTTCCTCTCTCCCTGTCAAAAACCCACCAACAAACTGGAAAACCAAACTCTGGACAACAGCACAGAAGCACAGTTTTGGCAAACTTCCCAAACAGTTCTGAGAATGAGTACAATCAGCCTAAAGAAAAGTGTGAATTTCCATCCAAGATAATACATGTGGGATGGATAGTTTGATCTATAACTTTGAGAGAAACAAAGAGTAGACAGCGTGGAAACAAGTAATCCATAATATCAACCCCAAATGCTAACAATTGTTCCACAAAATAAATGGCTAGGGAAAATCACATGGGGGTCAAGTCAAGCAGGGAACTAGACCGTACCACTAAATTGCCTGATGGTGTTCCTATTAAGCAGAACTGCCCTCCCCATTATGCAGCACTTACTGCAATTAAGTATAGTTTGGCATAAATTAGTTCTCTGGGAAATGACCCAATCATCAGGTTTCATCAATTAAGCCTTTCTTGTATAAACAGAGTGTACTGTATTTAGAAGACAACGTCAGTGCAATTATCTTTGCTTATCCCACTGAACACAAGTCTTGAAGCCACCTAGAAACCTTGATAAATCCCACATTTATTGCCATGTGTTCATTCTCCTTGGTTTATCAGATATATCAAGTTTGTTGTTTTGATTCTTTCAAGCACTGGAAAGGAGTTGTCTCTTACCTGCTAATACCCTAGTGTAATAACCACCACAGCACTGATGTTTCGGTTGCACAGCATGTGTCTGACCACCACAGCAAACCCCTGGTGAATTAAGAATAAATGGAATGTACTTGTCCTCGCAGCATTGGAAGCCAGGTTTGTTGTCGTGCAGAATCCCATTACAACATACCTAGAAGTAGTTAAAAAAAAAAAAAGAAAAAAAAAAATCAGGTAGGCAATATCTGTTAAACAGAACATAATGTGTTTTCTGGAAAAACAACGTATATGAAAACGTGTACAACACATTCAGTACGGACACTAATATGACATAAGTCAAATAAATTGTAACTTGGCTAAAATCCCGTGCCCTCCAGCATTATTAGACTTCAATAAACTACCATGTATCCGAGAGAATGCTGCTGTTCTGTGGCTTTCAAACATACGGAACCTTAATAAAATAGTCCATTAATATGAATCATCTTCATGTGCCTTGCAGGCTGTTTGAGTCTCTCAATGTGGAGTAGATTGCAATACATAGATATATTCCACCACCACCTTATAGTTTCCTTTTCTTCCCAATTCTTATTTATTTTTTATTCATTCACTTATGATGAAATGTGTCATCTGAAACCCTTACAACTAAAAAAATCCAGTATTTCCCAATATGAGCTCTTGGGTTTTCCTTCACATAAAAATAAGTGGGATTCTCTTCTTATAGTACATGATCACTTATTTATGACCACAGTTCTTCAGAAAATGTGATCTCAAGAGAATAGCATTTATATAAGGATATTTTTTTTCCAAAATAAAATTTACATGGAAATGAATTTTGAAAAGGCCTTTTAACTGTGGACTTCTTTCTAGGTGCTGTCGAGAAAATTATACGCTTCAACAATCAAATAATTATTTATACACTTACTCCTGTGTTGATGGAGTGACATACTGCATACACAGAAAATCATACAGAACAGTCAGTAAATCCTCATAAAAATTGGAATCTCAGAACCTACAGTCAGAGCAACCTGTATCAGCCAAGAAGGATGCCTCTTACAACTGCAGTTGGCAGTGCAGCAGAGATGTGAGAGCAGAGCTGCTCCTTTGTTTTCTTTTGACAGGAAGCACCTCCATCCCTTCCTGAACCAGGTTCTAAATCCTGTTATCTTTGTTAATAGCAAAGAAAGTGTTCCTCTAGAAAGGTCTTTTGTTTACCTAGGTCATTTCATTACTAGCTAAAAAAAACCAACCTTCCAAAAATGTCCATTACTAGGCTCAGGACATCTAGTTTGCATTACATTTATAATGTTAACATAAATTATACCCAGAAACAAAATATTTTTACTTTTCTTAAGACATAAACAAATTCTTTCTGACTTCTATGTGAACACATGATACTCTGTTTTTTTCAGTTTTGAATGGCCTTTACTCAATCGCCCTTGGGAGTAGGTAGTTAGGTTCTGAAGTTGCAATTTAGAACACGTAAACAATATGTAGGTAGGGCAGAAGGTGTTCTTTTTTCTTCACTATATTTTTAGGTTTTATAACCTTATATTCTTTGAATTGTCACAGAGTTTTCTGATTTTCCAGTACACTTTCTCATTCAGCATCTGTTTTAGACTACCAGCTTCGCTGAATTTTGTCATTTTCTATTCAGGAATTTTGAGTCTCTGTAGGTCCTATTATATTATTTTGCTGTCCACCTTGTCACTGGTAATATAATCCAATCTACGAATTTAATTAACCTACTGTTCTTTCTTCCAGATCATTAGTTAAGATGTCAAATAAAACTCTGCTTTTCACCTCTTCTCTGCGTCCCATCTTTTGGGTATTTTTTTATGACTGGCATGCACTCCAGACTGAGCTTTTCTTCATTTACAGTTGGCTCCAAAGCAACCTGGAAGATTACCCAATCTCTCTGTATTTCCAAGTAATTCAAAAGCATTCTTAAAAATATCTAATCAAGGACTATCCTGACACTGTCCTTCAGAGTAGATCACATTTAGCAAAAGTTCTTGAACCTTGTAAAGGATGGCCTCTGTCCTCTCCTTTTTTTACCGTATCCTGAATTCAAGACACCCAAGCTGGTAAGTGCTGTATGTGCCTGCATGAAAGGAGGCCAAATACATGTTACTCACACATTCTTGGTCCTAATTTGTGTGCTACTTGGGACTGTATCTCCCGGTGTGATCTGTCTAGCCCAATTTGTCTTCATTTCATGGATTTCATTTGTTATCCCTGTACTGTTTCCTTCTTTCCATTGATGCACACCACCCAAATTTCACCTGAACAGTCTTTCAATCTTTCAGAAAAGCATTATCCAGCCGCAAATGCTTGAGCAGCCATGTTATTTTCCATGCAATATTTCTCTTGTGAATCCCCAGTAGAAACAGCTGTTTTGTGTATTGAAGCATACACTGGGAGGGCCATGCTAGTACTCTGATTGGAATGTTGTTTGTAAGATTGCATTAGGGGGGCATCTCATTTTCTCTTAATCCCCTCAAAAAATCCCTGGCTGAGCACCTGGTATGTTCCAACTGTTTCAGTGGCTTCTTTTCCTTGTTAAACATGATTTAAGATCCTTGGTGTTTCTCTATACCCTATAAACAGCTTCCAAAAAGGGGTCCAGTCAGTTCTAAAACACATTCAGCCTCTCATCTGGCATTACCGATTGATATAGTTGGTGCTATTATCATGTAGCTCTATAACATCCTCTGCAGTCAGCTGTAAATTGTTAAATAACACTTTTTTGGCAGTCCTCTAAAGATAGTTAGTTTCTATTTGCATTGATATTCAGCACAAGGATTCTGCATTATCAATCCATAAAATAAAATGCATTCAAGTAATGCTAAAATTATGTCATTGACAAAGAAGAAAAGCAGATGGATTGAAAGTTATAGTGGCAAAAGGTTATTATTATCTCATCCTCTTAGATCTAAAAGTGACAGTCCCAACTGGATGGCGTTACTATGTACATGAAAGCAGAAGCCTCGCAGCAATCAGATACAGTGACACCAACATTTTAGGGAGGTCGGAGGTCTCACCCTCGTACGGAGGGTTGAACGCTTGACATATGCTTGCTAACCAGATCTTTACAATCTATGGAGATGATACAAAATGTTCCTCCTAAGTTATCATGGGAGCCCTTAAAAATAGTGGTAGATGGAGTTACAAAGAAATCAAACCTGCAGTTATCCTCCCATCCAAGCCCATAGAGGGAGCATGACCCAGGAGCGCAGGGATGGGGAAGGGCAGGGCATAAGGAAAGGCTTATGACAACACCTGAGAAAGGCCCAATGAGCCATGACACTAGCGCAGAGTAACTAGATATCAAATCTGGCAGGCACGATGATATGGTATTTTAAAATAAAATAAAAAAATATTAAAAATCCAAACTTAGCTATGCAGCTCTCTTTTAATTAAAACTGTGTCATCCCTTATCCCTCTGCTTGCTGAAGACTTTGCAGAAGGATATTGTCTGGCCTTATGGACACATGCCAGTTGAGCTAGGACTGATTTACTCAAATAAACAGATGTGCTAGGCAGCCATGTTTATCCTTCTTGTCAAACGCTTGCTGCCAGAGCCACTTTGTGAAATGGCAATTCACAAAACACTCTAAGGAATTCCTATTAGCTACAGGAGTTCATTAAAAATTTCTGCCTGTGGAGCAAACACCAGAGTAATGATTGACCCATCATGTTCTCACGTGAGAGGGAATAGTTTAAATTGGCAAGACTCATTCTTTTTTTACTTAAATTATCTCTGAATCTATATAGACACCCTTTTTCCTAAGGATACTTACCCATATCTTTTTACAAAGTCCCGTTCCCTTTTAGTAATTTGTACTGCCTTAGATCTAAAAGTCCATGAGCAAGATTGTTATTCTGTTACAAATCACTATATATTATCTTACCAAAATGTGTTTCATCTCCCATCCTTCAGGTGTGCCACAAAGCTCACTATACATGAGGTCTATATTTTTAAAGGTTGTCTAAGCATGAAAGAACTTGAAAAAGAAATTGCACAATATTGCTAGCATTAATAGTAAATTTTACATAAGCGTGGATGGAGTACCCTTCACCAGTGCTGAGATGTGTTAGCTTCACTCCTGAAAAGCATGCTTTTGAGGCTAGCTGTCAAATCAAGCCACTGTTTTGCTCCTCCTGTCCTTAAAGAGAAGAATCCTACTGGTGTTTTTAACAAATGGCATATGTTAATTACAATGAGTAAAGGGGTAAGCTGGTACTTCCTAGTAATGTCAGAGTTATATGTGATTAGTTCATTAACTTCACATTTATACAGCTTGTTGCTACCGAAAATAAAAAATGCTGCAGCTGTATTAGCACCTTCAGTCAGGACCCTTTTAACTATTGATGTTCATACTAATGATCCATTGCGTACAGAAATTATTAGCCTTTATGCCGCTACTTTAATTACATTTTGATTGTGCCTGTCTCATTATTTTCAGTGTTCACCTCAGGATGCCAGTAACAAGAGGACAGTTCAGTAGCTGAATGGATAATACAGGAATACCTTCCCCATCGATACTGAGATTGTGGTCCCTGAGGGGTAAAGCGTGGGCACATTCCCTTGTTAATTGAAGTACATCTCTGTGGATCTTGTGATACATGCTCTGTAAGCTTATGTCTGTTTTGAGATTTTGAATATGGGTAAAGCCGTGGATTATACCTTACGGAAAACAGGTAGGAAAAGAGTGTCAGTTTTGGCAACTTGAAAAGACCCAAGCAGCACAAGCCTGTTACTATAAAATGGACATAGGCCATAGGGACCCTCCTGGCAGCTGACAAAATTGACCATGAGAGTGTATTCTCAGCTTTTCTGCAAAACTACACACACACAAAATAAACTTTCTGAAGCCAAGAAATCCAACCAAATATGATTACAAACACCAGGGTAAGGATACCAGGGCACAGCACTAAGTTAACTTTAGTTAAAGATTGCTAACTTTGAAGCAGAAAACTAAAAAATAACTAGAAAGAAATGGGAATCTGATGAAAAGATTTTTAGGTCTTCATTCAGCTTAATGTCAGGCCTACTTGAGCCCATGAATGTACATGTACGTGTCCCTTGTAATGAAAAGGTCACCTGCTCTCTTAGAGATGCCCAAGACAGCCCTGAGCAAGTTGGTTTATTTACGCAGCACATAGCTATGCAGACATAGGAGCCTGGATGCCAAATGCAGCACACATACATAACACCAGTTCCAAGCCCACACCTGGGCTATTTAACACTGTCTTTCTGATATAGCTGTGCTACTTATATGGACTCAACTCAGTCACTGTTAGCTGAAGTCTCTGCATCCCGCTGTGCTGTGTGGTGAAAACACACCCTTCTGTTCCTATTACTGAAACACTTTGGTTTCTATGGATGGAGGGGATTATATCTCTTATGTAGATAAGAAATAACAAATCCCTCTTTTTCTGCAGTGTCTTACAATAGCCAGATGATAGTGCCAAATGTCACCCATAAATCCATAAGGAAATGTTAATAAATAGCCCAAGACATATCTCCAAATTATTTTGTATAAAAGGCCTACTTTTCCTCTCACTGTATATTCCCGAATTCAAGGAAATTATAAGAGCCAAATTAGACACATTGTGTCTTGCATACAAGGTGCAGTAGATGACCAGAGCAAAATTCAGAACTCCACAACCTGCTTGTCTATTGGAACTGCATATCTACCATCTGCCTGGTTTTTTTTTTTTGCTGGCTAGCCTATCATCAAATGAACAAAAAACTTATTTATTATTCTGGATCTGAACATTTCTCAAGCTGCTCAGCGTTTAACTCTCGGTGGCATCTCACCGCATTTGGCTGTACAATTAATGTATGGCAAATAGCAGCTGGCCCTGTGTTAAGAGTCTTTCTTTTCTGAACAAGTGTACGCTGGTCAGTGTTGCTTCCTTTCACTTCTGTCCAGTAGACTGTCAAATACAAGGACTGCATACACTAGCATAAACACTTCAATATTACAGCTGGCATAAACTATATGGTAGTGTATCATATAAAAGTGTGACGAGGACTGATACAGGAAGTCCCTGTCATAGACTCTAGTTTAAGAGCAACATGGATGTGCCAGGAGCTCTGTAGATACCTCTTACATTTTTGATGACTAGTGCAGATACACATAGCAAACCAGACAAAGCACTGTGAAGGAAATATTAATCAGTTCACCCACAAAAATTATTCCCATATTATTTTACGTACAAGTGTCTCAGTTTCCTGTGGACCTTCCAGTTGTTTATAATACATCCATTACTTAAGCAAATAGCACCTATTCCCAGACAGAGTCTCTCAGAGTACAGAGACCATTATAACAAAATAATGCAAAATTAATGAGGAAAAAATTAGAAAGCCAGGAAGCTATAAAAATAAATGGATGTTATCAAAGCTCAAATTTACCATAAATGCACAAAGGCTGAAAAGATAAAAACAGAGAAGAAAACTTCTAAAATTATTATGATAGAAATTCAAGTCATACATATATGCTGTTTAACACCTTTTTTCAGCCATGTGGGCAGTGGGATCAAGTGTATCCTCAGCAAGTTTGCCAGCAACACCAAGCTGTGTGGTGCATTCAAAACACTGGAAGGTACAGATGCCATCCAGAGGGACCTTGACAGGCTTGAGAGGTGGGTCTATATGAACCTCATGAAGTTCAACAAGGCCAAGTGCATTTCTCGACAGGGCTGCTCCCAATATCATATCTCAACCATATCCTGGGCTGCATCGAAAGAAACATGGCCAGCAGGTCAAGGGAGGTGATTCTCCTGCTCTACTCTGCTCTTGTGAGACCCCACCTGGAATACCACATCCAGCCTGTGGGGTCCTCGGTACAAGAAAGACATGGAGCTGTTGGAGCAAGTCCAGCAGTGGGCCATGAAGAGGCTAGAGCATCTCTACTGTGAGGACAGTCTGAGACAATTGGGCTTATTTAGCCTGGAGAAGAGAAACTTCTGGTGAGACATTATAGCAGTCCTCCAATACTTAAAGGGAGCATACAAGAAGCCTGGAGAGGGACTGCTAACAGATGAGTGTAGTGATAGGAGAAGCTGAAGAATGGCAGGTTTAATTAGACATTAAGGAAGAAATTCTTCTCTCTGGGGATGGTGAGGCACTGGCACAGATTGCCCAGAGCAGTTGTGGATGTCCCCAAGCAGTGTCCAAGGCCAGGTTGGATGATGCGTTGGGCAGCCTGGGCTAGTGAGAGGTGTCCCTGTCCATGGCAGGGCGGTTGGAGCTTGATAATTTTGAAGGTCCCTTCCAACACAAACTATTCAATGTTTCTATGATATGCCAAGATCTATTAAAAATTCTGTCATCCCAAAAACCTAAGGTAAGTACTTTTTAGAACAAAGGATTGCCCTCAATTCACTTGTGAGATTTCAGAAATGCCTATCTTTAGAATAGTATTGCATTCAAGGGAACTCAAAAGCTAAAGCTATGTTGACTGGAACAATTTATACTTTGATTTGATTCCCTCAAACAACTCACTTCCTTAATTACTGTCTCTAATGACAGGGAATCCTGTGAATACATATTTTTTTTCTCTAATCACAGAACATGTGATGATTCCTTTGACAAATAGAGACACTATTTCATTACACTAACTCTTACTTTCAAACGATGAGTTTTCTACTTCACTTGTCAATAAAAACCATTAAGGACTCCTGCTATGCTATTGATCCCATTCCTAAACAGGAACTCATATGAAGATTAACCTGAAAATAGCCATAATTTAAAAATACATCTGACAAATCACAACGGATCCTATTCAGAGCTGCTCATCATTGTCATTTAACTACCACCCACTTGTAGCTGAATCTAAACAGATTTTCTGTACTGGAGAATCTAATCATTAGGCATTTAGCCAAGGAAGAATTGGGGTGGGGAAGAAACCTTTAAGTCATGTTAATAACTGCTATTTGCTATTTAGGGTTTGAAATTCTTTATACACCTATACATTTTTCTATGGTCTTTAGGTGGTGCAATCACTTTGTGCCAAAGGAGGCATGTGAACTGTCATCATACCATAGAATCACAGAATATCCTGAGTTGGAAGGGACCCATAACGATCATCAAGTCTAACTCCTTGCTCCACACAGGGCCAGCCAAGTCAGATCATGTGACTGAGTGCATTGTCCAGGAGCTTCTTGAACTCAGTCAAGCTCGGTGTTGTGACCACTTCCCTGGGGATATATTACACAGATGCCTGAATACAAAGAACATCCTCTAGTAGCTTACAGTGTGTAATCCAGTAGCAAAAGTGTGAAAGAAAAATACATACAGATATCTACGTACATCAGATTGTATCAGTGGATTTGAGGTTGGTAGTGGGATTCCTCAACCTTCCTGCACATGTCTCTTGTGAGATTTACTTTGGATCTGATTCCTTGGGATATCTGCACTATGCTCATGAAGCAAAACTTTCTGAAGGGAAAAAGCTTCATATGCATGATTGTGAAGTGAGTTGGTTAACAGACTTGTTGAGAGCCTAAGCTCCCCATCCGGAGTTGAAGCATATTTAAAGGGTTTCTGAAATACAGGTTCCGGCTTAGTTTCCTGTGCAAGAGATTTAGTTTGCATGTATTAAACCCACTTCTACCCTGAAACAGCACTTAGTAAATGAAAACAATCTGAGTTCACTTCAGAACTGCACTGTTGCTCCAAATGAAGTTCTTAATCCAAGACACATTCAAAAATGCTAATCAATTAATTTCTTCTGAGAGGAGAAATAAAGTCAACAATCACAGACTTAAGACAACAGAATCACTTGTCATCAGCTGATTCATATACACTGCTGGAGATTTTTGCACAGCTTCCCCTGTACTGAGCTCAAACATCCATATTCGATTTTTAAAAGTTTCAAGAAACATATCAGAGTCCTGTTTTTAAAATACTGAGAGAAGCAGAATCCTTTCCTGATAACTGAAGAGGTTTGGTTTACACACTTATTCCCAAAAGCATGATTTTTCATTACATTACTAACCTAAGGATATACACATACCTTCAACTCTGGATGGTAACACACTTGTCCACAGACATTGTCATGCTTTTTACATTCTAATGAGATGCACATGCCATTACTTTTGATGCTCCTTGGATAAGTCTTTGAGGAGGTACACCTCTGCCATGCTTTACGTAAGAGTTCATATCCCAGGATTATGCCATTTGGCTGTCCTGGTGATGCCCAGTTGATCTGAAGAGATCTATAATAAGTAGAAAATTAATATCTGTTAAATTATTCAAAGTATTTGTGCTCTATGGATACTTACATTAAAGGATTAGTGTATAGTAGCCCCATTTTATACTAGTTCACAAAGAGTAAAATATTTGGAAGTGTCCAAAAAGTTTCTCTGGATGGTGAATTTCACAGCTGCTTTAATATCAGAAAAGAGTTTGAAAAAAGTGTCAATATGTGCTAATACTCTGGGAAAATAAATTATGCATGCAATCAAAATCCTTAAAGGTTGCTATTTAAAAGCCATTTAATTCTTATTTCTGGAAATCTAGGTGTAATAAACTTTCTAGAATTTTACTCATTTAATTTCAGTGATAGGAGAAGGGATTCAGTATGCTGCTCTGGTGCTATAGCAAAGGTGTACATGAACTAATGTCAGGGCTGGAATTCTCAGATAGAAACCTGGTCAAGACAGGCAGCTAGGGACAAAAGACTATCCCCTGTCCTCTGAGCTGTCGCCACTGCAGTTTACTCACATTGTGCTCAGTCACCATTTCAAACAGATTTGTATTCATCTTGCCTTTTCCCTAACTCTCAAAAACATTGTACAAAATAATGTATGTTGCTGGGAACGGATTCTTCAGCACAGAATTAAAAGAGCACAACACAGCATCAGAAGCCATTAGTTTTCTGTATCTAAATATTTTCATTGGCATAAAATTAGAGGTAAAAAATGCAAGGTTTATCACAAGTGACTCAAGACTTCTGATTTTGAGCACAAAAGCACAACTGCAGCAGCCTGCAAAGGACCGCGTGTAAAACAAAATCCTGTTATTTATTTCAGGCCTCATATCAGACCATCATCAGTTTAAGGATGAAAGTATTTTAGGGGAAGTACTATGTCAAACTGTAGCATGCTTGTCAATACTAAAAATGTGCAGATGCTGCTTCCAAAATATCAATTTTACAATTAAAAAAATTAAAAAAAAAAAAAGGCACATCTGAAACAAAAGTTTTCTAATGTATACATTTTACACTGGAATTTCAAATGGAAACTTCATTTCTTACATAATCACTCTGGAATGGCGTGTAAGAGAAATTTCTTTCACTTTGACTTTCTTTGGGTACAGAGAAGGAGATCCCAATGCTACATGTAGATCAGTAGTACAACTGACAACTTGGCACTGTATATTCTTAGGTTCCAAATACCCCCTTTTTTAATGTCCATGTCTCAATTATGCAGCCACTGTCAGAATGACATCATAAATTAGCATTAATTTAAAGTTAAAATGCTACAGTGAAACAGCAGCTGCTGAGATAAACTTTGACATCTTAACTGAATAAAAAATAACTGAACTATTATTTCACTTCCTTGAGGTATAAACAGAGGAATACACCCTGCGGTAAGCCTTTGCAGAACAGGAATTAATGTCACCTATGTACGACTAACTTCACAGTTGACTTGTAGAGTCACCATTATAATTCCAAGGTCTTCATCTGAACCTCAGATTTAATTCCATATTTCATACATGTTTACCTTGTATTCACTACATACTCTACCACATGCACGTGAAGAGACTCTCGTGCACATACATACATGTCCACATTTAAGTTATGTTACAGGACCTAACTTAAAAACATAAAGGAAGGAAAATATATTGCATAAACTTAAAAAAAAAAAAAAAAAGAAAAGGAAGAGTAATATTTCAGCCTTTATAAATGCCATTGGAACTCTCCTGGTCCTTGCATGGTATAGATCACAGAAGCAAAGAAATAATTTCCAGTCATATTTTTGAATGATTTGCTTTCTGCCAGTTTCATTTGGCCCTCAAGAGTATATTTTCAAAGTATTGTGCCAGTTTTTGCAGTTTTGTAAGTCATATTTCTGTCTAAAATAATTTCAAATTATGCCTAAGAATTGATGCAATTATTTGAGTGCTTTGCCTTTTCTGCATTCAGCCTGAATTTCTTTTAACAAGCAATCACTATATTAATCCCCAACATGTAGATACACATTTGGGGTAGATTAGAACCTGGTATCATCTAAGCTGCAGCTGTACAAGAAAATTATGTGGCATGGGAGTTCACCGACCAGCGCCACCAAAAATATGGCCTTCCAGTAATCATGGATAGATAAGCAGTCTCTGTGAAAATTTTGTGAATGTTTCAGTTACATCTACACCTTATGATGTTTGCCTCCTATGACAAATTGTGGTGGTTTTGAAAGCCTCATAGCAAGAACACTGAATAGCTCAGTTGAAAAGGACTGCAGGCTTTTTTGTTCAAGAGCAACATTGGCCTTGACTGGCTGATGTTGAGTCTTTGGGGCCTGCAGAGAGTTCTAGCTGCTCCTTACAGCAGCCATTTTCTGCAGCCCCTGGTCTCTCCCAGCACCCAGCTAGGCAAAACTGTGACACTCCACCCCCTCCACCCCTCGCCTCTGCGAATCCCATATATGAGAATTGTGCTTAAAATCCCCATCCCAACAGAAATTCTCTACAATTATTCTCTACCCAGCTATGTTCAGTCTGTTCTGCCCATTCCCTCATCCAATTAGTGTCCTTATCTCAAATTCCTCAAGCCCCACATTTGGCGCCAAAATGGACTGTGGTGATTTAGCCCAGGCTGGAGGCCAGACGCCCACCAAAGTCGATCTGTCGCTCCCCCTTTTTAGTTGGACAGAGAAGACACTCCACCCCTAGAGTGGGTGTGGTGTCAACTGCAGAAAACCAGTGCGGGCTTTCATCGGACTGCAGGGGCTTTTTGACATCCCCCCATCTCAACAATTACACCAGGCTGAGCTGGATGAGTCGCTTCTGTCACTGCTGTCACTGTGGCAGGGCTCATGTCCCAGAGCAAAGGCAGCCTAACCAGGCTCAGAGAAAAGAACTGCTTCAGCCTACAAAGTCCATGAGGCACTGCAGCACTTCCAGGAGATAAAGAACAATTTCAAGATCGAGTCCAACCATACCTGTCCTCTACTACACCATATCCCTAAGCACCTCGCCTACCCGTCTTTTAAATACATCCAGGATTGGTGACTCAACCACCTCCCTGGGCAGCCTGTTCCAATGCCCGACAACCCTTTTGGCGAAGAATTTTTTCCTAACGTCTAATTTATTCTGACATTTCTGGTTAGAATTTTTTTTTTTATATCAATGAAAAATATCAGTATTTCAGGTCTGATGCAATGTCAGACAGATATTGGTAAACCAGTCTTTGAAAGAAATGCTGGCTTTTGCCTGCTTCAAGTATCACTGGCTTCAAGTATCCATCAGCCATGAAAAACTGATTTATTTTTTCCCCTCAACTCAGTAGTAAAGGTTTAAGAATATAAAAAAGCCTCACTTCTGAATCTTAAGAGCAAATGCTATATTAATCTCATCAAATACAAGGCTTAAATTTTAAAGAATCATGTCAAAACTAAGATTCAATTACTTTATGTTCAGGAGCTGGAATTTAAAAAAAGAAGCCACAAACAGTCACAAGATACACCCAACATTCTTAAGATAGGGAACACTGATATCATTAATGACCAGTGGATAAAACACTTTCCTCAGTAGAAGATCACACACACTGAGCAACTGCTTCAGCGTTATTGTGCAGGAGTTAACTATATGCTGTTGTATTGTGGACTGCAGTGCTAACGTAAGAGGCAGTGTGACATGGTACAGAAAGTCTGATAAATAGTATTATTCTTCTATTGTTGCTAAAAACTTTTTTCTGAAGTCTTTCTGTGGTTGTTTTTCCTCATTACTGAAGTAGGGAGAATAATCGGGTTTCCTTCCATGGGAACACTGACTGGAACACTTCAAGGAAAGTCCTACCAAACTAAGCTACTTGAGAAACCTGACTTCGTATGCTGCCTGGACACACAGGCTGGACATGACTCCACAGCAATCTTCCCCAGCATTTCATGTCTATTCACATAAAAAGGCATAAATAAATAAAGTCCCTTCCTTTATTTGTACTTACCCACTTTCCCAGCTTTGAAAAATCAGACTTACTCATCTTTAATTCCACAGACCCCCCTGGAGAGAGTCCTCCAGTACCAACACCAATTTAAAGAATGTTTGGCACAGCACAGTAGTTCGGCACTTTCATATCTGAGCTCCCTTACAACTCCAGAGTAAATACCATCATCCCAACAACTCATTACTATATGTTTTGTCATGTTTTAAAATCTTTTCACTAACATTAATTTGAAATCGCTCACAGAATCATAGAATGGTTCGGGTTGGAAGGTACCTTAAAGTTCCAATCCCTCTGCTCATGTTGAGCCTCTCATCCACCAATACTGCCAATTCTTTCCCCTCAGGACTTCTCTCAATCCATTCTCTGCCCAGTCTGTAGTTGGGCTGGGATTGTTCCAACCCAAGAGCAGGACCTTAAACTTGACCTTGTTGAACTTCATGTGGTACAAGCCTCTCAAGCCTTTTTAAGGTTCCTTTGGATGTCAAGGTCCTCCAGCTCATTCACTCACAAATATCATCTGAAAAAGAAATCTTCCCAGGCTTCATGATACTGAACACCAAACTAAATAACGTACCTAGCTTTTCTCAGTCTATATCTCCTTTGAGTTCTCCATTACACCCTAACCATGGCTTCTAGTTCTTCCTAAGTTCATGGAAAGCCCTTTCTTCCTTCGTGAAGCTTGAAGGATTTTCCCTAGTTTGTGCTACATGGTGCTTTCAAAGCCATTGACCTTATAATTAAGTACTGAATGGAATTTCTGGCAAGGTTCATCTGCATTGTGCCTCAGCTTTCTGAAAGGAACAAAGCTGCTGCTAAGTATTGTTATTAGAAAAAACCAAAACAAGCCCAAGCATGCTGTATTACAAGGAACAAGAGAAATAAGAGACTTTTTTAAAGGGAAATGAGCTATTTTCCAACATACCTTGAGAATTTGATCCACTATACAACTTTAAGTAAGCTTATACACAGAGTACACCTCCCCATACCTCCCTCAAAAGAAACCCCAAAAGCCAGACAAGAAACAAAACAAACCAGAACTTGATTTAGGACTTCAGGATTGGGTCCCATACTGTTTTCTGTTTGAAGTTTGGCTTTATAAAATAATCATTCCAGGACTGCGACCTTTTGTGCCAAGTTTCAGCCTGAAGCTGAGTTATTAACTGTAAGGGGTGGGAAAGTAAGGTATTTATAATGGCTCCGGTGTATAACCTTCATTAGAATAGTGTGGTTGGAGCTGCTATCAGAAAGACTTCTAAGAAGTTGGTGGGTGAAATTATAATTTATGTCATGCAGCACCTTGAGGCAAATTTTAAAACAATTATTTGTGAATGCTACAAAGACATTATCCCACAGCATTCTCATCAATAATACAGCCCCTCAAACTGATTTAGAAGAGGGAAAAACGCCATGATTCCAATTAACGACAATAAACTGCACAGTCTGTATTATATCTCAGGTATCCCAGGAGCCTATATTCTAGAAATGTCTTTTTTCTCTCTCTGCTGACAGATATGTATTAAAATGTCCTCTTGTCTACACAAACTGTGCTTTTGCCCAAGCTTTTTCTTTTATGGAGGATAAATAAGAAAAATTCATATTCAGCCCAGCACCTGCTGAAGCTGTCAGCTGTAGTGTTTGTCATATTTCAATCAAAGCTGAAGCCAGCCAGTCATTTTTATACTGCACAATCCTTACATACTCGAGGACCAGAATTAATGAATTAGCTATTGATTAAATTCCACTCTAGCAAATCCACCGTGGCAAATAAATGAACTACCCGGGGCACGTGTAGGCCATGGCCAGACATGTCCGGGCAATCGATCAGTAGTTAGTATTCTTTTGGGATATAAGAACAGCTGATGATAATATGACATGTAGGAAAAGGCAGTGTAGAAACAGCGTCTGTTTCTGGCTGAGCAGATTATAAAGTAGGAAGGCATTTTTGATCCTTTTGCATTCATGTGTTATGACATATTTAGTCTATATATAATAGCAGAAACATGCATAAGTGTTTGCAGTACAGACAATACAGACAAAGGCATACATAAGTTAAAGCCAAGGGCAAAAGATGAGATCCTGAATTGAGTTCTTATCATCAAACAAGCTTTGACTATATCTGTATGTGCGACAGGAAAATAGCAAGCTTAATTCACCCTTATACAGAGACAAATGCTGAATTCAAGCAAAATGTAGAAATGATAAACAGCAAACCAAAGTCCTTAAGAGATTGGAGGAACAAATCGATTCTGCTGGCCCTTTCTGAAGGCTCAGGCATTAGATTTTTGTTATTTTTTTTAAATTTTTTTTTTCTTTCTATAAAAGAAATACTTCTAATGTGCATACCCCACCATAAGCGTAAATAAGATTGCATGAACAATAACATGCACTCAGAGGGCTGTTTTATTTTTGATGCAATTCTGACAAACGTGTTAGCGAGCTTAGTTTTAGCCTGTCTTTGGAAGGTACTATTCTCCCAAAGAATCACTGCATACGTTACTATTTGGCTGCTCCTGAGGACTGTAAATCTGACGCTCCCTTTACAATTAAGAAGTTTGCCCATGCCTGTGGATGTAGTGGACAGGCAGATTGCAAACAGTAGTTCAAGGAGACATAGATATGCATGCCTTTTAAGATATCTTACTAATTCTTACTGTTGTGATGGGTGACTTTTTTTTTTTACCCACAATTATTCTAAGTTTCCATTATCAGCATCACATTGCTCCCTGAGCATTAATCTTCCTCTTTTAACTGACAGCAAAATGTGATAATTTTCATTCCTCTACACTTCTTCTCTTAACTACTTCCACTTATGCTTTATTTATTATCACAGCACAGAGATACCCAAGTGGGTATGTACAGTCAATAAGGGTGAGATTTCTTCAGTTGCTCTTTTGGCCAAAAAGACCAAAAATAACAACCAAGACAAATGTTTTCAAATAGTATACTGAATTATTTTATACACCTTATTCAATTGAGAGAAGACAACCTTACATTCTGGTCCCCATTCCAGCCACAAATCGCTCTGATATATGAAAGCCACCTATGCTAATAGTACCTTGAGCCAATTATGTGAATAATGGGTGCTGACAGCTGCTTTGGCTCATCTTCCACCGTTGTAATCTGGGTCCCATTGCTTCTCACACAAGCATACACCGTGCAGACTTCAATCTGATGAAGAAGAACATGAGTTTCACATACTCAGCTGCAGAAATTATTCAGCTCTGCTACTTGTTTAGATTTCTCTCTTCACCCAAGATTTTATTTTCTATTTAACAGATTCCACACTGCCAGGAAAATACTGCAGCTCTGAGATAAATATACCTACCAGAGATGTACTGTGCTCTGTGCTGTATCACAGGTTCCCACACCATTAAAAAAAAAAAAAAGCCTTCTGGAATTAATTTTTGTTGTATATAAAATTGTTAAAGTTGCAGTGAACTGGGTTTTCTGTGCCTATGTGTAGAATCTGGTACACAACAGTGAAAAAATCATGCTTTTGTTTTGAGACCTTGAGTAAGTTTTCTACAGCTACCATATACTCTGACATAAAAAATGATGATTTTTCCTTAATATTTTTCTATTCATTCATGTTTATTCTGGAAAATTAAAAGTGAAAAATGCAAATAGGAATCACACTCTTTGTTATGAAAAATGCCACAGAAATAAAAATTTAATCCTTGAATTCTCGGGCTTAAATTATGAAAAGTGAAATAATGAAGAATGATAACATTCTGTATTGTCAACAGGGAATTTACTTAAAATAAAAGAATGGAAAAAAAACTAAGTTAATGCAGGAGGACTACCAGTGAGATGCACGTGCATCCAAGATAATATTGTTTCCAGGACAAGAAGAATTAAAAAAAACCCAAAACCAACGAAAAAACCCAAACAGCTTGTTTTGGTTTTACCTATGACATTGATGTAAATATAAGTCCAGTATAAAGACTAAGAAAGCAGAAGAGAACAATTAACATCTCAAGCAACAGAAGGTGGCCATGCTAAATTAATATAGAGGGTCTATAAGTGAGGCAGTATGCTGAATTTGCATTATTATTGAGAGAAGACAAATGTGTTTCCAAGCAGCATTTAGAAAGTCATATGTGTATTCATGGATGGAGGTTAGCTTGTTTCAGAGGGGCTGGAACACAGAGATCTGTGACGGTATGCCTGCCTGTGATGCTTATTTATTGCATGTAGTAACTGGATGCAAATTTTCACAATGAAGTACATACATGGTACAGCTAAATTCTTCTCCTGTATAATGCAAACCAAACCTGAACCAAATAGACAGGTATAGTTACAATTAAGTGTCAACTTACATTTTTCTAATATAGTAATACAACTTAAGGAAGAAAGACTTTTTTTTTTTTCAATTTTGCACACAGTATTTTGTCCTTCATTAGATATATGAACAGAGAGGCAAAGTTGGAGAAAGAGAAAAGACAAAACCAAAGAAAAAATATTGTAATTATTAACAGCATAAAAAGTACTACCATGATTTCAGAGATCAGCTCTGCTTCCTCCTCAGAAGGATAAGGAGAAAAAAAAAAAGATAAAAGGATGACAAATGCAATATCATTATTTCTCTGTGCTGATATATTATGCATGCCTGATGTTTCTAAAACAATTGCAATTTTCTTTTAATGAGTAGGAGTAGAATCTTTGCCTCTTTGTAATATACAGTGAGGCTTTGCTAATGCTGTAGCACATAGCATTTATGGGAAAGTAAATGGAGTTTTGATGGTTTGAAAAAAGATAATGGAAATTTGTATTAAGAAAAGTGTAGAGAGACCTAAGATATGCTGGAAACAAACATATGCCTTGTATGTATATACACACAAACACTGTGCAATACATATACATGTATGTAAAGAAATTAATGAAACAATAGTCTGCTTGGAAATCCACATCTTTTTATATAAAATTAAAGTGTATTACACATATATATGTAATATATATATAAATATATATAACCCAGAAAAGATATTCTAACCTGTATATCATACACAGTGAATGGAGACAAATCTGCTAAAAGAAAGGACCCCGGCTCGTTCATTCCAGTGTTGTACTGCTTATTATTTACATAGATAGAGTACTCTGTGACAACACCATTTGGGTTTGAAGGCGATGTCCAGATGACACGTACAGCTGTACTGTTGATGATGACAACCTCTGGAGGGAACATGCCCTCAGGCTCTAGAAATAAAGGAAGAAACTGAATAAACTCCAGCTGTCTCTGCGAAAGCACTTGTTTAACCAAATGCAGATTAGTATTTAGGTTTAGCAAAGGGTTCACTGCTTATCTGCTTTCCTCTGATGAAGTTATCACAGTCTGTAGTCTTCTGTAAATTGGCTTATTATACTCTCAGTTAGAAACCATGAGAGCTGATGGTAAAATGCTTTATACCAGGCAGCATAGTGTCAATCATCAGTAGTATGTGGCCAGTGAGATATGATGATAAATTATTCACCCATCTGCACTGCCAACATCCAAACATTATTTTCATGTCTCCCCCAATCCTAGTTCTTCCAAAAAAAAAAAAAAGAAAAAATCCAGAACATTTTGCTTTTAAAGCAAAACCTGAGAACAAAACACTTTATGTCTGGTGGAACGTGACGTTATCAGCCTCATAGTTGAAGCAATATGAAGCAATATGCAATATTGTCATTATGTAAATGGTTTTGAATGTTGATTACTATAGGTAATGATGAAATCTAACACTTACTTTAAAAAAAAAAAAAAACAACACCTTCCTTGGCGTTAAATTACATAATTACCTAAGCATGTCAGAAATAACCATGCAAAGACCTATTTTTATTATAAGAACCCATCTTTGCCAGTTGAAAAATTGCCCTTGCGATCAATTCTATTTTATAAACAAAAGGTGCTGACCTTTGGCATGAGAAAGGAAATGGAATCCTCACTTAAAGTGCTTTGCTAATGACCTGGAACACTTGCTTCTGAGGTAATGATATTATAATGTTTATAATGAGACTTTATAAAGCAAAAAGATTAGAAAGACCATTCTAAACACATTTCAGATTCACACATATTTTTTTAAATTTTATATTGCCCACCCCCACTCTGCAATTGCCCATTGGCATAGAAATGACTCAAAGAATTCTCTTAGAGGCTGAACTTACACTTAGAGTTTCTGGTGACTCAGGAAATACCCTGTGTATGACTGTCATGTCAAAAAGCACATCGCTTCACAGAGCAAATCTTTTAAAAACCCCATTAATTGTTCTAAATTCCACCATTTATTGATATGAACTCAGTTCCAAACTCAGTGCACACAGATAGGCATATGCAGGAGCAGATGAGAACAAACTGGGTTAATATCTGCTATTAGAGCTTTTGCTTCTGTCTCAGTGGGACCGTTTATTGATCTACCACATGATGACAACCAGCACTTAAGCATTTTAGCGTTTTAGCCCTTTTTCCTTTTATACCGGAAATTTTATAATGGAAGGATGACTGATCTCAACCCTAACAAAAATCAATCAATTTCATTCTCAGATTTTAAGCCAAGACACATTCACTGCTAACCAACCTCCATCTGAAGTAGTCACATGTACAACTTCACTGTTGATGCTGTGGACTCCATTAAAAACTTGAAAAAATATTTCATACTCTGTGTTGGGCTGCAAATCACCTATGACTACAGAGTTTACATCAGCTTGGATCCTCAGAGAACTTCTGTTATCATCAGTAGAATTCAAGAAGAGAGTGTAATATGCAACGTCCCCTTGTAAATCTTGCAGTGCTAAGAAAAGGAAGGAAAAAAAATGGGAGTCCAACTGGGAAATATTCAGTCAGCAAGTTTCTTATCTGCAACATCTATTGTGAAGAGAAAAAAGAAATTTTATGCAGACACCTTTATCTAAAAAAGAAGCAAAGATTCTGTCAGGTGCCTTCAATTTCACCCTTATAAGCAGAGACGCAGACTACTCTTCCAAACCTGACAAAATCATTAACAGTTCATCATCCTGACCAACACTGGGGAAAGCTTTCTTTCTCTAACTATCCCTATGATGACAATGGAAACTGTGAAATAAGCAGATTCAGAGGTGAAAGCCACTACTAAGTGCAGGGGTGGGCAAACCTTGCAGCTTGTTGCTGGAAAGTAAAGCTTTCACCCCAATAGAAGGGAGCCAATCAGACTGCTGTACGGCACTGATGGAAACATCAAAGAGTTTGTTTCCCTTTTTTGACTCTTTCTTTCAAGCAATGATCCTTCATCCCAAAAGTACTGAATCCTGTTAGTCCTCTAGACATGAATAAGGGGCAAGTTCCTGTGTCTTAAATTACAGTTACATTCAACTTTACACAGACAGCATTTCAGCCACAGTGAGAATGCAAATATACAGTGTTATTATTTTAGGACAAACACAACAGCATCATCTACATGTAAAGCTGCAAGACCCTGAGAAGCATTATATTTATAGGTAAAAAAAACCCCAAACTCCTCACAGTTCTTCCTAAAATGTCTTTTGCACAGCACTAGCTTTGACAGTGAAAGGAAGAAAAAAAACAGGTATGATTTTCTGGCTACATAGGGAAGGACATTTACTGTTCTGAGCTAGGTGGATAACAAGGATTCCAGGCAAGCCTTGCTTCTCCATTTTAGTAACACAGATGCAGCCTTATCTTGACTGTCCTTTGTCAAACAGTTCAGATCTGACCAAACGCAACTGCTTTTCCAGTAGGCTTCAAGATTAAAAGAATAATTAAGAGGAAAAACTTTAAGCACTGATATATATTGCTTTAGATGATGCATTGTACCACCAAACAGGACTCAGCTGGCTAGGAAAGAGTACTGATAAAAAGCCAAAAGCATATTTTCAGATTTAATAATGCACAGTTTTGTCATAGAAATTCTTAAGAGTGATATGGTTTTTTTTATGTTAAGTGGTACAGATACAGGTCCTAAATTCTTAGAAGGCGGAAACCTTCAGTAGGTTTTCCAGCAAAAGAAAGATAGCAAAACAACTTACAGTGAGGTCTCCCAAGTTCCCAAAGAAAACAGAAAATCATTTGAAAAGCAACATTATGAAAACATGAAACATGGGTATACAAAACAGTTAATGTGCTTATTGCAACATAAGAAGTAATAAAATTTGATAAGGTTTTCAAATAATGAATGGCCCTGTCTTGGTGTTTAACCTTTGCATTCACAAACATATATGGAGGAAATTTCTAAGGTATGAATGAAAATAAAACCAGATTGCATTACCTACATCTAGAAGGTCAGGGGTTTAGATTACTAAGGTAATGAAACTTCAGTGAGCTGCTTCAGATCTATTACATTTGTCAGTTTTTATAAGCATGCTTACTTCAGGCATGCAATTATAAAATAAAGAGACTACATTTGTTGCAATTCAGCACCCAGTCCTTATAAAATCATTTGCATGTAAGTCATGAAGAAATTCCCCACTGCTGTATTAGCAAACCAACTAGAGAAATTGGCTAAATTCATTTTGAGAAGCAGAGTAAAAAGAGAGAGAAAGGGGATCCTCTCATCCTGAAGGAATGTATATGTAAATTTTTATACAAAGAGATGAAATATACCACAAAGGCATGGGATTTAGCGTACTACTACTATATAGATTTCACATGAGCTTGCATTAACTGTTTCTTTGCATTCACTATTCTCATTCTGCAGAAATAGTATAAAATAAATACAAACATGAGTGAGAAACAGCAAAAAGCTCTCTTTTTTTTCCTTATTTCTTTCCTCTCCTTTCAAGGACACTTAGGTATATTATAAATCAAGACAAGGACTGTGTTTCCTATGAGAGCAAGGCAGACCAACATAAGTGATGGCAGGTTAACATCTAGTTACTGGAATAAATACTAAGCACACTTACTTGGTTTTGACCATTCCACTTCCACAGCAGTATGATTAACAGCACGTGCAATGAGGGTACTTCCTTTCTCTGGTAATCCTGCTAATGTAGTAGCTATCACTTCTTCACTTGATGTATATCCTACCTCATTGTGCACTATGAGCTTGTACTCGTATGTTGTGTACCTAAGACATTTTAAAAATAATTAAATGGAACGAAAAATGCAGACGTTGAAAACATTTGCTGTAACCCTACTGACTGTGCCAAAGTTTTCTTTATTCTTCCCCCCTCCCTTCTCGTCTCCAACAAGTGCAGCTGCACAGGTTGCACCAATGAAAACTCCGTAAGTGGTGCCTGTTTTTGGAAATAATTCAGCACCATTAACGTGGCAACAAAAATAAACCACATTATTTCATTTCTTCATAGTTGTAGCTTCTGAGGTGTTGAGAGATTATAGCTCAATTCAATATGTAATTACAGCAGTGGCAACCTGCCAAAATTTGGATCAGAATTTAATCAAATGAGGCTTTTTTCCTCTTTTGGGAAACCCATTGATTTTAACTTGCAGAGTCTCATTTGTAAAAGTGATTCACCACACAGCCAGGGCTCTCCCACTACAAAAACAATTTTAAAAAAGCGCTTAGGAATGCAAGCTCATTTAACAAAGTAATTTTCTTCAGAACTCTGTATATTCAACTTACACAGATTTATTAAACACTTCATGTATAGTTAGTAAACCAAATGACTGTCACTCCATAATTTCTTCTCTATATCAAATGGCACATTAATATATTTTAAGCAGGATTTCATAATCTGAAAATTAATTCCATCATAAAAAGCCCCCACCCCAAAACTGTGTAATCACAGGAAGACAGGATCATCTCATTCAAATTTTCACTTAAGCTGCAGTACTTGCAGTACTTGTCTACAAACACAAAAAAGGAACACAGAGCAAATGCCTAATATTTAGACATTTCTCTGCAAAAAAGTCACGTAGTATATTTGCTTTTTTTTTTTTTTTACTGCTTTACCCTATATTGTGGAACCATTCAGTCTGATTTTCAAAAGAGCTAAGCTTTATCATCCCACTGTGAAGAAAGCAAACTAACAGGAGTTGACTAGTTCCAACTGCAATCCTAACCATTGCAGAAGGCACTTGCAATGTACACAATGCATCTTAACTCCCTCTCTGCATCTCCCATCACTTGCGAACATGTGGTGTTTCCATAGATGCTGTAGCACAGGAGCAATCAAAGATGAATGGAACCTGTTCTTGCAATTTAAGGATGAGAATTTGAGATTCATCTTTGATCCTCATTTCCAACAATGAAAGTAAAAGAAGTTTGGCTTTGCCTACTAGAAATGAAAAAGCTATCGGAAAAAAAATATTGGGAAAATTGATTTCTGGAAGAAATATAATGAAAATTCACTATTTTTGAAACATGCTTAAAATATGACACAGCTGAAAATTAGAAGCAGATGTACAGATTTTTTTTCTGTGAAAGATAAGGTTTACATCTCCCTGCAGTACCTTCTCTCCAGCCACTCACTCATCTTGAGATGTTGACTGCAAAAACTTAGCCGCAGGTTGCACAATCCTCCCTATAAGAAGCGTTCAGGTGTTTCCAAGGATTAGGTACACTTTTCTGGCCATAGCTCATTGAGTCCAAAAGGTCATTGTGCCTAATGACTTGTCACTGAGACACTGTCAGAATTTATTGCTCCCTCTGAACTGCTAACAACTGCTGCACATGTCAGTGCTGCTGAATGGGTTAAACTAAACCCAAAGGAAAATCTATGTAGAATTTCAAACATGGTTTAAGAAAGAAAGGGACACTCAGGGAGAATGGGAGAAAAGAACAGCAGTTATTGCAATGGGTGAACAAGAGCAGTGACTTTCAGCAAATAGGCAGTGATGAGGCAGAGGCACCAGCGCTTGGCTGGGTTTGGTCCATACAGCAGTCTGGAGCAGAGGTCATATTCTGCTGGTTCACACTGTGCTCAAGAGGGATGATCACACAGCCACAGCTTTTATCAAAGTAGAAGCAATGTAGATATCTGAGGGCCAGTGATTGACATGTAATCCTCATAAAGCACGCCAGCACACAAGCACAGAGAACACAACAGTTCTGATTCCATGCACAAATGTTTTCCCAAGACTCCACCTATGAAAATACCAATGCAGAATCTGTGTTGTGTCTTGTGTTTGCTTGTCTTAAAGGGGGTAGCCTTGACTTCGAAGTGCAGAAGCTAAGGTTGATCAGGAGAAAAAGCCTTGCTCTGTAGCCCACTGAAGCTCTGTGCCTACTGAGAAACAGAACTCACCTTCCATTTCCCCACTTTTAACAGTCCATATTTAACTATAATGAAGCTAACACAAAGCTGCCCTTATATTAAACCTTCTCACAGTGTGATAAATTCTCTTCTTGCCTTTGGAGATATTAAAGTGGTTGTTAATTTGCACTTTAAATCCAGGTAAGAAAAACAATGCTGAAACTAAGTTTCAAACATTTCCAAGCTAGGACTTTGCAAACATTCATTCTGTCTGTGTTATGACTTTGCCAATGCACAAACTAGAGCGTATGTACACATAAATCCAAATGGCTTGATGGGTTGAGTATATAAATGTTAAAATTTCACAAGATCTTTATTTTAATTTGTTTTTCAGAGCAAAACAAGATGAGTCAAGAATGGCAGTCTAATAATAAATCCCTGCATATTAGAATGACTAATTCCAAAGATGATGACAAAAAATATTTCATTACATAATTAATATGTTCACTACATAAAGACACAAGAAATACTTTGAACTATTAAACATACACTATACAAAATGCCAGCATTTGTTTTTATAGTTTTTGTAATCTCACCTGCTAAGACCCTTATCTTCATAAAACCACTGAGTTCCTGAGTAAATATTGTGCCACAGATTTAAATCTTCAGGGGGATTTGATGCAAGTGGTTGCTGGATTTTACGTCTCAGGAGCTCATATCTAACACAAAAGACAAGCAGAACACCAGGATTATCTCAACTAATGTTATTACACAAAAAAATAAAAGGTGTTTTTTTAAAGCCACACGTTATTTTGTTTTTACAGCTGTAAACTTTCTGTGCTAGACATTCTTTTTAATGTTTCATGTATTAAAACATTTGATTACTAAAACCTCCTCCTACTTTGAATGGAAAATTAAACGTTACCATTTGAAATAATGAATTTATTTAATGATTTACAGATTTTAAACTTCTGGAAATGCTACAAAGATCAAGTCCAAATACACTGGTACCAATATCTTATACAGACTTGCCTAATGCCATCTGATATGCACAGACTGCTCCAGAATATGAAATGACAGTGTCTCTCTCTTGTAATGCGCTGAAACATATAGCATTGCTACTACTATTTTACCAGTAGTAGCAACTCAAGTGAGCATTTGTATTTAATGTGTGTTTACAAATAACCACAGTGTAAACTCTGGGGTGACAAACAGGTGTAGACTGAGCTAACTGTTCAATCTATAGACCTTAACAAGCCACCCATCTATCTGCGTAGCCTTTCATGATGTGAGCTTTAAAGACCAAACTATTTCACCCTGGTTTTAATTGATATCTAGGGTATTCCTGCCTCTGTTCCAAACAAGAAGTCAGCTAAAAACCCTCTTCCAGCAGGTCAGTCATGAGACAGCCTCATTTGGACAACATCCCTCCCACCCACTCTGCATGATTCACTGTTCATCAGCTTTTACACAAAACCTTTCTGGAATTTATCAGAGATTAAGTCTCCTCATGTCAAAGGCAATAATTTTTTTTTTCATTTCCTAATCAGAGATTCTCTAAATAGAGAATTTCAAAATCTTTACAGTTATTCTTTATTACATTTCATGGGAGATTTTTAATAGGACTTTTGTTTCAGTTTGATGGTGGTGGTTTCTTTTTTAAGGCACCAGATGTTGGCACACTTCCTATCAGTTACAGACCCACTCTGGAACTGCTTTCAATAGTGAGCTGCTGGTTTAATCACACTCTAGTTGCAACAGTGTTTCCACAGATGCCCAGCAAAGTAGGGTTTCATATTCATATTCACTTGAATACCCAACTTGATTCTCTGACATGCTGTACATCACCCTTTCTCTCTCTCTCTCACACACGTATACATGTACCTTGGAAAGCTGCTGTTAAATTCCAGCCAAAAGTATGTGGATACTCAGGTGGATCTTAAAGACTCTTACTTTAAGCACATATTTCTGTAAATGTTGCCTTCTGTGTTTAAGCATTCTGCAGAATGCCTTGGCGTGGGTCATCACTGCCTTGTAATGATCTTTCTGACCACTGGTTTCAGGTACAATTCGATATTTATCATCTTAATGCTAAGATCTTCTCCAGTCTTATGAGGTAACACCATTCCTGATTTGAGACCCTGAATTAAGGAGGTATTTAATAGGTACCACATACCATGATTGATTTTGCACTGCTTCGAAACAAGAAATCAACTGAGAAGCTCTCTTAAAAGACAGCAAAGGCTTCCTATGCTCTATGGCATGCAGGATGTACATGCTTAACTTCCACCTACTGTCACCCTCATCCTCAACAGGTCCAAACATTGTGTCAGCAACCTTAACTACAACAAACCAAATTACTGCAGAAGTTGGGAGTGTAACCTCAGAAATTAAATCTCAAAAACTAACGAAACACCAACTCTATTAAAACAGTCAAATGACTTAACACTCCAAGAACAACTCTCACACGAGGGGTTCACCAATGTCAAGAGAACCCAAAGACAGATCATTAGAGTTTTATTAGGAACAGTCTTGACATATTCTGTCCCACATGTTTTATAGGCAAATCTTGAAAAACATCAAAATCTTTCTGAACGCTGAATGGTGATCATGTGTAAATCACCCCCACTGGCAGCTGCTGCTGCTACTCTGCTTGCTGCAGACTTCTTGCTCCATCATGCTGCACAGAGCAGCTGCTTCAGTGGTTGTTCTTGTTGAGGGCAGCATGGCACACCATGAAGGAAATGAAGTCTGCAGATGTAGGTCGTGCTGAATTACTTCAATAATCTATGGTAAAATGGTCATGTTGTTACCCCCAGAATAACAGAGACTGATTTTCAAAAACTTCAAATTTTACTGTGGAGCAATCATTTAATTCAGTTGTAGTGTGCCCTAATTAAGCCTGAAGAAAGAGTCAAGCTACTGTGCTGTAATAACATATGCAACTGAAATGGCATTACATGATAATTATTGAACCCATCAGTGCACCTAGATGAGAGCTACTAACCAGAGTACAGAGATATAATTCCACAGACAATATTTCACAATATGCTAAGGCACAGAATGAAAGATTTGTTTGAAATTCTTTGTGTATGTATAAAGATACATTTGTCTTTATAAATTTTCATGCACTCAAATCCATATATTTTTATGCACACACACAAACTCAGCAATCAACTGATTCAAGTCAAGACACTTACTCCATCACTCTAGACAAATCTCTAAAGAGATGTCTTTCTCTAGTTCTTGTGGTGAAATCCAGCCTGTTACACACAGAGAGCATCCTTCATTTCCCATTTTTGGCTCTGTCCCCAAACCTGTAGCATTTTGACTTCCATTTTTCTCTCAATTGAAATTTATTAATCAGTTAAGATTGTTTCATGTCAGTACACATTCAAATGGTCACTCTCTCCGCATGTGGAATAACCCCCCCAGAGCACTGAGAATATTGGATGTGTTCAATATTTATGGTCACAGAGGTCTCAAACGTTTGTCATTTTGTTGGTGGAACGTGTTGTCTAAACTAAGCATCAAAATGCAGCTAATGCTACAGCCCAAACCAGTTATGACTTTGCAAATACCTGGTGATGGCTCTTCAGACAGTACTGAATTGAAAGATCCACTGACTTCCTGAATGTGTTTTGCAAAACACTTGCCACAGTACAGATCACACTTGCTCTAAATAATCCTGACTCCTTCAGTCAAAACAATAGCCCACCCTGCTATCTAGACATACCCACTTTCCATAATAACACTCACGAACTCCTAAACCTTAAAGAAGAATTTCAAAGGGTCAGAAATGACGAAATCACATCATAATGTTTGCAGTATTCTAGAATTTCCTGAGTCAGGTTCAGGTAAGAAGAAAGCTGCCATCTCAGTTGCAGCTAAAACTTACCTCAGATGAGGACCATTTGGCCTTAGTGGTGGTTGCCAAGAAATAGCAATAAAGGACTCACTGATTGGAGTCACAGACAATGGACCAACATTCTGAGGAACTGTTGAAAGTGTAGTCACACTGGTAGGCAAACTCTCTGTGCAGCCTCCTAGAAAGCCATCACCTCCAGAACAAGCTACTACAGTGACTGAGTAGTTTGTATAGGGTATAAGATTAGTCACCAAATGACTTAATGTTGATGAAGTATTGCCAGTAATGACAATGCGTGGGTCAGGCATCCGAATCTCATAGTTCAGGATTTCACCGTTCTGTATCAGAGGAGGTTTCCATGAGACCTGACAGAGGAGAAAAAAACATATTAAAGCAACAGAATTTTTTAATCAGAATGCAGAAGTATGGACACAACATGCTACAAATGGATAGGAGGGTGATCTCAAGACATGCTTTTCTTTCTTTATCAAGACAGACTCAGGATATAAACTTTCTGAAGTATATGAAATTTGACTTTTAAAAGTATCACAGAAACACTAGGTTGGAAAAATCCCCTTAAGATCATCGAGTCCAACCATTCTTGTTGTATGCTAAACAATATCCCAAAGTACCTCATCTACCTTTTTTTTAAACACATGCAGGGATGGTGGCTCAACCCCCTCCCTGGCCAGCCTGTTCCAGGCCCTGACAACATTTTCAGTGAAAAATTTTTTCCTAACATCTAACATGACCCTGGAACATCTAGTTGAAGTCTAACTTCCTTTAATTGTAGTGAGGCTTGCAGTAACAGAGGTAGCCATTGAAAAGTCTACTATTTAGCTTTGCCAGTAAAATGTGAATACTCCACTCAAAATTCTGTGAGATGTTCCGATGCATTAGCAAAAGTACACTGACTATTATAAATATCACTATCATTTATTTTCTGATGGTGTGCTGCCTTGTGTGCTCACCTATTAGCCACAGAGTAAAAAGAAATTTTATTTTGTGTTTGTACAATTTCCTGAAATACTTAACTGCATTGGCTCCTGTGAGAAACATGATTTGTCCACACTTTTATATGATTAAATATGCATGTTTTCTCTTTTATAATTACACTTGTAATCAGACAAATCAGGCACAGTTCTCCATTTTTAAAATTAAAATTTATCCTAAGAAAATTTTATCACCAAAAAATTGGAAATTACATAAAGAATTCATGATACATGTATATACACATACATACTTCCACACCTACTGTGTTTTTACTCTCACTAAACTGAAATTAGGCAGCTAAGTTTCTTTTAGGTTTTTCTTTTTTTAAGTATATTATTCTATATATTTAGTCTTACCAGCTCCAGTGAGGAATCACACCCAAACCATTGTACCATAAAGTGCAAGGATGTCATCAATTCTTTTTTAAGGTATTTTGACACAGTGTCATGACAGACGGGACTTCAGAGTGACACGAGGACATGTAAGTGCATTAAGAATCTCAAAGTTTCTTAGAGGTAGTGTAAGAGCATCTATCAGCCTTTCCTCCCCTGGAAGTCCCAGTGTAGGAAATACAGCAGCTTTGCTTTGCTCCTCCCTGGGACTGTTTTCCATTGCTACTGACCTGCTCATCTAAAGCAATTGCTGTCTCTTTTCCTCCCGGGCATGGGATGATTAAGGATTGAATCCAACATTGAAAAGGACACAGAAATGGAGAAAACCTAGATTAAGGTATGTGGTGAATAAAGTGAGCAAAGATAATACTGAAGTGTTAAATAGTAACGCAAAGATACTTCGGTTTGAGTTAAGTCACACTTTTTCCTTAATTCTCTCCAGCCTCCAAAGTAAGTATCTTTAAAAGGTATATGTACAATTCCACACAGCCATGGAAACAGAGAAGCTTGATTTATAAAATAATTTTTAAAAGACCCTTGGGGATTAGGAAATGTTGTATCTTGGGTATTGAAGGACCTCTTAGGTTGTCAGACTTGTAAGAAACCTGGCAGCAAAGTACTGGAGAAAGCTGAAGGATTTTGATAACAGAATCTGGAATACCATTAAACAGAGAATTAGAAACAGGGTGATCTTGAGTAAAGACAACACAAACAAGATTATTGGTGCCCACACAGGAAAGGCTTAGCTCTGGCTAATTACCAAATGCTGTATTCAGATTTCTGTTACTTCTGGCCCTAAATCATGATCAAACAAATAAAGAAACCACTATTGATAAATTAAAGCAAAATTTCACTGGAGGTAGGAATCAATTTTGCACCCTTCTCACAGACCCCAAGCAAAACTCTCTTTTTGAAGTAGTTCATATGATCTGGACATAAGCTGAGGAAAAAGAGAAGACAGATGATTAGCAGATACAACAGAAAATGTTTTTTTCAAGGGCAGGTAGAGAGTATAGCTCAGGTGAAATTTCCAATCCTAATGTTTTTTATTACTTTTTATTAGTTTGTAGGTCATTTTTTTAAAATATTTTTGTCCTGCACACACTGGATGCATTGCACAGAATGGATGTCAGAGAAAGAGGGATAGGTGCATGGTTCACTTTTCAGGAACGTACCTATGAAGTTTCTGGAAGAAGCACAGAAGACTTTACGGTCTGCCACACGACAGCAAAATTCCCATTTCTGCAACTATAATTATGTTAATTTTTTTAGAGGTGTAGCACCTATCCTGAAATTCTGCCTCAGTAAAGCGTGACTAAAGTAATATGTTCTAGGTCTCTTTTTTAGCAATATTAATGCAGCAAATCAGTCATTATCCTTGGAAAAAAAAACCAACCAACCACCCTCTTGCTTGTCACTTAATTCAAGGTGGCTTCTAATAAAAGAATTACATGTCAAATGCTTTGGAATATTCCTGGGACTACCCTCTCAGAAAATTGTCTAAAAATGTTCACCTTATACCAAATCTTGTTTCCTTTCCTGGGAGAAAGGAGGAATTATTTTTAAATTACATTTTAGATGCCTAACTTTTATGTCTAAAACTACAAAATTATTCTAATAAGATGTGCATAAGATTCACCAAATACTACAACCCATCCACATAAAGGAACAGATTAATAATATAGGCAGAACAGATGCTCCTACAGAACCTCAGCTCCTGAGTTTTATACAGCATGTGCACTGGCTAGCAAAACTTGAGAAAACTCTCAGGTATTACTTTGCAGCATTTCCTGTGCACTAGCAGATAAAATACCTCACACTGTATGTGCATAACATAGACATTTCATGGGGCTCACACTGGGAAATTCCTTCATTTTCTTTTTTTTTTTTTTTTTTTTTTAAGAGAAATGAAAACCATGCTTAACAAAGGAATATTCAGTCAGCAGCATGATAACATAGAATGGAACTTATTCTTGCCTAGGCAGGGATATCTCATACAGAGATATGTAGATAAGTTGCTGCTTTGGTTAGTTGTTGGGTTTATTTAACTAGATAAAGGGATAACCAAGGATACTCACAGACACTGCTGTGTCACTTGACTGAATTACATATGTCACCTGGGAATGACAGGACATGCAGTCTCTGACAACCCTCTCTCATGAAGAGGCAAGGGACTGCCTGACCCATACAGTGTAAATGAAGACGATGGAGCCAGCCTGGTTAACACACATGTGGCACTACTGGACCTCTTCTCTGCTTTGATGTGCCAAGGACTGAGGTAAGAGTTTGGCAATGCATGAAAGCAGGAAAGCTCACTAGACAGGCTGCGTTGGAAGCAGTAACAGTTTGTTCATTGATTTGAAGCTCAGTGCTGAAACCATGAAAGAGGATGCCCATGAGGAAGAGAAAATAAGGTAACTACTGGGAGAGATTAACTGATTCAATGTAATGACTCTGGAAGCTGTCATTTAAAGATCAAAGCACCTTATTTTCTCCACCACAAAATTTAAAGACAGAGAAATTAGCCATTTTCCCCTCATTAAACAGTTATAACCTTGGAAATTTAAATTTTTTTTTTGAGAGTAGTTGGAACCCTGTAATTTCATTCTGAGCTGCACGAAGAAAGGCATTGGCACATGGGTAACTACTTTACTAGTGCACGTCTGGCTTCAACAGTTTGCTTTTAAATCAGTGTGTTTGGCTTCATTTTATTCTCATTTCTCCTAGCTACTGCTTGTAGCCTCTACAAACAGAATGTAATAAACATGCTACTGAGAGCTTCTCACTGTTGGTCTCAAAGCACGTTTAAGTCTCAGACTGCAAGTATTATTATTACAGTTTTACAGATGAAAAGACTAAATCCCAGACTAAGTTATGTATCAGAAAGAAGCAAAACTGAAAACAAAGACCTGCTACCCTAATTCTGCCTTCCAGCCAGTGAACTATAGTCCTCTGCCAACCCCTCCAGCCTCCCCAAAAGTAGTTCAGTGATGAACTTCCTCATGAGTTCCTATCTGTCTTAACAGAAATTATACTGGGATTCAATCAAGAGCCAGTATCACACCAGAAAAGCAAATCCTGACAGAGGTCACTGATAATTATTCTCATACACTTTGCACATGAATTACATCCAACTTCAGCAAGCACTACAACAGAACAATGGCACAATCAAGTTGGCAGTAACAGATTGCTACTACAAACACTTCTAGAAGCACTTAGCTTGAGTAGGGAAAAACCAGAAACATTTATTCCTGACCCTAAACAGCTACTACAGTAAAGTGTCAATGGCAGGGGGATAATGCTGATAAAATTCTGACTAGTTCACCCCGCTGTACCAGACGAGCAAGCTGTGCAAGAAATCACAGTCCTAAAATGTGGAAAACCTCTAGTGTGCAAGTTAAGGTTGTTCCTATGGGTGTTGGACTATCCTAAGTCGCTCAAGCAGCACTTATGTGACAAATAAAGCAAGGTCTCACTGACCTTAGCAGCATTACAAGGCAATCTTCACACAAGGATTGATTGCTCCTAAACAATTTCCCCAATGCAGCAGGCATACCTGCATAAAACTGGAAGTGAGGTGAATTAAGTCCAAACTCTTTTTCCTCCCTATCATGAAGATGCTATGTGTGCTCACTGCATCCCCTTTTAGAGTACAAGGCCTAGGCATCAGGGTTGTTCTTTCAAAATTATGTTCTTAGGCAACTGCCGTCTGAAGCATTTTGAGAATGAAATAGTGACAGTGGGGTTTTAACCTGGCAGAGAGGAAGAGTCTTCATAGCCTTATTCTCTACCACACAGTTATCTGTAGTGCTAAAGCACTGAAGGGTCACCTCTCAGTCACTGACTTCATCCAACATTCTGTAATCAGAAGCAACTTCACAGGGTAGCAAACATTAAGGTGTGAGACAAAAAAACAACTCCAAAACATGTGCCTATTACCGTAATGCCATAGGAACTGGAAAATGGATAAAGAAAACACCTTCCTTTACATGGATGATATTCAAACTGTAATTGGAAGGTATGCTGCTATAAATGTGTGTCAGTGATGTCCATTTAATACAGCTGAAATCTTTGTCCTATAGATGTTATTCTCAGTCTATTTACAAAACAACAGGCATTTAGCAGTCCACTGTCCAATTTCTAAGCTAGTGAAAAAGACAGCTGAAAAACAGGGCCTTCTTTATGTTTGCTCACTTGCATATGCAATCTAATATCCAAATCTGAGAAATTGCTACTAGAAATGTTTATCTCTCTGTAGCAATAAATTATAGCCTGCAAAGCAAAAGTGCAGACTGCAACTCGAAGATCCTGTGGACAGCAAACTGATGACATTGTTCAATCTGTAGGGTGCAGCTTTCTCTGCTGCAGCTTCTTCTAAATGGACAAAAGAAAGGCAAGTGCACTTAAAAGATTCTCATTGCCAAGGGTAACAAGAAACATGAATGATGATGGAATTAAAGACTACAACCCCTTCCTCAGTCAGAGGAGTTATGAGGAAATACTACATGCTACAGAATCACCATGGCCTTTGCTTTCTAGCAGGCAACATATATATAATATTACTAGACAAAGGAATAGCATGGCACAAGAAACATATAGGAACTTCATCTAACCAGGATGGAAACATTCTCTTCTAACCTGTCTAGCACCCAACAAAAAAATAATCCTTTCCCCTTCTCTTTTATGAGAGAAATGTCAGGATTAAGTGTCAATGTCTATCTTGAGAAAGAAGTTGTGCAAAGAATGAGAGGATATCTCTGCAGCTTCTTGTCTTATCAATGGTCCAGTTGGTGGCACTGGCCAGCGGGGAAGAGCAATACAGGCAAAGATGTGTCAGAACATCTCCTGTTAAACCAATAATCAAGAATATATTTATCTTCCCCTTCTGAAAGGGAAGTCTTCCTACTGAAAGTTGGAGAACTAGCATAGTGCAGTTAGTTAATTTAGCTCAGGGTAACCAGCTACATAATGCTTTCCATACACAAAGAACTCCTTTAAATAATTACTCACTGTGTAAACCAGCCTCTTTCTCAAGCCACCAAACCTAGCTACTTTCCCAATGCCATATTAGTGTGAAGTGTGAGATTGAAGCAGCAATTGCAACCCTCACAAGTAAAGGAAACAATTTCTTTTATACTTCTGTACATTAGAGTATAGCAAATCTTGTGTAACAGGAATAATGTTCATGGCACTGGCATATACTAAATAAACTGCTTTTGCAGTTGCTGAATACTTCCACTTCTCTTTGGCATTTAATCAGGCACAAAAGCAGTTTATTGTGCAGTATACTCTGCTACCATGAACATTATCAATTCAGCAAATATTAAGAAATATCATGCAGGTGTCACAGAAACGGGTACTTTAAAAATTATCGACAGCTTTACACTTTCTGTTGCACAGAAGCAAGCAAGCTAAATGTTATGGACAGATTTCAGTCCATGCTGATTCAAATTAAATGTTAAAGGAGCACATACACATCAGAAGTCTTTGTGCCAAGACTGACCTGCTGCACCGATATTTTTCTCTTTGCAGAGGGAAAGCTTTGGTCCACAAAAATAAGCTGTATACTCAAGTGAGTACTATCCCAGAGCACTTTGAATTCTCCACATCCTCAAATCATTTATATTGATTCTGTGACTAAATAAAAGAATGGAAATATGTTTCTCTTTTTTTGTAAACTCTTTCCATTTTCAGTAGAAGTAAATATTTGTGCTCACGGTTTAGGGATTGGTTGCACTGACAGCGGAACGTGTCTATTGATTTGCAACTGTGGCTTCATAAAGGAGCCTCTCACTAACCTTTCCCACAGTGCTCTTCCAATACTTTCTGCTCTAACCTGGGAGGACAGCTCTCTTTAGGGCAAGAGGTAACTAATATCTCCCTCCCAAAGAGACTGATTCCACAAATTAGATTTGAATGCTGCGTAGGTGATATATGCTCTGCCAGTGTGGTAGGCTTTATCTACTCAGGAAGGAAAGTATACCTTTTTAGGACTCTTGTCAGGGTTTAACGGCACCAATAGAAAGCAATCCCAAACCATATCCATCCTATTTCCACACAGGAAAACTTTTCAATCCTTGAACAGTACTTCAAAGTCATTTCACCGGGGGTCCCTGGTATGAAGGGACATATGGGGTTTGCAGAGCAGCTATTCTAAAACTTATGTCCTAATTTGAGAGATCAGGGTAAACAATCCAAATGTTTTTAAAACAGATGCTACCTTGTTTTTCTTGCATTCTCCTAGTACAGGACATTCATACAGGCCACAAGACAGCTTCAGTTTCACTGCACAGCCCACTGGGTGGTCTCAGTGTCCTACTACTCTGATGTGAACCTGCCATAAAATTGAAGACAAGGGAAGAGCACCACCACTAGTGAGCTAATCCATTTGAAAGACCTGTGAGAACAGTAACAAGATGAAATCCCAGTTGCTTCCTCTGGTCTTCCCATCTGCAGTCAAGCAGGAAAACTACTGGGTGAAGCAAGTTTTGTCCATAATCTCTTCAGTTATGGAGTGTAATGAGTTCTTCTGCACCTTTATATTTGTTTCAAATTTTAAAAGATACAGTAAAATAAAAACAACAACAAAAAAATCTTGTTGTACTGGACAAATAAGAGAAATTTTAAGATCTTTAAGAAGTCTTAGTATCTTAGAAATCAGAAGAAAAGTAATGTCTCAGCTGTGGAATGCTCTCCGCACATGGACTATAACAAGTGTTCCCAAATCCCCTCCAATTATTATGACTACCAAACTAAAGAACACTAAGTAAAAAAAACCAACCTGTTAAATTAGAAGAATTTGTCTGTATCAGGAAAGGATACCAATACCCTGGACACTGAGAGAATTAATTTTTGCTGAAGGACAACTGCTCAGAAAAGAGTATACTTGGAAAGGCATATAAGTCAGTTTTCTCAATTAAATGCTGCCACCTTTAATTATTTTGAACGTTTTAACATAAATATTTAAAGTCAAGGAAAGTAACAGTAAAACTGAGTCATGGAAATAAAATTGTCCAGGCTTCAGAATCTGTGACAAAAATTAGTCTTAATAAACAAACAAAAAAAATACGTCTGTCCAGGTGGAAAAAACAGGCCTGAGACTACAAGAGCAGCAGTGAAACAAAATATGAGCACCACTCACACAGAAGGTCATACAATGTAGAGATTACAGGGCTTTAAAGAGATTTGAATGGGGAAGAAGAAGGAGGAAAAAAAATCATTTGAACTCTTCATCAAGAAAGGAAAAGAAATTTAAAAAGCATTGTTATATTGAAATTAAATTATTATAGACTGAAGACTGCCCTGCCTGATTTCAGGTTTCAGAAGAAATAAATGATCAAACTGACTTTCAGTATTGGTAGATTACTTAATCTTGGAGCTGAGTAAAAGACAATAAAATTACAACTGAGCACACACCTCTGATCTCAAGAAAAGCCATCCAGTAAAGAATGACAAGACCTCTGATAACTCACACGCTTTTAAAATTAGGATTGGGTGTTGACTGCACTTGGAGAAAGAAAAAATACGAGTCAGATATAAAATTATTATGCCCTTATCACATTAACTGAAGCTTTAAAGGTTGCAGTGACTTCTTTGTGCTCGGAGTTGAAGTCAATGTGTAAAAGCTTGTGCAGTAAAACGCGGACACGTGTGTAAGCATGCCATTGAACTAGGGCCAGTGTTTACTCACTATTGCTGCTTCTGGTAAATCCATTAAAAACGCTTTACTATAAATTCGGGTAGGTATTAAGATATAGCTATAGAAGCACAGAGGGCAATGTCCTGGAAGTAGGTCGCCCAAATTTTCAATAAGCGGTCTGGCAATTCATCACAATTACTAGTGGTCAATGATTATTAATTCTTACGGTAACCATTGTACTCATACTGAACTCATTTGCTAGTAATGTGGAGGTAACATGTAATTCCTTAGACATTAAAATGTAATTTTAAAAGCTCAAGATTATATTTTTTTGTCTAATGGTGAATAGCTTTTTTTGTAGCCTAAGATTACGTGCGTACAAAGCAGAAAAAAAATCAGCACTGGTTTACTGCTAAAATTCCTACCCTCAAACTATTTAGACTGCATTGGTAACACCACTCTGTTTACCTTTTCAAAATACAATGTATACCAAAAATAATAAATCTAGCAGATGAACTTCAATCTTATGCAAATGTCCTTTGTTTTGTGCTCTGGTGAGCAAGCTACTGTACCAGTACTTTTGGCATTAGTACAAGACTGAATCCATGGAAGCATGTGTGTATTTACACAAAAGAGGCTTCTAAGCTACAAAAATCCCTCTTGTTTGGTTACACTAATTTCCCTTGAATGAAGTTTGTATGCAAGCCAAAACAATGGTAGTTATCCTGTCCTCTAGAGTTCATTCCCAACAGAACGATGTGAATAATTGAAAACTTCCCAGGTAGTCCTGTAAGACTCTTCTTTCGTAAATCAGAACCACAATGTTTTTTTTCTTTGTTAGCTATTCTTTAAAAATCTAATAATTCTACACAAGATTTAATTAGATTTAAAAAATCTTTCTACTTTTTAACATTTTAATGAAGTCTTAAATTTTGGAGAAGGTAGTAGGTTGTTTTCTGATCTGATTAGGGAGTTAAAAGTAAGCATTCAAGTTTAATATTCAAAATACATCAGGTGTGTAAGGAAGAAAATGAACTGGAGTATAATGCCAGAGGCTGGTGTAAAGGAAAAAAATGGAAGGGAATCTAAAGCTTTTGAGCCAAAGGACAGACACTAATTATTCAGCTACCCCTGCAGCAATGAAATCTATTGCCTCAGCCAGTAGTTGTCTCTCTTAAATACACAGCTGCTACACAGGCAACATGTTAAAATCATGAAGCACTGATAATTATTCCTACTTTGACTGA